>CM073759.1:100311077-100953033 GCA_037127475.1 Arma custos | reverse complement strand
ACATAATCGTTTGTTAAATTTAAGGGAAACCTATAAGATTTTACTGATTTAAAATTTTCTCAACAATACTGCAGGTGACCAACGGAACTGCCTTCTGTGCCAATTTCAATTTTTCCAAATGGAGTGCAAGGTCTTCAGTACCCTCCCTTGCGCTTTTCAGTATGAGACCATTTGACGAAATGGCTATTGGAATAATCACCACTCTCTCCAAATGATAACATGTTTTTAGCTGTATCGCAAGTTCCTGGTACTTCCTAATTTTACGGCTCTGGTCTTCATTACGTATCACTTGGGACTTCTACTTCTAATACTCTGGAAATTTACTTTCCTTTATGCAGAAACAAAATATCCGGACAATTATGCCCTAATCTACGGTCCGTGATAATTTGTTCATCCCAATAAATTTTTATTGCATTATTTTCTAAAACATTTTCCGCTGATAGTCATAGTACTCCACCTCATCCCTGTTCATCTATCCCAATAGTCTGCAAATATTATAATTTTATATCTTTGCAGATTATTATGCGTAATCTTGTAGTCCAATTCAGCCAATGCTTCGCACCCATTTGTCACTTGCTGCAATGTAAGTTTTCCAGCAGAGACGACATTTATCTGTTACACTATCAATCTCCGTCTGAAGCAGTTGATGGTAAAATATAGTTCTTTCTGCATCTAAATCGTCTCCTAATGATACTCGTTAGTAAAGTCGTGGAGGATAGTGTCTTTCAGATTAAGGGTAGAGTAATCATTGCTTAAATGTCTCATCAATGCAACTATTGATGATGTATTTGTAATAAAGTACTCCTTCATGGAATTTACTTGTTTTATTCCATGGAATTTTGCCCACGGCCACCTTCTTTTCTGGGTAAATATAGCCTAGCCACAGATAAGTTTGCAAGGTGAATTTTACAATCTGTCATCATTGTATAGTTAAGAAAGTAGGCACTTTGTTAGTTAATAAGTTTTAATGTCAGCCCTTAGTTAACCGTCAATCTATTTAGTTCATATCACAAAATCTCTTTGTACATCAATGTTATATATTCCATCTCAAAATAAATATAATTCTGTCTTATTTATGCATCGGATTGTAGAACTGGCTAGAATGCAGCACTAGTGCTCATTTTATAGTTAATCAATCATATAAATTAATTTATAGTTAATCAATAACTGAGTTGCAGTTGGGCTCTTCATCCCTTTGTCCTGAAGACGGCTTAAATCTTAGGTCGAAACTTAAACAAGGCACAGTAAAATTAGCCATTTTTATTTTGCATAAATTATTCATCCCTTGACCATTTTACACTATTCTTGATCGATATACAGTAAAACCTCTATTATCCGTCACTCTATTTACCGTCACTCTCTGTTAACCGTCACCTCAGTTTGAGAAGAAAAAAAAAGATGCATATAGTTAAAATATCAATGGATGACACTTCTACCTTGAGTAAACGGCTATAATTAAGTAAAAGCCAAGAGTATATAAAAACTGATACGAAGTAGGCTAAGTTGAAAGTGACGAGGACCGACGAAGGCGGCTAAGCTCAGCTGTTATTAAGCCCCCCGAAAGGACATTGTAGGCAGGCGGCTAAGCCCGGATCATCCGCCATTCCAGATTACAATTAGGCTGGGCTCCCTCCCTCATTCTCTCTCTCTCCCTCTCTCACTCTCTTCTTCCAGCTCTCCCTCATTATCCATATCAATCCATATTTTTTTGGATATAGTATTGGTTGATGGATTCAGCAATTTAAGCTCAGCAAGTCGTTCCTAATATTTTAAGTGCAACTTATCATTGTATCACTTACTATGATTGGGTCATTTCATATAAAAAGTCCATTCTCATACGAAATGTTATTTAGAAAAACTTACTAACTAGGCCCCCCTGTCAGCCTCCTCCACTACTCTCGTTCCGTCGCCTTCTCTCTCCATCTTCCCACTCCCACTTTTTTCAGGTCTTCCTCCAATTCATAGATAAACCGTAGTCATTGGTCTTCCTCGTTTCCGTTTCCCTTCCTCCAGAAAGAGGATTTTCTTGGGGAGTCTGCTTGGCTCCGACGACTTTATGAGATAAAAACTTTTTTATTCAAATTATTCACTATCATTCTTAATAGATTTTTCTAACGTGTTATGAAATTTTCAAACCCACGACGGCAAAATTCATTATTTTGTGATGGAATAATATCTGAAAATGCGTTTCTACTTGAAAATCGTTTTTAAAAAATTAACCTTTTAAAATGTTTCCAAATTTCTAAACCGATGGAAGCCTGGCAAAAAAAGGTGGTTGTGGGAAAACTTCGTAATCCCTCTTGGGTCTATAGGTTTCGTCAGTAGTATAGGTCCCTAGCGATTAACCAATGTAGGTTTTTTTTTTTGTTTTTTTGTATATGTTTTTGTAGCATCATTTCAATACACCTGCAGTATGATGTGATTGTAATAGCTTCACTTCTGGGTAGGAAGGAGAAACAAATTAATTATTTATTATTGAATTAATCATTATTTGTATCATCACCTAAAAATGTTTAAACCATTGGCGAATGGACACTTAGTAACAAAACCCTATCCCGAACGCGGTGGTAATATTTCTTGCAGCTTGGACTGTCGAGAGTTCGTAATCAAACTCATAAAGAAACTACACGAAAATCTCGTGTTTCCATGGTCATATATGATGGCGTATTAATCAATGTTCGTTCCATTGCAGTGAGAGTAAATATTATCAAAAAAGGGAGGATTATAATCAGTTAACATAAACATTGTAAACATCAGAAGTATACAGAAAAATCTGTTAGCCCTTTATAAACATAAAAAGAAAACGTTGGGTCTGCGGAGTCTCTCATTAATTTGGTTCATCGGCACACTTTAATATCGATTATAATGTTAATTACTTTCCAAGTAAAACTTCGATTCACGCAACAATGCTTTAATGTGTACAAAATAAAAACAGTCTAGAGAAGTCTTTATAGAAGCTTAATTTTTTAAAGTATAAAAATTCTGGAAGGATATTTTATTTTTTTTTCTGTAAAAAAATGATCCCATGCTAAAAAGGGCCATATTTCCTAAGCCAAAGTATTTTCGTTTTGCCAAGTTTAAGCCTGTCCTAAGCAATAATTCTTCCTTAATGAATATTAACGCTAGGAGGGGCTTCTTTTTACCCTCTCATCTACCTCGGCAAACCTAAACTCATTATAAGGGATCGTCTTAAGGTCGCCAAAGAAAATATCGATGATAAAGTTTCATAAAATAATTCAAAATAAGCATATATTTTATTTATATACAATGTACACACGTACACACACACACACACACACACACACACACACACACACACACACACACACACACACACACACACACACACACACACACACACACACACACACACACACACACACACACACACACACACACACACACACACACACACACACACACACACACACACATAGAGATCTATTAATTAAATAATATTTCTATTTTCAATTTTGTCAGGAGAGAGTTGAGAGAAGCGGATCATGTGATTCTTGTATTTTCTTTTGTTTGTTGAGTGCATGACCGAAATATCAGTAAGAATTTTATTTTAGAATAAAAATATTTTATATATATATACATATATATATATATATATATATATATATATATATATATATATATATATATGTTTTATGTATATACATATACATATATATATATATATGTTTTTATTATTTTAAAAGCGCCAAGCAGCAAGAAGCATAACCGCGTTCGGGGAAGGGTAACGAACGGACGTTTACTATTGATTTGAGAAATTTTGCAACAAAAAAAATATTGGTTTCTGTGTCGATGGCAGGAATAACTTTTTTTTCCTATACTTAAGCCTTTTTTAATATAATATTTTCACTTAAATGATTAAAATCGCTAACTGAAAATATAAAATACTTTCAAATTTGAGTAGGTCTCACTTTTCGGCCACATCTGTTAATTTATTTATGTTTTTTACATCCAGACTATATCCAGGTAAGTGTGTTTTTCCAGTGCTTGTAATGTGATGAACTTGTAAATTAGACTGCGTTCATACATCTATAAGTGCAGCTAAATGTTGTATGTAAACGTCTATGAGATTCGGGGTTATCCCAGATTATTTTATGTTATATATTATTAGTAAAAGTATACGGCATTAAGAGAGATCTAAATAATTATCGCCCATTACGTTTGCTTACAGTTGTGTACAAAATATTCTCTAAAATTATTATACTATATTATTATACTAAGAAAAGAATTTAGGACAAATTAGATAAAGAACTTGAAAAACATCAAGCAGGCTTTAGGAAGAACTTTTCTACTGTAGACCACATTTTTGTGATCAAAGAACTTATTAAAAAAGCGGATGATTATAATCTGTCAGTATGTCTTCTTTTTCTAGATTATGAAAAAGCATTCGATTCTCTAAAAACCGATTGTATTATTAATATGTTGAAGAAGAGGAACATCAGTCCAAGAATATGCAAGATGTAGGAAGACATGTATTCAAGATCCAACGCCGAATATAAATTTGGGAACAGAAAAGTAAAAATAAAAATTTGGAGAGGGGTACGACAAGGTGATACCCTATCTCCTAAAATATTTGTATCAGTTCTCCATGATCTGATGCAAACTATGAATTGGCAGAAGAAAGGAATAAAAATTCTTGGAGTATGGATGAACCATGTAGAGTTTGCGGATGATTAAGTACTAATAGGAAAATGCAAAGAAGAAATCCTAACCATGGCAATACAACTGATAGCAGCAGGAGAAAACATAGGGCTAAAAAAAACTATAAGAAGTGTAAATATATAACAGTAAAGGTTGACGGAGATTTAACAATAGGAGAGCATCTTATTGAGAAAGTAGAATCATTTCTATACCTCGGGCATCTTATTACTATTAAAGGGCAAATAGAAGAAATAAACTGGCGAAGTACTCAAGGATGGCACCCACTCTTCAAGTTTAAGGATATATATATATAGTTCCTCTGTGAGCTTGGAAGTCAAGAGGAAACTCTGGATGAGCACTGTACTTCCTGTCATGACCTACGGTTGCGAAACATGTATAATAAACAAGAAGACTAGCCACAAGTTGAGAGTAACAGCCAGAGGTATAGAGCGATACCTCCTCGGAATATCTAGAAGAGATCGGAAACCAAATAAGTGGATTAGATCAAGGATTGACCTCCCAGATATTATGAAAAAAGTCCACTTAAGGAAGGGGACTTGGATCGGACATGTCATCAGAAGGAATGCTGTAACATGGACCAGGCAGCTTATGGATCCAAGAGAGCACGCAAGGAAGAGAGGACGGCCACCGACAGACTGGGACAAGGAGATAAAGAAGAGCTGCGGAGGGGCAGCCTAGAAGAGAGTAACATTGGATAGGAAAGAGTGAAAACAGATGGGACAGGTACATTATATAGTGTGGTTGCAAGAGTGATAGGCAGAAAGAATCGAACTTAAAACCTCAACTAAAGGTTGATTTTGTTCATACGTGAACAGGTTAAGAAAAAAAATAGATAGTTTTTGTATATGTTTATTATATTTTATGAACAAATAAAGATTATTATTATTAATATATATATATATATATATATATATATATATATATATATATATATATATATATATATATATATATATATATATATATATGGCATCAATATTCATTTTCATTGAGTAAAAATAAGCAAAAACTCAAAGAGTGGCATCAAATAATTAAGAAAATGCAAATGGAACACTATAAAAAAACTGTAATTCTAAAAATCTATATATATAAAAGAAAGTGGCGTTAGTTACTGACCTAATAACTCAAGAACGCCTGGATCGATTTCGATTATTTGAACCATTTAGGATTGGTCTTTGGCCAAAAAAGAAGAATAACCAAGAAAAATCGAAATCGGTCCAGACGTTCTTGAGTTATACTTATATATACATAATATATTTTTGTAACCTTCACAGCTTCTCTATTAATTTTATATCAACATATGATCTATGACTTCCTGATCAAAACTTTACAATTTAAAAGTTTTTATAAAACAAAACCCATTTATTGCTCTAAACACATTTGTGAACTAAGGCATCAACTTTTGAAAGCTGATTGATTTGCAGTCTTTTCATCGCATACTATTCTGTTTGATAATTGTGTGTGGCAATTATTTTTTTATTATTTACAATAAGTGTAGTTTCAAATATTGATTTATTACATTGTTTTGAAACGATTTATCAGTTTGATGAAGTCCACATTGTGAATGGTTATGTTCTTTGTTATTGCATTGTAGTTTCAAATATTGCATTTACGATATCAGTTTGTGAATGGTTATGTTCTTTGTGATTGCAGAAGATTAATTGAATTTTCAATATAACTGCCAGTTAACAGTAATAATAATTATTTATTTATTATTTACAATAATTGTAGTTTCAAATATTGCATTGAATAGATTGTTTTGAAACTTTATGAGTTTGATGAAGTACACATTGTGAATGGTTATGTTCTTTGTGATTCCATAAGATTAATTGAAATTTTCAATATAACTGCCAGTTAACAGTAATAATAATTATTTATTTATTATTTACAATAATTGTAGTTTCAAATACTGCAAAAACTAATGAAGGACCATTACGAATAAAAAATATGAATAAACCAATACGAAAAACGCACATCTATTTAAAATTATTAATAGATCTTTAATTGATTTACTATATCCATCTTCAATTTCATTATGGTGAAATTTTGGATCCTATCCTATATTGGAGGTATATGTTTAATAATTCCAATTAGCCTATACATTAGTTCCTAGCTATACATTATACACCAAATATCGAACTCGCTTTTAGAATAGTAGTGCCTACATTTAATTAATTAGTTAATTTCGGATTGTGCAATTAATTTTTACGTGGATTACTTAGAAAATCAATTCGAAGTCCCTGTTCATTTCATTCTGATTTATCATTTTGATGTGGAATTCTATTTTCAAACGGTAAGTAGCCAGGGAATATGTTTATTTTGTTAGGTTATGCCATTTGAGCACATGTTTTCATTGATGTTTATTTGTGAGGTTATGACATTTATATTTATTTATTTATTTACGTATCGATAATTCCTTAATTGCTTTTGTGACTGTTATGTCCTCAT
Organism: Arma custos; assembly: GCA_037127475.1. Classification (NCBI taxonomy): domain Eukaryota; kingdom Metazoa; phylum Arthropoda; class Insecta; order Hemiptera; family Pentatomidae; genus Arma; species Arma custos. The sequence continues at coordinate 100,945,905 of CM073759.1, read as the reverse complement.
AAGGGTATTAAAAAGTAATGAATACACTCATAATTAACTGTAATCTATTATGAACATATTTGAACATACAGAGAACCATAATAATACATAATATCATATGACTAAGAAGGAAAAGCATAACCTTTCTCCAAAGAGATACACAACAGTCTCCCCCACATAATAAAAACATAGAAACATATATACAATACAAACATATAACAAGAATATTTAAGTTTGAGTAGTTAGTAATCACTCCATCACATAATCACGGAAACGTTCGGGCATTCTGGTAGGCCTAGAAGATCTGCGCAGGACTGGTTCTGGAGAGATCGCATTGGGTACATCCGTAGTTCGCTCTCGAGGGCACGGTTGTGGAGCTTGAAGTTCTGATGACGGTACCTGAGGATCTGGAATGTCAGTCTGAGGGATCGCAATGCCAGGATTTGTAGCAGGTAATCTGGGAATCTCATATAAGGAAACTTTAGGATTGAATGTGACAGTTTTCCTCGGTACAAGTGTCAGACGTAATTGATCTATGTGACGTTTCAGTGTTCTCCTCGATTTATCTAGAACAACTATGTAGTGCCGTTTTCCTAACTTTTTCAATATCTGACCAAACTCCCAAATGTACTTATTGTTGAGGAAGAAACGCACTTGGACTCTCTTCCCCTCTTGAAGAACCCTAACACCACATGGGGCATTGCCTTTTGAAGTTTTGTGCTTGAAAGGGAAAACTGCATCCAGACGGATCCGAAGTTTACGGTTTAAGTACAATTCAGCTGGTGACTTCCCACAAGCAAGAGGTGTTGCACGATATTTAAACAAAATCCTCCTCACTTTCTCAGCTATTGGTATATTTTCTTCAGTCATAGAAATAAGTCGGTGTTTTAGTAATTGGACATGACGTTCAGCCAAGCCGTTTGTAGCCGGATGTCCAGGGGCAATATACTTTTGGAGGATACCATTTGTAGTACAAAATGAAGAGAACTCCTCACTCCGGAATATTGTAGCGTTGTCTGATACAAGGAAATTTGGGAATCCATGGGAAGCAAAAATGTCATTCAGCAGTGATATTGTTGAACTGCTATTGGGTGTAGTTTTTAAAATCTTTATCTCTGCCCATTTAGATTTAGCATCAACACAAACAAGAAAATGATGATTATAAAACGGACCTGCATAATCGATGTGCACTCTTTCCCAATTACTCTTAGGTTCATCCCACGAGTGGAGTGGCGCTCTTGTTGGGTTAGATGTAGTCAAAGCACATTTTTCACGTCCACGAACCAGTCTCTCAATATCTCTGTCAATGCCTGGCCAGTAGACATACCGACGTGCCAACTGCTTCATTTTCACAATGCCCAAGTGTGTTTCATGAAGCTCCTATAGAATCTGCTGACACAACGTTGAAGGTATGAAGACTCTGTCTTGCCAAAAGATTAATCCATTGTGCAGGGTAAATTCAGAAATGGAAGATTTATGCTTTAAATCATCGATAAGCCTATTCATCTCGGAGTCCTTTTTCATCTCTTCTTGGATAGTTTTCCATGTGATTTTGTCACTTGATATTTGAAAGATTGTTTGCATGTAAAGCTGGTTCACCTCATCTCCAACAAGGATGTCCGTCAGATGTTGTACGCAGGTAGATGGAGCTCTAGACAAACAGTCCACATTCATGTGAATGTGGACTGTTTGTCTAGAGCTCCATCTATACTCCATACTACTCCATCAGTACAAGAAAGGTTCTGATAACAAGAATTCTTGTTATCAGAACCTTTCTTGTACTGAACGGTGTAATCAAACCCAGATAAGAATGATGCATAGCGCAATAGTCTGGCTGATGTCATTTGTGGCAATGCCTTATTATGCTGAAAAATTCGTGTTAATGGCTCGTTGTCAGTTTTCAAAATAAAATGTTTCCCAAAAAGATACTTATAAAAATGGTTTACACCAAACATTATGGCTAACGCCTCTCTGTCCAACTGACTATAGTTTTGTTCTGCAGGAGTGAGAGAGCGTGAAGAGTAGGCAATTGGCTTTTCCTCACCTTTATAAAGATGACTCAATACTGCTGCTATCCCCGATGGGCTTGCATCTGTGGTCAAAATCACTGGTAAGGAAGGGTCATATGGTGTCAAAACCCTGCTGCTGCATAGTTCATCTTTGAGTCTCATAAATGCTGTTTCACATGACAAAGTCCAATTAAATCGGATTCCTTTGCGGAGTAGGCATCTGAGAGGATATGAAAGTGTCGAAAAATCGGGTATAAATCGAGAATAATATGTTATGAGACCCAAGAATCGTCGAAGTTCATCTACATTTTTTGGATGGGGCATATCCCGAACAGCTCTGATCTTTTCTGGAGATTTATGAATAGCATTATATTCGATTATGTGACCCAAATATTCAACTTTTGTTTTAAAAAAGGAGCACTTGGCACGATTGACATGTAAATCGAACTCAGACAATCTCTTCAGAAATGCACGCAGGTTTTCCAAACATTCTTCAAGTGTAGCTCCGTGAACAATGAAATCATCAAAATATGCTTCAACACACGTTAGTCCCCTGAGTATTTGTGCCATGTGTTTATTGAATTCTGCCGGTGCATTTTTAATGCCAAAACTAAGTCGTTTCACCTTGAACGTACCACGATGTGTTGAAATGGTCTGGATCTTTGAGCTTTCTTCATCTACCTGGAAATGTAAATAAGCCCTAAAAAGATCAAGTTTGCAAAAATACCTGGAGTTGTCCAAAACTTCATCTATTCGCTTGATGGGAAAGTTTGTATTTACAAGTCTTTCATTCACCCCACATTTGTAGTCGACGCACAATCTTATTCCTCCGTCAGGTTTGGGAATAACTACCAATGGAGATCCCCAGTCACTTGAAGATATGGGTTCTATTATTCCAGCAGCTTCCGATGCATCCAGTTCTCGTTCGACACGTTCTCTAAGTGCGTATGGCACGTCTCGCTCTTTCGTGAAGACGGGTCTTGCATCCTTTCGTAACTGAAATTTGATTTGAACATTGGGAACACATCCTATTTTCTCCTCAAATACATTAGGAAATTCTTTAATAACATCATCAGTTATTGAGATGATGGAGTTAGCTGCAACAATTTCTTTCATAGGTTCTCTGGTTGAGTCAAGGTCCTTCAACTCAATTCCCAGGCCTCGAATCCATAATCTACCAAGTAAAGCTGCATGCCCTGTTGGAACGATGTAAACATCTCCTTCAATTTCTTTATTTTTGTAGCTAACTTTAACTGTGACCGTACCTTTTGGACTAACAATGTTACCAGAATAAGAACGGAATTCTATGTTAGCTGGTTTTAATGTATTATTCAAATTTAATTTATTGAATTCGCCTTCTGGTAGGAGGGTGTAACGAGCTGCGGAATCCACCTCGAACTGCTGAAGCTTTGTATTAATGCAAACCGTGACCATATACTTATCTGAATCGGGAGCTATTTCAAATAAATCTACGATTTTAGAAGACTCGCCACAGTGCTGTAAATTATTTATACCATAGCGCAATCCAGATGGAGAATCATGACAAACAGTTAAAAGTGAATTCGCTGAGCTGGATCTATCGCGCTGATGATTTTTCATGAGGCTGGTTATACAGACTTTTGCGACATGGCCCACTCTTGTACACTTTTCACAGTAGACGTCTTGCCGTTGTACTCTGCAATCTGAAACTCGATGATTCGGTTTCCCACACCGAAAACACAGGCCTTCTAAACCTAAGGCACGGTAGTTAGGGCGACTTCTACTGGGAGGAGAAGGAGAGCGCCGTCCAGATCGAACAGGTGACGCTTTTGAATGAGTAGGACTACGATTGGAGTAGTGACTTCTTGCAGAGCTACCAGATCGATGACGAGAAATGTCTCTGTGCCTAGGATTTGATATTGTGTACGTGTCATCGCAAAAAGTTTCAGTGGGATTCGTGATCTGAGAGCATGATAAGGCCTTACTTTCAATCCGTGAAGCCTCCAAAGCTAAATTCTTTGAAAGAATGAGGTCAAATTCCATTTCACTAGACTGTAATAATTGTTCGCGAATCCAATTTTTACGTAGCCCTCTTATAAATTGGGCTCTCAGAAAAACATTACTAATCGATACACTCTTTTTACATGCATATTTTACTGAGAACTGACATTCTGACAAATTACCTCTTAGAGCAGCTACGAATTCTGTAATCGATTTTACTCCCTGATGTATATTTAAAAAATAATGTTGAGCAACAACAGGACTTTTCTTTGGACTTAATAACTGAGAAAACAGTTCAGTTAGAGTAGTGTAATCACATGACTTAATTAACTTCTCCGGGCCAAGATAGGCAGCCAATTCATTGTAATATTTTGACCCAATGCTAGTACTTAAAAGTTGTGCTTTCTTTTCGTCATCACGGATATTTTTCATTGTTAAAAAATTTTCAAATCTTTCTAAATAGTATGAAAACTTTTCCTTTGATGCATTAAAGTTTTCAAAGAGGTGCATATTTGAAAAACTTGTCTTACCTGAGAGGTTAACAATAAGTTGTTCTATCATGATCTTTTGCTGTTGGTTAAACGCATCCAAACGGGTTTTAAACTGAGAAGCATCCATATTTATAAAGTAGAATTACACTATTTCGAAAAGAACTTGAATTAAAGTTGAATAATTTTAAGTTGAGCAAATTGGAAATTGAAAATTGAAGGTTAATTAAAGCACTGGAACACGAAATTTGAATGAATTAAGTTCTAAACTTTTTTACCTCGTCGCCAACTGTTATGTCCTCATAAGGGTATTAAAAAGTAATGAATACACTCATAATTAACTGTAATCTATTATGAACATATTTGAACATACAGAGAACCATAATAATACATAATATCATATGACTAAGAAGGAAAAGCATAACCTTTCTCCAAAGAGATACACAACAGTGACATTCATTTTTTTAGTGTTATTCACAATGCCGCTAGCCAGAAGATCTAATCGTTCTCATAGAACACATCATGCAAGTACAATTCGGAACATGGCCAATCAATTCAATATGGATGAACAAGAAATCGGACGAGAACAGCGCCGTGTTAGCATGGCCCGACTTCGCGCACCACAGACACAAGAAGAAAGACAGATAGCAGTGAAACGTTTCAGTTAATAATGAGAAATCGTCGAGCAAATCAATCTACGTAAAAATCGAAATAAACGTATACAACAATGTAAGAAGTTCTTCAAGTGTTGATTTGAATCGAGTAGCATTTCATTACGATTGCACAATTGACTACAGCTCGCATCCTTCCGTTCAAATTGGCCCAATGGAGGTTGTTTGCAACCATTGTGGGTCATTGAAGTTCGCTGGAGAAACGCCTGGATTGTGCTGTCTCAGTAGCAAGGTTAAATTATCACTATTGCCCTTGCCACCAGAGCCATTGCATTCTATGGTTCTTGGTGAAACACCGGAATCACGTCATTTCCTATCGAACACTCAGAAATATAGCGGATGCTTTATGACTCTAACGGCTCTCATTGTTTATAATATGGAGTTCATTTATGGAATTCAAAATTCACTCTCCGTTTAAACTCAACATAGATTTCTATTTAAAATCAACGCGGACGAAGTCGCGGGCAAAAGCTAGTACTGAATAAAAAACTTACTCATCTAACTGGTTATTTTACAGTTACAGCATTTTGATGAAGTCTAGTTTTAAATTGTGTAGGTAATTCGAATTGTCTTTAAGTCGATTAGGATTCACCGACCGATTACTAATTATTATTAATATGCTAAATGCAATTATTCAATAATTGTCGTAAGCTAATACAGCAACAGTTCCATAATGAAACTAATACTCCTAGATACGAATCGATAAGCAAAGAAATGTAGTATTCTGAAAGTACAACAATTGTGGGAGATCTGTGGCAGCCATCTATTAAGAAAAAGTCATCGTAGATTATAAAATGGCGTAAAAATCCTTGAAGTTAAACGCAACCCTAACCCTACATAGGTTATAAAATGTATTTATCCTGCTCAGAAAATTTGTTACTTGAAAAATATGAATGACTTGAAACACCATCCACGAATATTCATTTAACCGTGTCTAAAGTAAATCACCGAAAGTCCCCATTTACAATTTAATATTTTAAAAGTTTATTTAAAATTTTCCTTTTTAATAACACAATCTGATGTTCTAATTGTATACACAGTTCACAATTGATGGCTAATAAAAAAAATCGGAGGAAATAAAATAATAAGAAAAAAATGGGGTAGAACAGATTTTAAAAGAAATTATTCCTTACTACTTCAATTCAAGGGTGCGATTCAGGCGTTAAATATAGCGTTTCTTTTTGCTTAAGATTTTCATCGGAGCAAGTTACGATGGGTTATTATATTGAGGACATATCTCAGGTTTCTGATAAAAATATTAATGAACCAGAATTTGAAAATTTTCAAATTTCCTCTCCATTTAACTTTGGTTTGAGTATGCATAAAACATGTTGAATTAAAATTGGTTCTGCAAACAATCGTATAATTGCATTTATGTTTTTGTTATACCCTGTTATTTTTCTCTTGTTCTCAGTATGAAAAAGGGGAGTCGAATTTAAAGGTTATTGTAAGCTTCATCTTGTTATAAAACAGAAGTTTGTTTCATTATGGAATAAACCGAAGACTAATGTTAATCCCTGATCAAGAGGATTACTCAATCATTTAGTAATTACGTTTAAAACTTACTTTTCTTAATAATGATTCGAAATATGGAGAGAAGGATTATTATCGGCTGAGCCGAATGGGTTCGCAGAGAACAAATTGGCCAGAGCCTCAGGATTCACAAATGAATGCAAATCAGTTAGTGGATGAATAATGTAAAGAGGCTCCGGATGAGAGCTGCCATTCTCGATTCCCCAATTCCACCAGAAGTCTATTCCCATCCTTTTTTTTATTTACTTTTTTTTATTAATTCCTCTTCTCTTTCCCCAATTTTCGGTATATGAAGGACTGTCGAAATGGGACTATGGGTTGAGCTGTACAAACATTTATTCAAACAACACCGACGAGTGAAAAATAAAATTTAACCACAAACTAGCTCTAACGACTCAATACCCTAGGATTTGGATGTATAGGTCGCTTAAACAATTCTTCGAAATAACGAGGCTAATCGAGAAATAAAATATACAATGTTTTCTCCTTTACTTTCACTAGCACGGAACTATGAAAATCAGACATCTTTTGAGGATTAACAAGGTCTTCATTCCCTCCTTCAGTTATACTCACGACTCCAACAACAACCAATATTATGATTCGAAAATTCCAGCCCTCATCTATAATAAAAAATTATCTGAATCTTTCTTATCATTCAATATCTGTGTGTCCATTTCATCTCTATCCTTCTCTATGTTTATTCATATAAATCCTTCTTTGTTATTTTTTTCTATAAATCCTTTTCTATATTTATTTTTTATATCTCGCTTTAGTTGGATCCTTCTTCCTTGTACATAGGCCTTGTGGTTTTATAGTTCTTATTGAAGCTCAAAAACTAACGTAAATTCTCCAAGAAATTTGCCCCGGAGCAGCCTACCAATAATTCTGGCAACGGAACTTTTCTCGCAGATTCCGTGGTAATTCCAGCATACTTTCCAATAAATCTTATTTTATATATACGATATGTACCCAACTCTCAGGTCATCCGGGATATCATCACCCCTGAGAACAAGATTAGTCAAATCCGTCAAAAGTCCCTCCCAGTTTAGTAAAAACTGATTATTTTACTTAAATGGAGATCAAATTTCCCTTTCTCGCAGTTCTCATCGTTTTCAGGACTCTACAAGACTCACGGATTCAATTGATCCTAAAGTACTGTTGATTCGTTGCCAGCATCTCTCCCATGAGTCGTTTTGCGCTTTTTTCACATGAACTTTCACCTTAGTATATGATTACGGAACCGAAGGAATTCTGGCGGATTAAAAAAAGGTTTTTTAATCTATGGATCAGTGCTATTTCCTGTTTTGTAGAGTTCCAGAGAACTTACACATTTTGGAATTGATTTATATCTTATAAGTTATTACTTACACATATGACTGATGTTACCTAATGCTTAATAAATATATTTGATTTTTTCAGTGCTTGATCGGAGAAGAAATGACACCAAGTCCTCTTCCGGCGGAGTTGAGCGAGGAAGAGCACGCACAACTCAGCGGAAGGGCGAGGGACATGGGCCTGGACACTGGGCCTCTGGCATCCGCATACCGCCCCGTGCCTGGTCACGGATATCGCCTCAGGTCACAGGAGTAAGTGATTATATGTTATATCAAACTATTGTATTATCCTATTAATGTTTAATAGATTGTATTTGATAATAATTATTGTATTATTCTATTAATGATTAATAATAATCCTGGCATTCTTTGACATTGAATACCAAAACTTAAAGCAACAAGATAGTAGCTTAATTGAAAGCAATGCTTTCACTAATATAGAAATTAATGAAGCGTTCTCCCTCTTATCTTAACCTCTATAATATGAGATATTTTGATACCCCTACCTGTCATTGCTGGCATACGGGGTTTCGGCATTGGCGGGTTGATGCGTTGGGTTTACGCACGCCCGCCACTGCCAAAAAAACAACTCACCACCAAAATAAACCATCACTAACAAAGAAAATTATAATATACAACATGCTACTTAATCCAATATGCCTCGCAAGTGTGGGGCTCATGCAAAAAATCCCCCATACTGACCATTCAAATTTTTCAATCAAAATTCCTTCGTTATATTACACATTTTTTCTTTTACATTACTAATAAATCGTTACACAAAGACCTCAACATACCACTAGTGACTGATTGTCTGATTGATAATCAAGAAAAACTACAAAATACGTCATGACTCACTTGCTGGACATCCAAACTTACTGGTACAATCATTACTGACAGACACATTATCACAGAACCCGACAAGGAGACGGAAACGTCTCTGGAGCAGGGATCTACTACTGTGAGATGAACCACGCTAGGAGTGCCTTCAATGGGAGGTTTCTCCATACACGATTTCTCGAGAATCCCTTAGGGGAGGTCTTTCAAAGAATATCATAAATGCAATATGTGCCAAATGGCATTTGTATGATTTCTCAAATAAATATTTTTTTACTAATATTATTTTATTGTGAACATGTAAATATTTTCATTCACCGATCCCACATTCCCAGAACTCGCACTTTTTGCAACGTATATGTATGGGGAAGAATGTCTTTTGAACATTTCTTTTAATTGGGATCTGGTTGACGTACGTCAATTTTATATTTATAATTTATTTTATTGCGATTATTTAAATATTTCTGACCTCTATTGACTGTTTAGACAATTAAAAACTCAGGTTAGTGATAGGGGCATGGACCTTGTTCCACAAAAAAAAAAATCGAAAACTGAAAAATGTAACATACGCCCTTATTTCAGGCAACTATTGAGATATAACTAACTGATTATTCCACAACACAATAAAAGCAGAGACGGTTAAAATATTGTTTTAAATCCAAAATTCCAAAAGGAGCAAACAACTTATCTATAATAGTAAACTTAAACCTATTTGGACATATGGAGCAGTACTTTGGGGTTCAGCACAAAAGCCCACATACACAAGATACAAACACCACAGTCCAAAATTCTCAGACAAATTATTAATGCACCATGGTATATTTCTAATCACACTATACACAACGACATGAACATTCCCACTATAAAATCATATATTCATAACAAATACATAACATTCCACTCATCGACACAATATCACCCAAACCCACTCGTTCTTCCGCTTTCCTACTCCCTGTTACCTGGACTTGATAAGAAAAGATTAAAAAGACATTGGCCAAGAGATATACTCAACAATTGATCTATTTTTTTTTTTCAAAATAACTCGATGATCATGTAGGATAGTGAAGAGAAAGACACTTCGATCAAATTTGCTGGATGCGCAATTGCGCAGGTGCAAATGAAAATAATAATAACAATAAAATCCAAAAATCTGAGAAAACTCTAAATTTCAAATATGTGCATGACGATAAATTGGAGCTGAATAGATTGATCATTAATAATGATGATAAGTAATGATATTAACTCCACCATTATTTGAACCAGCAAAAGGGCATACAATATGGCAACTTATTCAGTTAGGTTTAAAATCTAGGTAATTTATAATAAATGGCTAATGAGAGGATGTAATGTAACACCAACTGATATAATTAATGCCGGATTTTCGTTGTAGCCTGGAGCTTCCACCCCTATCATAGAATCCCAAATTACACGTTTAAATATTCAACCCATTAATTAAAATAAAACTTTACCAAAAATAAATCAATGAGGCATTGTGTTTCTTGTTAGATCGCGTTTTATTTTTGAGCCAGTAAAATTTAAAACACTTCATATTGTTTGTTTTGTTTTTTGGTCAATTGTTCTAGATATTAATAAATATTGATTGGTATTAGCAACTGTTTCAATTTTTATTATATTTGAAAAATGAAATTTATTGACCACTGAAACTTTGAAAGTATCTTCTGACAGGATTGAAGACATTTGTGTTGTTAAATAAAAGTTTCTTATATATGAGGCATTCAGGATCAAAAGCAGATAACTCAAAATTTTAAAATTGGACCTTTTTTACACTGATTTATGCTCCCGATACTTCAGGTTTAGAACCGTACTAAAAATATGAGAAATAAAGCGGGAAAGTCAATAATGTAAGTGAGGCGAGACCAAACTTAAATGTTTGCATTTGTGAAAATCTTTAATTTTTTTTAATATCCTTATTAATTTGAGTTAAGTAATCTTCAGTAGCCAAATGGATAATTATCTAGGCATGATACAAACTCAAGGTCTGAAAACAGGAATGACTTGTCGGTACATTTCAAGATGAAGGGAGAAGGGATCTACTTTCATACAAATATAATAGAAAAATTGATCCCTTTTTCCAAAACCGGTTATCAATTAAGAAATTTATCCTAGAAACTGTCAGGGATCGAGGGCAGAAGGATTCCCTTTCAAGAGATATGCAATTATTTCTGTATAAAAGGAATTTCATGTATGCAATAAGAATTTCGATGCAAAGCAAATAAGTAATTAAATGTTTTATTATTTTAGATTAATTTATTGATATTTACAACAAGCTAATATGAACAATATGACATGAAAAAAAAACAATTGTGGAGAAACTACCCATCGTTAGCAATCCAAAAATTCTATAGTAGAATGTCTCGAGGCCATCTTCTTTTTAGGCGCCTCGGACGGTTATTAAATATAGTTCTTAAATGTTTAATTTGTCATTTGTTACTTAAGAGTAAACGTGAGCTCATCAAATAAACTTCCAGCAATCATATATTATTGAAGCTCATATGATTATGCTGAAATCGACAAAGATGATACACTAAGGGTGGGAGCAGAAAGCGAGTTATAAATAAATAATCTATAAAGAAGTAATCTACTACATATTACTTAATACCTTGAATCCAAATGGTCCTTTGGATTTGGTTAAAATAAACAAAGTGGTAAATAATTTGCGTGTAGTGCGCTCCTATCAGATGCGCAGAAAGAAAAACATTCAATGTTCTGTTAGGGAAAACCAAATGCTAGCAATCATCAGGGTTTTAACGAAACTGGCAGAGAAATAATGGGTGAGCAATATGAATACGAGTAGCTACAGTGTTTTTATTTCAATTGCATTTTTTCTTAACACATTAAACAACTTTTTTGAATAAATGAATTTGAGATAAGTGGTTTACACTGTGTAAACATTCAGCTGTACACTCCATACCTAATACATGTCATATATTCCTTCCTCTCCAATAGACAATTCTATGTTCAAATAAACACTGCTAGCTCCAAAACACTTCCCCTACCAGCTGGACTTCCTCAAGGCTTCTGCCTATCCCCAATTCTATTCAATCTGTTCATATCAGATCTCCCAAAACACCCGAAAGTAACCACATCACTTTACGCAGATGACACCGCTTTGTACACAGCATCATACCGAATCGATACAATAGTTAACCGATTACAACAAGCTTTTAATAAAATCCATAAATTCTGTCAAAAGTGGAAACTAAAAATCAATCCAACAAAATCGGCCGCCATAATCTTCACAAAACGCAGACCCAACATAGATCAGCGCATCATCTTAAATTCCGAGCACATCCACTGGTCTAAATCCGTAACATACCTCGGTTTAATTCTAGATAGGTCCTTAACATTCACTGAGCACATCAACAGGAAAACAGAAAAAGCGAAAAAAGCATCTACAAAATGTTTCCCTATTTTAATAAAAAAATCCAGACTAAGCCCCAAAAACAAGCTAATCCTTTATAAAACAGTAATCCGCTCAGTGCTGACCTATGCCTCACCTGTCTGGAGTTCAACCTGCGCTACAAATTATAGAAAGTTTGAAAGGGTACAAAACCTATGCATGAGAATTATTAATAATTATCCCCGCTACACGAAAATATCGACTATGCTCAGAGATCTTGAACTTCCCACGGTAAAACTATATGTTTCAGCCCAAACAAAAGCATACTTCGAAAAAACTCTAGCTTCCGAAAACCCATTAATCCGAGAAATCGGCAACTATGATAAACATTCACTACGACGGTACACGCACAAAAGAACAAAACATATACTTCTCACTTAACAAATCACTATTCGTAGGTAACATAATCTAGTTATCTGTATTTATTTTACAGTTATTTTTAATTGCGTATTTATTTTCTATTTAATTATTATTATATTTACTTACTTTATTTAGTATTATTTTTATGTATTTTAAATTACAATTACTATTATGGTTCATTTTTCTTTTTTTTTTTAAGCGGGTTTTTTCTACATTTTTCCTGCTATTGTAAAACTTACTTATAAAAGACAACTTTAATTAATTAAAATCACTGTTGTTTAAACATGTAAAGGAAGTCCGGAACACCTATTGCTGCTTGTATATGTAAAACTGTAAATAAAGGTTTTTTTTTCAGCTGTACAATGATATGACGTTCTTCTTCTTTCGTGGCTCTACAGCCCATCATTGAAACTTTGCGTCATCTGTCCGTTTCCGCCGTGATTTTACTAAAAAAAAAAAAACGATTCTACGAAATCATTTCAATATCTAATCCTTCTTCTTTATCAGTAAAGCTTTAAAGACTGATGGTCTCTCTATCATCGGCAGCACATCGAGCCAAGACGTCAAGTTGATGAGGCTTTGCCGGTGGAAATGTTGTTAGCCTAGCTACTTCTTGCTAAGTGTAAACTTAAGCCGTTTACAAGGCATTATATCAGCACTCGAGAGGAAGATTATTCGCGTAGTGCCTGCGCATATTGATCATTTCATGTGGAGCCTTTGATGTGGTTTACTTAGCGGAAGATTCCTTCGCCAAAAGGTATACATTTTCCTAGAACTGTTTAATTTTTCCTTTATAACGTCTTATACCGCGGAAAAATGTCCATAGAGATAACAAACGGTAAACGACTAGTAGAAAATATATAGATTTATTGAGCATATATAATTTGGATATGCAAGAGGCATTCTTATGAATTAACCAAGTGATTTATTCACTACTGATTATCATTATGACTTACTTCAAATGAAAGTACTTCAAATACTTTATCTCTCTACTCTCTACTCTATACTCTCCTAACTTCTACCTTCTATCTTATCCTAGAGCTAGTATTTATACATGTAAAAGAAGTGGGGAGCTCAAGGAAGTTACATTGCTAACAACACGGAAGGTATTTCATAACTTACTTGACGAAACGGAGCCCGCAAGTAAACACAATATATCCAATCCATTAACTATGGCACTTAGATGATTTTATTTTAATTGTTACTGGTAGGTGGAAACATTCAGACAAGTGGGTCTTTTGGTTCGATACGAACACCAGCAGTATGTACGCTAGAGTTTACTAATTCACGAATTTCAACAGTCACGAAAACCATTTCCTGGAGTCATCAGGAAATTAATATCAACGAACTTAGTTGGGATTCAAACCCAAAGCTTTCCTACTGAACGCTCTGATACCTCACGCAATATGTTTGGTCTCAAATCCTAAAGCGTGCACAAAACTAACTAATCCGTTTGATTAGTCGGTAAATAATAGGTCAAAAGTTTGGTTATATTTTGATCGGAGAAGAATATGAAGGGGGCGGAGGGATTCAGTGGTAGGGCGCAAATTTGTCATGCCGAAGATCGTGGATCCACATCCCGCTCACTTGCAGGCGTTTACTTATTCTCTAAATTAAATTAGGGAACAAGCACCCCCACTGGATTCACCCAGCTTCCATAAAGTAGGTACCCAATATAAGGTGCAAAAATCTGGAATTAGAACATCTCCCTGCATAACCGTTGCCCAACAAACTGTTCAATTTCTACCATGTGCTGAATCCCAGACCCTTCGCGGGTTGTAGTGGTACAATACTTCTTTTTTAAACTAACTAATTTTTATATCATGTACATTTTAAATATACTTCAAATATCGTATGCCTAAATTTATATTAATAATAATGAAATTCGCAAAACTGCTATAATTTGTGGTCACTTTCTAGTTCACACAATTCGTTTCGTGGCTTTAAACAAAATTATAAATAATAAAAATGTAATACATGAAATCTGTTTCTATATAAATAATATCAACTGTACCGAATAACAGAATTTCCCAAGTTTAGTTTAAACAATTTCAAATTGTTAAAAGAAAACATAATCATAGTGAATGGAAAACCTTGAGCAGTAAAATTGTTATCGACAGTTCACTGCCAATCTCCTAGGGGAGGATACTCTACTTAATGACGTCTATAAACTTTATATTTTCAAGGGCACGTCCCAGGGTACATAGGGTAGTCAATTTTTCATTGGTTGGTATATATATTTTGTTTTCATTTTTAGCAATAAATTTTTATGTGGAGAAAACCATAATAAATCAGCATCAAATTCTAGCGCGAAATAATTTATTACATCTGGTTTATTCTAAACTGTGTCTGAATGTTTATGGCTTTGAACTATTTTTTTCCTTTTATCACTAACTAGCTGTGCCGGAATAGTGACTTTGGGCAGCCTTTTAGGCTAATTACTTTGCAAATAAACTACATGTTTTACTGCAAATATTTTATTGAAGTACATTTTTATAAACAATATTTTTTTTTTTTTTTGTTTTTTGTTTGTTTGTTATTTTTTGTTTTCCTATATTTTACCAAAACATAGAGTTTCGGCCGTAAACGTATTTTATGTAGTAAAATCAAAGCGAATTAAAGAATGGTTAATTTAACGGACATCGGAGTTGTTGAAGTATTTTAAAACTACCTAATTTGCAACAGCGAAAATCCGGTGATCACCTTATATTATACTCGAATAATTTATTTGATTTTTCTATACTTAAACTTTTAGGGTTATATTAACGTTGTAAGAAAGTATTTTAAGTAGTAAAATCTAAGTAAATTAATGAAGTGTTATATTAACGTTCTAAGAAAGTATTTTAAATAGTTATATCTGAATTAATGAATGATTATAAATAGGCATACAATTTATAATCTATTTATTATTATTATACAATTTATAATTTATTTTGAAACAAACTCATTTCTAATAGTAAGTAATAAAAATTCGTTCATTACATTATATTATAGTTTAATACTCTATTTTTTCTGTATATATTGTTTAACTTTAGTTATAATTGTTAAATTTAAAATTACAGCGATGTGATCAGTTTCGGAGCCGGGACCCGACTGAGAGGCTGGAATACAAAGTGAAGTTTCAATGGTCACGCAGTAGAGGGGAATAATTAATAATTTATAAATATAATTAAATTTATATATTTTTAGGGTTATATTAACGTTGTAAGAAAGTATTTTAAATAGTAAAATCTAAGTAAATTAAAGAATGGTTATGAAAACTACGTATTACGAAAATACACATGCAAACCAACTACAAAATTAACATAAACAATGGTATTTTACGGATGATTCTAAACAAAAATCCAGTTACTTTATTTAAATTACCTTAAGGCAATAAAAAAAAAAAATAATATTCACATGCGTTACGCATGTTAGTCTGCCCTCACATGTCTGCCCAGTCAGGTAGGCACACGTAGGCATAATTCCCCCCTACGTACATAAACCTTACATATTTGTATACAAACTTTCATCCCATATGTTTTTTTTTACCCCCTGCAGGGTAAAGTTTTTACAAACTTTGAATGCCTTGAATTGAATTATATCTAATCAAAAGCCTAAAAATAAGTTTCAAGCTTCTAGCTTTTTTATGACGAACATTGCATACAAACTTTGATCCCCTATTTCAACCCCTTACAACCATTTTCCTATTAAAAAATAGCCTATGTCCTTTCTCAGGCTCTAAACTATATCTGAAGAAATTTCGTTTAAATCGGTTCAGTAGTTTAGGCGTGAAAGCCTAACAGACAGACAGAGTTACTTTCGTATTTATATTATTAATACAGATTAGTATAGACAACATGATGCGATTTCCCGTATTTTACACTTCTAGTGGTCGATTTTCTAAAAAAAACACGTATTTCTTTATTTTTAATGTAGAAGCTAATTCTAAAATTTCATGGTGCTCGCTTCAAAAACGACGTTTCTTTTTATTACAAAGGTTTGTCATCCTTAGTGCGCGTTAGCCTTATAAAATGTACCTACTGTCCGAATTTCAAGTCTGTAGCTTATGCCATTTTGGCTCTGCGATGGTATTTTCAGTCAGGACGAACTCTTTTATATACATATATAGATGAGATGATACAACTTCCCCAATTTTCCTTTTTTACGGATCGATTTTCAAAAAATAAAAAAACAGGTATTTCTTTATTTTTAATGTAGAAGCTAAATCAAAAATTTCATGGTTCTAGTTTTAAAAAATGGTTTGTTTTTTTATTACAAGGGTTTGCCATCCTTTTCACATTCTTAGGGGACGAATTTTCAAAAATCCTTTCTTAGCCCGCGTTGTCCTTATAAAATGTACCTATTGTCCGAATTTCAAGTCTGTAATCTGCATAAGTGCCGTTTTGGTTCTACTATGGTCTTTTCTGTCAGGATGTCTTATATATATATATATATATATATATATATATATATATATATATATATATATATATATATATAATATATATATATATATATATAATATATATATATATATATATATATATATATATATATGTATATATATATATATATATATGTATATATATATATATATATATATATATATATAATATATATATATATATATATAATATATATATATATATATATATATATATATATATGTATGTATATATATATATATATATATATATATATATATATATATATTTATAGATATTAATCGGAGCGAAATGTTTTTAAAATATTTAATGAAGTCAAACGAATAAACAATATCATAATTCCCTATATATTTTGATAATAAATGCCTAGTTATATATAGTTCTGCTGGAAAATCACAAAGTAATCACAATAAGTGTGTAGGGTTATATTCTTATTGTATTAGTTTATTAAATATATGGAAGTAGAAAAGTTACCACGTGATATTTATTCCCTTTTAAGTAAGACTATTCATTACATTAATCCCAATTAGGAATGAAAAGTGTCCAAATAGATATAAAATTCCATATTAGAAACAATGATAGAACTAACATTATGCTAACATTTTTATTAATGATAATAAGCCGATTCAAGTAAATTCCGTTATTATAAATATTATAAGTCCCGTTACCTCTTTTCCATAAACGATCTTTTGACAAATTTCCCCGCCAAAATCCTCAAAAAGAGAGAAAGTTAACATGTTTGCAATCGAAGTGGTTATAGTTTCTTTGGATTTGGTAGCTCAAAGGCTTAATAAACTAATGCAAGTTTATGCAATGACTTTTTAATGCAGTTTAATTAATGCAAGTTTATGAAATGACTTACTAAATTCTTTGTATCATCAACTTACTTTGATGTAAGATGTTATATATTTTTCTGTATGAATAATTTTATCGCTGTCAAGGGTTCTAGTCGAACCTAATTCTAATTGGTAATTTCAGAAATAACTAAGAAATAAACGGATCAAAACCATTAATAAATTTTTAAATTTCAACTGTGAAAACACAGAAGCTTGAAAATGCGAACAAATTAAAGCAATTTAATCGGTAAACTAATTAATAATAATGATTTCTATTAATAATAATGTAGCTAATAACTCCTAAGCTATGGCTACTTTGCCTCGTTACGGTAAATTCAGTGGTAGTGAATTTCTGCTGATTCGTCAGTTAAATATTAGGTGAATAGAGTGTAACTGACGAAATGCTCAAAGCAATTAAAAATTTCTGTTTTCTTGTTTCCTTGTTTTCATTGAATTTCCTCACATGATGATGTTTATAAAACAATAAATATATCTCCAAATAGAAATGTTGGCTTTGACTTATTATGACTGTGTTGCATTAGCTGTACTTCGATTTCGCTCAGCTGTCCCTTTCGGAAATTTATAGATTTGTATACTTGCGTATGATAAGACTTTATTAAATAAATTGGGATGAGTATAAAACTATTTAATTTATCAAAACGGAATGAAATTCTAGCTGAGTTGATGTTCGGAACACTTTTTTGTTTCTTTTAGGCCCTTCTTCGTTCTTTATAAATCTTCGACATCATAAGAATCGTACTTGGACACTGAATATCATACATAGCATTGCTTTCGTATGAGTAGACGGTTTCTTCGATATTTTGATTTTTTAGATGAATGCAACAACTAATTCTATTGTATGTTTTATAACTGAAGTTTCTTTGGCAGTCTGTAGCCTTGAAGAACAATTTCGCCAATTTAGAAGAAAAAAAAATTTAAAATTGGATAGCAATTAGTATAACCGTACAAATGTTGATGGCTTGATTGATAAACACTGGCCATAAGCCATTTTTTTCCTGTTTAAGTGATTATTTAATGCATCGCTATTTCTTCAATATGAAAGCTACTGTTCTTTAGAATTACTAAAACAATGGAGTCCAAGACAGTAATACGTCTAGTCCTTTGGTTACTCCTAGAGCAGTATGCAGGACCCAAACGTTCCAAGGGACGAGTTGGTATCTGTTGGAAACGGTTGTGCATCTTAATATTTCTTCCTGTTTCTTACCGCCAATTCTTTCATTTATCTTCCACATACCTGTTCACTTTAGCATCACAAAAATGTATATCAGAGAAATTTACTCAGATCTTCTCGGTGTGGTATTCCCGAAAAGTTCTCGTACGATTCCGATTTCAGGAACGCATATTTCGGTTTGCGCTGACTTTAGATTTTTAATCTTTACGAATCGTAGATCTCCTGTCATCATAATGAAATCTTAGAGCCGACCGCCGGGCTTTCTAGAGCTTCCTCTTTTTGGCGGATAACGCTGTCTATGAGATATGTCAAGCTGGAGTGATTCTACAGAGACATAACTGATGCAGTTGGCTTGGAAATTAATAGGTTTATAGTTTAAACTTTCATCAAAGTGAATCATGATGAGCAAATTGGATAATTCATAAAAGCGTAATGCATTTTTTAAAGTGGACTGAGGCCTTAAAATATTCTGCCTTTGAATAAACAATAGGAGGGCATATACAGAGCCGTGCCTTTGGCCCATCCTCGAGCTTTAATAATGCAATGTGCCTTCTAGTCTCGCCGGCCTTTGTAATGCCTTTCCAGGTTCAAGACCGTACTTGAGCTATAATAGTAAATAATGTAGGCACAAGGACGAGGGGTTCGTTCCTTCATTCACAAAAGAGCAGCGCTATATTTAATTGCCTAAAGATGTATTAAACTTACCAGAAGCCTCATGTAATTCTCATCAGGACAATTTCACCCCACACCCCAATAAACGTTTCACCTCTCAAAAAACAAAAAAAATCTAGGAACATTAAGAGCATTAAACACTTACATCTCAAACTGGACAAAAGAGCAATCACATTAAGCGTTTGTTCCCACCTTAATACCAAAGTATGTGGCTACTGCCCAGTGAAAGATTCTTTCTCCTTGTATAAGTCAAACATTAATGCCAACTTTGTCAAACGCACCCCTCAATTTACTGACCTGTTTTTTGGCAGCAGTCGTCCTCATTGCTGTGGTGTTCCATTAAAATGGTTTATACGAGAGGACAACCCTGCCTTCCGATCAATGAGTACTAATGTCTTAAGAGCAGGATTAGAGCAAAACCTTGTAGATAACCTCTTTCATATTATCGACTTCATCAAAGACAACTCTTACCTTCGAAGATCGGTTCAGTAGGCTGCTTACCAAGGAAATGCCCCAGCTGCGAAGTCCATGAGACTGCCGAGCACGAGGTAGCATCCTGCATCGCATACGACGCCCTGAGGACGAGGTTGTCCACAAAGACCGGTATATACGCGATAACCGAAGACGTGTTCCCTGAGCTAGTGGAGGAGGAGAACTACACAAGCTTCAGGGAGTTCGTATACGGATGGAGAGAGGCCGTAGGACCAGCCCACTTCACGATTACGAGGAGAGGAAGGCCACCGAGAAGACCGCCGGACCAACCTATGGAGGACTCCGAGGACGAGGGTTAAAAGAGAGGAAGAAGACGAGGAAAGGATAAGGTGTAGCCCTAAGGCGTACAACCGTGCACCGGGCTACACCATAGTTCCGGTTTAATAGAGATTTAAAAAAAAAAAAAAGTTGGTAAGAAGTTGCCATGAGTGGTGAACCCCCCATTCATCGCAAAAAAAGCTGTATGCCGTTGGCAGGAAAGGTGGTTAAAAAAAAAAAAAAAAAAAAAAAAAAAAGGTTGCTTACCAAGGAGACATGCACGTTTGTGGAAATATTTTTGCCACTCTAATGTTACGCTCCGGCACCAAACACATTCTGCGATATTGATTTGAAGAACCATTATATATCGCCCTCTACTTAATGCCATCGTTCACTAGGTGTAGCAATGTCATTAAGTAGTCCTTGGGACCCGTTTTGATGATTAAAACAGCATCGACTCCTTAAGTCTATCCTCAGGGGCACCAGAGACTGCCGAACATGTCATTCTTCTATATTGCCTGTAAGGCACTGGTGACCAAGCTACTACCGGAAACTAGGTCCAATGTTCTGACGGTGAGGAACCTCGCTAATGCCATGGCTAATGTCAAGGGTGAACTAACCGTTCTACAAAGCCTTTGTGTACGGTTGGAAGGACGTAATTAGTCTGTCCAACTTTGTTATGAAGGGAAGGGGCTGTACCAGGAAGGTTGTTGAACATGGTCTAAAAGAGTAAACTGATAAAGTTCCAAAACCTATTTGCATAGCTATTTATTAAAAAATTAAATTATTTTTCTTTTATTATTGGTTAGTAAGACCTCTCATGGAGAATATCCTTCTGGAACGAATACACGTTTAGCCTTAAAGAAATAGTTCTGTAGGGCTTAGAATAATAAAAAACAAATTAAAAACCAAACCATCCGGTGGATTTTTCGTATTTGGCTATAGCATATGTTCCCATTTAATACATTTATATATGTACATACTTAATAATACGCTACTAATATTCATTTTTAATTTCTTTAGATTTTGTGGTGAAGCATTAGATCTTTTTTCTTTCTTTTTTTCATTTTTGAAACATAAGTTTATTTATGTGATAATGTGTAATTTAAAAAAAAAAAAAACTTAAAATGTAGAAATTCATTTTAACATATACGTATTCGCTGAAGCGTTTAAGTAATCAAATATCTTAATTTTCATTATATAACGTTTCGGAAGATATGGCTACCAATAAAGGATCTTATTGATTTATTTAATTGTTTTTATAAAGATCATAATTCATACTGAATTTTTTGTTTTATTTTAAACGTTTAACATTTTTTTTATAACATCTGATAATAACTATGAGAATTAAAACTTATATAATAACAATGCAATGATCTGCAGTATCGGTTTTACAGTGAAGTGCAATGTATTGTTAAATACTACGGAATGGTATAGACTTCAAGGATGAATTCATCAATTTTTTTCTTTATATTCGCATTATATCAGATGAATATTCAATAAGTTTCCCAATGCCTATTCAATGAGCTAAGGAATTCTAGAGAGATCCTTGAAAATTATTAATTGAATTCCTAAAGACAAACTTGTTGGAAAATTGAATTCATTTCAATTCAATAGTCATTATTACGTAAATAGTTGGAATATATTATATTTTATTCAGGCTATTGTGCCATTGAATAACCGCACTGTTTAAAGCAATTACAGAATGCTCTAGAAGAATTGTTGTTCATGGTTGTCATATTAAATAATAGATAATAAATTAAATAATTGTTGGACAATAGATTACCTAAAAAGACCTTCAAAATATTTTTGGGAGGAAAGTCAATCAGCTGGATCCCCGATGTAGAATATGATTTGGAACTAAAATATCTTTCTATGTGTCTATCCCTAACGACGTATAAAATTCGCTCATGGTTAGATAACTTGGAGAAAGAAGCTGATATTTTCAAAGCAGATCTTGATAACGAAGCCTACATCGAAAATGATCAGGGTACAGCGTCAGAGCTGCAACATAATGGTGAAGAATCGGAAATGAGAGTGGCTATTTTTATGAGAAGAATAGATTCAAATTATCAAAAACAGAACCTGGTAGGCGAGTTTGAGTTTTATCACACAATATTCTGAAATTACTAGAACGACGAAACCGTGAAACAGTAACCAACTTACCGACCGAATTGATGATTTATTATAAAATCCGTCTCTAGTTAGATGACTTGGAGAAAGAAGAAGTTAATATTTTCGAATCAGATCTTGATGACGGAGCCTACATCGAAAATGATCATGTTACAGCGTCAGAGATGTGAGACACTGATGAGGAAACAGAAATGATAGAAAATTAGTAATAGAGTAGCTATTGTTACAAGAAGAATATATTGAAATGGTCTAAAACAGAACCAAGTAAGCGAGTTCGAGTTTCATCACACAATACTCTGAATGACGAAATCGCGAAAAAGAAACCAACTTATCGAACGAATTGACGATACATCAGGTCTAAAAGAAATCACTCATTCTGTTGAGGACTTAGGAAAACTTCCTTGATACAAGCGAAAGTTTTGTTACATATGCCCAACAAACAAAAATTAAGAAAGCATCTTTTCTTAGTGACAAATACAACAAACCCGTATGCTTGAATTGCCCTTAGAATCTGAGTATCAATTGTTTAGGATAGTGACAATTTTAATTTTTAAAAGTATTTTGAGTTCATTAATACGAGCTTAAAATGAAGTAGTAGTGGTTTAAAATCAAAATTAAATTTATTGTAATTAATTTATTATCTATAAATACACAAGTTTTAAAATATATTGTTTTTTTATTATCATTATTTTGTACATTGATCTTATTTGTTATTTTACTGAAATTCGAAAAACTATCATATATTCGTTGATTGTGGAAAATGCAAGAAGTTTCATAGCAGTAATAACAAGCAACAAAATCTATAACATTTTATTTTGTATTTATTTATGGATTTTTAAATCAGGTGATCCGTGGGACCAGGTGTCAGTACTAGTTTAAGGAAAATTATGTCAGTACTTGAGGGTTAAAAGAAATTGTATAACTCATGCACAGTCCACTAGGTTTCGCCAGTCTCGAGCATGTTGCCGACGCGAACTCACAAGTTCATCCTCTGACAAATGTCGCTAAACTCGGCTAAAGCTTTCTTTCCAAAAATCATACAAAATAATATACATCGTTGGAACATTAACATTAGGTATTAATGTTTTGGGTACATAAAAATGTAGTTTCTACTAATTATTAAATAGTATTTTCCAATTTCTTATATTTCTTCTAGAGATAGATTTTAAGACCACCATTTGAAACAACATTGAGCGCAGATACCAAGAGTAGCAGCACCGCGGCTGATACCTATCTCAAGGAGAGACGAGAGGTTCGTGACTGGGGCATCCATCGACCACATTCGCATGCCGTCCCGCCAGCTTCCTCCCCGAGCAATCTCTGCTATTTATGATGTTCTCGTTAGTGAATGGGGTTGAACAACCCCCAGGCTTCTGTATCAGGCATCAACCCAACATTTATCTGCCCGGCTCAAAACCCTTCGGCATTCCCGGCCAACTATGCAGATCGCTATTCCAGTTCCAGGGAACAATCACATTCACTAATTGGTGTAACACAGGCATTGTTCGGTTTTCCCCTAGGTAGGTCATTAATTGATATCATCGTCAGCAATTGCAAATACTTAAATTATTTAGTCTACGAATGCTCCTACTCCCATTGTTACTCCCATGTAACCTTCTACCGTTTCGGTAATAATGCCTAACTAAAAATTCAAATAACTCAAATTTAAAAAAAATTTCATAACAACTGATCGCAAACAATAACCCGGAAGGGTTCTGTAAAAACAGGTAATTGGGTCATTAAAAAATGCCACTTTCTCTGTCCCTTGCCTAGTAACCTTCATTTCTTAGTTAATAGTGCTCATGCACAAAAAAGTTAATATCCTGATAAAACTACTTGTGTGAAGTATAAGTATCATGTGCACAGATTGCTTTATGCTGGTTGGGGAGGAAAGCAGATATCATAATTGTGTCTGGTTAGCTATTGTAGCTGTGAGACTGTAACTAAATGGGACAGTTTAATGCTGAATAATATTGTTTTGCCATGGTTAGGATTTCTTCTTTGCATTTTCCTATTAGTACTTGATCATCCGCAAACTCTAAATGATTCATCCATACTCCAAAAATTTTTATTCCTTTCTTCTGCCAATTCATAGTTTGCTTCAGATCATGGAGAATTGATATAAATATTTTAAGTGATAGGATATCACCTTGTCATACACCTTTCCAAATGTTTATTTTTACATTTCTGTTCCCTAATTTATATTCGGTGTTGGATCTTGAATACATGTCTTCCAACTTCTTGCATATTCTTGGACTGATCCGTTTTTTTAATAAGTTCATTGATCACAAAAATATGGTCTACAGTAGAATAGTTCTTCCTAAAGCCTGCTTGATGTTTATTGTATTGGCTATACAAGCAATATATTTACAGGTGATATAAGCAATATAGTTAATACAAAATTTCTGATGTCATATATATACATATATTGTGTGTGTGTGTGTGTGTGTGTGTGTGTGTGTGTGTGTGTGTGTGTGTGTGTGTGTGTGTGTGTGTGTGTGTGTGTGTGTATGAATCCGGAGCAAAACGGTGTGTGTGAAAGGATATTTCCACTGTCCCAATCACTTCTAATATTATATTTTTATTCCTAATGTTTTCACAAATGAATATTTATTTTTTAGTTCATTTTTTACACTTCTTATTAATTTGTATTTCAGTGGCAAATCCTTGGATAGCCTCTCCCTAATTATTATGTTTCTGGATTTTCTCCTCGTTTTGATGTATAATTATTTGTTAATTGAAGGGATTTTTATATCGGCTATTATCCTTAGCTTATCGATTCTATGATAGATATTTAGACAGTTAAAGTGTTATTTTTTACAATTCTATTTCAATTTTTCATTACAATTTATTTTACAATGCTATCACCTTTAAATACGTAATAAATGTAATAAGGCTTAGTCTGGAGGGCAACGTTAATATACAATGTCGATAAAGAATCTTCTGAATAAATCTTCAAGGAATATAGCTCCGAAAAATTCATTTTCAGAAATGTCCAGTACGAACAGATTATTATTAAATAATTAAAAACCGTTACGCTTCAACCTGTAAAAGTAACTGGCGTACCTAGAGCAAAAATGGCTCCTCATTTTCTTCCGACTGTAAAAAGTCGGCTTTTGTGCCATTACTAATCTCATCCAAAAATAAAATAAAATAAGTAAAAGTGTGCTTTTTTTTACACTATTTTGGTATTTGTTAAATAATTATAAAATACCGCATATCCTAGAGGAGTAATAAGCTGAGCTATAGTTGAAACTTAAATTATTGCTCCGCCACATCAGACCACAAATCCCGAGAGCTGGTTGCTGCCAGTCTGCCGTGCCGTGAAAATAGGGCCTCTTAGGCTTTAATAAACGACAACAATCTCCCAGCTAACTAATCCGATAATTTGGAGCAAGTTAAAATTAGGATTATCTAGCTCTTGCGATAACTTGGTATAATGTGTATCAGATATGTACAACAGCTACTTGGAAACGTTTAGTTTAATATTCCTAAGCTATCAACCGATCCTTTTTCAGATATTGTTCCCGAATCATTAGGAAGGCCAAGTAATATATAATGTACTAAAAGTAATATGTCGGAATACCTTAGCATATGTTAAAGGGATATAGAGGGCGGTAGTGATGTAAACCGTGGGATGGAATGGGCCAGCACTTAAAGTCAGGTCAGACCTTTGATTTAAGGGCCCTGTCAGATGCATAACGTTTTCAGGCCCACCCAATTGTCATCGTAAAAGTGAGCTTATGGCTTTTCCAAGTTTTCCCCTTTATAACAGGAGGAAGGTTTTTTTTTTTTTACTTTTTTCTCTTTTTTTCCTTCGACCAGTCACATCCCCGCGTTTAACTTCTTTTATCGTCCGTCTGAAACTCTCGTTCTATTTCCTGATGAAAGACCCATCTTTAATGAGAGCACCCTTCCATTTTCTAATGAGTATCGTGTTACAATCTGTTCATTGAGTGTACGGACTAACTGAAGTAGTCTGTACTGCGATAAAATTTTAATCCAATAAATTTTTTACAAAACGTCCCGGCCTAATTAAATCACATTTGAATAGTGTTTCCAGAAAATAGATTGCAACTAAATATTCTAAACAATTGTATCAATCCCATCTATTATAGTCTTCTGATCATCTGTTAAAACTTCTAGAACCAAAAATTTTTTTATTATAATACTATTTTAACAACCAAAAGCATTATTAAAATATTGTAATTAAAAATCAAAATGGATTATTTCAAACCTGTTCCCCTACAACCCATGAAGGGTGCTGTGTTACAGTTTATTATGCAGCTTGAGACTGTTAGAGTTAGATACAGTGCTGTTTCTGGGAAAACAACCATTACTTCAGGTGATTTGAGCAAAATCGCGCTTAATCACAAGGTTTCCACAATTACGGATACCCACTATACAGAGGCTAGATGGTTCGCAGATATCACAGGATCCATCCCCGAGTGTTAATATATTAAAGAAACTATCTGCCATAACCGTATTTGAACCCGCAACATTTGGTACGGATACTCGCTATACTATTGAGATACCCTGCTCCCCGAATTATTTAGAAGCATATCTATATTAGATATGTCCATTTGACAGAGCAATCCTTAAAATGAATAATTTAACACGTGGCTTATCTAACTAAAAGCACAGTCAGTTTAAGCTAAATAAGAGTTTACCTTCCTTAATTGAAAAATTCAAACCCAAATTTCTGAGTTTCATAATTCTACCTTTGGTAGGATGATATGTACACAACAAAAACCCGCAGTGAATTAGGGCTATATAAACATAAAACTGAATTATATTTCAATATTCTATATTTCTATAATATAAAGTGGAGAACAGACAAGTGGGCTACAATAACATTAAGAAAATATTTCTCAAACATAATCAAGTGTTTTACTAGAGCAGAAAAAGTAACTGGTAGTATTATATTATAGTACTTACAAGTTACCAGAAGATAATTTAATTCAATGGATTTTTTTGCGAATATGCTAAAATTTCATTTAAAATGAAATTTAAACTTGGAAGTAGATTCGCATAATAGATGTATAATCATTAATTGAAGCATATATAGTAAAATTAATTAGCCCCCGAATTTAAAATAATATAACCTTAATATTGACGGTAATTTGGCTCCCTTAAACAATGTTTTAAGCCCATGTATTAGTTGTAATGCGAGTGACGAAAATGGGTACATTTTAAGTAAAATCATCCTTGTGTACAATGCGTTAGAAAACTTTATTTAGGATAACAATAATAACACTCAGGGACAATATTATATTGTAATAATACTACCCACTTTGGAAAAAAATTTAGTGCACAAAAAAGAAATTCCAAATTATTATCTTCGTAATTTAAATTTACGAATTTGCGTTTTCTTTAGTTCAGAAACAAAAAGAACAACAAACAAACAATTAGTTTTTTCCGAGAATTATTAGGTATAGCTATTATGAGTGGTCTACAATCACTCAAATTATAATCTATCAAATACACCATCAAGCAGTTCCTAACAATTATTTTTCTAAGAAAAATGGTTTCGATATTTGACAAACTAATATTCTTAAGAGGTGAAAACTCTTAGACGTTAATTACCCTCATTTGGCCACGTACAAGGTGTATTTTTCAGATGTTATCTGAATAATCCAATGTAAGTTTTTGTCGAACATCTGCAGCAACTGTCATATTAATTTTTAAAAACAACATGAGTGCTTTGGGAAACTAGAAGTAGTAATACTATTTTAGATTGAAGAAAAAGACGAAGCAAAAGAATGTTTTAAGAAGATAAACAATCTATATTAGTCTTCTTGTATAAGTTGGTAGTAAATTTATCATTCAAGTCCTGATCTATAATCCAGAGACTCCAAACTGATCCTATGAATTAACAAAGTGATAAGTAAAGAATTAGGTTAGAAATATAGAAAAATATCAAATTCATATTTTTGTTCCAAAATAAATGTTGTGATTTAATTTGACACTGAAGATTTAAAAGTGGCTCTTATTTTCGTACATAAGGATACATTAATTTAATGAGTGAAATGTTTCTTATACTTTCAATCACCTTACTGCATAAAAGTTGTCCTAGAACTAGCCTAGTTTCTGCCATGTACACATGAAAAGTCTTCTTGGGTTATAGCGATGCTTCTTTTTTAGGTCTTTTTTTCTTATTTTTGTACTCATTTGTTTCTAGTTTGTAAGGTCCTCCTCAATTGGGATAAGCTACTTCATAGATAAGAAAGGACTTATTTATTAATTTGAAATTGTTTATTATTCTTGTAATCACCTCATTGCACAAAATTTGACCTAAAAACACTATAAATCCGGTTGTATACACACGACAGGTCTTGGGTTGTATCTGTACAGTTGTTTTTTTTTTACTTACATGTTGTGCTCTTGTATTCGTTCTCCTTCGATACAAATTTTTACTTGAACGTAAATGTTTAATCCCATTGCGAGGGTTTATGAAGAAGATCAGACTATTGAAAAGTTATGACCTTTCCTCTCGCTTCCCCGTGTTTTATATACAAATATATGCAATACCAGGATGAAATAAATTGCACTATTTTCTTCTGAATTTCTCTCTGAGCTATAAAAATATGTATTTATCACACCGCCACCATACTCTGTTGAGCAGATGGCCAGTATATCATATCTTGCTTACACCTCACACCCTTTAAGGCAATCCATGCCAGCAAATTCCCGATTTCCAGGCAGCTGCTTTTGAATAAAACATCTCCATCCTTGTTCATCCTTATGTATGGCCCTGTATACGTTTTTCCGCTATCTGAAGAGTTTTAGATGTTTTTGTTTGTTTATTCAATCTTACGTACTCCTGTACCCTTTAGGAAAAAAAAAAATGCTAGCCATTTCAATTAACTGTCACTCAAAGATATAAATTTTATCTTAATTGTTTTTTTAACTTTATAACCAAATACTTTATGTAAAGGGTAAATATTCCGTTAACTTATTATAATTACTATTAGGCATCGTAAAAAACTGGTTTATGTTCAGAAAATTTTTAAGACAGATCTCATTTAAATATTTCATTTTTTAATTTACTCGTCAACATTTTTTTCATACTCCAACTGGGGTACAGTAAAGATTACCATCTTCAGGAATACTGCCCCTTTTATCATATATAAATTTAGTTTGAATAAAAATTTTTTTTCTTTTGGAAGTCGTCATTGATTAGCATCTGATTTTCCAAACATTGATATATTATAAGTTTTTACAGAATAAAATTAATTAAATTAACTTTGTTTCTTGGCAATAAACTATAAAAAAAATGTTGTATGATTTTGTTTGTTAAGATAAACGTTTTTATCGAACGTAAACAATTCTAAAATAAAAAAATGAATTAAAGTGCCCCTGTAAAAATTTAAAATGAATCACAATGCCAACAATACCCACGTTCTATAAATAGTTATTCTATTATATCACTTTTATATTTGCTTGATCTCATTTCTCAGTAGCATTTGTGAATTTATAAAGGTTAAATAAGAAATTTAATATTTTATACATTTAACATTATTTAAAACGATTAATAAAAGTAAAGAGATTGCTCCAATTTTCGCTCTTCAAATATCTCTAGTGTGCTAATGTTCCATTCCCGGGGGTCGGGAAATTGAGAGGATTAATTGACTCATATGGGCGTGAATTAAATGAAGTTGGAACGATATGAACGTATTGAAGTGTGTAACTCTATTTTTGAGAAAATATGATTATCCATCTCCTTCCATCTAACTTCTTCTATTACTTATTTTTTACGATTGATTATTTGTTATCAATTTATTCACATTACCCCACTTTTTCTTCATATTACACCTACACATACCGTTTTACAAATTGAAATCAGAAGTTTTTTAATATAAAACATAACTAAATTTAGTAGACTATTTTTTTTTTTAGAATAGAATAATGTATTGATATTTACAACTGTAATTATAACACATCAAGTAAATCGGCTGTATGAACAAAGGACATGAAAAAAAAACACTTGTGGAGAAACTGCCCACCGTTAGCACTCCAATAAAGTTCTATAGTAGAAGGTCTCGGGGCCATCTTCTTTTCAGACCCCTCGGAGGTTTATCAGGTATATTATGGGAAGCAAGTTGAGAGACTAGCGGAGTCAATTGTGTATGGAACATTTCATGGAAGGATGGGTATCTAGTTTGGGCCAAATCAGCAACATATGGGATATTAAGATCATGATGGATGAGTTTGTTTGTGACATAATAAGGAGTATTGAGGATTTTACGAAGGATTTTTGATTGGAAGGATTGGATACGAGATGAACTGGATGGTTTAGTGGAGCCCCAAAGCTCAACTCCGTATGTCCAAATAGGTCTGATAACTGTCATGTAAATGAGCCTTTTGTAATTAATTGGGAACTTTGAACGTTTGTCCAGTAAATGTTGAAGTAGGCGAAAACGTCGAGCAGTTTCTTGTCATTTCAGTCTTGTATGAGGATAGTAGAATAATTAAATTACTAAATTTCAAATATGCCACAAATATAGAGCTCATATAACTAATAATTTCTACCTAAATAAATTTGGCTGGCTCTGGAGGAGGAGGCGCGGGTTTTAGCAGGACCGTAGAACAAGAATAATAATCTAAATAAATTATAAAAAAAAAAAAAAAGCCTAATATCAAATGTCTTATGAAAAGTCTGAAAAAGCCTATTTAAAAAGTATTAAAACTCTAGAGTATGTTAAAATGAATCTTTATTCCTTTTTTCTTTGAGAGAACTATTCAATATATTACAAGTTACCACACTTTTCTAAAATAAATTGTGGTAAACAATTCTTTCAATAATAGATTTAACAAATGCTAGACATATTTCAAATACAAAATATTGATTTCATTTTTTAATTCGGTTCCTATTTTTATCGTCAAAGACGGCCACTTTTCTTATTATTATTTAGAAACAGCTTGACCTCAAAGTGAGAGCTAGAAGTGAACCAAATGCTCGGATTAAAAACGCTTCAATATTTGATTACACAAATTGTACACAAGTGTTAGAACTTGAAGACTAGGAACTTTGCAATAGCTCTGTTACACAACAGATCACTTCGCTGAGGCTTCGAGTGTCCTGGAGGGTCGCTAAAGCCAGCTTTAAACACTTTTGAAGAAACTCCTGTACCGTTTCATTCGCAAGTGGGTAGGAACCTTTTGGAACAAATTTTATGGATTTCATTCAGTTTCATTTTACGGTGTAGAGAATTTATTTATTTATTTTATATTTTACATCTAAATGAAAAAATACCTCTTTTACCTTTTACCTTTTTGGATTATGGAATCATCATAAAGTAAAAATTTAATAATCCATAAGAAGTGTTATCGATCCAGCCCATTTGCATCAAAAAGACTAAACTTCAGAATTGGTTTTCCAACTTGAACTGTTGGGAGTGATGAGGAAAAAGTGAAGATTTAAAAAGGAATCTTCAGAGCACGATTTCCTTAGGTCTTTCCATTCCCTCTCAATAGATCATCTTCATTTCAAAGCTTGTCGAATCTTTAATTTCCAGCGAGTCCCAACCAAGAGGTTAATTTCCCCCTTTCTTGAGCCGGCATTGTCTCAAAACTGGCTCTTTATCAGTTCTTACTTTTACGTACTTTCCTATTCACAATCTTTCTTAGAAGCGAAGATGTCCGGGCCATATTGCAAACCTTTTCTTAAAAATTCAGGTGATATTTTATTAAAATTCTTATCTTCTTTTCTTAAATGTTTTAATCTATAGATCAAAAGTGTAAGAATTGTGATATATGTGACATATATCATAGACTCACACATTACATGCATTTAATAAGTTTTTAAATCACTTTCTGAATTACTTAAATTTCAATTGTATGATTGCATGTTTCGTTGTCCCGAATTCTGCTTCAATATATAGATCAAGAAAAAAAAATGTTAATCCTAAATCAAGATTGAAATAAGAAAAATAAATGCGGAAAGGATAAAGGAGCATAATTACAAACAAATAATTTTAATAAATCTTCCTTATTTATTCTATACGTATTTGATGACAGACAGTTTGGAAGTAATTTGAGTCATGATATAGTACATCATTTAAAATAGAATAATGGTGCTACAAGTATTATCCCATTACAAACGAGCTTAAGAATTCCATCAGGTAAAGGAAAAGTAGTCTGTGTTACAGTTACTACTACATAGTTTTTTTTGGAATTTTATTTCTGGCCTTAGGATTTTTTTAACAGGTCCAAGAATCATAACTGAGTTAATAAAATCCATTTTTAGTAGAACACGTAACAATATAAGAAAAGTTGGGAGATTTCAATTGGAACAAAGGAACAGGATGTCTAGCAGGTAGTCTTAGGATTTTTCCGTCCTTCGTAGGGGACGTAAAATGACGGGCCCAAGTCTATGCGGCATCAGATACTAATCTAAGATCCCTCTCCTGATTAGACCCGGATAGGCATAAATTAGGGCTCCCACTGTAGGCATTGTCAAATCAGTTATAATGAAAAAAGGAACGTTAGAAATAAACTTATAAAAAAGAAGTGTTTGTTACAGCTAATACTCGTAGCATATGTATCAAATCTGACCACCATCGATGCAACTGACACATAGACTTGCCATCTTCCATCCTCCACACCAACTTCCAACTTCTCATTAAAGTTGATTTTGCGGACGTATACCAACAAATAGAGGTTATTGTTTGTTACAGTTACTTCATATTTTCTTATGGACAGTTGTGCAGAGACGCTCCTTGCAAATGAATTAGTCTAAGAACACAATTACATAGCGGACAATAGTAACTAGCTATGGATCCCCACTCGGAGAGATTGAATGGTCTGGGGTAAGCACGCAATAAAACTGGCCCACAGTAAAAGATACCCGCGGGTCCACATAATGGAATTCCCTTCTAATCAACTCTAGTGAACTGTGGCCCAGTTCATGTATCCTTCTCCATCCTCGCGTCTTTGTCCGCGTTTTACGATCTCCCTTTTATAGGGTGAAAGGGAGGCCCTTTTTAAGTCTGTCTCTGTCGGAAGGCGGAACATAATCAATAGATTGGTAACTGGGAGAAAGCCGTACGTGGAAAATAAGGCTGTGGTATTCCAGGTTAAAAAATAGTAGTTTAGAAAATTAAATGCATGCATTAATAGGAAACAAAACTATAACTACTGGAAAATTGCGTATATTTTGCAATAATAATTTTAAAAAACTAAAATTAATTCTTTTCTATCTGGCAAAACAAACAATATAATATTAATATTATTTTAAAAAGAAATTAAGGAGCAGGAATATAGCCAGCCGGACTAAAAAGTAGAAAACAATTTTCAAAAAAATTAAGGATAAGATTAATAAATAAAAAATCATTGTATCGTAAATAACCGTAGTATGCTTGATGTCAACTGTCGTAAATATGTTATTGAATAATAATGGCGAAAGTAGATTTATTATGCAAATATTTTAAAAAGCATCTCAAGGTTTTACGATAAAAATAATTTTT
Organism: Arma custos; assembly: GCA_037127475.1. Classification (NCBI taxonomy): domain Eukaryota; kingdom Metazoa; phylum Arthropoda; class Insecta; order Hemiptera; family Pentatomidae; genus Arma; species Arma custos. The sequence goes on along the minus strand of CM073759.1, from coordinate 100,911,818 downwards.
GTTCGCTCGATTTTTATTTTTAACTTATTAATAATGATTTTCTTATTTTTCATTTTTTATTTATATTATTTTATCCTACTAAAGCATGTTCTTTAGCTTTTTTAAAACTAACATTCTTCTAATATCAAAACAATAAGAATAATACGTTAATAAGACCTTTCTATCAAAAGGAGGATCAATTAAGAATAGCTAATGATACAGTAATCTCCTAATCATTCTTTTTTATTTAGTTTTATTACTTTTATTTTTTTACTTGTTTATTTTATTCATTAATTTTATTACTGCACTATAAAAAATATTACTAAAAAAATCAATATAAATAATATATATTTAAACCAAAAAACTCTACTGAGGCGTTACGGACCAATCGGATTTAAGCCTCAAACTTAAAACAACCATCCAACCAACCAAAACTAATGCTCAGCTACATGGCGAAACTCCCCTGTCTGAAATATTAATCCATGTATAACCTACCTGAATACATGCCCTAGTACTTGGTACAAGATTCTACCGTTTCTTCAGACTTTAAAAATCGCTAATGCTGATGATATTGGTCTAGATAATTAAAAAAACTATTCAAGTATTGTATGGTCATCGGACTTGGAGATATAATATAAGAACATGTACCGAAAGGTAACAGAAGGTTTTTGTTTATTTAGAAGAATTTGCAGGTATTTATTTAGTAAATTGTTTATTTATATATATATATATATATATATATATATATATATATGTATATATATATATATATATATATATATATATATATATATATATATATATAAATATATATATTGTAAATAAAATCTTAAAGGATGTGGGAAAAAATAAATAAAAAATATTTTAGAATATATTTACTTTTGTAGTATTTATTGAGTTATTAACATATATCGTTCAAAATTATAGTTGAGCGAAACAATGTCACATTACCGAAGAATCATTTCATTCTCATGAATCAAAAACTATAAAATTGGCCAGAGCACCTGAACCAGAAATTATTATTAATTTTTTTTTATTAAGTAGACTTTAGTGAGGGAAATAAAAAAACTTTTCATGGTTTTTAGCTTCAAAGTTCATTCAATTTTTGTTTTCAATTATGCACATAATTCAATTGATAATATATTAGGAATTAATTAGAAATAAATGAATAGCGATAGGCAATAGTTGTATAACAATGTTCAATCTCATCCATCTCAATAGTCAAGTAATACGATTTAGTTTGACGTTGGATGAGTCTTCATTGATATAGCTTTTCTCTGATGTTTTCAAGGCTTTATGTAAAAACGGATAATAATATTTGTCAAAATCTGAACAGTCAAAATTGGGAACTATACTAGCAAGAATAATTATTAATAAGTAGAATTACATTTACAATTTCATTTTATTAGTTAGGCCCGTCAATAGTAATCGCTGTAGAAAGACTGAAACATGAGAAAAATTTCTGAAAAATGTCCAACCAATTAGATCTTCATTCTATGCTAGCACCATAGAGTCTAGTGTGTTAACAAGCCTCTTAAAAGAGAATAATATTGTGTCATTATCAATTTCCAAAAGCGGAGGAAAACCCTAGGTCCTGGATCCAACCGTGTGTTTTGAGAGCAACTTTATTGACAAGGAACCTGAGCTGGAAGGGAAAACTACGTGTGAGAAGTGAATCCCGTTCCTATAAGAGAAATTCCCCGAAACTCTCAGTGTGAGGTAGCTCAACTTGAGAAGTTTCTTGTTTGAATCACCTCGTTGTTGATTATAAGGATGTTGCGGTGTTGGTCACGAATATTGTTGTCGACTCCTTGTGAATATTGGATGACCTGTATTATTGTTCACAATAATTAACGGAGTGAAATATTATGATTGCTGAGTATGCTTTTACTGACTGGTGTTTCACTTCGGTATTTGTACACATGTTTCTCAATAAGTAATGTAATGAATTATTGGAAAAGGAAATGTTAAGGAAAAATGTAGTATAATAAAAAAAAGTGAATTTAATTTTTAATTAAAGCTACGTTAAAATTAAAATTAAAGATAAATTAAAATTGGGATAAAGATACATTATGGTAGCTGCATCCCAGTCGGGGTATATGAATATTTAAATAATAAATTTAAAAATCAGTAAGTTATAAAAAAAGGACTTTACCGCTAAAACCCATGAACAGATTTGGGTATTAGTTCGGCTGCATTGCTAACAATTAAAATATTTTTATCTTTTTTTCTAAAGATAACATGCCATTACAATTATTTGGGTGAACGAAATACGGATATTGGTCCTCAGTGACAAGGTGGAAGGAGAATCTTCATCTTTTCCCGAATAGGCACCATCACTCTCGAAGGAGATGGATGGCCTTCGCCTAACCGCCTTTTCGTGGCAGGAGATCCCTTACTGATGGCCCGGTCTTCCACTTCGGGATGCAAATCACTCCCGGAGGCAGCTAGTCTTCGGCCCCGCCACACTCATATCTACAGTAAACAAGGTGGAGATACGGGGCGAAATGTGGTCTAGTTGTTAGCATAACAAATAACTAAACCCAAGATCGCGGGTTCGTAGCCCGGCAGGTAGCCCTAGGATTTATTAAAGGGAGTAAAAAATCCTTGGTTATAACATCCCTCGGAAAGGGATTTAACGGAGGTCCCGACCCTGTACGATGTCAGGTACTCGTTAAAAATCCCTATCCTAATGAAACCTGGATTGGCAAAATTTAGGGCTCCCACTGTAGCATCGTCCGATTAGCAATAGCAGCAAAAGGTGACGTTAAATGAACAAACAAACAAGGCGGAGATACATAGTAGACGCCTCGTCCAAAATAACGAGCGATATTGCTTCAATGAATTAACAATAATAGGGAAATAACTATATATTTTATATTGAAACATTGTTAGTAGAGCTTTAGATATTTATATCTAATCTAATCTAACATTTTACTGTTAATAATTATATTATGGGTGTAAAAAAATCGATGCCGAAAGAGATTGAGTCAAAAAATAGAAATGAGATAAAATTTTGGAATCTATCATGAAAATCACCTAACACAAAATAGTACTTTGAACTTAAATTATAAAATAAGACATTATTGGAAAATCTTAACCAAAAGCCATGAACTAAAACAGGAAATAAAAAGCCTGTCAATATTTCCACGATTTATTTATCTGTTTCAATCTGATTAAAAGCCTCGGATGGATCCTTTGGGATCTGGAGACCCTCCTGGAGTTCACCAAGGCTCTACAACCTTACCTAGGACCCGAAATAGGGGGGATCTGGCGGTTAAGCGTCATCTCGGACCAATAAACGTGCCGCACAAGCACGGTCTCTACCATTTAAAAACCCAAGACTCTTTATGGGTTGTAGTGTCACAGGTTTTTTTTTCATATATAATTACATTTAAAGGAAACATGCAAACCAGAACATCATCAGGAAATAAAGAGAATAATAGCAAAGAAAAAAGATACGAATAAAGCACACCCTCACCTCAAAATGCAGCGACAATAAACAGAGTAGTTGCATTTTGACAATGGAGGTGCTGGAATGTTTCCTCTTATTAGTTATCTTGGGGTTAGGATAAGCTTTATGCATTTCTTTCCTTTGCTATACTTCTCTATCGGTCCTGATTATAGCTGAATAGGCGAAATACTGATAGATAACTTTATTTCCAAAAAATAATGTTAATGTATAAATTTCATATGTTTATATATATATATATATATATATATATATATATATATATATATATATATATATATATATATATATATGTATAAGCCATTTCACTGAAATACTTGGCTTATTCAGTAATGGTAAAGGAGAGTACACAGATACATTCATATACTTGAATAATTATAAATTACAACCGCAACAGATTTCATGGAAAGAAAAAGTGCATGCCCAAATCTTCCCAGCCTTTTCTGTTATATCATATTGGCAATGTCATGTTCCTCATAAATGTTATGACGTTCTATATTTCTCCTTATTTATGGACGGTATTTATGATTAAAATGCTTTATATGTTCTTTTGGTTTTAATTATTTTACAAGTCAGTATAATTTTATTTGGGTTTGTCTTCATCATTAATTACTGATTGGTTAATTACAGATTTTGATTGTTTTAGAACCTTTTTGCTGTTAAATAGCGAAACAAACTCAAACAATTTTCTCGCTTGTTACACTGTTGTTCGATAATATTCATCATTGTAACAACAGGTAAATTTGTAGATTTTTTAAATGTAACATGGGTCAGGACGTGACAGGACGGTACGTACAATATTCTATCTCTATAGTACTTCTGAAAAACTTTTGTATGACAGCCGTCTTGTGATGCCGGTAATTCCTTGTGAAATCAGGGAGGAGGGATGTTTAGGATTGCTTACGGGAATTTCATTTTAAATTCTTCAAAATGGAACTTCAACAAATAAATACGATGTTAGGACTTTGGTAAGCTAAAAGGAGTTGGTCGGACATTTTAGCATACATATAAATATATGTGTGTGTGTGTGTGTGTGTGTGTGTTCCTGTAAGAACTTAAGTCCTATCTACGTCCCAACTACTAAACCAAAATCCAACTGCTAAACTTTTTTATAATTTTTAACTTTTTAATTTTTTTTTTTAAACTTAATTAATAATAATTATAAACCAATTTCAAAGTAATTGTATTGCGTTTATAAATAATTGTATAAAACTCTGTTTCTCATGGCTGTAGCCAAGGTCAACAATAGACTCAAACAATTTTCTCGCTTGTTACACTGTTATTCGATAATATTCATCATTGTAACAACAGGTAAATTTGTAGATTTTTTAAATGTAACATGGGTCAGAACGTGACGTGTGAAGACCAAATAAATAAACGCCCGTTGAATGTAAATATTCCGATATGTGAGTGTTTTAATAAAACCCAATGGACGTGTGGCGAAGCCTGTTGGGGCTGTATGTCGACCTTTTCAAACCGTTCACCTTTACAAAGAACCATGCAAATGCCAGCACGTCCTCACCCGGCAATTGAAAGGGGAGAGCAGAGAGAGCCATTGTGTGTTTTCTTTAACAAACATTTATTTATCGACAAATTAACTTTGAAGAGCTTCGAATTCCAATCACTTATTTCATGTAGTTTAGTGCTTTAATAATTCTATCCAATTATTTTTTAACCATCCAAAACAATAATTTAAATTTATCGATACTGGGAGGCTCGACGTCGAATGGTTGAGGAACCACGCACGGGAGTTGAATAAAGAATGGAAGAAAGACTATTTAAATTTATGAACTTTATAGAACTTTGAACTCAATTTTGCAATTGATACTAATAATAACATAAAACATCAATAACTAGATAAACTTTTCGTTTTCCCCTACTATTTGAATTATGCTGTAATGTTTTTGATCCTTGGTGTTTATATTTTGTTTCCGATATAACAGCTACATTTCCAGCTCATTTAACAGTTTTTTATCTTTGTTGCATAATCCTCTAACAACTCCAAGTGGCTGTAGATTATTAAAGAAATATTTAAACCTAGCGAACATTTAAAAAACTTTATACATGCTAATCATTTACCATAGATTAATCTAATTTTCGTGATGCTATATCAAAATCAAAGACATATGTTTTATATTTGGAAACGGTACGTACAATATTCTATCTCTATACTACTTCTGAAAAACTTTTGTATGAAAGTCGTCTTGTGATGCCGGTAATTCCTTGTGAAATCAGGGAGGAGGGATGTTTAGGATTGCTTACGGGAATTTCATTTTAAATTCTTCAAAATGGAACTTCAACAAATAAATACGATGTTAGGACTTCGGTAAGCTAAAAGGGGCTGGTCGGACATTTTAGCATACATATAAATATATGTGTGTGTGTGTGTTCCTGTAAGAACTTAAGTCCTATCTACGTCCCAACTACTAAACCAAAATCCAACTGCTAAACTTTTTTATAATTTTTAACTTTTTCATTTTTATTTTTTTTTAAACTTAATTAATAATAATTATAAACCAATTCCAAATTAATTGTATTGCGTTTATAAATATTTGTATAAAACTCTGTTTCTCATTGCTGTAGCCAAGGTTGTTTACAAAGAGACCACTGTGCTGGGAAGTAAACATGCGGTTCAGATCCTATTACCGACGAGAGTCGACTGCCAATCAAACATTTCCTCCATTAGAAAACAATTCCAGTTCGGACTCAGCGATAAGAGACAATACCCCAAAGGGGACTTTATTAATCGAAGAACAAAGGAGGCAGAAATATAAATGTGGGAAGTGCTGTTACTAGTGATAAGTGGAGATAATTTTTTAAAATTTTATTTTAGAACGTGCAGTTCCTCTTCAGAATATCCATTTCTGAAATTATTTTTTTAAACTAGGGTTTTCTATTATATCGATTATGATACAGATATTTTTTTATCTCACTGTTCATAATGTAAACAGAATACCCTACGAAACTTTATTGTAATTATAAATATTTTCTTATGTTTTTATTGTAAAAAAAAACATTTTCCTTCCCAGATTTTCTAATTTTGGGTGTCTAATTTATAGAGGACTGGGTGGGCCGTAGGAGGGTCCTAGATCCCATAGGAGCCATCTCCAACCGTTAACAGATTAAGTAAAAGCCAGCGAAAATGGACTTGGATCCGGGGCCTTCGGCATGAGAACTCAGGGCTCTACCACTGAGGCACTCCGCTCCCCTTATTCAAGAGTAACTTCCTTTTACTCCAAACGAATATCATTCATACCTTTCACCATTTTATCATAAAAGACATTCAACGTCCATCTTATAATTTATTTGTTGTATTTGTCATCTTCTTACGTATATCCATTTATTTGGTATATTATTTATTTGATCCATTTATTGTATCTATTTATTTTTAATATTTTCTGGGGTATTGCCATTTTTGCTTTTCCTCTTTCTTTATATATTTTTCTTTTATTACACCTCCTTTTTATTTATCTTGTTTATTTAATACGATCATGGAGATTAATCTATTTTTAGTCTTAGTAGTCTTTTGAACTACGCAACTATTTTTCAGCGGCACAATTATTTAAATCAATTAAAGTAGGATGGACATTTCTGATTTATTAGAGGTTTACCAAGTTAATGTGGCAAGAGGAAAAAAGTCGAGACATGTTTCCTTGATGCTGACCTAAACAAATAAATATATATCTCTTCATGGCCAAATGTGGGGTTTCTCTTATCTGCTCTACACGTTTAGCCATCAAATTTTCGTTTATTGGAGAGATAACAGATTAACCTATGGAGTGTTGACTCCCTCCCTATTCGTATAGAACTAATAATCAAAAGAGACGATAAAATTTATGATTATATCTTTATATTTATGATTTTATTCTAGACTAGCTTATGCCCGCGGCTTCGCTCGCGTCGAATTTGGTCTGTCACATAAAGTTTCGTGAAAGATCATTTTAAATAAATAATTTAATTATTTTTTAAAAATATAAGTTACTCGTACATCCAAAATTTCAGATTCCAAACAATTTTTGAACCCTATTATATTAAGGGGGAAGCCCTTGGGGGTGAAATTATCCAAATTTCTTTCTTAAACTATACAAAGAACCTAACTACAAATGCACCCCCCTAAATCCGCGCTTGCAATAGCCTATTTGTTATTCTGATGTATGATCTATATTACTGTAAAGTTTCATCCAAATCCGTCCAATAGTTTTTGCGTGAAAGAGAGACAAACATACAAACTTTCACATTTATAATATTAGTAAGATTAGTAGGATATCAAAACAAATAGTTTCACTAATGTTCTTTCTGTTATTTTAACAACTATTATCAAGTGATTTGCATTTAATTATGTACTATAATGGGTTCTCCACAGTACCTAAAAAACTGTCGGGGAGGCACCTGCCCCCGTGCACCCCCCTAAATCCGCGCTTGCTATAGCCTATGTGTTATTCTGATGTATGACCTATATTACTGTAAATTTTCATCCAAATCCGTCCAGTAGTTTTTGCGTGAAAGAGAGAAAAACATACAAACTTTCACATTTACAATATTAGTAAGATTTTCTTCATTATGAATTTAATTTAATTAATATTAAATAAATACAAGGTTTATTTTATTTAAACCTATCTTTTTTTTGTTTTTAAACCTGAAATTTATTTATTTATATTAAATCCTGTTCACTAGGTCAGACGAACAAGACAAAGCATTGGAGATACTGAAGGCAGCAGCTGAAGATCTGGCTGTAGAGAACCAAGCATCGCATTCCCAACTGACAAGGACTGCAGTCGAACATCAGTTCGCTGTTGCAGCAGGTACCATTTATTCCATTCTTAATAAGGTGTTTGCTGAAGTCCTTGTTTAATTTAATGACATTTATGTGTAAGGTTATAAAAAAAAAATTCGATATCGAATCTATATTTATAATCCTTCTTCAAAACTTATAATTTTTTTTTAAATGTATTTATTGAACTTTATAACTTGTACTGAATACATCAAGTAAATATAATGAAAGACAAATCATGTCCCGAGATAAAGGCGAGTAGAGAAACTACCCAGTGGTAGTACTCAAATTAAAAGTTCAACTTAGAAGGTCACGAGGCAATCTTCTTTTCAGACACCACGGAGGATTATCAGGAATTGAAGAGTTTGCGAGGTTTGAGTGGAAATGAAGTTTGTCATGAAAAGATTGATATCGGATTCGGGCCAAATAAGCAACATAAGGGACATTAATGTCATTATGGATTAGGTACTTTGTTCGTAAGGAGCATTAAGGATTTTACGAAGGATTTTGGATTGTAAGGATTGAATACGAGAGGAATTCGATGGCTTAGTGGGGCCCCAAAGCTCAATTCTCAAGTCCAGATGGGTCTAATGGTTGTCATATATATGAGTCTTTTTTAATTAATTAGGAGCTTAGAGCGCTTGTCTAGTAAATGTTGAAGTAGCCTGAAACGGCGAGCTGTTTTCTTGTCATTTCAGTCTAGTTTGAGCATTCTAAGTTTAGCGTTTGTCAAGGTGTTTACCTAAGTTGTTCCAAAGGAATCAGTGGGATGTTATTAAACGATACAGGAGAAAAGGAAGTTGTTGGTTTACGGTGGAGGGTAAAGGTGATTTGATGAGATTTGTGGTAATTTATTTTAATCCTACAGGTTTGACACCAATTTTCACGTTCAGTGATATGGAATTGAATAGTACGGGACACTATAACTGGATCAGTGTTGACAGATAATATACAAGTGTCATTATCTGGGTGAGTTGGGATCAGCTCTTTAAACTGTGTTGAGAATTGGGCCGAGGATACCTCTCACACCAGCAGATTGAGGAACGAGTGATGAGTAGACATTACTATGATTGATGCGAATGACCTGTAGGAAAGATAGGATTGGATAATGAAAAAGTACGAGGTAGGAATTTACGGAGTTTGTAAAACAACCCGGGGTGTCAGACTCGGTCGAAAGCCTGTTCAACATCAAGAAAGACCGCTGGACAATACTATCCAAGTTCCAAAGCTGAGAAAACAACATCCACCACACGATAACATTGCTGGGTAGTGGAGTGGGATGTTCTGAACCCAAACTGGTGATCTGGGATAATGTGATTTTCATCCAGGATAAAGTTCCGGGTATGATCGTTTTTCCAGCTTTTCCAGCTCTTCCAGGATTACCATGTATAGGTAAAAGTGAGATAAGACGGTATTTTTTTTTATTAATGGCATTGGATACTTCCATGCAGCCAGGTATATTTATTTGGTTAATTGGTTAAAGAGATGCCAAGAGCACGCGGTTTTCCCATGCGTTGTTTAACTACGCCCGACGTTGCTTAACTTCGGTGATCGGACGAGAACAGGTGTGTTCAACGTGGTATGGCCGTGGGCAAACAGGACGGTAAGAGGAAGGGTATTCCGGTTTCTTAAAGGATTTATGTATCATTTTTACGACGGATAATTTCCAGAGGTTAGGAAAATATGCAGTGCGGAGTATAGCATTACATTATATTTGTAGGTAAGGAATAGAATGGCTTTTCTAGGAAGATGTTTTAAGATGTGGATCGTGATGGGGTCGTGTCCAGTAGCTTTGCGAGAAGGTAATCTGTGAATAATACTGGATATTTTTTAAGGATGGAATAATTGGGAGAAATGGTCATTTGAAGGTCAGTTTACTCTCTTTGTATATATTTTTGGTGTGACGGATACATAATATGAGGCTGTGGTTGAAAAGTTTTAGAAAGTAATTGACCGAAAAACTGTGCTTTTTCTTCCTCAGATCTTGTTCAATCATTAGATTCAGTTAGGAGTCGATGGTTAAATTCTTTAAAGTGAAGGATCTTTTAGGTGGTCATCCATAATGATTTGTCAGTAGTCGTTAGATTTTCTGTTAGGTTCGTAAAATTATGAATTTTGAGTTTTCTAATTTCTGTTTTTAGTTGGTTAATCAATTTAGTAAAGATAGATTTATCTGCTGGGTACTGGGTTCTATGCCACTTCGATCTTGCTCTGAGTTTCTCTCTTAATAAGATACGAATATGCTGTGGAAGTCAGCCTTTTGAGAATTATTAATTTTATGCTTTGAGGTATTATCATTTAAAGTGGTTTTTATGGATGCTATAAGTTTCTTGTTTTGTCTTAAATGAAATTTTTAAGTCCAGTTTGTTCTCCAAATCATAACAGAAGTTGTTCCAGTTTACACGTCCTGTAATCAATCTTAGAAGGGGAGGGTTGGGAACGAAACTTGAATGTAATAAAAGGAGAACTAGGCTGTGATCTGATGAAAGGTCGTCCAAGGATCTGATATTAGTTTGGTTTGTGGAAATCTGGGATGTGATGAATATGTCAATGATGTCGGACAATAGGTTGGGTTGTTTGGTGCATGGATGGAATAACTGTTTGCGGATGTTACAGAATGGGATAAGTTTTTATGAATGAGAATACAAGATCCGGCATGTGAAGTGTTGCCTGGGTGGTCTTATCTGTAAGTTATGTAGTCCGGTATATAGAAAAGTGTGCGGTGAGTGAAGTGTGTTTTAGTAAGTAAAGCAATACCTATTTTGTTGTCATGTAGAAATCAAGTACGTCACGGTGATTATGCAGTCTATTAGCATTCCACAGAGCGATAACTCTGGGCTTTATGCTCATCGTGGATAATTAAGTGGAACTTCGGTAAAGATTCTCGTGAGTAGGTTAATGAGAGGCTTGAGTAGGTGATTGAGAGGCTCTTGGATATCTTTCAGGAAAGATGTCAGAATAGAATTTGTGTCGATGAGGTTTTGGATTTGGAATGGATATGGCTCTGGAGTTTGATAGGGATAATTAACGGGTAAAGGAGGGTTGACTGGGAGTCGTACCCGCAAAACTTATAATTAAATAATAAAAATGCTTATTTTCGTGGTTATATTTTATTAAATGCTAAATAATGTTCGTTCAATTTTTCCTAGAGTGGTTTAAGGCTGAAAAACTGAAATAACTGAATAATAAGTTTTCCCAACCAACATTTCCCTTTTGGTACAGATAAGAGAAAATAAGTATTTGAAAGGGGCTTTCCTAGAGATAATAAATATTATCAAAAAGAGCGGATCGATAACAGCTCAATACAATCTGCAAGCATAAATATAGTAAACAACATTTCATATGAAATGAACCAAAATAAATGTCGTAAAAAGCATTATAAAAGAAAATTAAAAGAATAGTCGTTAAAGCATTTAAATTATGAAACTTCTAGCTAAATAAAATAAATAATGCACTTTATTTTTGTTTACGATCTACTACACGAGAAACTGAACAATACTAGGAATTATATTTCATACAGGGAACTAGGAGGTGGGATTGGATATTGGAAAGGTCTTGATTAGATCGTACATAAGTAATGAGTTGAATTACGCCATCGAGCGAACGATTCGATTCCTGTCGCGATAAACATCTGCATTAATAAAGAGTTCAGAGGGTGCATTAAAGTTTAAAAAACAATCCTACTACAGGAGCACTACGGGCCATTGTAGCACTCGACTATTCTATCAAGGCTGGCGATTAAGCCTTTTGAGAATTCAGTTGAGGTAGAGGAGGGATCGAGAGAGTGGAGAAGTGGGCTATGACACGCCCGATTGGTTCTATCTTCGGAAGGTTTAAGGAATCCGGTATTAGTATTTTTATTAGATCACTAAGGCTATATCCAGCTATTTCCCCGAATATATTCCAATATATTGGGCTATATTTTTATTAGGGCCATCGAAATCGTATATCCTATAATATATATATATATATATATATATATATATATATATATATATATATATATATATATCCTTATGGTCCTGAAAGGTATGTATTGAAGAGTTTCCGATAGGAGTTTACTCTGAATTAAAATTCAAAGAGTCGAATATAACCGTAAATAAATATATATTTTCAGGAAATATCTGGAATAATAACAATAATTCTAAAGAGCAATATATCGGTCCTTATTCTAAACAAACGCTGAATTACGAGAATCGCGCACCGACACAGCTGTTATGTAAGAGAGAGGGTAATTTCCTATGAATAAATATTTCAAACACACTATGCAAAAAAAAAGTTATGTACAAGATGAAGATTTTGTAAATATTCAATGTATACATACGGTAAATATACTAAATATAGACAACATGTCTTTGATATATGCATGGATATATCTGCGGTCCCGGAGAATTGGTGAATAAGTTGAATTTTATCCAGAAATAGAAAATTCTATGAGAGAGGCAGATTCGTGTCTTTTGCGTTGTTTTTTCCTTGAAATGGAGTTGTAATATGACTAATAACTTCTTTTTCAAGTCAATGTCTTACTTACCCCCTCCCCCATATTCACTACGAAAATAAAACGATTCCCCATAACTAAGTACAAGAAACTCGATTTGGAGAAAATTCGCCTTAACCACTTATTCACCGGGAATTTAGATATATGGGTGATTCTAAAAAAAAAAAAATATTATCAAACAACCCCAGGAATGGGAGTCAGTGAACATTTCTAAAGAATTAAAAGAAAAAGCATATGCTATCAAAACACATTTCGAGAAATTTTTCAGTTTAACTCGAGCTAGTCATAAAAATTTCATATGTTATCGAAATAGTAGTAAGATTATTTTTAAAAAAAATTCACTTTCACTGTTCCTCACCCAGTCACCTTCGTTTCTAAGTTAATAGAGCTTTTTTTCCAAACAACTAAACTAACTAAATAATAAGTTTACCCAATCACCATGTCCCTATTGGTATAGATATAGAAGACCTAATAAGTATTTGAAAGGGGCTTTCCTACATCAAGATTAAGGATATAATTTCCAAGAAAAACATTTTTCCAAACAGTTGCATCACATTAGTTAAATATCTCGTTGCGACACTTATTCTAACGGTCACCTGTGGTCCAGTGGTTAGCGTAACAAACTACTAAGCCCAAGATCGCGGCTTCGTAGCCCGGCAGGTGGCCCTAGGTTTTTTTTTATGGGAGTAAAAAATCCTTAGTTACGCCGTCCTTTGGAAGGGACGTTAAATGGGGGCCCCGAGCCTGTACGATGTTAGGTACTCGTTAAAAATCCCTATCCTAATTAAACCTGAATAGGCAAAATTTAGAGCTCCCACTGCAGCATCGTCCGATTAGCCATAGCAGCATAAAGCGACGTTAAATGAACAAACAACAACACTTATTCTATTGAATGGCGGGAAAAGTGCCTCTCAATGCTAGTGTAATGTTCCATATCCATTATTATTTGGGAGTGAACAGATTCCTGCAACTGTGTCCTTGGTCCATCTTCTAAAAACGTGTTATGTTTTATTATTCTCTGTCACATTGTCACCATAAAATTTTTCATTGTCCTTAAGGTTATTCAAGCTGTCGTTTGTGTGGCAATTAGCCTTTGTGTACTTACTCCCACCCTTAAAAATAATTGATGATAGAATGGCCTTTGACAAGAAGATCAGTTTAGTTACCTTAACAGGTGGAAAATGATATTTTTTTTTTAAATAACACAGATGAATACAACTTTTTTTTCTGAAAACCAAACTAATACTGATACCTGTAACCGATACGGCACATTAGTGTTGAATGATTTATTTTGTTTCGCATACAATCTTTAATAGTCGAAATATTGTAAGTGGTTTAAAAAATAGTTAGATGCATGTGGAATTTAACGCATTCTCAAACATTAGAACTTCTAAAATTTTCCTAAGTTTGTAATTTTTATATGTTTTTAATGGTCACAAATATTTTAATTGGTACTAATGGTAGTGTTGAGCCTGTTACCGATTTCACCGGGTACCTGTTAACGAGTAATGACAAGCTAGTTCTTGTACGGATACCATGTAATTAAACATAAGAGGTTCCTGCAGTATGTCGAGTAATAATGTCTTCGAAAGCCCAGTAATCGGGAATATTTTCATTAATATGAAGTAAATATTTAGGCAGTGTGAAAATAATTTAATTTTTAAAAAATTAAGAGAAAGTTTGTTGTATCGTTATTTTATTTATTCCTTAGTGTGTGGAAAAAAGTTGTTTAATGTGCGGTCAAGAAAGTAAACACACTGAACCTTTAATTCTACTTCTAATGTGTGCCATAGCTTCCGGATATGTTTTAGTACTCCATTAGGGTGGCAAGTCCAAGAAACAAACGGTGTAGTTAAAAACATTTTAAGTCCTATTTAGCCTTACGGAGTACAGCTTTTGGGCTCCACTATGCCGTAGAATTCCTCTCTCATCCAATCCTTACAATCTAAAGCCCTTTGTAAAATCCTCAATTCTCCTTACTTTGTAACGAATAAAGCCATCCATAAAGATCCTATTATTGATGATTTTTTATTAAAACCTTTTGTTTAGTACTCTATCTATTTACTTTGAGTTCTAATTTCTGTATAATTCCGGATGAGCGTGTTTACAGTTAACAGGATTAAAACCCCCTACCCGGAGTCTAGTCTATTGTATACCTCCGCTGAAACGAGTTGCTCCCCGTTTGCAAAACCGCATTTTCCTACATCTATTATTGTTATACCGCTTCCTGAACCTGTTGGTCACCGCTTATTCTACACCGCTCCTTTGATTATCCCTCTTATGTTATACCGCCACTTCCTATGTTTTATGACAGAATTGAGAGGACCGGCATTGGACGTACGCCACCGCGGTGAGCTCAAACCTACGAGACGTCATTAAGGAGAGGAGTGTCCGGCAAGATTCGTGAGTCCGTTTTCATTTCCTTGCCTGATTATTTCCTTACCTTATTGCCCTACTGTCCGAGGACGACTTACCGGGTAGCATCGTATTCTAGTTTAAATATTTTTGTTTTTAATTTGTTTTGTTTTTAATTTTATCATTTTTTTTGTCTAATTTTCAACCGCGTTTCACACACCTTTATTTCCAGCCAAACCCACTAGTTTCAAACCTACCTTTTTCTTCAATTCCTGATAATCCACCGAAGCTTCTGAAAAGAAGATGGCATCGAGACCTTCTAAGTTGAATTTGTTTATTGAGTACTGCATCTGGGTAGTTTCTCTACTTGTCTTTATCTATGGCATTATGTTCCATTCATTCTATTTACTTGTATTGTTATAATACAGTTGTAAATTTCAATGAATATATTAATGAAAAAACAGTTAGAAACCATAAAAATAACCATAAATTATAAGAGGAAGTTTCACCGAGTAGTTAAGTACCAATTAATTTTTAATTGTAATCTGGGTTATTGAATAATATTTATTTGAATCAAATCATTAAAAAAAGTAATTAGCAATTGCTGCTTTCATCCATATTGTGGTAAATTATTTCTTATAAAATTATAAAGTGAGGAGTTGCTCCTTGTGTAGAGTGCTCAGCTCCTAAGCTTGAAGTATAGATAAATTACTTAATACGTTATCAGCTGCAGACCCTCCTAGAACTCACCCAGCCTCTATAAAGTTGGTACCTTTAATTGGGAGAAAACCTGGTAATTGCGCATGATCTCATACAAATTGCCCCTCTGCACAACCATTGTCCTAGAAAAACAGTCCAGTCTTTACCATACACAAGTCCTTCATAGGTTGTATTGGTACACGTTTTTTGTTAATTTTTAAAAATTATAAATTACTTTCTTAAATTACGTATAAGTTATCTCCTTTGCTCATGTAGAGAACTTGGCTTGAAAAATGTTTTCTGACTTCCAAAAGGTCTTTCTGAAGGAATAACATCTTTCTCACAGGTCTAATGGACAATGCATACTATGTCACCATATAATTCTCGTCCCATTCGTTTAGCTCTATTATTTATTTAGTGTCAAGGGTACTGGACTTTAATTATATATTTTTCCTGGGTGTAGAAAACCTTTAGTCCACAAACACAAACAGAAACAATCTAGACTAGTTAAAAGTCTCAGCTCTTCTTACTAGTTGACTGACTATGGGATAGAACACACCCAACATATTTTTTAAAATAATGACAATGGAACTATTATTTTTCCAAAATACTTGTTGACTAATGAGATAATTACTTATTGAAAATGACCACGTCGGGTCGAAACGTCTAATAAATAGATGGAATGAAATGTTTGTAGACTAAAGGTTTTCTACACCCAGGAAAAATACTCTATTATTTACTAAACCCATAAGTTGATTTAACTGTCTTTAAAATTGTAGCTGTGCATTAACATTCTCAATTTTTCATATTCCTCTCAATAATATATCAAATATCTTTAATCGATAATAGAAAATCTCTGTTAAGGAAGTGAATATTTTTTTTTCTTTTGGATCCAGCGTTAAAAGAGTGCTCCCAAAAAAGAACCTCAATTGATTACATTGTGCTAATTTTTCAATTTAAACGCAAAAAATATTCATCTCCTTCACAAAAAAAAATAAAATAAAATAAACGTTCCACTTAAGAAAAGGCTCTTTTGATCATTTTTTTATCATGACAAATGAAACGTTTTTACAAAGTTTCATTATCTGATCAATTTATTATAGGTAATATACTACTTACAATAATCATAGAATACACCAATTCGTATTAATATTTTTTTTTTTTTTATTTCCACAAATATACCATTCAGCCCAGAAGAGTATGCAAGTTTGAGCTGTATGTATGGCAATTATAATGGTCTATAAATATATCTTTACCATTTCCAAATACATATATATATTTGGAATATTGGGGAATATAGGAGATTACATAACGCGGAATTGAAAAGCATTCAACTGGTAAATATTATTCAAGTGATAGCACCATGAAGATTAAGATGGCTTGTAAAGTGGCTGGGCTTAGCAACGAACGAATTCCTAAGACGTTAATAAGCACTGGGAAGCCTTTGATGGGTAGGTGGGAGGACTGCGTTTAGATTGATCTGGCGGGTTTGGGTTTGGGTAGAGGTCCACGGGCAGAGGTTTGTAACCAGAGATTGGTGGTATCGGCATCGTGCCTTCGGGTTCGCTAAGCCTTATTATTATTACATATATTTGTATAAATAACGTCATACCTAGGTAAATAGTATATTTTAAAAAACTAGAAGATTTAAAGAAAACACCTACTCCACTTCATCAACAAGACTTATTTGTTTATTTGTCTAAGTAATTCTGCTTACACACATTCTACTATTATTTACAAAAGATTTGACTGAATAAAACAATTTCGGATTTTACAATGTTTTTATCAAAATTTCAAACACTAATCAATAGGTTACCATTAAGTTCTATTTTTACATTCCTCAGTACCAATAAGGCTGTTGCAATTGTTTTTGAAGCGTACAAGAAATAGCATCATTCGTTTCCAAAATGGTACTATTTCGTTTTAGCAGCGAATCTCGAATGGAAACTCGGTCCATCAACTTTCTCACTTTTAATTCATTATAGTATCCAATTATCGGGTTTCTTTTGGTATCCAGTCTTATGTAGATGGTTCAAAACTGTTTTATGATGTATGTTTAGTTAAGTAGCCTTGGCACTAAATGAAATATGTTGGTCTACATCGATTTTGGGATGATTTCATCGATTTTATCAACAATTCGTGAGGACGAAGTTCATCAATAACACCTAAATCTCCGGAACGAATTTCAGCAAACCGATTTTGACATTGGCCTTCTCTTATGCGCTCAACCACATAAACACCACACAATCTTTTGCATGTATCCATTTTTGGAAGTAATAAATCAAAGTGTAATAAAAATGGCCTTCTTGAATCTCCGTTTTAAATAAGTTTTTACTGAGAAATCTTACTTGACCTTTTATTATTTATACATTTATGAACAGAATGTTCTATGGACCAGAATTTTCTATTGTTACCTTTCAATTGCACTAAAGTATGGATTATTCAAGTATTACTTGACTTATGCAAATTTAAAGCCATCTATTGGAGAAAACCGAGATAACTTTTTCCACAATAATTAGAAGCTAATTATAATTTATTAAGTTTTTTTAGTATACTTTAAACAAATAGAGCACAGAACTCTTGCGGAATAAATTTAAAATATTTTTTTTCTTGACTTACGAATTGGCAGTTAGATATTTCAGGATATTTTTTTTCCAATTTTATCATCATCCATTTTATCTTGTTTCTTTATGGGGAAAATTAAACTTCGTTTCTACTGGCAAACTTATCAACCCTAGACTTAACCGTAAGCGTTAAATTGAATTTCCTCTAGATCGTAAAAAGGGGTCGTTGATGAGAAGCTTTGTCGAGGCTATCGATTCGTTCGCTGTTTACATTTTCGTTTTAATCTTAGCCCCTTCTTAGTCGCTAAGAAGCTTCGGGAGTTTTCTTTAGCCTGTGTGCGGATTTGAATCTTTCAGTTACATTCTTTATATAATAGGAATTAAAATGCTATTGAGCAAATACTTTACATAACTTATGTATTCATGTTATATTAACTCCCTCGATAAGAAGAAACAAGTCCAGGCTCAGTGAGAATAATCGAAGAGTTAACAAACGGTGTACCACTTATAAGAAATATATCGGTTTATTGAATTATTGATCATTATAATATGGATATACAAGAGATATAAAAGATACATTCTTATGAACTAACTAGGTTACTTATTGCTATTGACCGTCATTATAACTTATTGATTATAGACCAACTCGAACTTACAGACTACTCTCTTACAAACTATAAAATATCTACTAAATCTCTGCTATCTATTCCTCCATATCCTACCTTATCTCTAATCTCAGAACTAGTATTTATACATGTAAAATAAGAGGAGAGCTCAAGGAAGTTACATTGCTGACAACACGGAAGATATTTCATAACTTAGGGGTTAGCAGTCCGCGAGTATATACGATATACCTAGGCCATCAACCCAATTCAACTATCAATTAAATGAAGAATTATATTGAAACGAAATAAGCAATATTTGTCTATTGATAAAAAATAAAAACAAAAAGTGTTTTGATTTAAGATTCGTCATATTTAAAACGACTAAAATGGATTTTTTCTAAACTAACGATACTTAAAGTGAAATTGTCTACATAATTTCCAAACCCAGCATCTAATCGAACTCATTATTAAAGTTAGAAATATATCATTACACATGTCTGCATAAAAAACTTTTTTAAAAATTGTTCTGATTTAGTTAACTGATATTTATGTAGTTTTTTACACTGATTTCAAAAATGACATTGGTTTTTCTTTATCACGTAAGGCTTGCCTACAAAATAAAGTTAGGTTTTTGGAAAAAGTATAAAAACGGAAAGTTTTGGATTTGTTTTTATTATTTTACATGAAGTAAAACAAAAAAACAACAACGATGCCTAGCTCATATGAGCATAACAGTGATGCAGGTGTGTTGTAAAGTTATTATAAGTCTTTTAAAGACGTTTTATTTTTCCATCAAAGCATCATTTGGTGCTTTTTCGGCTATGAACTTTTCCAATTTAACATACAACAGTTGTCTGCCGTCATGTTGACATTCCATCGATCTTGGTATCTTCGCTCCATTTCTGTTATATCTTGATGGAAACATTCTCCTTGTTCCTCACTTACAGCCCCAAGATTTTTTGGAAAGTAGTCCAGATGAGAGTGAAGGAAATGGACATTGCCACTCATCCAAGTGTCATCTCATCTAAAAACATTTTCTAGTTTTGTAACAATTCAGCAACTAAAGTTTTGTAGTATGGGTCTTTTTTGTATCCAAGAAAGCCTGTTACAACAAGTTTAAATGAATTGAAGTCATTTTTTATTCCATTTCCATTTTAGTGGAAAAAGCTTTCATCTTTCAAAAGTTTACTGATGTCAGGCCCAACAAAGACTCCCTCTTTCAACTTTCTCTGTTCAACTGTTTCATTAGCCCCAATTTGATATGAAGTGGTGG
The DNA here is from genome assembly GCA_037127475.1 of Arma custos. Classification (NCBI taxonomy): domain Eukaryota; kingdom Metazoa; phylum Arthropoda; class Insecta; order Hemiptera; family Pentatomidae; genus Arma; species Arma custos. The sequence continues at coordinate 100,891,602 of CM073759.1, read as the reverse complement.
AAGTAGGATCTTTTTAGCATCCACTAAACTTTGTCTTTCAACATTTTTAACACCAGGGATGAGAGCCTTTCTGCTTGGCCACGTTTGCTTGACGAGGTGTTGTTTCCGGTCACGGCTATCCCATTCACAGAGGAAACATGGAAACTTTTGTGTAACCACTTTGTTGACCTAGTAACATGGAAATAACTTTCAAATCCCCACAAATGGTCCATTTATGGTCATAGTAGCCGAGCTTACTAATAACAAACTCAAGATTTTCGTAGCATTCTTTCAAATGGACAGTGTCCAACAGGTACAAAAGCATATCGGTTACTATTGTGATGAAGTACAGCTTTCAAACTCCTTTTTGATGAATTGATGAAAAGTCTCCATTTCTCTGGTTCATACGTGATTTTGAACATTTCCATGATTCCAGGTACATTGTTGCAAAAAACTAGATCACCCTCTTGTGTAAAAAAAAGGGACAAATTCCTTTTCCCTAAAATTGTACCATGAAATTTACCTTTAAGTCTAGAGCCTAAAACATTCGCCGAAATTTGTTACTTATCTAGGTGTGATGGATTTTTTTCAATATTTTTTCCGTAATCAGCACAAATATGCTGTTTGACACACTATTTAAATATGATATAATTTTATCGAAGACCTGTGTTATAGATACACCATGATATAGATTTAGCAGTTAGATATTGATTCGTTAATTATGCATAAATAGTTTGCCTAACTTGAGTGTATTCGACAAAAGACTTAATTAAATTTGTCTGAGCAGAGACAATTTTCAAAAGAGCTTCGCATTATTGTGAAATATTCCGGAATGTTTTCTACATCCCAATGATTTCCCAAGAGAATGGTGCCTCTACCGTGGTTGTGGTTTAATGCAATTTGCCTTGGTTATCGAATATATGAAGCGCAACAAAGGATGTGTTTAATAATGGCGAATGTGAAACGAAATTTAATATGTCTCCCTGCATCTGAGCAATATGCAGCCTTTGCATGCTTCTGTGCGTAATATTTCGTCCGACCAAACTTTCTGAACAAACTTATTATCCACGATTTTGGAAGGTAATCAATTACGTTAGTAATATTAATCGGGATTCGAACCGATTTTATTATAAAATAAACTGTGGTAAGGTTTGATGTGTTAAAAAAATATAATTGAAAATTGAATCATCAATATGCAATATATAAAATGTAATGAAGGTGTTTAGAAAAAAAAAAAATTTTATTTTGAGCTGAAATGAAAAATAAAAGTACTAACAGCAATGGTGTAGAATCATAAAAACACATGCATCTAAGGTGCAAGTGGGTACATATGTTTTTCAGAGCAAGGATGGGGTAAAACTAAGGAAAATTTTTTTTCAAATATTCGTTCAAATATTTTCTATGTATTTAATAAAATAAACAGTTTACTTTTTTACAATTTTATTATTACCAATTTTAAAATATGATTTCCGTCTTTAATTACAACGTAATATTACTTATAAAACAGGTTTAAGGAATTTCATAAATTCCATTAAGTTTATCTGGAAATCATATAGTTGATTGTTATGGAATTTCCTTATCAAAGAAAATTAATAAAATAATGAAAGAAAAGATGAAAGTTAATAATAAACATTATCACCCAATAATATTACATCCTTGAAAAAAAATTGCATTTTACTTAATTTCATATTTGATATTCAATTTGTCAAATGATTTCATCTTACAACTGCTTTGTGGTTATAGTTACTAATTGAAATTACGATTAGATAATAGTAAAAAGAACCAAAAGTTTTTCAGTATTGCTGATTAGGTGGATAGGAGTAAAACGCCTCAGAAGGATTTTAGTCATTAGGAGAAGAAAGAGGTCTTGAGCGAGTGGCTTAGAACACTGAGTCCACCATTTTTTACTCAAGTACTGAGGGAATCCCCTGAATTCCTCACTCAAAAAATACCTAGTCTTGCCGGCACATCAATTTTGAAAATCTGGGGCTCACCAAAATAATTTTTTTATATACCATAAATTATTGTCAACTAGAGGGTTTTGTAAACCTATTTCAATAATAATAGTTTTGTTTTTAATAATACTTTTTTAATATATTTTATTATTTTTTTTTAAAGATCAGTAATACTTAAAGCGTACACACATACTCGTGCATATAAAGGTAATATTAGTAATATAAGGGTGTATAAAAAAATGACGTTTTTTTCAAAAGACTTTAAATATTTTAATCCTTGTTAATACTTATCAATACTTAATAATCCCATCATTTATAAGAAATAAATAATTATTTATTTATTTCAAAGAAGAAACATAAGAGTGTTATACGAAATTCTCGTAATTTTAAGGCATTATTGGAAATCACATCCGCTGAAGTACTCGTGAAATTATTAAGAATGCAGGAGAAATTGACCAGCGCACTGCGCGGTGCTGGTTTGAAATATTTAGCAGTGGGTATATGACATTGGATGTGAATAAGGGCTCCGGGCGACCATTAATGGATATTTGGCAGGTTCTGCAAGAAGCTGTTGAGTCAAACATGTACATCCACAAGTACTAGCGAACTGGGGGGACCGTGTTGTGTTGAAAGATTTGCTAGTTGTCATCTACACTCCATTGGGAAGGTGAAAATGCTATACTAGTCCCTATGAAATACGTTAACAGATAGTAGTAGAGGGGCGTAATGAAAGATAGGATGCAGATAAAAAGTATGTAGCAGAGGCCGGTAGACGGGTAGCCGGCACACTTAGCGCAATGATAAACGTAAAGCTCTTCACTCGCAGCAGTTAAAGGCACAAATAGTCTTTACTGCTAACTCGGCTCTGGCAGAAGCCAGAACTTTCCCCCACTTTCTATCGCGCCTCACTCACCTTTGTCTTGGCACCTTGTTTGGCACCTTGGCATTATCTTGAACTTATGATCGTTTTTTTGCGTTCGATTCTGCTATCATTCGACTTGATTTTGGACTTTTATTTTTTACATTGTGGTTTAGACTCGGCTTTCCTTGGACTATATTTTCAAAAAATGTTTGGTTAAGAGAACTCCCTTCTTCAGATGTCGTTTTGATCGACTACATTGTGAGACTATATCTTGAGGATTTTTGTTGGTTCTAGGAACCTTCACTCATCAATATTTTAATGCTGTGGAAAGACTTAGTTGACTATAATGAAAATATGTATCTGAATCATAATTCAACTGTATAATAAATTCAGGCATTATCAACTCTAATGGACTTTCGAAGTATCATATAATGCAGAACGTAAAAATAAGTAATATTTGTGATAAAAAAAAGTATAAAAACAGGAACATAGGGAAAGTAGGGAAGAGGTTAGGTGTGGATGGGGCTGTTTGCCAGGAATGGTGACCATCAGAGATATCCCACCGACCTCTGCGGTGAGCAATGGCCATTTATCGAGTAGCTCCTGGCAGGGGACCAACCCTCCCTCTAACCCCTGAGTCACATACCTAAAGAAAGAAAGCATTTTATGTCTTGTAACCTACGCTAGTTAGGCAAAGTATTATACTTTTCTACTTTATTCTATCTATATGTGAGGCATTCAGGATCAATGTTTCAAAAGAGAAACCTCCAAAACTTTGAAAATTGACTTTTTCACATTTCAAGCTAATTTATTCAAGCAATCTAACACGACACTTTGTCATCTTATTGCTCAGGTTTTAGTCCAATTCTGAACCTGAATAATCGGGAGCATAAATCATTGAATGACTAAATTTGCGAAAATTGTGAAAAAGGTACTTTAAGAAAATTTGGAGTTATCCGCCTTTAATTCTAAATGCCACACGTTTCTTCTTTTCTAAATAAATTAAAAATTTATTTGCATATCGGTTATAAATTTAAAACTTTAGAGTCTTTTGATAAAGGTGACGAAGTAAACAAGTTGAGGGTAAATATCAGAGATAACAGTAAACCGGTCGATAATTTGTGTCTTTGGAAAAACTAGAATAAAAGTTCAAGCCTTAATTAAACTACGATTGTTTAAGCACTATTTCTTTAAACAAGAAAACCGGCAAAAACAAAAGCTCATTAAAGCTAATTGCAGCGTTTACAATGTTGTCAATATTCATGCCTTAAAAAATGAAAGGGCTACATTTCACGAATACCAAAAACTTGTACCTCTTCGGTAAAATCAATAAATTGTCTTCGGTTCATTACATGATAGAGATTGTGATGTTTCTATTAGAACATTTGTGCAGGGAGGTGATTGTCTGAGATTACGCTCAACCGCTGTGTTTTTCCCACATTAAGTGTATCCACGTTACAGAGGCTGAGTGAGACCCATGAGGGTCGTAAAGTCCACAGTGTTCAACCACGAATGTTAACAGTATAATTTATTTATCTGTCACTGCCGGATTTGAATCCGGCAAAGGAACTATGCTCTCTGCCAAATTAGCTACCTCGCTCGCTTAATTTCTATATTAATTGTCTTAATCACAATACCATTAAAGTAAAGCATCCAAACTAATAGAATGGAAAAAAGCAGAGGATATGTAAGGGACATGTGTATAAGGGAAAACATTAATCGTGTAAACAATTCAAACCCGCAATGAATACAATTGCAGATGAAAATAAGAATGTCTAGGGTGATCCACTGCATATTTTGAATAAATGACAACAACACTTCATTGATTAGCACGACCTTTGCTTCTAAAGGTCAGAAAAGTGAATAACGCTTTTGATGGAAAAAACATGGAAAATCCATCGGAAAATTCAATTCATATAAAGCAGCAGGAACACACTACATTACTAGTTGACCAATGAAGTCATGAGAGGAAACTCTAATTCCTAAGGTTCTCTTAGTTTTATTAGCCCAGATGTTTAAATGGAATCATTCCCGAAACATGGACAGATGTTATATATATTCTATAACAATTCTTAAAGTACCCCGCCTACCTGAAGGTATAAAATACTCTTATTAATCTAAATAAATCAATTACGGAACACGCGTCAGGAATTATCAGATATTTACAAATGCATGGATTTAAACGAAACCTTTCGACTATCAATCGAACATTAGAGAAAAATATAGAATTTAATGGGGTAGTTCATCAGCTTATTGTCGATTTTAAAAAGGCTTGCGATTTGGATATTATTTAAAAACTTCAAAAACTACCTAAGTTTATGTATAATTATTCATGAATAAAAATTGTAAGAACCCCTAAGTAGATTAACTTCATATTCTGGACATATTACTATAACTTAGCAGTAGAACATTTCGGGGCGCTAACATGGATTCGGATCATTTCTTGGTAATTTCCAGAATAAGAGCTAGAATCTCCAATAGTCACATAGTAAGGAGAAAGGCCAGTAAAAAAATAATGCTAATAAGTTGAAGGACCCCGAAACTTGCCAAAAATATAACCAACAAATATAACAAAAATATATTTCAGCCACCAGATGAACAGTGTAACGAAAGAAATGGACAATGATCCTGAACTGGGAGAGGAATGGAGGATCCTGAAAGAAGCTATAACGAGGGCCGCAGAAAATGAGTTAGGGAACGGATTGAGAAAAGCCAGAGATGACTGATTTTATTTAGAATACCAGGCAGCAACGGATGCAAAAATCCGAGCCTACAAATCGATGGTCCACAGGAGATTTACCAGACTAACGTCGGAAGAATACAGAACCTTGCGGCAGGTGGAGAAGAAGCTTCATAAAAAGAAGCAGAAAATTTGGGAAAGGAAAACATTGGAGGAAATCGAGGAACTACGAAGAGCAAATGACAAGCTCTTTTATCGTAGAGTCGATCAGGAAAGAGTCGATTTCCAGCCAACTTCAATTTCCTGCAAGAGGATGGAAAGAAGAAATTCTCCAATGATGGATGCGCCACTTCGAAGTTCTGCTAAATAACCCTACTGCGGAAGAAGCAGAGGAAGATACCAGATAGAAGATAAAGAGAGTTCCAAACGAGAATTAAGAAGAAGAGAATGAATTTAAGCGGTTATGGAGGCGATCCATCGAATAAAAGTCCGGGACTGGATGGTCTTCCAGTTGAGCTTTTTAAATATGGAGGTGAAGAATTGCATAAAGCCATTCATAATTTGATTGTATTCCATAGATCTGCATTGATGGAAAGATGCCAGCAAAATGGAAAAAAGGAGTAATTTGCCCGATCTACAAAAAGTGTGATAAGCTTGATTGCAACAATTACAAAGGGATATCGCTCCTACCAACGGCGTATAAAATTCTTTCTGAAATTCTCTTCAAGCGATTGTGTCCCTATGCGGAGAAAATTGTGGGAAAGTACCAAACTGGCTTTAAAATTGGGAGATCAACAGTGGACCAAATATTTTCCCTGAGGACTATCATGGAGAGAGGGATTGAATACATGTCAACCTACCATCTTTTTGTGGATTTCAAGAATGCCTACGATAGCATTAATAAATCTCAAATCTGAAAAGCTCTTGAAGAATTTGGCATTCCTAGAAAGCTTATCTGTCTTGTTGACCATGCATGATGTGAGGAATGTAATCAGAATACAAGGAGAGTGCTCAAGCGAGTTTCAGGCCGATAAGGGGTTGCGACAGGGTGATGGGTTGGCATGTCTGCTTTTCATTTTAGGAGTTGAAAAAGCAGTAAGGGTCTCGAAAGTACAGACAACAAAAACTATTGTCAACAGAAGTGTCCAGATCCTCGGCTTTGTAGGTGATGTTGATATAATTGCAAGATCGAAAGCTGAGCTGAATAGCGCTTTTCTGGCAATCTAACAGGAGACTTCACTGTTGGGCCTTGAGGGAATGAAGCCAAAACGAAATATACGGTAGTAAAGGTCGACGGAGCTCAGCAAGGTGAAAGTCATATAGAAATAGGCCATTACAAATTTGAAAGAGTACCGGAGTTCATCTACCTCGGATCCCTAATAACATCGACCCACGACATGTCCAAGTAAATAGGAAAAAGGATTGCGGCTGTCAACCGTTGCTATTTTGGCTTGAGGAGGCAAATCAGGAGCCATCTATTCACGAGGCAGACTAAAGCACGATTATATAAATGTTTGATTAGACTTGTGTTAATCTATGTGTCACAAACATAGACGATGACAAAGGCTGATGAGAATAACCTCCGTACATTCGAACGGAAAATTTTGCGGCTAATATACGGTCATGTAAATGAAGGAGAAGTTTGGAGGAGACGATGGAACCGGGAATTATACGCCCTGTATTATGACTTGAATGTTGACTTTATAAAATTGAGAAGATTAAGTTGGACCGGCCATGTGATTTGGATAATATTCTAAAACCATAATATTAAGTAAAAAAAAAATAATCTTAGTATACAGTCCATATAGATTCTTTAATATATTAAAATATTAAATCTGTGACTATATAATAATGATTCCGTAAATTGGAAGCTTGTTCTTGTAGAACCAATTATTACCACATTTTATTTGTTATCCATAACAAAACAGGTTTATGGTTCATGGTTTACTACTCCATTGCCTAAACTGCCCCTGTTGTGGCTCAAACCCGAAAATTGTCCACGGAACGATTACCATAGGCGCCGTTGTAATTGAAGCCACAGGTGCGACTCAGCATCCTGAAATCAATTGCACAGCCCGCCTCCATTCTTCTTCCCTCTCTGACAAAGCTAGATTCGGAGCTTTTCTATTTCTTTTAAACTAAGGTAAATGTTGCTTTATTTACGTCACTAAAACGGTTGTAAAATTAAAATATGTTATATTTTTTTAAATTATTTAATTTAATGTTGATTATCATTACTCATTTAACCCAAGGTTCATTCTTCCTCCTGAAGGAGCCTAATTAAAACACGTAATCTATTGAGAAATAAATTTCAACGAATGTTATAATATACATATATATATTTATGTGGGAAGTGTATCCTCAAAATATTTTTATTCTAAAATAAAATTCTTACTGAATATTTCGGTCATGCACTCAACAAACAAAAGAAAATACAAGAATCACATGATCCGCTTCTCTCAACTCTCTCCTGACAAAATTGAAAATAGAAATATTATTTAATTAATAGATCTCTATATATGTGTGTGTGTGTGTGTGTGTGTGTGTGTGTGTGTGTGTGTGTGTGTGTGTGTGTGTGTGTGTGTGTGTGTGAGTTTGTGTGTACAGAACCGCGTTACAGGAGCCGGTTGAATCCCGGCCAAGACATAATGTTTTCTCTTTAAAAAATATAAATAAATAAATAAAAGATTTAAAAAATCAAAAAGAACAAGAACTGAAAAATAAATTATGAATATAAAATTGACGTAAGTCAACGAAATCCCGATTAAAGTAATGTTCAATGAACATACTTCCCCGTATATACCTCGCAAAAATTGGGAGAATACAGGGATACAGGATCAGTCAAGAGAATGGATTTGTCTGGCTTGAATGCGAGCCTTGCTAGCTCGGTGATTAGAGCACAGCGCTAGAGACGCGGGCGACCCGGGTTCGAATCCCAGCCAAGACATAATCTTTTCTCTTCAAAATAAAAAAAATGTAAATGTAAATATTGTAAAGAATGTGATCAATAAGTAATGTTGATTTATTAGGATCAGCAGTTTTATTTAATTATTGAATCATTTATAGATTTACTATTTTCTATGAATATTTATTATAAAGTAATGAAATTTGCATATTTTCGCCAAAAGATTTTTAAAGAACTGACTGATGCTCAAGAAGTGTATATATCCATGTATTTTCATATTGAATAATTATTCAATTATTTCCCCTTTCAAATAATATCTTACAATCTCTTAAAGGAAATGAGACAACTATGTATAAGGAAATGGGACTACCTTGAATTAGTTTTAATGAAAAACTATATTAGTTGGTGAAAATTTTGTGAAGGATAAAGACTAAACAAACAAAATCATCCAAATCGTGAGTTGGTAAACCATCCGGCTCCCATTCTCAAGCTTCTAGTTTGAAACTGTTGGTTAGAAATTCAAAGCAGTTTGCATAATATCTGGCGGTTGTGGTCCCATAAATCCTGACTGATGCCATCAACTTCCGGGCCTGGATCGTTAGTTGCTCTCAGGAATATCTTTATCTTTATGAAATTAATGAGCATACACACTTAATGTTGTATAATTAATAAATATAATAAAATTGCGAGGAAAGCTAGCGGTACGTTGTTTTTATGATTTTAATAACGACTTTCTTTATCTTAATAGTTTTTTCAGCTAGTGGCTTTTTGTTCTGTATTTATGTATTTAGTAATGTGTTTTGACCGTTAGTTTATTTATTTGTTTTGTGTTAATGTTGTTTGGGAATTTAATAGTTTTCTCTCTCCTTTTATAATTCTTCACAATATTCGTTTTTAATTTATATAAGTGCTTGTTTATAAAAGCACATAAAACGAAATGATAAACGAATACCCATCTTAGTTTACACACAGCTATGAACTTCTTTCTCTAAGGGCAAAAACCAGGCCGGAAAATCAGTAGTTAATCATCGACATTAAACTCGGGGATAGTAATCGGGGAACGGAGTAGCTCAATGGTAGAGTGCTGAGCTGCCATGCCAGCTCCTGGGTTCCAATCCCATCCGCCGGCACAATTTTATTTAATCTGTTAGCGGTCGGAGATGGTTCTAGGATCCTCTTGGGGCTCATCCAGCCTCTATAACGTGGGTACCTAAAATAAGGGCGGGAAAGCTGGCGGTAGAGCATGATACTAGGACTCCCTGCACAACCGTTGTTCAAAAACAGTACTGTCTCTATCATGTACTGAATCCCAGACCCTTCACGGTTTGTAGTGGTACAGGTAATAATCGATGAGACAAGTGTATTGATACATCGATATATTATGGAGGAAAACAATTATTTATAAAAAGACATATTTTAAAATGAATGGCGCGACGTCGCTAGTTTGAGAACAATGATGAGGGCAAAAACTAGTTAACGGTTACGTAATCAATTTAAAAAATATATATAATAAAAAATTAAAAATAAAAACATCGATATCGGAGGGAAATGGATCAAAAGCACAAGTGTTGACTATCAACTCGATAACTTCAAACATATAAACTGTTGGATTCATCTACAGTACACGTGCCAGAGAGAGTTAAGGTAATATTAAGAATTCGTCCATCAAAATTTTTATGTCTGAAGGTTATTCCCACGCAAATGTTATTTACATTTGAATGAATATTTTCGGTTAAAAAGAATGATGTTGTAAAGTTGTAAATAGAGCTGCTTTATGCTGTTACCTACGAGCCAATAGAACTGTTCTATGCTGCTACCTACGAGCCAATAGAACTGCTCTATGATGTTACCTACGATCCAATAGAACTGCTCTATGGTGTTACCTACGAGCCAATAGAACTAGTGGGATGCGGGCAGGTTGTCAAAAAACTTGAGGTGACACCTGGTGATGTGTGTCTGTACAGTGTTTAGCAGAGTTGATTGTGTTTTAAGTGTTTTCCTGTAAGAAAAGGTGATGGCGTCTGTTTTGCGCGTGTTTATATGTATGTTTATGTCTCGCAACTGTTCTGTGATCAGTTGAGCTGCTTTTTGGGCCTTGCGCATTGCTTGATCCGCATTCATGCTAGCTGTATATATCGCTATGTCATCAGCATAAGTGGCGATTTTCACGTTATCGATTTTCTGTCCTACTATAGGAGCAGTATATATGTTGAAAAGTATAGGCGCAAGGACCCCACAAGTGACTGGGTGTATTGTAGAGAGTTCAGTTTTGACACGAATGGAGAAAGCCCGGCCACTGAGGTATGAGCATATTATATCGACCAGTTGGTCAGGGAAATGGTGAAGCCTGAGTTTCTCTATCAGAGTAGAGTGGGATACCGAGTCGAATGCTTGTGTACAATTGAGCGATATCATTGCTGTAGCGAGGTTTTTGTTTAGGTTGTGAGCTGTATCATATTGTAATTTCGCTAGGTAATACCAGCTTACTCCGCAAGAGAACCCCGTTTGCTTGGGGGGTATAATGTCATGTGATTCGCAGTGTTTGCGGATGTGTATGATAACTAACTTCTCAAATATTTTTGAGATGTGGTTGAGATGGCTGATGAGCCGGTATTCTTCCGGGACCGCTCCTCGTTTTTTGGGTTTTAGTAGTGGAACAATGATAGCATGTTTCCACTCCGTAGGGAAGTATTTAAGGTGTGAGCATGAGTTATAGATATTTACCTACGAGCCAATAGAACTGCTCTATGAAGTTACCTAAGAATACCAATTATTCTTATCAATTAATTTGCTTATCCTCGAGTTAGCTAGGTGTTGAATAATTTGATGTTTACAACAATTTTATTTTAGTGCGTTACTTTTATTGTTTACTTGATTATATTATTTTATATTTTTAAAATCTTTAAGAGTCAAGACTAAAAATTACAATAATAGTCGTTGAATATAATGTCACTTCAACGACCATAAAACGATTGACTATAAATAGCCAATTCTTTCGTAAAAATAATAAGCCTAAATAGTATGTACACCCATTCATAAATAATATTTACAAGACTTACTCTATTTATTCCAAGTCTGCTCCATACTTCAAACATTTCCGCATCAAATTTAACTTCAATCGGTTCAAATTACGCCTTATAGTCCTGTTCCATTTTAATCTAAACTATTTTTATTTCATGAAAATGAACGGAAATCACGTTTACATAATCGTATCTTTTACGCTAATTTGAATTGCTTACTTTGTTTTTTTAGTTTGACTTGTTTTAACTAATAATAATAATAATACTGAAGTATTTATATATTCTGGGACAAGTTCCTTTAGAATAACAATACAGATATCTATACAGGGTGTTTAAGCCCGAGTACTTTTTTTGTATTTTTTATCTCTTTTAATTTGCCCCTGTAGACTAATGGTAAATACTAAATTGAAAGTTTTAATTCAGATTTATTTCCTTTCCAGTTTATGAGAAAAAGTTTTTGTTGTTGTTTATTGTATTGTAAATAGGTACAGAATTTTAATTTTACTTATAATAATTTAATTTAAGGAAATGTAAGGTTTGATTTTATTTTATTTCAATGCCAAAGACGTTTATTAAAGATTCTGAGATAATGAATAGAGAATGCTAAAAGTAGCAATGTTTACGTTGTTAATGCAAGAGTCCGGTCTTTTTTTCACAACCTTTGGTCGCATAACAATAACAAAGGCTAGTTTAAGGAGTGAAATCCCCTCTTCAACTACTGATTAGAGTCAGTGTGGGACCAGATATAGACGAAGCAGCTCATGTCTGGCACCGCCGAAGTGTTATCAAACCCCCACCTCACCACGGCTAGAGAGCCGTCTTCGTATATCATCGGCGGTTGTCATGCGAGTGGAAGTTGGAGCGCCCCCACCATCGTCTGCCTCCCAACCTCTTCACCTCACCACGGCTGGAGTGCCGTTTTCGTGCATCGTTTGGAGGCTGTCAACGGAGTGAGCATTGGCGCACCCCCACCATCGTCTGCATCCCCACCACCGGCTGCATTCAGCATCGCACATCTTATTAGCAGAAGGTAACCTTGTTTGATAAACTATTTATCAACAAGGTTTCGTTTACCTGACACTTTTATTGACTTCATTGTGACATTATAACTAGGTTATTTTTTCACCCACCTGGTATATATTATAAGTATATTATAACTAGGTTATTTTTTATCTGTATTTTGATTAAATTCAACGAGGGATCCCATTTTATGTTGTACAAAGATTTTTTTTTTTATTATTTTTTTTCCTTTATAAGAAAATTATTATTTTTTTTTCCTGTATAAGATTATAGTTAATAAATTATATATATAAATCGTTAACTGGAAAGGTTGGTTTATCATTTCTTTTATTTTTTTCCCTCTCTTTAAGTTGCTGAAGGGGTGAATGTTTATAAATTAATTAAATTGATTTATTTATTTATCTTTTGTCATTGTTTTTTTTTTAGATTTAAAAATTTTTGAATTACAGGTTACCTTTTCTCTGGTAAGTTATATTCCCACCGAATATTTATTTCTCTGTGACTCACCCTGGTGTTATCACTTACCCCCCCCCCCTACTCTGTTTTTTCTCGTTCTCAAGTTTCTCACCGTTAGTGGAACTGGCAACCCCCAGGGGAAGAGATTTGCGTTTCGATTGTGAAAGGCCCCTCTTCTCCGCAACACAGGGTATTATTATGTCTTAGTGTAAAACCGGATTACATTTAATCAATTAATATAAATAAATTTACAAGTGAGAAAGAATTAATGAGATAATAAAATTGCGAATCACCTCCAGTGATAACATATAAAGAATTAAAAAACACAGAGTACAAGAAATAAAAAATAGCGTAGAAATAAGATTACAATAATTAAAGAGAGAGAAGCAATAGATAATTTACATATGTATGCAAATTACAATGTCAAGTAGAAACAAACAAAGCAGATAATGATACAAAAATAAAAACAATATCAACTAAGATAACTTGTTTTTAAAAATATATTCTACTGGATAAATGTAGCGATAATGATATAAATATATATATAAATATACATATATATATAAATAAAAACACATCATCCATTTGTTACTACCTCTAGTTTCACTGTTTTATTCGTATCGATTTACTCTCATTTGATAAGATCAAAACAAACGTTCATCGTTGAGTTTCAAAAACCCTTTTTTATGAAAATTCTATCAAATTTGTGATAGAAATCACTTGCATTGATTTATTGTAGCTTTTTCAAAAACATTATTAAACCCTTAATTATGACGTGCTTCACATGGAAAGTAAAATGGAGGTGTCAGGTATTCGTTAAACATACCAAGCCTAATATTACCTGAATTGACAAAATTTAGTACTCCAACTTTTAGCATCGTCGGAATAGCCATAGGAGCATAGAAAAACATTAAACGAAACCAACAAACAAAATCTTTATTTTGAAAAAACAGTTGCTTTCAAGGATGCGAGCTCACGAGGATATTTAGATTTCCTCAATTTTAAATTTCATTTTATTATTGTATTTATAATATTTGAAAGGTTGATGGTTTGCTCTTTATATATGCTATGCTCTTTTATATCTCATGTAATTTTTTGTATATGATGCTCTTTTTATTTACCATTTTAAGCCGGCGTATATTTACATAAAGCATTAATAAATTAAATTGAAATGCTTATGCCATTAACTATTGCATTTTCATCTTCACAAATCTGACATTCCATCAGATTCTCAATATTTTGTAAAGATTATGATTAATCGGATTTCTATCTAATCCATAATTAGCGTCTTTACCACATTTCTGAAACTGCAATTCCGAATATCCAATAGTTGACTTTACCATTGAATAATCTAAAAAAATAGACTGATTCGGAGTATCTATAACGCAATAACTTTAACGATAGCAGTTTCATAAAATTATGTATTATAGAGGATATCCGAAAAGTTAAAATAGCTCTACTAACATAATAAAAGTTTTTATAAATTGTAAATTTATTATTAATTAAATTATAATAATCTTTTTTCCATGTAAAATAACATTATCGAAATGTGGGATTGAACAGAGATCGAAGCGGCGTCCTTCTTCCCAAAAAAGGGAAACTGCCTCGGATTAGTGTTATAAAGATCACAAAACATGTTTTAATATAATGACTTAGAGGGTTCAGTTGAGAAGTAGCAGAAGTGCGTGCAGTTTAAGTTTTGGAATCTCGCTTTATTCGACAAGGTTATTTGTTAATGCCTAAACATGTAAAAAAGGAGCTACGTTAAAACTCCTGAACAAAGGAAATGTATGGTTAAAGCAGTGCTGTCATTAGCTCTTGAATAAGAGAACAGTAAAATAATTTTATTAATCTTGCCCTAAAACTACAAATTATATCTACTAATAGTTTTAACCGCAGTAAAAAAAAAAAGCTGAAGAATCAATGGAAGAATTATTTACTATTTGATGAGTTCTTAAACCCTACAAATAATTATTGGTTGTTGACGTTTTAAAAATCCCGTTCAATACTTAATGACAAAGTTGTTGTATATACATATCATTGGAAGGAAATATACTAATCATTACTTACATAGCTGAGAGGGGGAGCGATAGAGCATGTAGCCGCTGTAGAGAGATATATATGATCCACTAATGGACTCTAGAGGATGATGATTTAGTGACTTCACATACAGAGCCGCGCCTGAAGGGATTTTCCAGACGTCAATATCCGTCATGAGGATGATGGAGTTGTCCTGGCAGATCTCTCTCCGATTTAGCTCTGATAAATAAATAGTATTTTTCAAACTAGATCTCTACCTGAGACTGCCTCTTATGTCTTTTTTGGTCAGATTCGAAATAAAAATCCGAGCTCAAAACATTTCATATGAAGTCGAAAGGGTTTATTTAACTCAAAATATTTAAAAGCTTCCAAAGAGTCTCTACACATAATATTGTTATAAAATAATAATCCATTCGGCAAAAATCGAATAAAATAAATGAAGCATAATTAAACAACACACAGAGGTATTAGATTCGAACATTCGATCAAGATACGAATTTTTTTTGGCAATTCCGGGAACCTACGTTAAGCCGAATGTATATAGAACATTAGGTCTTAATATTTTCTGGGTAAATGGCTGTACCTGCCGCGTCAATGGTCGTGTAATGAAGTAATTGCAAGTAGCATGTGCTGTTATCAAGTGAATGAAAGACAGGTCTGTTTTACATATTAGTTTAATGAGTATTATCAAGTGAACAGTGGTGATTTTTATAATGGATAATATACAGCCAGGTATGTGGAATCAGAAAATGGCAACATAAATCTAGTAATGCCTTTCAATGTTACTTCTGTAATTTTTTGTCAGCTGATAGATTTTGTACACATTTTTTTTTTCATAAGAGATGTGTAAATTATTACTTTTGAAATATTTCCGGACTTTTCGCGGGTTTGATATTTGATTTTTCTTTAACGTTAGAGTGTTGTTTCACAGTTTGACCAAAAACATGGTGCTGAAAAGTGCCAAAACATGCACTATATGAATAAAATGCCAGTTGTAGAACAAAACGAGGTTATTTATTATTTTCACTCTTTTACTTTTTTAACATTTTACTTGTTATAGTCTCCTCTGTATTAAAGGCCATGATTCAACAAATTGTTTATAAAATGGCTAAAGACTGTATAGGAAACGATGTTGCACAAAAAAATTTGGAATTAAGAAAATATTGTAAAACAGCCTACATTCTCAGAGGAACAAACGCAACAGTTTCAGCAAAAGCTTCAAAATCAAAAGGGCAGGCTGCTAAGGGAACAGAAAATGTATTTTTGAAGAAATACTATGATTGGTTGCTAGGAACTATTAAAATTCCTATAAAACCGTGTTTATCTAATGTGGGTCGTCCTAGAAAATCATTCCAAGATTTGATTATGGCTAATAGTGGATGTGCCTAAAGCTAATTTTGGCCACAGCAATGATGGCAAACACCAGCAGGAGGTTCTTTGCTAACACGGAGGTATCTGCAAACATAACAGGTTTTGGCAGATACCTTATCGACAGATTTGCGACTATTTTAAAAGTGATATCTAATAGCTACAAAAAAATTCGCTGCCTACTGTGATGAAACGGCTAAGAAGTACATCGAACTCTATTCATGGTATCCAATGTCGCCTACACTACATAAAATATTAATATATGGCCCATTTATTGGCCATGCGCTTGTACTAATTGGTAATTTTTCAGAGGAGGTAGCAGAAGCAAAGGACAAACATTTCTGGATACCGGGAAAGATGCTCCAGAACATTTTGTCGCATTCAATGCAATACGGATGTTCTGAATAGGCTTTTATTGACATCTGACCCATATTTGAGCTGCATAAAACCCAGACCCACAAAAATGTCCAAGTCTTTTAAGCTTGAATTGAATTGTGAAATGTTGCTACGATGGGGCCCTTGTACCCAATTTGAGGACATCACAGAAGATGAAATAAGATGGAAGTTATTACTTCTAATGAAGAAGGATGGGATGATCCCTCCATTGATATTATTTATTAAAATTGTTGTACTTTTATATCATTATTATGTACCATTTTAAAAAAAAAAGGTCAACTGGACTCAATCATATAATTTATTCTTTAAATAGGAGAAAAAAATGTCCAGTAAAAAACATTTTTATTCCTTATTTTCGAGATACGTTTCGGCCTAGGCCATTCTCAATCTTCTGTTTTAATTGTTTCATTTGTACTTATTATATGGTTAACAATTCGACCATAAGTCATTCATCTGTAAAATCATGCATAAATTCTACAATTGTAACAATATAAATAATTAAATCAATAAAACTGTACATAAATTCTTTTATTGTCCAACAAATAACCAAAATAAAGCATAGATACCTCAATTTAAGTTATTTTATTCCATTTAAAATTATTTTTATAAATTCAGAGGGAACCATGTCCTCTATAGTCATTTAGACTAAGTTAACCTTTGATCTTAGTATATTATGATCTTTCATATTATTTTTGAAATTCTTCAAATAAAATAATATTTAACATTATAAAAAAACAACTCTCAAATTAAAAAAAAAAAATAAATAAACAAATAAATAAAACCAACCAATCATATTGATAAACACTATTCTGATATTATGTTATACTTCAATTGTTTTAATAAATTAAATTACTATTGCTGGTTAAGGTGAAATTTAGAAGGCAATTAATGAGAAGGTTATTGTGAAGGTTATGTTTTGAGCAGATAAAACCTATATATTATTTCTTTTTCAATTTTAGCATAACGGATGAATATAACTTACTAATATCTCCTGCTTCTTTTCTATAGTTGACTACATTTTCTATATTATCATTAATGCCCAAAGCTTCTAGGCATTTCCTTTTAATTGTATTTTTTCTTTATGTAAAACTTTTGGGTTTTCAAAATTAAAAGTGTGTAAAGTTTCTTTGCAATGCGCAGATAAAGCAGTTCCTGTTTTTGAATTAGGCTTAATATTATTTTTATGATGATAAAACCGACAATTTAAGCTATTTTTTGTATGGCCTATATATCTTTTATCACAATTATTGCATTCTATGTCATAATCAACATTTTTATTGTCAAATATTGGTATTTTGTCTTTTTGGCTTTCTATTATATTTCTAATTGGGTTTTTAGTATTATGTGCTACTTTTATTTCATGGATATTGTTTGTGCTCTCGCGAGACAGTAGGACCTCTCGATGAGAGCTCCGAAAATATGTATGGGAAAATAAGCTGAATTCAAAACACCAGATCTTATGTCATTCTTATGAAACCGTTTATTGGGTTAAAACTAAAAATCATGGTATACATATATATAAAATAATAAAAACAAACTTTGACATTAAACTAATTCAATTAAATTAAAACTTAAACGTTTGCAATAAAAATAAATTACTTAGACTGAAAATTACAATTACAATTATCAAAATGGAAAGAAAAAAAAGAACAGTTCATAACTTTCTCTTATGAAGGTAAATCTAAACTATTTTGACTATAAATAAAAAATGTTCAATTGATCACTTGTAAAATTGATCAATTAATGTTTATCAAGACTAATAATGTTTGTCTTTTTGGCCAATTGGAATAATAATAAAAAACAAAATCTTCCTTATCTGACTTGTAGAGTTCGACGGTGGAACGAAGATCGAAGATGTCGATACGTCAATGGAATTCTCCTCGGCAGGGTGGGCGAAACCTCAAAGCAATTTTTCTCAGCAGGGTGAGAGAAAATGTCCATAAAGTGATCGGGTGGATGCGCTGTGGCGACTTTGACTGTACTTGAACTAATTCCCAACTGCAGTAGGGCAACGAATTAGTAAAGTTCAAATCCACAATAAAAACTCTGAGAGCTACAGCTAGCGATGTGCACGTAAAGAGGCTCGTGCCAGTACTGTCCTGCTTGGTATAGCCGGCGCGAACAAAAGCCGGTCGACTGCCTTTTGTTTTTCTTATTTCACTTTTATAACATATGATTTCAAAATTATCACAAATATCAGACTTATAACTAAACAAATAATTATTGATCTATTAAACAATTATTATAAGTTAATTAAATTATTTTATACAATTAAGAAACAAACGCTTAAATTATTATGTTAAACAAATAATGAAAAAAAAAATAAATTAAAGTAATCTTTCTTTTATAAAATATTTATTGTTTCGGTTATGATTAAAATAATCTTTTATAAAATGAACTATCCGGCCTTAACAGATATCATAATTCTTAAAGGTTGGTTCTATTTTATTTGATAGGTTTCTGATATACATATGTGATGCTTCTATAGTTTTTTTTTTTTTATCTTGTTTAAATTCTACATTAAGTGATTCAGTACTTATTTTGGCAAATGTTATTGTTAGTTTGTGGATTTGTGTTATTATCTTCTGTTTTAAAATAATTTGTAATTTTTGATTGATTCGGTTTAGTTTTTTTATTATAATTACTATGGATAAGTTTTTTTGAATCTTTAATATTTTTATTAGTAATGAAGTTAATGTTTACATTTTTCGGTATGCTATTATTATCATTATTATTTATTATTTTATATTGTGTGTACCATAATTTGTTTATAAGACTAATCGGAAAGGCATTGCTTAATAGAATTTTGAATATTTTATTTTTAGTTTCTTTTAAGAATTTGGCATCTGTTAATTTAATAGATCTTCCAATCAGATTAGCAGCTACATTCTTAATTTGGGCAATAGGGTGGTTTGAGTTTAACAATCTATTGGACGTTACATCTTTTTTGAACCATTTAGTAGTAAGATAGTTATTTGTTGGTTCTCTGATAATTGTAATATCTAAAAAATTAATTGAGTTTTCAGTTTCTGTTTCAAGTGTAAAAACTATATTTTTATTTAGTTCATTTAGGATTTTATTGAATTCTACTAAAATATTATTATTCGTGATAACCAACAAATCATCTATATACTTTGTTATAAAAATTGGAGGGTTGTTCAATTTTAGTAAACTTTCTTTAATAATGTGATTAATTACTATTCCAGAAATGTTCACTGAAAGTCTGCCTCCCATCGGTAAACCCGTTATTTGTATATAAAATTTATTTTGAAATGTAAAGTATCCGTTTTCAGTGCATAACTTAATTCCTTCGATGAATATTGTTTTACTTTTAATGCAAGTATAAGGTTCTATTTTTTCCCAATTGTCGTTAATTAATTTATTTGCTAATTTTAATGGAATGTTAGGGAACATGGAGACAATGTCTAAACTGGCATTCTCCTATTTAAAGAATAAATTATTATGTACCTGTATTAAAGATTTTTTTTATTTAAAAAAATTAATATTAAAAGGTTGTGTTTAATGTTTTTCCTAGTTTCATCTTTTTTTTATAGTCCTAAGCTTTATTATACAGAAGTTATGAAATATCATCAAAAATTACATTCAAATAATTTTAATCGACTTTTATCATCAGATATTAGTTAGGAAGCAGTGTGGCTCAGTGGTAGAGCAGTGTGTTGTCATGTCGGAGGTCCTGGGTTCAAATCCCGATTGCTGGCAGATTTTTGTTTAATCTTTTAGCGGCCGGAGATGGACCCACTGGGATCTAAAACCCTCCTGAGCCGGGCCTGACCCTCCTGCGCTCACCCAGCCTCCATAAATTGGCTACCTAAAAAAGGGCGAAAAACCTGATCTAGGAAAAATCATCTCCCTGCATAATCCCTGGCAATCAGTACAATCTCTACGATACCTTAGTACCATCTCTACCATACTGATCTCATTTCGCGGTTGGTAGTGGCACAGGTTTTATATATATATATATATATATATATATATATATATATATATATATATATATATATATATATATATAATGTATATCTATCTTATACTTAGACAGCTCATCCAGTAGCATATTTAAAGATCCTGGCCAATATAATGATCGTACATACCATGTGGCTAGTTTAAAATCCTTGAGTGCGCCGGGTCGATTCCTTTAAGACAGTCCAAATCCGAGGCTAATTCCTTGATGTTTCACAGCAACGACCCACCGCCTTTTCGTGGGTTTCAGCAATGCCTATGACTGTATCATCAGGGGAAAACTGTATCAAAGTATGGAAGAAATGAATGTCCCCAGAGAATTGATAAGCCTCGTGGAATTGCTGATGAGGGAGTCGAGAAGCCAGGTCAAGATCCAGAATGACTTGTCTGAAGAATTCAAGACAACTAGGGGTCTGAGACAAGGGGATGGACTCTCATGCCTGTTATTTAATTTTGCACTAGAAAAGGTCATCAGAGGCGCAGGGTTGCAAGTCACTGGTACGATTCTGACTAAGTCCATCCAAATACTGGCCTATGCAGATGACATTGTGGGAAGAACACCGAGCGATCTACAACAGGCTTTTCTTGCATTGGAGAATGCTGGACGGCGTATAGATCTTCGGGTAAACCAAGTAAAGACTAAGTATATGGTGGCTAACCCTTTAAGACAATCGGATCCCACCATGACCTTTGGTGCCTACACATTCGAAAGTGTTAACAGTTTAGTCTACCTCGGTCCTCTGGTCAAAGCAGATAGCTCAACCAGCCCAGAAGTTCAAAGAAGAATATTGGCCGCTAATAGGTGTTATTTTGGGATGGCAAAAATTTTACGAAGTCGTCTGATAGCAAGAAGAGGCCAAGGCCATGCTGTCCAAACAATCATCAGGCCTGTTTTAACTTATAGATCGGAAACCTGGCCTCTGTCCAGGGCAGATGCCAACAGTTTACTGCTCTTCGAAAGAAAAATATTAAGAAGAATGTTTGGAGCTGTAAGAGTTGGCGATCAATTTAGACTCAGACAAAATGCAGAGCTGTATCTTTTGTATCAGGAACCTGACGTAGAGAAGCACATTAGCATAGCTAGGCTGAGATGGGCTGGACATGTGGCCCGAATGGAGAACAACGCTATCCTGAAAAGACTGCTAGTAGTACAAATAGGCGGGTTGAGCCGGAGCCGTGACCTTGAGGTCATTGTCTGCTGTAGCAGGGTCGGGGGAGTGACCTTGAGATGACCTTGAGGGTGGGAGGGGTGTAAGGCAGGACGAGGGGGTGTTGACCTTGAGGTAGGTCCAGGTGTGCAAATTAAGATTTGGCAACGTCGCAGATGAGATGTGGCAACAGCGCAGTAGAAACTAGGTCATGGTTTGTGCTGAATGGATGTTGGTCATTTTATGAATGGAATAGTTGAATGGGCGTGTGACGTCATCTTATGAATGGTAGTGTGACGTAATTTGTCTTTATGAATGAGTTATGAATGGGATGCTTTTGAGATTATGACTGAGACGGGAGTTGCTTTTATGAATGGGATCAGGCTTGCTTTTGAGATAGGCTATTGGATGACGTTTCATTGATTTAGATTATTTAGCTTTTATGAGCTTGGATGACGTATGTGTTCCTCCTGAACTTTAGTAATATATAGGAAATTTTTTTGAAGGAGCTGGAAAAGGATATGTGAAAGAAAAAAAAATACAGTTGTACAAAACATTTATTTTATACATCATATTCTTAAACATGTTTTTTGTTACTTTTCATGTACTCTAATTTTCTCATTTAAGTAAACAATAATAATACTACAAGTAGACATTCTTGAAATAAATCTATTACTCTAATTACAGGTCTTTTCTAACTAAATATAAATTTAAGTAAACAATAATAATACTAGTATACAATCATTTATTGGTTCTTATACATTTACAATGTTAGATTCGTTGTTTCATTGAGGCTATAGTGGCCATAAGGGAGAGTGGTTTCATCGTGTAATGTATATCTTTTATTATCAAATGAGCATAATGACTTTTTATTTATCAGTGTGGTTTGAACGTTATGCTTTTTAGATTGAATTGTATAAAATGAAGAATATAGACTTTTGCTGTCTTTAAATGTGTTTAGGTAATCGCTAAAAGTAAAATCGTTAACTGCCGATTTTTTTATTCCCTTTGACTTTTTAACCGTTATATCATTCTTTGTTATGTACGAATACATTTTGGGCCTCAATCCGACAAACTCTACTATAGGATCTCCAAAAGTTTCATCTTTCAACAAACCTACGACTTTTTTATTTTTTTCAGAATAACAGAAATGAGAAGTGTGAAAATTGCTTGTATCAAAATATTTATTTAACTCTCCAGAAATATCGGAATAAATATCTTCAGTCCTAATATTGTATAAAAATGAATCGGTGTCGGTATAACATAAAGTAACATTTTCTACACCATATTTTTTCAAAAACACATTGTAGTGGTAATGATACATCAAAACTTTGCTCAAGTCCAACACTGCAAATCCCACGTACAAGGGTTTATCAAAAATAATGCTTTCTTTTTCCAGCTGAACCGCTGTAACATTATCTGCAAATATAATCCTGCCTTTAAAATTAGGTTTATTGACTTGACGAAATAATGATTTTTCATTTGTTACTATTTTTAAATCGATTCTGTTCCGCACGTTTTCCATAAATTTGCCGAAGCAGCTGTTATTCATCAATTTGTAAAAATCTGACTCGAATGTATTTTTTGCTGATGCTCTCATCATTGAATTAATTTCTATGTATGGAGCCAACCAATTTTTTTGTTTAAACTTCAACACTCTATGAATTTTTGAAATCTTTACCCCGAGTTGTAGAGCTTGTTTTAAATTCACATAATGTACTATGTAACGTGTTTTGGGCATCAAAGTCGTCAATAGTTTAACTGTTTTAGTATTAGGTGGATTATTTTTTTCGGGTAAAAAAGGTAATTGAGAAAGATTATCATGAATTTCTTTGGGGTATTCAACATCAAAGTCTAGCACATAACCGGTTTCTGATTCATTTTCAAGATCTAATACATTTAATTTTTCATCAACCCACTCAAAATCTGTATACGGCAAGGGAAGGTTCATGGCATAACCGTAAAGATTGTTGACATCTACGTAAAGTAAATAATTACTGGGTTTAGTCGAGTCGTATTCATTTAGATATTTATTGTTAGCTTTCGCATACCGAGAAACAACTTGGCAAACAACTTATTCCCTTTTCAAAAAACTGAACCATATCAATATCTTTTATTACATCTAATTTTATTTTCGTGTATTTCAACATTGCATTCCAAGATAACTGTGGCAAAGTAAAAAACCATGCAGGATCTAGTCGATAAATTTGTTGACAGAGAAGTCGAAAGGCTTCAAAAACTTCGCACAACAAAATTACATCTGTTTGTATATACAATTCCGCATAATCTTTTAGTGTTTGGATGTTGAAGACTTTCCAGACACTTTTCGCGTGCTCATAGTCCACGTCGCTAATTGATGTTTTTGTTAAATCATTAAAAAATGAATTTTTGGAAGGTAGTCGAGTTTCGTTTAGACGATCAAAAGAATTAAAATAATTGTACGGAAATATGCCTTTCCTTGTCAATAATTTAATTTTGTTTTCATCATTAATAATATTTGCCATATGTGGAAATATATCAGTAATTGATTTAGATTTATTTTGCAAATTGTTCACTAATGTTTCCAAACTTGATGATAGAAATTTAAACGAGTCAACAAATCGTATTTTTGTACTACATCCTTTAAATTTTATGCTGAAACTTATATATTTTTCAGAATTACTAGGAATTACGCTGATATTTTCACAACGGCCCAAGAAAGGGATTATAAAATGAGAATCGTAACCCTGTAAGTTGTGCATAAAAACAGGTATAAAATCGGGCTTTTTTGCTCTTAAATTACAAGCATTATGTGCTGGTCCAACAAATTTTCCTGATAAGTGACAGTGATGTCGTACTCGATCGTGTTCGTCTAAAGGGTATTGACATAAGATGCAATCTTTAGCAGAATAAAATATTTTATTTTCCCCTTTGCTCATTTCTTCCATTCGCATAGTATTACCGTATATTTTATCCGCTTCAACAACTATAGATTCGAGTTTTTCTAAAAACGCTAGCATACAGTTTTCTCCCGTATAAACAAACGGTTTACATTCAAACATTTTTGACTTGACCAGAAGTGAAACTGAAAAAGCACGATGCTCATGAACAGCTTTGTTCCAAGATGTTGACGGATTAGGAATAGGCCCCGAAATTGGTATGAGAAGAGATTCAATATCTGCATAAACTACGATTGGAATGGATTGTGTATATTCCACATGTTTAAATTCAATTTTTTCTTCTTTCGGAAAGTCAGATCGAATTGGTTTGTGATCACGGCAAAATAATTCGTGTTCGTCTTTTCGCTCATCGCCTTTTTTCCCATACTTGTTTACGTACGTCCTTGGAAATACGGTCAGACATCTACGACAGATTGAATAAGCGCGTTTTGACAAAGATATTTGAGAACGTACTAATCGTGAAAGATTTGTGATCAAACAATAGTGAAAATTTTCTCCATTTTGTAAATACAACAGATCAAACGTTTTATCATAATTATCCTTTTTACTGATTCTAATTGGATAAACATTATTTTTATCATCTAAGCCATAAACATTAATAGACAGGTTATTTAAATTTTCGAATCGATTGATATCGCTAATTGAAGTCGGGAACGATATAGAATCAAAAGAATATGGAGTATGAATATTTTTGTACGCGTTAAAGTCATTTGATCTAATATTATCACTAAGTAAAGCTAAACGAAAGCAATCGTTAGTATTATTTTTTACATTTATAACACAACGTTTGTCTCGTATTTTTTTAGGTAATTCAATATATTGAGACCCTCCGAAAGGCTTAAATTTAGTTAAATGTAGGCAGATATAGTTTGCAGAGGTATACATCCAACCGGAACCTTTTTTTTCAAACTCATCCTGTTCCTCTAAAATTTTATCAAAAATTGTTTCAATGTAATTTTCGAGGTTTATAGAAACATCTATCGTACTAACTTTCGATTTAAAATTAAAATCTGTTCTTTCACTCATAGTATTTTCGTTTTTCTTAATATATGTACATTCTAACATTATGTTTAATTTTAGATTTTTCCATTCATCTACATAACTATTTAGTAACTTTACTAAAACCTCTTTTTTCTTATTAAAAAATTCTGAAGCTATTAATTTTTTATTATCGTTAGGAATGTAAACATCTTCAACCGCATTTCCTAAGGAAGCTTTAATAATCCCATTTTCTTGAGCGACCGTCTTCCCTCGCATCTGTCTACTAAAAATGTTATATTTCCTTTTTTTCATAGGTATCTCCATTGTGTTCACGTCGGGTGTATTATTACTACTAACCCCAAATTGACAAGTTAATTTATGGCGTTCAAAGTTAAACTTTTTGCTAAATTCTTTCCTACAGCCTCGACAATAGTAAAACAACGATTGACATCTATGTCGCCAGTTTGTAAGCAATAATCCACAATGAGCACATAAATAATTATTTCCGTTACTTTTATTATTCATTTTTAATCTAAAAACTTACTTGGTCAAACAAATACAAAAATATATATACACTACCCCCTAAAAGTAATATTAAAAAAAAAAAAACAATTGTAGCCTAACCTGATTCAACCTTTTTTTTTTTGTTTACATAAACTTTATGTCATAAGCATTTTTCTTCTTTCCCATATATTGAATTTTTAGCTGTCCTAAAACAGAAAATAATCACTTGGCTAAGTAAAAAAAAAATATATATATAACTTTTTTTCTTTATATGTTTAAAATGTAAGAATGTACCTTCATAGTTGAATATTTCTTCTTCTGTAAATGCATAGACATATCTTTTAGGTAGAAAGATTCTTATTTTTTCTTTTTTCTCCTTCATCTAATAATATTGCTTCAATTGATGGGCCATACTCCGTCTCCTTCTTCGAAAGTTGTAGAATTTGATACGTCCGTCCTATAATTAATTCTCCAATATTTTTATATGCGTGTTTAATTTCATTTAATTTTTTCAGGAGTGACATCTAAAAAAAAAAAAATTAAAATCATATACTTAGTTAGTAAACAGATATTCGAGTAAAATTAAAAAAAAAACTTACTTTACTGCAGTTGTAATGAAAACTGAAGACGTTGAGACTATGAACTTATACTAGCGTAGTGGCTGACTGATGGACTGTGAGGAGATAGCCCCACGCCTTGGCTTATAAGTTGGATAAGGTGCTGCGTCAGATGCTGATCAGGTCAGTCGGTATTTGGGCTCGCTGAGTGAGTCAGTAGACTTATTCCAGACATGTCGTCAGCAGTTCTTGATTTACAGGGTTATCGTTTGGAGACGAACAAGCTGATAGTGAAAGAACTGTCAGTAGTTAGCTTAAATTACGAGCACTCTAGTCATTGGATTTTTAAACCGCCTCAAGAAGCCGAAAATGCTGATCGGCTAAAGACAAATCTCTGGGTAAAAAAACATCTTCATGGTCTGGAATGGGACTATGGTGATGTAAATTATGAATCTTTGAAAAATGTTTTACTATCCGTTGCAGAAAACTATGGCGTATTATGGGGAAAAGGAATAGAAAAGTGTAAGTTTATAGAAGACCTTATTGATAAACCTGTTTATGATTTGCACGACTTTGGATGTCCCAATCTGAAACAGTTGGAATATGATAAGATAGCATGTCATTATCATTTAGACACTTCATTCGTTTGCTCTTTAAATCAAGCTCATCGTCTGGCTGCATGGGTAAATAAAAATAGTGAGGCTGTAGATTTCACTAAAAGAGACGTTCGTAAACGAACGTACAGAGACAATTCTTCTTCTCCTCATCATATGCTGTCATTTGCTGGATTTATACGTGGAGTCGAAAATAGTGTTAAATGTGTATACTGTGGACTGTTGTATGACACCGATTCGTTAATAAACCCTCTCAATTACCATAGAGCGTGTAGCCCACATTGTTTATTGTTTGAGGAGGAGTCTTTTTAATTAAAATATGTTAAATATTGTATTTACTAAATCAGTATTTCATTTAGATTTATTTTGTAATATGTTTTTCTTATAATTGCTACATATTGATGTAGATGATTTTAAATTAAATTTTTCATTCATAAAGAAAAACAAATGTTTTCAGTTAATTTGTTTTTTTCTTATTCCTCTTTTTTTTTTTCAAGGACAAATAAAATACGTCGCACTTACTTAAATTAATAAATAGGTTAGAAAATTAGACCAGTGAACAGATTATTAGATTTTTATTTTTTCAAGAAAAGTAACAATAATTAACAAAACTTTTTAAGTATATGATATATGTATAAAAATAAATGTCTAGTACAAGAGCATATGTTTTTTTTTTCTTCTTCTTCAACATTATACGATATCCTTTTTATTAACCCAGCTGCGTTCATTAACACCGAACCACTTGACATATAATTGATTGCCTTTCCTTTTTAAAACCTTTTCTACCAGGTATATATATATGGATATTTAGCCTGTTGTAGCTCTTCTTCATAAAATGCACCACTGATCGGTTGCCCTTTTAGATCTTCTAGCAAATATGTGTACGGATATGTCTTCTGAATCTTGACTACCTTAAAAATTTCACTTGACCAATTAGGCTTATAGCCTTTTGAAAAACTTGTTTTTTGTTTAGATATTCTTACAAAATCGTCTTCTATAAATTTCTGCTTTCGTACTTTCGATTTAGTCACTGTAGAATACACATTTTTTAGCAAGTATCTCTCCATCTTTTTATGCCGAGCATCGATTGGTTTCATACCTATAGTCCTATGAAATGATGAATTATACTCTTGTAGAATTTGGGGTAATATATCTAAAAATTTATAATTTCCTCGCAGGCTGAATGCTCTCCAAATTTTTTCTTTTAATGTTCTATTGAACCTCTCTACAATGGAAGCTTTTATATTAGAAAAAGTTGAATAATGATTAACATTGTATTGTTTCATTAGAGAATTAAACTTTGAATTCTTTTCCTTGATCACTTTGAATATGTTTTGGAGTTGATTTACTCGATAAAAACACACTCTCCATTGCTTTGCTCACGTTGTCCGCTGTTTTCTGTTTTAATGGCACAGCCCAAGCAAATTTCGAAAAGCAGTCTATGACCGTTAACAAATATTTATTTCCTTTATTTTCTCCAGAATAAGGTATCATTTCCACAAGGTCTATTTGCCATAAATCGTTAATTCCTTTCAAAACAGTTTTCCGACGTGGATATTTTCTTCGAGCTGGTTTGTGCAATTCATTTACGACAGCACTTTTTAACAACGATGCATTCATCTTTTAAGATAACCGAGCGTTATTAGCATCACCGAGATACACACACACAGTGAAAAGATATTCACTTAATATAATATATTTATTTCTCGTAGCTCTTCAATTATCGATTCTATTTCGTTTTCATGTCCTTCGTGACCTGCATTCGCCGAAGATATTAGCAACCTCAGCCGATCAACTAGCTCATTAGGATCATCCGAATACTCATAAATGGGTTTATCGGCTCTCATGAGACCAGTGCCTTTGTGCGAACGAAGTGTGGCTATTTTACTAGGAGGGGGTGTGGTATGACGAGGTGTGAAAAGCATCGCTATTACTTTTCTATATTTTTCTGATCTGATTCCTTGTCTCCCTCGTTCTTCACTATAGCCTTTTTTGTGAGCATTGGTCGAGATTAAAATGTTTTTATACATTTCCAAGTCTTTTTTTTCATACTTTTCGGGATTTTTCAAGTAAAGTAACTGCAACAATCCCTCTGTGCCTTCATAAGTTACCCCGTTAATTGTTATGTCATCGCTGTTTGTATGTAGTTGATTATCAGTTGAGTCACCTATTGCGAATCCTCCATCGGGCATGACTCTAATGCCATAACGTGAATCGAAGGTTTTATTATCGCCTCTCAACAAGTTCTCCAAATATTTTCTTTGTTGGTTTCCAAACTGTTTAATTGTTTCTACTAGTGAATCTTCAGTTTCATGATGTTCATTTTCTACTTTAATTTCAGGAAACGCCAATCTAGATGATGAAAGTATTGGAGTTGTCGGATGAGTCGAATGGGCTAACTCTGGTGTCAATGTTGCTCTTTTGTAAATATCTTTTGTAAACTCAATCTCATCATTTTTGTTTCTAATCTTTTTAATTGACGGCTCCGATTTGGTTTCTTTTTGCAACTTTAACGACTCTTTAATATCTTCTAAAGGTTGTGATACAGGTGTAAAGAATGCTTGACGAACCTCATCAACATCGTGAAGACCGCGTTTCAATGTCCGAAATTTATTTTTTAAAATTTCGCTAGTTTTTATAATCTCACGGGTGACTTTAGGGTCCATGACTGAGCTCCGTCAACGACTGGAAACCCTTTATATATCTACAATAAATGTATCGATTCCTTTTCTAAAACGACCATTGTTTAAATCCCTACTTTTGTCAATAACGAGATAACCGAAAGGCTCTTTCCAACATAATGAACACATGTCTTTAAAAAGTTGGAAACCGATAGCAGGAGTGCTCACATGTTCATCGTAAATATGTTTTAAACTCAATTCGTCCTGAGGAAATATTATTAAAAAGTTAAAATTACACCTGATCAGATGTCTAGGAATGCAAACATAACTTTGTGTTAAGTAAAAACAATCTAGATTCATATGTCTTCCATAACTGAAATATCGTTTAATTATATCTTGATCCTCCATCGTAACATCATCGAATATACAGACTGAATTAGATTCAACTTGGTTAGGCATATCTTTTGCATCTTCAAAATCGTAAAATCCTATTTCAGGAACCATATTTAAAACATTTTTTAAATACTGGTATTTGAGCTGGTGTAAAGTTTTTCCGAATAGATATACATTTTTAAATTTTAAACCATTTGGATTTAATAAAAGTCCAATCATAATATTCGTCTTTCCACATCCGCTTGATCCGCATATCGACGCTCGTATGGTGTTTGGTAATAATGTGCTATGTTTCACCTCAGTAGATTCGTCAGGCAAACACTTCAAAGTAGAAAAACGTTGTTCTTGTTGGACTAATTTCATTTTGAATGTAGACAAAATCATTCATTTCCTGTATATATATATATCGCCGATTGTCATTTTTCACTACAGTATGATTCGTAAGACTCACAAAGGAAGAGGCTTGATAAACAGTCTCATAAATAAGTTACCGTTTGAATTACACCTGCCAGGATACCAGTATTGTGGCCCCGGTACAAACCTTGAAAAACGACTAAATAGAGGAGATAGTGGAATAAACCAGCTTGATAAAGCTTGTAAAGAACACGATATTGCTTATAGCAAAGATAAGGATATGCAAAGTCGTAGAAAAGCGGACAAGATTTTGGTTGAAAACGCTTGGAAACGAGTTAAAGCTTCGGATTCATCATTGGGAGAAAAAGCTGCGGCTTGGTTAGTTACAAATACTATGAAAGCGAAAGGTAAAATTGGTGCCGGTATTAAGAAGAAGAAGAAAAATAAAAAGATTAGTTTCAAAAAATTAGTTAAATCGCTAAAGGTTGCTAACGTATCATCGATCCTCGAAGCTTCAAAAATGGCATACAAAAAGGCTAAAATGCATTTACGTGGTAAGACAAAACCTTTGCCTCCCAGAGTTCTTCCTTTGCCAAAAGAGGGAGGATTTCTTCCATTTCTTGTGCCGTTAATGGCGGAGCTTTCTGCAGTGGGATCTTTAGCGGGAGGAGCGTCGAGTGTGGCTAAAGCTATCTACGAGGTGAAAGAAGCTAAACATAAATTAGATGAGCAAAAGAGGCATAATTTAGCGATGGAAAGTCAGAAAATCGGAAATGGACTTTATTTGAAACCATATCGGAAAGGCTACGGCCTGTTTATAACTCGACAAAAAAACAAATCTGGAAAGATCTGACTACCGAATAAGCCATTGACGGATTTAGAATTAAATTATTTGGCCAAAGTTTTAAATATCCAACATTTTCGAGGAGTGTTTATGATTGATAAACTTCCTAGATATCCAAACAAACACGAGTCTGCTATTGTAAATTTAGAGCCGAGCTCAGAACTTGGTTCACATTGGGTCTGTTATGTAAAACAAAATAATTTTGTGAAATACTTTGATTCCTTTGGAAACTTAAAACCACCACCACAGTTGCTCGAGTACTTTAGGGGGCTAAAAATAACTTATAATAGAGAGCGTTATCAGGAGTGGAATACGTCGGTTTGTGGACATCTCTGCTTACAGTATTTAGTCGATGCTTCTCAAAGCGTTTGATCATTGTTAATCATGAGCTATACAGTAACGCTTACGGGCAATTCTAGCGTACTTTCCGCAAACTTTTTACCACCGTTAGAATTGGGGTCAATATATACTGTTGGGTTGTTATCATTTGAGACATATAATACTATTCCGAATATAAAAAAGGGCGCTAATGATATGTTTTATTTTGGTGATTTTTCGATCCAAATACCTGAAGGATCGTACGATATCGATGCTATAGCCTCCTTTTTACGTGAAAAAATTTCTCATCTTGACCCTACCGCTGTAGTGATAATAAGAGGAAATTCCAACACGCTAAAAACGGAAATTAAAACAACTCATGCAGTATACTTTAACTATTCCGAGAAGCCTCACTCTATTGGTCCTCTTTTGGGTTTTACACGATCCGATCATGTCATTCCTCCGAAGCGCTCCTATACTGAATCAAATGACATTGTTAAAATTCTCAGCCTAAACATTATTTCAATTCAATGTAATATCGCATCGGGGTCTTATGTGAACGGAGAACCGGATCATAATATTCATCAATTCTTTCCGCGTGTAGACCCAGGATATAAAATAATAGAAATCACGAATCCGGTCATTTACTTTCCAACCAACGTGAGGACTGTAGACAATATCATCGTTCGATTAGTAGATCAGAACGGAGAGCTTATCGACTTTAGAGGAGAAACGGTTACATTGAGATTACATTTAAAAAAGAATGGGGATTGATTTTTCTTCTAGAGATAGTTGTTGCATCGATTATTATAAAAGGAGATGTCAAAAAACGGTTAAAACCAGTAAACCTAAATCAACAAGAGCGCTAACAACTGCGAACGCTATATTTTTAAAACAGTGTGGTTTTCGGTTAAACAAACATTATGAATGACATACTAGACGTTACGACGGATATAAAATTCGTCGATTCTCTTACACAATTTGAATATCACTCGCACCAGCCTTATACGGGAAATACCTTTAACAAATCCGATGAGATTAGAATTCCTATTCATCAACAAGATATTTATACCTTTCCTTCTCAAAGTTTTATTTATCTCGAAGGGAGGATCTTAAAAAGTGATGGCACTATCGGTGCCACTCCAAAGTTGACTAATAACGCATTCGCGTTTTTGTTTGACGAAATTAGATATGAGCTAAACGGTATAGAAGTCGATCGAGTACGAAATCCGGGGATAACTACTACTCTTAAAGGGCATGCATCATTTTCGCCTAATCGAGTAATGGGATTAGAAAATGCGGGGTGGACAATGCCCGGTAAAACTCTTTCTTTGGATAAAAACGGCGTTTTTAGCGTATGCCTACCGCTTGATATTCTTTTTGGGATTTGCGAGGACTATCGTAAAATTTTAATCAATCTGAAGCAAGAGCTCGTTTTGATCAGATCAAGTACTGACCTAAACTGCGTGCTAGGTGACGATGATGTACAAATAAAACTTGACAAATTGGTGTGGAGAATGCCTCATGTTCGTGTTTCAGATTATGAACGTCTGAGGTTATTAAAACTAGTAGACAAGAACAAGGTCGTTTCTATTCCATTCAGATCATGGGATCTTTACGAATATCCCAATGTACCTGCGACACAGCAGGAAAATTGGTCGGTCAAAACTTCAACAAATTTAGAAAAACCGCGCTATCTCATTTTTGCATTTCAAAGTGATCGAAATAGAACCTCTAACAAAGATAGCAGTCTGTTCGATAGTTGCAAATTAAAAAATTTGAAACTTTATTCGAATAGTGAACAATATCCGTACGATGACTTAAATTTAGATTTTGAGCAAGGAAAAGTAGCATTGTTGTATGAAATGTATAACGAATTTCAAACGAGTTATTATGGCGTTAGACATTCTCAGCCCCTGCTTTCAAGATCCGATTTCGAGAAACTAGCGCCTCTAGTGATTATAGATTGTTCTAAGCAATCTGAAGCAATCAAAAGTGCGACTATCGATATCAGAGTACTATTAGAGGCGAAAGAAAACTTTCCAGCCAATACTAAAGCTTACTGTCTCATTTTACATGATAAAATAATAGAATATGAAATGGGAACGGGTTTGGTCCGTAAATTGTACTGACTCTCTGTTTGTTTTTTTGTGGTTGTTAGAAGAGGAGTATACTAATTTCTTTTTATTTTACAAGTAGATGTAAAATGAACGTACAACCAAAAAAAAAATATAAACGAATTAGAACTCGATTCGGAAAATACAAAATATCGAGTAATAATATCTTTTATTTAGGTATCTTTCAAGCCTGATGAGGACCTTGTTGAAACTCGTACTCTTGTAACATGGAATTATGCTCATCGTGCAGCACGTATCAGTCCATGAGAAACACATGCGAGGGACAGAGTAAGATTCGAAAACAGGATTCAACATATTTCCAAGATACTGAGTACTATCCTGGAATCAACCCACAGATCAGCTGTTTATCAGAAACATTACAAGATTGTTAATTGTTAAAATTTTTATATTTACCTTATCAGTATTTGATTCAGATTTATTAAATTTTTTTTAAAATTAAATTTTATATTTACATAAAATAAAAATATTTGATTTCAGTAAATTTGTATTTGTTTTTTTTTTCCTTCTTCCTATTTTAGTTTTCAAGGGACAAATAAAAAATACAACATATTAAAGGAAACTTATTTTATTGATTATCATCACAATTCAATTCATTTAAGTTGTAAAACAGTGTATTTGTATTTATGCTAAAATCAATTGGTTCGGTAACTACACTTGCTTCATTCTTATTATAAAGTTCAACCATCTTTGTTATCAATGCTAGTGAATCGTTGATTTTTTCTATATTTGCGCAAAGTTTGACCGTCTCGTTCCTGTTGAAACATGCAGATGCAGACGATGGTGGAAGGGTCTCATGATTAAACATTGCAAACCATTGCGTTACCTGCTCTATCCGCATCACCCTAGTGCGTCCTCTTGTAGTAAGTTCACAAATCACGTTTTGACATCTTGATCGGTCTTTTTCATAGGATTTTTTTCGTTTCTGCAGCAATAACAAAATTTTCGGAGCTCGGGTGGTAATATATGTCCATTCCTCAACATTCATGTAAACGACAGTTTTCTTCTTTTCGCTAATGGCGATAGTCGGCACAAAGTTACACAAACCGATTCGAAAACATTTACTGTTGGTAAGTGGGTACTCGGTCACAAGGTCCATTCGACGATCCATCTCGCGTATCATCAACGACAAGACTGTGTGGTATAACGGAGTGGAGATGAGAAAGCTGCAGCTGTTCTAGTTTTTTTATCACATCATTTATTTCCCTTATTTTTAGTTCATACAAGGAAATGCATAATTGCAAATCTTTGAGTCGATGTAGAAAATTGTGAAGCCTTTTAACAACATACCGTCTCTTCGCTATCATTCTCGTCAGACACTATGATTTGCAGCTCATTCAATTGTTCACAATACTCGATAAACGAACAGTTTTTAGACCATTTTTTGTGGTCGGCAAAAGGGTCGTCAAACTCCTTCCATTCATGCAAGATTACTCCGCAAAATGGACATCTTGTCCTATCAGACACTTTCAAGTAATACAACCCAGCAGCCGCTAGTTTCAATGGACTCACCGGTGACGACCAGCCGACGAATGTCGACAACCTTCCGTCTTCGTACCTCAGGTTCTTGCTCCTTAGCCGACCCATACTAAACTAACTGATTGAGGAAGCAACAACGTGCTTCATTCATAAGACAAAATGATGACACTCTCCCATTCGGAAAACAATATACTCTCTTTCATTATGCTGTGACCTAGTTTCTACTGCGGTGTTGCCACATCTCATCTGCAACGTTGCCAAATCTTACTTTGCACACCTGGAACTGTGCTTCATTCATAACTCTTATCCCATTCATAAAGACAAATTACGTCACTCTACCATTCATAAGATGACGTCACACGCCCATTCAACACTTCCATTCATGACGTCACATGCGTCATCCATTCAGAACAAACCATGACCTGGTTTCTACTGCGCTGTTGCCACATCTCATCTGCGACGTTGCTAAATCTTAATTTGCACACCTGGACCTACCTCAAGGTCAACACCCCCATGTCCTGACTTACACCCCCCCCCCACCCTCAAGGTCATCTCAGGGTCACGACCACGACCCTGCTACAGCAGACAATGACCTCAAGGTCACGGCTCCGGCTCAACCCGCCTATTTGTACTACTGTGGTTCATTCATAACTCTTATCCCATTCACAAAGACAAATTACGTCACGCTCCCATTCATAAGATGACGTCACACGCCCATTCAACTATTCCATTCATAAAATGACGTCACATGCGTCATCCATTCAGAACAAACCATGACCTAGTTTCTACTGCGCTGTTGCCACATCTCATCTGCGACGTTGCCAAATCTTAATTTGCACACCTGGACCTACCTCAAGGTCAACACCCCCTCGTCCTGCCTTACACCCCTCCCACCCTCAAGGTCATCTCAAGGTCACGCCCACGACCCTGCTACAGCAGACAATGACCTCAAGGTCACGGCTCTGGCTCAACCCGCCTATTTGTACTACTACTGCTGTTCGGATTCGTTGATGGAAAAAGAAAACGTGGGCGTCCACGGCTTGGATGGTCAGATGAAGTCTAGAGTGATGCAGGCAGCATCATTGGATCCAGAGCTTGGAAGACCTTGGACAGGACAGAGAAGAGTGGAGGCGACGCCTTGATGCGGCCAGGACCCGTGCTGAGTTGTACAGCCAGTGATAATAATAATAATATATAATGTATGTACGTGTATTACATTCAGTAATACTAATGTGAATAGGAGATGATATTTTCATAATTCATATTTTTTAAATTTTTGTTTAACTGTCAGCAGTCACAGTGAATAGGTATTAAGTCGAATTTTCCGTTGAATGAGTTTATTGTTTTTGAGGATATCGTCTCATTTTTGTAGTATATAAATAGCTAAGCTAAGCATTGGCTTGAAATGGAGATATTGTATAAGCAATAACTTCATTCAAAGATTCCACTTCAATCGGTACGATTAATTCCTTTAGTACGAAATTTTATCTAACCACTTATTCGTCGAGGCAGCAAACATGAGCTAAGTTTTAGAGTAATTTCTGATCTGTGAGGGTATCAGGATCAAAATCAGGTATGTCAAAAATGACAAATATTGAATTTTTATTTTTCGTTTGTTTCGCCAAGCAATTTTGTTTATCAGGGCACTTTACCGTATTATTTTTCATGGTTATAGGGCCGGTTCTGAACCTTAAGTTTTGAGAGCACAAAACATTGTTTGACCCAACTAGCGAAAAATATAAAAAAGTCAATTTTTGAAATTCGGAGTTATCCGCTTTTAATTATGAAAGTTTTGTACATAGTCTTGTAAAATTTAATCCTTTGGAACGTTTGCTATTGAAGATATTCTATCAAATCAATGCTGGGAATAGTTATTATGGAAGAAAAAACTCTTTTATGTAGATAGCATAAGTCGTACCAGAAACTAAAGAAGCAAGAAACAAAAGATCGAAAACGAAAAAATAGGAAGCATTTCATATCTCCAAACAATTGCTACTAAATAGCCAGATCGAATTTTCAAACTCAATTTGATGGTTAAGCCATTCGGAATATTTACAGCTTAAAAAAGATAATTGCGGAATAGTAACATATTCACTTTTAGTACTTTTAATTAGATTAACCTAATTGTTCTTAATTAAATTTGAGTTTCACTGAACTTAAAGGGAGAAAGTTTGGCTATTTTATATTCAAAGAGAGTTTTGAATATAAAATAGCCAAATCTCATTTCCTCATTTCGCTCCATCAAAATTAATTTTTGAAGCACCTACCTTTTCTCCTCACTAACTGAACAGCTAATAAATAATCAATGAATTGGTAATGATAATCCGATGTAAAAAAAATGCACTTAGTTATATTTAATTTATACTTATCTGTAATTATGTGAAAGTATTAAAAAATAAAATAAATCTGCAAGTATGTAAAATAAATCTTATTTCTTATGGTTTAGGTTCGGCTCCAAACCTGAAGTTTCGGGAGCATACAGCATTGTTTAACTGAACTGTGAAAAAGTATATTTTTGAAGTTCGGAGTCATCTGCTTTTGATTCTGACCTTATATAAAATATAATATATTGTTACGGGCTACTCTGTATTAAAAAGAATTAGACTATTCCTTAATTAAAGATACTATTATTTATTAACAAAATGATAAAAAGGATACAAGTAAATTATTAACAATTAAATTATTGAACTGATATAAATTTACAATAACAATATTTTAAGTACTTATTATCTAGGCCTAACTTCTATTTAATTATTACAATAATATAAAATGTTACTAATTCTAAATAGCTTAACTATTTACATAAATTTGTGCGAATACCATAAAATTACAACTACTACTTAACTAATTAACTACTACTAAATAACACTTACTGTTCACTAATTAAAGTCCACAAACCGTAAGATTCCCCAATTATAACAAACTGACACACAATTACACTCACAAACTGTCACAGTTCTTGATACAGTTATTACACTAACTTATTACTTTATGTTTTGTGGGTGTACTCAGTATGCGATTATACATAAAACTCTTGGATTCATAAACGCATCGGCAAATCACGCCGATGGTATGAACAACAATACTTATTTAAAGAAGTTTTATTAAGATTGAGATCAAAATCGACAATTTAATTCTATTTAAACTGACATTTTTAGACTTATTGAATGATGATTGTTGTCCTTGATAATAGATGTGGAAGAAATTGGTCCGGGTAGAGGTCACAAAGACATTTTAGAACATTAAGTACTTCAAATTTTTATAACTTAGCCATTAAAAAGCTCGCTATTTACACAATTTCCATCTTTTATCACCTAATAAGTATGAATGCCTCACCATTCAGCAAATCTACTTTTTTTTTTTATCAAAACAATAACGAATAAATAACTCTGACCCTCTTTCTGTGTATGTAAGAAAAAAAAATCATGTAGTCAGTAAATAGCAATGTAATGTGAAAAAAGCACAAAAGGTAATAAAATTCCATTCCAAAAGTTCCAAGTTTATGCCCATTAAACCAAGTCCGTTTGAAGGCTGTAAAAAGTAAAACCATTTTAGAGGTCCTTTTATTACACATTGCCTCAATGATGTGCCATGAATGAGATGAAGTATTTTCTCCGAAATGTTGCCAAGTAATAAAATGGTCTGGAAATGATTGAAATATATTTACTGGTTGATTTTCGTCCCCTCTTGTAAAAAAATAAAAATATACTTTTTAGATAAACTGTGAAGTATCTAGTTGTTTTGGTCAGAATATTTAGTTTTACGTGCAATTATTATAATTAAGGATAAATATTTTTTCCTATCTTCATTTGTTCAGTCTAAATGTTTTTAAAATATAATGTAATAACAAATAAATGTAAAACATCTAAATAACCATTCTTATAAACCCAAACACCTAAAAAAAAAAAAAGCCGTACGTTACATATTCTTATTTTAGTAACTCCCAAAACCCTATTAATTAGAATACTTAGAAGTAAATAAATCAAATATTTCCATGAAAATATAATAATAAATAAATAATGACACGATTTATTTATTCATTATTGAAATTTCCTGAAGAAAACAGGTCAAATTCAAAACTATTGAATGAAAAGGCCATTACTGGCACGCGACCTTACTGATCGCCTTAGATCACGTTATCATAACTGTCCATCGTGAAGATAGTTGGAATAAATAAGGCTTTTACATTTCATTAATTCGTCCTTAATTAGGTTTTATACTGATTCTAACAACTTTTATAGCATTCAGCAAAAAATCTTTAAACACTTCTAATATTTTTATTTTACACAATTATATAATAATAAGGCTTAGCAAAGGTTCATTGCCGACCCACCAATCTCTGCTTATAAGCTTCTGCCCATGGATCACTACCCAAACTCAAATCAGATCAGATCACTCTTAAAGCTATCCTCCCACCTAAGCCTCGATCTACCACTCAGACCCTTCCCAGTTGGCACGGCACAGCGCTTATTAACATATTAGGAATTCGTTTGTAACTAAGCCCAGCAACTATAAAGGCCTATCTTAATCTTCGTGGTGCTATCACTTGAATAATGTTAATGGTTGCATAATAATAAAAATAATATGTAATCTCCTATATTCCCCTGTAGTCTCATCCTTTTTTTTTTTTTGCCACGATATCTAAATTATACCCCTGAACATCATTTGAGATCGATTTTAACCCACCAGATGTGTTTAAACTCCTCACCTTCCAAGTCCCTATACGTAAAGCTCTGTATTTCTTCATCAAATCTCTGTATTCGCGCCAAGAATCCCCTGAAGTAGTGCCCACCCGGAAACCCGAACGGGGGACTAGTTTGCCTCCAGATAATGAGCTTTTTATCTCAGAAAGACACTAAACTATTAGTGGTATTTGGTGAACTAAAAATAATGATAGTAGGACGTTCTAACATACGTCACGTCCCTGGTCCGCGAGTCCCTTGTTGGTCAGCGAGTCCATCCTAGCCGGGAGGAAGTTCTAGGGAATTTCCACCGACCATCCCAATTTCCTTCACCCGTGGTACGCTCCCCTACGCGGTACTGAGATCCGCGCGAGGATACAATAATAATGACTATAGTATACTTATATCAATAGTTATTTTATGAATCAATTGAAATCCAGCAAAACATTATATTCATTTTATGTTATAAAACAATGCTTATATATCAAAGGTTTTTTTTCACAATGTATCAAAACATATCGCCGAAATGCCATATGAGGATACTACATCTTCTCCCCCCTTAAAGATGTCTTTGTCGGAGCTGATCGACGTGCGTTCTCTTCCGATGACCATCCACCAGGACAATGTAAGAGAGCGGTCCAGTCTGTTCCACTATCTGCCCTTCCCATTTTTCTTTTCCTGCTTTGAAACTAACCCAGACCTCCCCTCCCGCTACGAAAGATTTCGGCCGGCTCTTTGTGTCATGTAGAGTTTTTTGTTTTACAAGGGCGTTGTCAATGTCGTTAAAAAGACATGGCTTGAGAAGATCTAGAGAGGTACGTAGTCTTCTTCCAAAAAGTATCTCGGCGGGTGTTCTACCGATTGTTTGTTGGGGCGAAGTTCGATACGAGAACAAAACCTTCCGCAGTCGAGCTCGAAGATCTTTTATATCAGTTGATGCCTTCATTCTTATTTTGAAGGTTCTGACCTCACGTTCAGCCGGTCCATTTGTCCGAGGGTGGTATGGTGAGGATGTGATGCCTGCTATTCCTGCTGCTTTTAGAAAATTCTTGAATTCTAGGAAGGTGAACTGAGTTCCGTTATCGGAGACTACAGTGCGAGGCAGACCGAACTTAGAGAATAAGTCTTCTAATATCTGGATAGTTGCAGATGTAGTGACCTTGTCTGTTGGATAGACCTCAAGCCATTTGCTAGTTGCGTCAATCACTACTAACCAAAACTTTCCTTGAAACGGGCCGCAGTAATCTATGTGTAAGCGTGTCCATGGAATGTTCGTCCATGAATACAGAGGTGTTCGTGGGTCATTTTGTCGTGTAGTCTGGCAAGGTTTGCATGTGTTGACGTGTTTTTCTACATCTTTGTCGAGTCCAGGCCACCAGATGTGGTTGCGAGCAACATTTTTCATGCTTGTGATACCAGGATGTCCTTCATGTAGAACTTTCAGAACAGCATTTCGGAGGGTCTTAGGAATGATTAATCGTCCTTGCCACAGTAAGAATTTGTTCTCAAAGGATAATTCATCGCGTTTCTCAAAGTAATTTTATAAATTCTTTGGGACTTTGTCTTTATCAGTCGGCCATCCGCTTGTCACGAAAGATATAACCTTCGAGATATCTTCATCTCGGAACAATTCTTGGCGTAGCGTTTGCCTTGAGAGTTGTAGATCTTCTATTCTTAGTAGGAACATGTGATTCCCGAACAACTCACCTGACTTTTCGTCGGGTGAGAACTTTTGTAATGTTAGAGGCAATCTTGATAAAGCATCAGCCGGTCCGTTGGCTTTTCCTGGCTGGTGTTCTATTTCGTACTCGTAGGATGACAAAATGATGGCCCAACGTACAAACCTATTCGCGGCCATTTTAGGAATTTCGCGGGTATTTCCTAATAAGTAAATAAGGGGCTTATGATCGCTTCGAATGATGAAATGCCGCCCAAAAATATACTGTCGAAATTTGGAAACTGCAAATATTACAGCCAAGGCTTCTTTGGCTCTATATAACGGAATACTTAGCTTTGGCCGCAGAAAGAGTTCTCGAAGCGTAGGCGATTGTGCGTTCTGTGCGATCTTTGCTTTTCTGAAAAAGCACTGCTCCAAGGCCTATATCACTAGCGACGGTTGTGACAATAAGTTCACAAGAGGGGTCATAATGAGCCAATGACTCAGCACTAGTGAGAATTTCTTTTAGATTGTTAACTACTGTAGAGTCGTCGTTGATCCATGACCACCTGGCGTTTTTCTTCAAAAGGCGATGTAAGGTAGAGCAGAGTGGTTGCAGATTCGGAATGAATCTTCCATAGTAATTCATTGCCCCCAAGAAAGATCTTAATTCTTTTGGATTGGATGGTAACGGCATTATTTCATCATTATCACGGTTCGTGATAGCGTCATTGTGCTCTTTTACCGTACTGATTCCGAAGCGGTCGATTCGATGTCCAAGATAAGTGACGCTGTCCTGGAAAAACTTACATTTGCTTATTTGAGTTTTCAAACCCGCATCTTGTAATATTTCCAGGACTTGTTTGAGGTTGTTAAAATGTTCTTTATGGTCGTGGCCGGTCACAATGATATCGTATAATAAACAACAAACTCCAGAGAGTCCGTGAAGCAAGCTGTCCATTTTTCTCTGGAATTTGGCGGGTGCGGATTGCAGTCCAAAAGGAAGTCTCTTATAGCGAAAATATCCCTTATGTGTAGAAATTACTAAATACTGCCGAGATTTTTCTGCTACTACCATCTGCAAATAAGCGTCCTTTAGGTCGATAACTGAAAAATGTTTACCACAGTTGAATTTGGCTGCTAACTCTTCGAATGTAGGTAGAGGGTGGAATTCAGGATATATGTATTTATTAAGAGATACTTTAAAGTCAGCACAGATCCTGACTTTCTTTCCATCATCTTTGAAAGCCACTACTATGGGTGAAGGCCAAGTTACAGGAGTTACGGCTGGGTCTACCTTTTCAAGAACGTCCGACGTCACTAATCTTTCTATTTCTGCTTCAACGGCTGCTTGGATAGCGAAAGGTACCCTCCGCGGCTTGAATACTACAGGTTGGGCATCTTCTTTAAGATTAATCGTGGCTTCTTCTCCTTTCAACATTCCCATACCATCTGAGAATAACTGTGAATGACAATTTAAAAGTTCTTTGATTTTTAAATCAATATTTGCCTGAGGGTTGTTTCACTTGTCTTATTTTAGCCCCCGGTGGAAGGGGTAATTGAAATGCAAGAGTCCAATCCAGACCGAAGAGAGGTTCATCGTTCAAATTTGCAACCACAGGAGGAAGGCGTAGAGATTTACCGAAAGCATTGACAGTAACTTTGCATGATCCGAGTGTTACTATTTTAAATCCTGAATATGCCACCAAGGACGCTGTTAGTTTACGAGGAGGCTGTCCAATTATTTCCCATTGGTGTTTATTGATGTTTTCGCAGCTCCTGAGTCATACAACATCTCTAACTGTTGCCCGTTAATAGTGATTTTTACGATTGCTTCAGAGCCTGGTCGAACGTTTCGGACCGGCTGTTGACTACTCCCGTTTGAAGACGAGCTGTATTCTGAGTCACTGCTACTACAAGAAGTACCTTTAACTCTATTAGTCCTTCGAGTACCTTTAATAATAGCTTTACTACGCTTTAAACACTCTTTAGAAAAATGTTTTTTACCACGGCATAAATTACATGATTTTCCTATCGCCGGGCAGTCTTCCTGTTGTCTATGTTGAAATTTACCGCATCGTAAGCAATGAATTTGCTTATCTAGATAAATTTTATTTTTTTCTGGTAATCTTTTATGACGAGTCGAACTTATTTTATTAATATTAGGCTCAGCATTGTGAGAGGTTAGTAAATATGACATGTGTGGCTGTTCATATTTGGCATTCTCCAGAGTGTGTAATAAT
Organism: Arma custos; assembly: GCA_037127475.1. NCBI lineage: Eukaryota > Metazoa > Arthropoda > Insecta > Hemiptera > Pentatomidae > Arma > Arma custos. The sequence goes on along the minus strand of CM073759.1, from coordinate 100,847,471 downwards.
GTTTCAATTTGATCGAACTTGCTATTAACGGATGGTTATTGTTTGATGATTTCCAGTTGCCAACTTGTGCTATTAATGCCAAATAAGAGTTGAATTTCCAAAATCACAATGGTTAGCTTGAGAACGTAATCTAGCGATAAAATCATTAATTGTCTAATGATCTTGCCGTATCATTTGATTAAACGTTAAACGTTGGATAGCGAGTTATCAGGTTTTCCAAACTGTTTTTGTAAAGCTTCAATTAATTGCTTATATTCTATTGAAGCTATGTCGTTAGGTTAAAAGTAATCGCATAATAATTTTAATGGTTTATTTCCTACCTTGGCTAGTAGATATCTCTTTGATATATCATTATCGATGTGAGGATCCGAGATAGCGGCGAGTGAAAACCTCTGTAGCCAATACTCGTCTTCATCAGGAGAGAACTCAGTGATGTTGAAGTCCCTAAAGGTTGGTCCTCGGTGATGCCGAGACCTACTTTTCTCTGAAGGCTGTTTCCTGTCTTCATCGGATTGTTCAGTCGGTCAATCTTCATCACTAGCTGGCTCTCCTTGATGTTTTAATGAATTTCGACGTACTTTCGGCATAATTAGTTTTTATCGTCGCCACAATATAGTATACTTATGTCAATAGTTATCTTGTGAATCAATTGAAATCCAGAAAAACATTAAATTCATTTTATGTTATAAAACAATGCGTATATATGAAAGTTTTTTTTCACAATATATCAAAACATATGGCCAAAATGCCATATGAGGATACTACAATGACCTTTATTAATTCTGGGAAATCTGTCTTTAAAGAATAATCTTAGCAAATCTGACTCAAACCGAGACTTAAAGGTACTATATATATATATATAAATAATTAAACAAAAAATAAATAATAATAACAAAAGACAAAATACTACATGGGGAAAAACCAAAGGGTGTTTGACAAAATCAGCGAGTAATTATTAACAAATTTCCTAATTTAGGAAAAACAAACTAAATAAACCTATTTACAATCGTTTGGTAATTGAATATCTAGGAGATAGTTAAGCAGGCGAGAAATCAATTCATATTAGTGGCAAATAGAAGAGGGAATTGAATTCCACTCATAGAAAGAACGGATAAAGAAAGATCTGTCAAATACAGCATTGCGGTGAGCTGGGGTTTATATGAGTAGATGTCATAGGCGGGAATGGATGTGACGGGAACGAACAGAGAATTTTATCTGGAGGAACTCAAAAATATAAGAATAGTGGTGGGTTAGAATTACATGATTGAGGAAGGAAGACAGAAAATATTGGGGGCGATTGGAAGGATAAAGGCACTCCAACTTTGCATAAAACCGGGGAACCGAGGTATCTCAGGGTATCACGAAGAAAAATCGTACGAAGCAGTTTAAAAGTCGTTTTATTCTGGCGAAATCTTCAGAGACATCACCATACAAAGCACAGCAGTAGTCATAGTGGTGAAAGATTAAGGAGGTAACAGGATGAAGGAGTCTCATGATAAGTTTCAAAAAGGAGGAGATGCCGATTATAATTAAGGGACGTTAAAATAAAGAAGGTGCGGCAGGAAACTTGGTTGTAACAACACAAACATAACCTGACCTGTCACTGGGGAAGGTCACACCCAGCACAGTCAGTGTTGCCAGTGATCAAACAATTAATTTATTAACAATATTTTTTAGCAACACTGACATAACCATATAGATAACCTGCCGAGAGTTGGTGGAGAATAAAACGTGGTGCAAGCAAGTGACTGGGCTTTAGAAGACTATTTGAGAACTTTATTTAAGTATAATTATTTCCTTTAATTTAATTTAATCATTTTCTTTTTGTAACCTGCAGTGCAGCAATTCTTTATCATTTCGCATACAAGTGTTTTTTTTATTTGAATATAGACTTTAATTTTTTCTTCAAATTTATTTTTATTATTCGCCCCTCCAAAGTGGTGAACCCGACGTGATTTGAACACGCAACCCGACGTGATGGTGAAGGACGACGAATTGATGGAGGAAAAGCCAGCGGAGGAAACCCAGGTTAGTGCAAGTGGGCCCGGGGCTAATATCAGGATCCCCGCATTCTGGAGGGGAGCCCCCGAATTATGGTTCTGCCAAACAGACGCCATATTCGCGACCTCCAAAATTACGAGCTCGCGAATAAAATTCCAAATGGTTGTGGCGAACTTGGAGTTCGAAATTTTAAGGCAGGTTTCAGACTTGGTCACAAACCCTCCTACGGAACCATATGAGACTCTCAAGAACCGGCTAATCTCGACTTACGCCGAGTCCGAAAACCAGCGCATTAGACGGCTGTTATAAGACAAGCGCCTCGCAAATGGAGAGCGCCCTTCTCATTTTTTAAATGAATTGAAACGGCTCGCAGGGAGTTCAGTTTCCACCGAATTGCTGCGCACAATGTGGATGAAGGCCCTACTAGATAGGATGCAGGCTACACTGGCCGTAACATCGGATACCTCAGTAGCTAAATTGGCGGAAGTTGCCGACCGCATCGCCGAAATCTACGAGCCGAGTGTAAACCAGGTAAGATCCCAGTCCACGCCACCCCGCCCCTCGTCCTCAACATCTCACCTCGAGGAGACGCTACAGAAGCTGACCCTGGTTGTCGACGAACTCAAGACGCAGTTGGCCCGCGGCCGAGGACGAGGAAACGAGTCACGAGACCGGAAACGACCCCGCTCAAGAAGCAGGAGCCGAGCTGGTCTTTACTTCTATCACCACCGTTTCCGGGAGAAGGCTCGTAGGTGCCAGCAACCCTGCAGCTGGAAACCAACCACACCACAGCTGGGAAACTAATCTCAGCGACTGAGAAGGTGGACTCCGTCGCTGAAATCAACCACCGCCGATTATTTGTAGGAGATAAGGCTACTGGAGAGCGATATTTGGTCGACACCGGCGCGGCCGTATTGGTCTTCCCAGCACGGCGACGAGAGCGCAATCACCCTGCCAATTTCACGCTGTTTGCAGCCAACGGCACCAGCATCAGGACCTATGGGGAAGTCACGAAGACACTGAACGTCGGACTTCGACGCCCGCTTCGTTGGTCTTTCATCTTGGCCGACGTCAGCAACCCGATCATCGGAGCGGACTTACTATTCCACCATCACATCCTGGTCGACCTCAAGGGACAACAGCTGGTGGACTCACAGACGGGCCTGACTTCCAAAGGCAGCCTGAAGCACGACACCACACCCTCCGTGTTCGCAGTACCATGCGGCGAGTGGTATTACGACCTTCTACGTAAATACCCGGCTATCACTCGTCCATCTGCTGTACTGCAGGAGCCGAAGCATCCCATCAAGCACTTCATAGAGACGAAGGGAGCGCCAGTCACCTCTAAAGCCAGGCGGCTTACACCCGACCGTTATAACGCCGCACGGGAAGAATTCCTGAAGATGGTCGACGAGGGTATCTGCAGGCCATCTAGTAGTCCTTGGGCGAGCCCCCTCCACATTGTTATGTAGAAGGATGGCACGATGAGGTTCTGTGGGGACTACCGCCGGCTCAACGCCCAGACTTTGCCTGATAGGTACAGCGTCCCCAATATTCAGGCCCTCAACACCAACCTGTTTGGTATGACTACCTTCAGTAAAATCGACCTCAACCGTGCTTACTACCTGGTACCCGTGGCAGAAGAGGACATCCAGAAAACGGCAGTGATCACCCCCTTCGGTCTTTTTGAATTTTTGGTGATGTGCTTCGGACTCAGAAATGCCGCCCAAACGTTCCAGCGCCTGATGGACAGCATCCTCGCCCTGCCGTATGTTTTCGTTTATCTCGACGACATACTGGTAGCCTCAGCAACGGAGGAAGAGCATCGCACTCACTTGGAGGAAGTCTTAATGCTTAGTTAATTTGTTTAAGCAGACAATTTTTTAAGCATTTTGAAAACTTTTTCTTCTTCCTTTCGTATCTCCCATGTCACTCAACAATGGAACATTGGAATCCATACAACATCCAGCCATTGCAGCCAGGCATCTCCGTATCGCCTATTTCATTCTCTCGTGATCGTCCTATCCTCGATATGAAGTCTTCGTAAAACAGTCGAGGTCTTCCCTTAAATATTTTACCTAAACATGCTGGTCGGTCTTCATGGAAGCTTCTGGGCTCCTCAAGATGCTCCCTTTCTGCAGACATGGCGATATAACTTAAATTTATTCTTGAGTATTTGACCCAGTGACCTCTAATCTTTCTCTTATTCTTTCGTTTCGGTTACAGTCTCGTCTGTCTAGAATTATCCAGCTTTCACTAACTTAGAACAAAGTTGGTAGGTACACTGCTTTATAAATACTTAATTTAACGTCCGTTCCAACTTCTATCTTTGTTTGCAATATGTGCAGAATTGGTAGATTTTATTGGCTTTCCAGATCCTGTGGTTGACCATTTTGAATACAAATACACTTATTTTAAGATTTATTCATCGGAGAGCATTTGTTCGGAATGCCTGGTGCTGGAAAAAGATGGGTATTAATAACAGGAAAGAAGCATGGGGGATAGTGAAGGGAGAAAATTCGAATGGGTAGTTGAGGCGGTAAAAAAAAATGAATTGTTTCAGTGCTATAGAATAGGGTGTAGTGAACAAACGGGTAAAAAAAATGTATTTAATGTTTTTATGTCCTTGGAGAAGGAAATAAAGACTAAATTCCGTTTCTATGAAAAAAAAGAAGGATACAACATTTAAAGGGTTACGTCAGGTTTCTTTATATCTTCAGGAGGTGATTACAGTTAATTAAAATATATTTAATTAATTTACACATAAAATTAATTATATCAATCATAACAGTCCACTGTCATATCTCGTTAATTATAACAGTAGTGATATCGAGCAGGCTATGTCGGTATCACAGTAAGTATTAAGTTAAGAAAAGCACTCGTGTATTAGCGACGTGGTTTTCTTTGCATAAAAAAAACCTTTGTATTTATAATAAAAATTATATATTTAGTTAACTATGTATTAATTTAAATCACGAATGTAGGGATGTACATTGATATTTCCCCCACAAAAGCAAGATAGACAGAAGAAAGATAAGAACGGAATTAAATCCGAACTAGCCCTGTACCCGAGCGATGTTATCCAGAAAGCCTTCTAACAAGCCGTCTCCAAACGGTTGAGCATCGCTCCTCCAGTATCGCCCTCTCCCCATCAGCTCCAATCCGAGTCCTTCCCTTAACATTATTATTATAACACCAATTTCACGCTTAGTTAGCTCCTAAAGGAGGATCTTATTCCTACAGCTTATTATCATTGGAAAAATAAACATAATTTATCTAATATTCATAAAACTAAACGATATTTGATGTCAGCATAGCAATTGTAGAAAATTACATATGAATTATGGATTCTCAGAAATTAAAAATTAAATTGTTTGTTTTGGGCAGAAAATCCCACATTATGAGATATCTTTTCATAATACCAAATGTTAAATTTATATTAAAATCATTTTCAGGAGCTAAAAAAATATATTAAAAGCAAGATTGCTTTATAATGATAAGATGGTCCATATCATTATTATTTATCGAATAAACCATTTCTCTTTGAAATACGCGACTACAACTTTATTTTATATTTTGAAATCAGCCCCATAATAAACTCATCTTTTATTTAAGAAACTAATAAGAAGTTAAACACTATTGAAATGGAATCTCTTCAAGTATTCCATAAAATTCTATGAAGTTGGTACAAGATTTTAGTATTCTGTTTGAGGTATATAGATCAACAATATTACGTTGTTTAAAAATAAAAGATGAAAAGCGATGAGGATCTCAATGATGTTCTGGCAAAGGTGTATAACATAAATGAATTTAATTCATCAGGAGGTGCTGAAAAAATGGTAAGGAAGTGAAGTTGCATACGGAAAGTTAGTCGAAGAGGTACTAATTGGATTTAGAATCTAGAGCAGAGGAAATGACTTCATGAAATTTGTTTTCGCAAGCTAAATTGTTGTATGTGACGCTCGATACATTGGACACATTGGAGTACGTTCGATAATTACATGCTAGTCTTCAGCAGAATTTTATTTCTTCATGCATAAATCCAGAGCGCAGTCCGGTTACCCACGGAAAAATTTTGACTGGAACGCTGTGGTCAAAGATACTGCTTTGGGCACAATTCTTTCTATTATGAATTTCTAAGTCAGGTATTAGTTTTCCAAATGTGAGATCACCAAACCAAAGAAACGTGTTTTAACTTGGAACATGTTTGATTTAAAAAACAACAACTCAGGAGGGTGAGTTTAGAAGAAACATTGACGAAAATGAATTGCATATGTTGATTGTTGGGGGGGGGGGGGGATGAAACATTACAGAATAAAGAAATGAATCAATTACGAACTTATACACCAACTTGGCGGATAAAAGAACGTATAATTAGGTAAGGTGACAGGGAAAGAAAAAATGTAGCGTTTTAACACTGCTTCAGAAAATAGTTAATTTAGATTTTTGATTTAAAAATTTTAGGTGAAATACTGAAAGAGTTCGTTGTAATAAGCTGGTAAGGATTGATATCATATTTGACAAGTAGTGCGAAAACTAGCCACGCTGGAGAAGGTAAATGAAAAATATTGTAAAATTAAAGTCTGGAGGGCAGACAATTGCATAATAGTTAAATCGATAGAATTTGTGAGCTTTCCTTTCCAAAAGTGAATAGGGTTATTGTTAATTTTGTAGTATATACTGTACATACCATTTATATTATTGTGGAAATATTTTACACTTTCCAATATTTAATGTAGTATAATTTATAATAAATATTAATGGTTTTTATAATAAAAATAATATTAAAATGCTAGGCAAACTAAATACAACAAAATTAGTGGTATCCCTATTCATTTTTGAGCTGTTTTCATCAAAACTCAACAACGGTTAAGAGGAACAAGTTTTTGTTCGTTTACGCCACTTTATGGTGGCTAATCAGCGGGAACTCTAAATTTTGCCTATCCTGGTTTAATTAGGATAGGTATTTTTAACAAGTACCTGGCATCGTACAGGTTTGGGACCCCCGTTTAATGTCCCTTTGGTAATAAATAATACCCAATAATTTTTTTGCACTCTTTAAAAAGAGGAACAAGTGAAATGTTAATAAATAACATAACATTTTAATACTAAAATGAAAAACATAAGATTTTTTAATATTAAAGATTAAAATTAATTAATGGGATATTAAATATTTTATATTATTATAGCTGAAACCCTTAGATGTATTCTGGTCCATAACCCGTGGACTAATGAGCGTCAGATATCAGCAGAAAACTTCTAGATTCTACTGACGGTCGATGTAGATCACCGTGTGACTGTCATTTCCCCCAGCCAACTCGCATTACTCTTCCCCAAGCGTCTCCTGACAGGCGGGCCAGTAGAGATGCCTGTTTGCAGGAGTCATTTCCTTGCTGAGATATATCCTGGGAGAGTCATTCTCCTCCCAGCCAATATCTCGCGTTGAAAAATCTATCTTCCCTTCTCTGTGCCAGCTTGTCTAGTGTGGAACGCCTGACAAGGCGAGCAATGACAGGAATGTAGTGCGGCGCTTATCCATTTCGAGGTCATCAATATAGGTCATATTGAATGTAGATGTTAATTAGACTCTTATATTAATCTCACCTCGACTACTATACTGGCATTGTTTCAAACATAGTTATTGATATTTAGACTTGCATTATAAAAATACATTTAGTAAATATTACGGATGATATAAAGACCAGTAGAGGAACTCCTTACCGTTTTACTTTATATTTATTTATTTAGATACTTTCAGTAACATTATTTTTTAACAGTAAATAAATTAATAAAAAATAATATTTCATCACATTATAAGAGCAGTAAATAGTTATGAATTTATTTTAATTTATATATGGATCATAAAAAAAGTAACCAGTTACATATACTAGTTCCACTCTTTGATTGAAAATGTTACCCTCTACGGATCGGAAACGTGGACAATTACAGAAAAGGAAGAAAGGAGCTTGTTGTCCGTGGAGGTGGACTTCTGGAGACGCTATTGTGCTATTTCCATAATTCAACACGCTCCTAATAGCTCAATAAGGCAACTGGTAGATCAGGAAACAACGATCCTCTTCACAGTTGAAACAAGAATATTGAAATGGTATGGCCAATTAAAAAGAATGGGAGAGTAATGATGGCCAAAAACAATCTCCGACTGTAGCCCTACGGAAAAGAGGAACAGAGAATCACCTAAAAAAAGATTAGTAAAGTTCCCACAGGTTCAGTTTAGATATATTTATTAAGATAAGTTTAGGTTTATTTATTTTTCAATAATTGCCACAAGTTAAAGAAAAAATCATTAAACTGCATCTGTAAATTAATTAATTTTGCATCATTAACTAAAAGTAAATATTTTTTAATTTATTTTGATTAATTCATGGATCATAAAAAATTAACCAGATACATAAAATATTCTCACGTAGACTACTAAAATAACTTTTTTTTAAACTTAAATATGAAATTTACAACTGAATTATAATAATATATCTAGTAAATATTATAGATGATACATAATGGTACAAAATAAAGTTCATTAGAGAAACTAGCCCTTAGCTAAGTTTAGATTTACTTATAAAAATAGACTTTGGTTTATTTCAGCAAATGCAATGAATTAATGAAAAAATCGAATAAATTAATAATAGAAATTTTACGTCTAAAGACTAGATTTCAACAATTTTGAATTTAGTTCAATCATGGATGAAAATAAAAAAATCGCTAAAATTATTTACAGCAAAAGTAATAAAAGTTGCAATGGTTACCTATATGAGATACAGAAACCGAAGAGCATATTTACCTAGTTTACATTTATTGATACAAGATTAATTAAGTGCATCAATTGTTTATGTTAAAAAAGGAAAACCCAGTATTTAATACCACTGACTCATAATAAAAAAAAAAAAAAACTGCCCATTTATTGATAGATATAAAACACTGAGTTCCACGTCTTTTGAGATCCTCGGTGACCATTATTGATCACACATTTCCCTACATCTGTGCCAGCACTAACTTGAATTCAAATTTTAATTACGGCAACAATATTTATTCATTATGTACTCTTATCAGATTATTAAAACTTGATCGAAGGTTCAAACAGAACGTTAGTAAAATCTGATCACATTTTAACCTAAATTAAAAATAGCTATTTTTAACGATATATTGATATACTTTAGTAAACCTGATAGTGAATTGTTTAAGATTCTGATGTCAGTGAGAAAATGTCAAATTGATCATATTATAATTACAGGCTCATTAAAGCACTTTTTAATTACAAAAATGTTGTAATTAAATGTAACATATAAATTGATCCTAATTCTAATATAAAACATTCATGTTATAAAATAATTTTAATGTTCTAAAATAAAATTAATGAAAGTAAGAAAGAATGAAAATATCATTAATTATTTTTTTATTTAGGTAATTATTCTCACTAGGATGATAACTAGTGTATTTTGAATAACAATAATAAGAGGATTGCCTCTCTGAGTATAATCGAAATGAGGATCAGATGTTCTTATTTTTTATATACTTTTTAATCGAAAGATATCGCCATGACGACCTAGTTCGAATCTTTAAAAGAATAATATTTTTTTTTAAATACTGGGTGTCATTAAAGTCATGGAAAATGTAGGTAGCAGATCTCCAGTGTAGAAAAAAATCAATTGACCTATGGTCCTTTTCCTCAAACAAGAACAGGAAATTAAAGTTCCGAGTTTTTTTTCTACCCATTCAGTGCCACGGCCTATTTCGTGAATATATTCCCTATTCATTCTGAGAACTTTTGAACTTTATGGAATAACGTTGAAGCATATGGAAAAAAATTCTTCAGTTTTTCCATCACAGCTGAAGAGGTTTAGGCATATAATTTTTTATTTTTTTTGTTAAAAGTTTATTATTCAGTGGTCCATGTAAACTCCTCTGGAAGTCCATGCAAAAAGCAAACATTAATGACCCCTTAATCTGTGCTGTTAAACATATCTACTATAACAGCATATGTCAAATAAAAGTTGGAAACAAGCTATTCCGTAAATTCCCAAGTTCTAAAGGACTCCTTCAAGGATGCTCTATGTAACCTAGCCTGTTCAAAATATTTATTCAATGGTGCTGCAAGTGAATGGTCTAGAAAATGTAGAAGGATAGGGCTACATATGCAGAATGACTTGTGACCAAGTCATCATAGCCCAGGATGCAATGCAGGCCTGGTATTTATTAAATAGAATTTAACATTGTTAATAAATTGATAAAATAAATTAAACATTAATTTAAATTTAATACAAAAAAAAAATCATAGACCTAAATGTCCATAAATTCTCTCCGACTTCTTCTCCTCAAGTTCCTTTCCGACTTCTTCTCCTCAAGGCCTTTAGTATAAATACTAATTCTATACCTGATACGACGGAGCAATACGATGGAGCGGCATAAGAACAAATACGATCGGCGTGCGTGAATACTCCCAATGAGTATCACTGGTGATTTGCCGGCGGCACCAAACAAATCGCAATCGGCGATTGTGTGGGCGAAATTTTCTCTCAGTGTATCCTCACCTGAAGTCAGAGGCTAACTCCCCTGACTGAGAAAAAAAAGACGAGGTGGAGATTCATATGTTGCCTATAACTTATATTGTACACGAATCAGAGCCTTTACAGATAGCAATAATACAATATGAGATGTTTCTCTCGTTCAAAGAATTTAAACTTACATCTTTCAACTAGTAAAAAATAAAACTATTCTGATTGAAAATAAATAAAATTTAATAACAAAAAAAAAAAATATTCCATTCATTTACTGTGTGAGAACAGGAGGTTGGCTCTACAGATCAAAAATGTAGCCAACTTCAAATATTTAGGATCTATCCATCCCCTTCAAAAAGATGGAACATCTGAAGGGGATATAGCCTGAAGATCCAGAGAAGAAAGGAAGGATATTACCATGCTCAATTCTGTAATATGGAATAAAACCATCCTAAAAACTACAAAAAAAAAATAGTCAATGCTATTATTACGGCTATAATTTTATATGGGTGTGAAATATGGAAATTGGGAAAGGGAAGCCAAGAGAAACTTCTAGTTGCGGAAATGGACTTCTAGATAAGGGCAGCCGGAATTTCTAGACGTGAAAGGATTCCCAATTCAGTAGTGCGAGAGATAATGGGTGCTCAGAATACCATTCTTGAAAAAATCACAATAAAGCGATGGTTTGAGTAATAGAATACCCAAAATGATCATGCCGACCAAGAACTTCATGGATGAACCAAGTCCAGGAAGACATGGAAAATGCATTTGACAGAAAGACCTGGAAAAATGTTACTGAAATTTGGTTGGAGAAAACCTCAACATTGGCGGAATTCTCAATAAAAAAAAAGTTTATTTTTGTGCACTGGTTTTCATTATGTTTTTCTATACAGCAACTCAATCAGCTATTTACCTCACAAGCACCCAAGGCTGCATACTGCATTTGTAATTGATCAGGAGATTGAATCTTTGTATAAAATAAGCCACTTTAGTAGTTCTGGTTGCCCTTTCTTACCTTTTTTTTTTTAAATTTTTTTTTAAATTTAATTTATTGATATTTACAACTATAATAATATTACAATAAGTAAATCTGCTATATGTACAATACGACTTGAAAAGCACTTGTGGAGAAACTACCCATCGGTAGCACTCCAAATCTTACCTTTAAGTGCTAGATTATCTCCGCTAGATTGCTAAAAACGTACCACGAAGTATTGTACATACTTCAACACCAACCGTGTGTCTGAATCGTATTTCAGATACTATAATTCTGTCACTGTAACTAAAGCGCTGACAAATATTTTATTATCTTAAGAGAAAGATAGTAATACTGAAAATATCCCTTTTATTGAGAAAGAAAATAATATTGATCTGTTGTTTTCCTTTCATTTTTTCACTCAGTTCGATAACTAGTTAAGTTTTAAGAATACCAACAAATGTTATTTGGAACATCTATTAAAAATCAGTTGTTGTTTTTTTTTGCAAAATATTTAAACAAATCTTAAATTTCATTTATTTTCAAAAATGTTTAAATAAGATTCAAAAGCAGTTCGAGCTTTTATCCAATCCTGTAATTTTTGTTGAGCCTCGTTATCTACGACTTTATTTTTATGTCTTAACATTCATTTAATTACAACAATTATTGTTATAATAATTATAGTAGAAGCAAACCCTTCTAGGGTTTATCAAACCTCAATAAAATAGATAACTTTTTATAGAGAGACAAATCTGATAGCCAAGCATGATGGTTGCAAAAGAAGCTTGGGTTAGTTAAAGTAATTTTAAAATGTTTTAAGATCAAGGATAATAAATAGGTTTCAAATTTTCACTAAAAAAGTATGGAAATTGGTATGCTCAGTAGACATCTTACTTTTGCTTTATTTAATTTTCACTAATTCGTTTAGGTTCCATGTAAATGAATCATTGAATTATTATGTCGGCTATATATTGAACTTTTCCCCCTAAATACGGCCGCTCCAGTGCATGAGTTGTTAGGTCGAATTTTTGCAGAATCAGATAATTCTACAGAGGGAAGTGGATTCGTATCGTTCTCTTAGTTTTCAAATTAGAATGGTGTTAAAAACCATTAATATAAGCAATAACTCCAATTCAAACCAATGTCTGACTTATCTGCTTATGGATTAAGAGCCGGTTTGGCTTCCCTCAATGCAATAAACTCATTCAATTGAGAAAATTCCACTTAACCATTTATTCAAATGAGCTGCAAAATTATTCACAAGCTTAGTCGTAAAATAAAAGACTTATAAAACCGCCTAGTTTCGTTTATTAAAATTTTATCATATTCTGCCTACAGTCATAAAACTAGCCTCAAAGCAGAAAAGATTTCCAAAGAATTACTGGAGCAGCTAATTATTTCTTTCAAGATCCCATGAAGGGAGTGAAAGGAATGCCATCTCACAAAATTCAACAAACGGCAAAATGAGCACTTTAATTATCACGGTGAAATTAGCTTGACTCAAAGAAGGCATTGCAATTTCCTTCAAATTGAATTTCAGAGGTTTGTTCACTATGATGTCGATTTCTTGTATTAGAATAAAATATTAGGTCCTAAAAATTCAATAAGGATTGATATATATTGCATACCGAAAATATATTGCATATTATAAATATATTACACACATATAAATATTACCTACCACAATTTTTTTTTAAAATGTGGCTCAGCCTTAATTACATCGTAAAGGTAAATCTGTAACAAGAGATACCAGGAGATACATGATGGATCTGCTGAAATTCATTTCTCTTGTTAAACAAATTACTTTAAGAACTTGCGAAGAAATCGAAATGACGAGCCCTTACACACCGCTGATGAAGAAGACATGAGATATACTGCTGAAAATTAATCACAAATAATAATATAATATAAGAAACAATTAATAATAATTTGTATGAAAAATTTGCAATAAAAATATCTAATAATTTACTTTTTCTGTGATAAGAAACTTAAAAATTTAAACTCTAAATTTAAATTTATTACTTTTTTCACTTGCCAAATTCGATTAACTCCATCGGTCACATCAAAATTGTAACATTTCTAATAATAGCTTTTTGGCTAGTATTTCTTATTAATTTCATTTACGTTTAGGTGAAAGCTACATCTTTATTTATGCATTCTATAATATTTATTTGAATTTTATTATAAAATAAATTTAAAAAACAAAACAATGCACACTACTTTCTCGGATTTCTCCAATTTTGGTTTTATGCAGTTAATCAATTTTTGCATTGACCGGCTCATAAAACCATCCATTGACCAAGCTTCTATAAAATAGTTAGCCTTTTATAGAGAGACAAATCAGGCAGTCAAGCATTATCTTGACAAAAGAAGCTCCCTAAAAAGCGCATATTATGATACAGTTCTAAACCGTAAATCGTTTTTGCTAGTAGCGCATTCAAACACATAACATTATTGGTGTTCCTAGTGCTGTGTGGAGAAAAATTATTAAATTCTCAATTGAATAAAATCGATGAAAACCTAAAAATAGGATATATCATATTAATTAAAAAGCAATATGATAATTTTAAAAAGAAAATAAAAAGTATCTGAAATAGTGGGAAAAACCTGTGGTTAGAGTTTCGCCAATTTAGATGTCATGAGGACATACTCCACAATCAAAAGGACTTCTAAAGCTTTGTCGAATTGAGATGTACTGCAATTATTTTTCTTGGATGGCATATTGTTTTTGGTGTACGTCTGTGCCTGAATTAGTTATACGCTAATTGGTTATTATTTACTTTTTTTGGTTTGGTTACTTGGTTTACAGAATTTTTGGGGGATTTTTCCTCAGTTTCGATTTTTAATACGTTTGGCATCTATTTTGATTTTGACAAATATAAATTTTATAATCTAAAAATTATCTAAATGGTCAAAGCATAAGTAAATTTAAAACTTATTATTATCGAAATTATAATTTTTATGTATCAAATATCAGTAATGAATATCAGTAATTATTAAATATCAGTAATTTTACTATGTTAGTTATGGCTATCTGAGGGACATTTATAGACTAAAATACTGAAATAGCCCAAGATGGTCGCCTGGGAGGGGAAGCGCCTTGCAGACCCTTTTATGATGGAAATTCACGGTGGAGGTTCCTTATTCAATTATAGGTCCCTTTCCCTAATCAGTAAATTAGGGTCTTAATTACCTCGAGAAATTTTCAGCAAGCCTTGTTGGAGATATTAAATTCTCTACATTGCAAAATAAACTTATACTTCAACGGATATAACTAGTAGTAAGTATGTGGGATGCTTATTTTATACTTTTACTATCGATATATCAAATGTATAACAAAAGATAGTTGCAAATATATAAATTAATGGCTATAATTATGTGATTCGTGGTTGATGGGAAAATAATTTAAATTAGCTAAAATATTATTGTGTTTAAATTGCATGTTTAAAAAAAACATACAAAAGTTCTCGTTAAATTGTATTGGTTGATACTACAATTGGTAGTACTTTTACTTTTGCTTGCCTGTACAGATGCTCCTCACAAAGTTGTTGATATTTATGAATTTATTCATTGAATATTCAATCAACATAGACTCTGCAACCAAGGTTCTTGTCCACATCTTAATGCCTTAGCATCGCCTACACAAAGCTCTCCCCTGTGCTAAGGTCCTCCAAGCTCTGAATCCAAGTATGCTACGTGGATTCCTCTCGACCTTGTCTGCCCATTTAAGTCGTGAACACCTACGTTTCTTTTTTCCGTCAACGTAAGTGCAAGACAGTAACTTCTGAGTAGCGTCGTCCTGCATTCTGGCCACATGTCCAGTCCATCTTAGCCTAGCTATTCTAATATGCTGCACCACGTATGGATCCTGATACATCTGATATAAATCTGCGTTTTTTCTGAGTCTGAATTGACCAACTTTTACTGCTCCAAAGACCCTTCTTAATATTTTCCTTTCAAACTGCAATTAACTGCTGGAATATGCCCTGGATAGACGCCAGGTTTCTGATCCATAAGTTAAAACAAGTCTGATGATTGTTTTGTACAGAACCTCGGTTCTTATTGATATCAGAAGACTACGTAAAATTTTCACCATCCCAAAATAACATCTATTAGCTCCAAAGATGATTTCTTCTTCTTCTTTGGGCTTTTGGATGGTTTGATTTATCAATTTAGACCTGAGAGCCAAGGTAAACAAAACTATCGACACTTTCAAAAATGTTGGCATCAAACGTGATGGCGGGTTCTGATCGAGAACAAAATTAAACAACAGGCACGAAAGTTCATCAGACCGCTAGTTGTCTTGAATACTTCTCACTAGTCATTCTGGATCTTGACCTGGCTTCCTGACTCCCTCGCTTCATTCCAACAATTCCACAAGGCTTATTATTATTCCATACTTTGATATAGTTTCCCCCTGATGATACAACCATAAGTGTTGCTGAAATCCACAAAAAGGTGGTGATTCGTAATATTTTACTCTCTAGTCCTTTCCATAATATTTCTTATCGCAAATATTTGATCAATACAAGATATACCCTTCATAAATCCGCATTGGTACATTCCTCCCTCCCTCTGGGCATGGGGGAGTAATCTTTGGTATGCCACATTGCAAAGGACTCTCCGGAGGTCAGGAGAATTATGCAACGGTAGTTTTCACCATACTTTTGGTCTCCTTTCTTGTGAAGAGGGGGGAGGTAAGGCCAATGCACCAGTCATGCGGGAGTGTTTCCTAACCAAAATGTACAAAAATCTCGGATCACCTTTATCACTTCATTTCCACCAGCCTTCAGAAATTCAGCTAGTGATCGATTGTTCCTAAGCTTCTAAATCGCATTCACGATTTCCTCATCATCTGATTGGTCAAGAAGTTTACATTCTTTGTTTGGATCTGAATCAGAATCATCTTCCAGGGAAGGGTTCTGAATATTTCCCAGCAAACCTCTAAAGTATTCAGACCACATTTTTAGGATACCTTCTTTATCTGTGATCAATAGTCCGTCCCTTACTCTACAAGTGTAATAATATACGTCTTAGGTTGAATCCTTTTCGCTTGGTCTTATTTGTCTTGTAGAATGATCCAGTATTAGCTTGTCTACTTGAAACCTTAATGTTTCTCATTCTTTCTTTTTCTTTCTTTCTCTTTTTTCTTCCATGCAGGTGCTTACTTACTTACTAATGGGCCTGTTTTTTCTCTCTGTAGTATCCTAACATTCTTAATCGAACCATTCAGACCTCCGTGATGGCCCTTCCAAGCCCTGCACTTAAACAGCAACCTGCTTCATTGTGTCCTTACACTGGCACTATATTTTATCAACGTCATTCTCTTCAACCCTACATTCCAATGTTACTATTAGCCTTTGGGCAAACTTTATTTTATACTCTAGCTCCTGCAGTTCCAAATATGTATTCTATTGGAACGCATATAGTATGGTTTAGTCTTCGCTGCTTATTATGACATGTATACGTGCTATTACCAGGTAATGATCACTTTCCACTTGACCTTCACTCTGAATATTCCACCTGTGGCAAATTTTGGTATCGGTCCATTAGGACTATTCATATTCTATTGGAAATATTCCAATACGTACACTGATTAAGCTTTATTCGATTGTTCGTGGATAGATGAAACATTAGGTCTCCTTATTTTCAAGTCACTAGAATTTAATGTCAATATAGAACCTCAGAGAATATTATTATTCTAATGAAGGGTTGAATGGAAAATGGATTTCAGGGCTTAGATCAATAACCGTACAAATCCTGAGCAAATAACAATCCTAATCCTAGTTCTTATGTTTAACAGATATCAGTGCAAAAGAAATAGCAAAAATATTGTTACGGGCTACTGGGTATTAAAATGAATTAAACAATCCCTTAATTAAAGATACTAATATTTATTAACAAAATGATAAAAAGGATACAAGTAAACTATTAACTTATTAAATTATTAGACTAAGATACATTTATAATAACAATATTCTAAATATTATCATCTAGGCCTAACTCCTATTTAATTATTACAATAATATAAGATTTTACTAATTCTAGATAGCTTAACTAGTTACAATAGTTTCTATGAATATTATAAAATTACACTACAATTTATAACTAATAATTAACACTTACAGTTCACTAGTCCACCGACCGTAAGATTCTCCAAGTATCACAAACTGACACACAGTAACAAACAGAAACAGTTTATTACACTCGCGAGACTGTCACAGTTCACCGATACACTTATTACACAGGCCGGTTCAACACTGACTAGCTTATCACACTGACACTCACTTATTACACTTATCACAGATCTTCACTGGTCTACTCTCAGGCTAAGACTGACTGCCTCGAGTTGAGGGGAAGTATTTAAAGAGGCAAAGCCGAACATTCTAGAACTCGAAGGGGCCAGATAATTCTGGAATATTCTTAATCCTTTGCCGACAAAAGGAGACGATCTAGAACCGTCCTAATCCTGTTTTAACTTCTCCCGCTGACGGAGTTAAGCCGCTAATCCCCCGCTTCCGCCTTCCTTTGTACGCCCGTAACACTGCCCCCTCCTTAAAAGTGCTCTGCCCCAGAGCATAGTTCGGAGAAATCGGGCAGTTATGAGCTTCTACTGATGGAGACGCACTTTCTTTCCAGGGGTTGAACGTGCACACCAATATGGCAACTCCAGAGTTGGCGAATGTCTGTTCGATAATGTCCCTGACAATCTTCCACTCCAAGCCGTCGTATCCACAGCCCAACTTCGGAATAGCGAGCTTAGTGACACGCAGTCTCAGAAGCTTACTCCGAAGGTCGTCGAGGCTTCGCCGCAGTGCGTCATATGTCGGCTTCTGATCAGTGGCACGCTTGGTAACCAAGTAAAACAGGTGTCGTCCTTCGTGCGGCTGGTGGAGTGCCTTCCCGACACTTGGTTCTTGGCGTTCCAGCTCCTCAGTTCCGCCGAACTTCTTCCTGAAGACCGTTGCAATCCCTCGAGAAGTCCTCAGATCTTCGGCAACGCAATGGGCCAGAGAATACTCCATTGGTAACGAGAAGATATCCCTGTAGATTACCTGAGTTACTCCACGAAACCCTGGTACCTTAGTATTTGCAACTGGGTCATTATTTGTCTCCACATTGTTTAGGTACCTAACCTGCTGGTCTTCTGCCGGGCCATGGTCTCCTTTGTACGGGGCCAGTCTATTGAACTGGACTACCTTGGGTTTTCCTTTAGGCTGCTTCCTGATCCTATATACGACGTCGTTGATCCTCTTGACGATCTCAAACGGGCCGTTCCAGGAGTTCTGCAGTTTAGGTGAGTAGCCTCGCCTTCTTCGAGGATCATGTAGCCAGACCAAGTCTCCAGGTTGGTAGCCACCTTTCTCAGCCCTGATGTCGTAGCGCTCCTTCATTCTGTCACTTGCCCCCTGGATGTTTGTGCGAACCTTCTCGTGGATATTATCCATTCGCTTCCGTAGATCCGTGACGTATTCCTCTCCGGCAATTTCCTCGTCAGGCTTGAAACCGAATTTCAGATCACAAGGCAACCGAAGTTCTCTGCCGAACACCACATTTGCGGGAGTCTGCCCCGTTGCTTCACTGACTGAACTGCGGTAGGCCAGCAGGAACAGGTGAAGATACTGGTCCCAATCTCGCTGATGGTCGGAGACCACTTTGGACAAATATCGACCCATTATCCTGTTCATGCGCTCCACCATGCCATCGGATTGAGGGTGAAGAGGTGTCGTCCTGGTCTTACGTATTCCCAGTGCTTCGCACATCCTGGAGAAGACTGCAGACTCGAAGTTTCGTCCCTGGTCAGAGTGAAGTTCCATGGGTACTCCAAACCTACTGACGAGCTGCTTCACCAGTACGTCCGCAACAGTGACTGCCTCCTGATTCGGAAGGGCGTAAGCTTCGACCCACTTGGAAAAGTAGTCCATGGCCACGAGAATATACCGGTTACCTTCATCCGTCACAGGGAAAGGGCCAGCGATGTCAATTGCTATCCTCTCAAACGGTGCTCCCACGTTGTACTTCCTCATTGGGGCCTTCTTTCTTCTTATGGGTCCGTTAGAAGCCGCACAAGTCGCACAACGCCTGCACCAGTCCAACACATCGTCCTTAAGGTTTGCCCAGTAAAAGCGTTCACGTACCTTTTCCAATGTTCGGTGAACTCCAAGGTGGCCGCCAGATACTCCGTCATGAAGTTCCCTGAGTACCTCGGGCACTTTACTCTTTGGAACGATGAGCTGAAGTCTGCGCTGATCTCCTTCCATGTTCTCCAATGCCCGCTTCAGCAGTCCGTTGTCCACTAGAATGGAGTCCCATTGGGCCCAGTAAGTCTTTACATTCTTCGACATTGGAGCAACATCCTGCCAGGTTGGTCTTCCTTGCCCTGATAGTTTCCACTGCTTCATTTGTTTCAAGTCCGGGTCCTTGTCCTGCTCTTTTGACACCTCTGCATCCTGCCAACTGTCCATGACCACCGTTGTCCTCAACACTGATGCCTGCTTCTCTTCTTGTCGAGAACAATGCCCGCAGTCTTCGCCACAAGGCCTCCTTGAGAGCGCATCCGCATTTCTGTGACTCGTTCCAGCACGATGAGCAGATTCAAAGTCATATTCTTGAAGGCGCTCTATCCACCTCGCCACTTGTCCTTCTGGTGACTTGAATCGTAGCAGCCACATTAGAGCCGCGTGGTCCGTTCTCAGGAGGAATCTTCTGCCGTATAGATATTTGTGAAAATGCTCTATAGATTTCACCACTGCCAGAAGCTCCTTCCTTGTGACACAGTAGTTGCGTTCCGGAGCTGAGAGCGCTTTACTGAAATATCCAATGACCCTTTCTTCTCCATCTTGGAGCTGAGAGAGGACGCTCCCAATAGCGGTGTTGCTGGCGTCTGTATTAAGTATGAACTTGCCCTCGGGACGGGGATAGCTCAGAATAGGAGCACTACTCAATTTCTTCTTCAACTCCTCAAAGGATGCCTGACACTCGTGATCCCAAAGGAACGTCCGTTTTTCCTCGGTGAGCCTAGTAAGAGGTTTTGCAATGTTTGCAAATCCTTTCACGTACCTCCTGTAGTAGGTGCAGAGGCCGAGAAAACTTCTTATTTGGTGCTTATCTCGAGGTACTGGCCAGTCGGTGATCGCTGCAATCTTCTCTGGGTCAACGGCAACTCCGTTGTCTGACACAACATGCCCCAGATAGTTGACTTGCCTTCGGAAGAGATGACACTTCTTCGGGTTCAGTTTGAGGTTCGCTGCACGCAGTCGTTCGAAGACCTTCTCCAGATTCTTCAGATGGTGAGCGAAGGACTTTCCCAGCACAATGATGTCATCTAAGTATATCAGGCAAATTTCCCAAGAGAGACCTCTTAGCACGCTCTCCATCAGTCTCTCAAATGTTGCAGGAGCATTGCAAAGCCCGAATGGCATCACTGTAAATTGCCAGAGTCCAGTCCCAATCGAGAACGCTGTCTTCTCTTTATCTTCAGGTTTCAATCCAACCTGCCAATATCCACTGCGGAGATCCAAGGTAGAGAATAGTTCACATCCCTCTAGGGTGTCCAGGGTATCATCAATCCTGGGGAGCGGATAACTGTCTTTCTTGGTGACGTTATTCAGAAGGCGGTAGTCTACGCAGAATCTCGTTGTGCCGTCCTTCTTCTTCACCAATACAACAGGAGACATCCAGGGGCTACTCGAAGGCTCAATGACACCATCAGTCGCCATCTCCTTGATGATCTTCTCGGCGTCCTCCCGTTTGGCTAACGGCAGCCTCCGCGGGACCTGTCGGATGGGCTTAGCATCCCCGGTGTCAATTCTGTGCTGGACGATATCCGTTCTACCCCGTGGCCCTGGGCTGATCTCGAAGACGTCCTGCCATCGGATAATCATCTTCTTCACTTCCTCGCTCTGTTCAGGCGAGAGTTCCCGGCAGGATTCGTCCACAAATCCTGTTAGTTCTTCCGGCAGTCCTCGCAGCTCGGTGGGATGACGTTGCAGCTGACGAACCACTGAGGTAGCGGTTGTACATTCACCTACCGGTGTTCCTTTGTTCAGCATTACTGGGAAGCTGTTCAGGTTCATTAGCCGAATGGGAGTGGTACGTCCGACCTTGATGAGAGACCTAGCCACCAGTACGCCGCGTCCGATATCCTGTTCTTCTTGTTTTCCAGGTTCAAGAAGCACACATTGACCCTCAGGTAGATGTCCTTCGACCGTCCCATGTGTTATGATTTGGCTCCGAGAAGGTAAAGTGGTGTCTTCTAGTAAGCGCACTCGTGCGTAGATATCCTTTCCCTGCCGGAGGATGACTTCTTCGTCTCCCAGCGTCATCACACCTCTTGCCATATCCAGCTTGATCCCGCATGTGATCATCAAGTCCGTGCCCAATATGACATCTTCATCAATATCTGCTACGAGAGCGCGGTGCTTCAGATGTTGACCCCCGATGATGAAGTAGGCAACTGTCTCCCCGTAGACCTTGGCTGGCTCACCTGTGGCAGTCCGTAATGTCCAAATCGTTGGCAACATCTTCTCAGCAGGAACTGTCTTTGAGCTCAAGATTGTCTTGGTTGCGCCGGTATCCAGTAGCAGACTTCGCAGCTGCCCGTTCACCTTCCCATCAACGTAGAAGCTGTTCGTTCTGCTCCCTAAAGACGCAACTCTACTGGTCTTCCTCGGGCCTCTGACGTAGCGGGCTGATAGTTGTTCCTCCCCATCAACCCTACTTCGTTCCTGTGGCTTTTCTTGCTTCTTGGATGGACACTTGCTTCTAGGGTGTCCAAGTTGGCCGCAGCTCCAACAGCGTATCTCCTTCTTACGGGTCCTTAGAGCCTCCAAGGCCTTTGTCAGAATATCTTCGACGCTAGGGACCTTATTAGGCTCCGCTTCTGCTGCTCGAACTCGTGCATGGCCCCGTACTGACTGTCTGACAGCCTCGAACTCCATGGCCTGAGATAATGCGACTCCCAAAGTCTTTGGCCGGGCGAGCTTCACTGCCTGTTGCGTCTCGGGGTCCCGAAGTCCATCCAGGAATTTGTCGACAGCCAGGCTCTCGTAGACATCATCGGTGACCGATGGATAAGCATTCCTCACCAGCCGTGCAATGTCTGCCTCAAATTCCTGTAGCGTCTCGTTGGTCTTCTGGATCCTGCTTCTCAGCTGTGAGCGATATAGCTGGTCCATGTGGCGGTGGCCGAAACGCATCTCCAGTCTTCTAACCAGCTTCCCGTAGTTAGACCGCTCTGGCAGTGGTATCCCTTGGAGTACTCCCAAGGCGTCTCCACGCAAGGCCAGGCACAAAGCTGAAGCTTGGGTCTCTTTCGACCACCGGTGGATCGAAGCCGCAGTCTCGAAGAGAGTCATGTAGTCCTCCCACGGCGTCTTTCCGTCGAACACTGGAATGGTGTTGTGAGTTAGTGGCGTCCCTGAATTGGCGGGCATAATGGTTTTATGAAGGCTGCCCTCGGAGGAAAGGTCGGTGTCGTTCTTCGGTGGGTTGCTCATACGTCCCTCGAGAGCCTCGACTCTTAGCCTAAGTTCGTCTTTAATTGAGTTCAGTTCTTCCCCTAACCTAGATTCTACATTAGCCACTTTATTATTTACATCGGCTAACTTATTACCAAAATTAGCTACTTCATTATTTACATCGGCTAACTTATTACCAAAATTAGCTACTTCATTATTTACATCGGCTAACTTATTATCTACATTAGCTAACTTATTCTCAACATTTTCCATTAACTTAGTCTCTAATATGCCTAACTTGTATATGACTCTAATGTATCCAATAAATCACTTTTCACAGTACCTAATTCATTACCTAGCTCATTTTTAACATTGCTTAACTCATTTTTAACAGTACCTAATTCATTCTGTACATTACCTAGCTTATTTTCTACATTGCTTAACTCATTTTTAAAAGTTGCAGACAACCTGCTTAAATCAGTTTCAAACAGAACGTCATCTGGATTTTCCCCTAAATCTACAAAAAATTGACGCAAGCGCTCTTGCAGTACACTTTTAGTTCCGGAACAATCAAGATCACGTTCCTCCAATTCACGTTTCAAATCCGCAACTTTTAAATCAATTAATTTAACACTTTTAGAAGCCATTCTTCATACAGTAGCCCAATAATTACAAAATACAAGACCAAATGCAAAATAATAGCAATTACACAATTATCCCACTTCTGACACCAATTTGTTACGGGCTACTGGGTATTAAAATGAATTAAACAATCCCTTAATTAAAGATACTAATATTTATTAACAAAATGATAAAAAGGATACAAGTAAACTATTAACTTATTAAATTATTAGACTAAGATACATTTATAATAACAATATTCTAAATATTATCATCTAGGCCTAACTCCTATTTAATTATTACAATAATATAAGATTTTACTAATTCTAGATAGCTTAACTAGTTACAATAGTTTCTATGAATATTATAAAATTACACTACAATTTATAACTAATAATTAACACTTACAGTTCACTAGTCCACCGACCGTAAGATTCTCCAAGTATCACAAACTGACACACAGTAACAAACAGAAACAGTTTATTACACTCGCGAGACTGTCACAGTTCACCGATACACTTATTACACAGGCCGGTTCAACACTGACTAGCTTATCACACTGACACTCACTTATTACACTTATCACAGATCTTCACTGGTCTACTCTCAGGCTAAGACTGACTGCCTCGAGTTGAGGGGAAGTATTTAAAGAGGCAAAGCCGAACATTCTAGAACTCGAAGGGGCCAGATAATTCTGGAATATTCTTAATCCTTTGCCGACAAAAGGAGACGATCTAGAACCGTCCTAATCCTGTTTTAACTTCTCCCGCTGACGGAGTTAAGCCGCTAATCCCCCGCTTCCGCCTTCCTTTGTACGCCCGTAACACTATCAACAATTGAAAGAAACTTAGTATGACGGAACGAATAACTCAGTGTGTAGAGTGCTGAGTTACCATGCTGAAGGTTCCTGGTTCATATCTGGGTTTGGCAGGTAAATTATTTACTCTGTTAACAGCCATGGATGGGCCTTTTGTGATCTAGTAAACCTCTTGGGGCTCACAGAGCCTCTATAAAGTTGGTAACTTAAATTAGATCTCCGACAAATCACTTACAAACTGTTGTATCCCTACCATGTACTGCACCCAATACCCTTCATGTGCTTTAGCTAATTAATTAATTAAAAATCGGTTTAGTTAAAGTCCGCTACACACGGTAGTGTGTTAGTGTAGGCTAAATTGATGTGAGCTCACACCAAAAAACTAAACTGACGGACTGATGGAAATTCATCATTTCGCTGTGACACGCCGAACTGACGTCATTCCGAAATGAACGTGTGTACCGTTGCTTTAGTTCGGTGTGTCACATCAGTTATCTGAGCATGCTTACAGGTGTCGTTTGGATAGACATCACCCTTTCAATCGCTTTCCAGACCTCTTCAGAACTCCTCGTCTGTGTGTTTATTATTTTAAGTGAAAAATGGTCAGTTGGGGAAAAGACTTTCTTTTAGAATTTATAGATCTGTTCAGGAGGAATGTTTGTGGAAATTAAATTCAAAAGATTATCATAACAAACAAAAACGAGAGGACTCTTATAAAATTCTTGTTCAAAACATGATGTCAAAATTGTGTTTAATAAGTTAAATACATAACACAAAACACAATAAGAAGGACTGGAGCTTCCAAGGGGTAGCACATTGAACTGACACACCGATGTGAGCGTGTGGATGCGAATGTTTCGTTAAGTTCGGTGTGTCAGTTAGAAATGATCACATCGAACTGACACACCGAAATGACCGTGTGTAAGGGCCTTTAATATGAACTGCTACTATGATTATCTGTAGTATAATTAATGTATTTTACACCTAATTAAATATTACCTTCTTTGGAACTATTTGTATGTTTATATTAATACAACTATTACATTTAAAAATTATCATACTTCTAGTAATATGTATTGTTCTTATTTCCCGCAACAGAGCACTTCAATTTTATATCAAGCCTTTACTATTTATATCAAGCGTATAAGGCCATAGACATCATTTTTTTCCTATTCCTTTAAATCTAGTTAACTAAAAATTTTCATGATTGTTCTTGAGCAGAGCAATACGTAATTTGAGACATAAATTTTTTGTTTCTCTTTAATAAATAAAACTCATTTTTACACGTTCCCAATACAACTAGCATGCGTAATTTTTTTTTTATACTGTCATTGAAATAGTAACCGAAATTTCCTCGAAATCGCTTCAACAAATGGTATGTTCTTATCATTAAAATATATTTTACTAACAGCCTTATACACAGTAATAATGATCAGACATGATATACGCTTTCGATCTCGTCAATAAACATTTTCAATTTCGTGAATACAGCTCAGCAAGCATATTTAAATTAGATATTAATCAAACTAAGAAATAAAAAAATAATAAGATTTAAACCTATTAAATTGGCATTCACAAGAGTAATTTCTTTTCCCAGATTTAAGTCCAGATTTAATGGTGACCGTCCTGAGAGATTGGGTTGGCAGGGAAGAGCCGCAAAGGATCAAGAGGTTAAAGCAGGAAGTCGCAGCCAAATTGCCAGAAGAAAATCTACTTAAGCTATCGTAAGTGTCTAATTATTGAGAAAAATGATTTTAAAAATTTAGATCAAACAATGTTATATAGAAATGTATGTAAAAAGTATTAGAAAAGTTAGTAGATAAGTATAAAGTTTTAAAAAATTTATATTGGTAATATTTGACTTATAATAATTAAATGTATTCGCTATAATATACAATAATATGTTATAGAACTTCTTTTCCGTTTTTTTTTCATGCATATCAATTGTTAATTTAAAATGAAGAATTTTAATAAGCCATCTCGAAGTATGATTTTCTAAGAAATATTTGTTTGTTTGTATCTTATAAATATTGTTCAGGATAAAAATATTTCTGAATTATAACCTTCGTTGACAGAGTGCAATGGCGGGGAAATGGCAAGATTGACCCGGACCTCGCCGAACATGATACCTACTTGACCATATTCCAAGAGACCATCTCAACCAAGCTGCAAGACATGATTAACAAAAGTATCGAGGAGAAACCGGAAATCAATGCAAGAAACAAAACGATACAGGTAATATTTGAATGATAATAATTAACTGTATTCGCTATGATATACAATAATATCTTATACAACCTCTTTTCCGATGGTAAGGGTAAAAAGTTGTAATCACATTGTACAAATATACTCCGATTAACCGCGTATTATATTCCAGCTTTACCCAAGATTCTTAATTCTATTAGTCAGAGGTAAACTGGTATAAAATTTATTAAATGTTTTACATGAGGACAAAAATAAGTATCATATTGTAATTATTAATTTACGAAAAATATGACAATGATAGTCCATGCGCAATTAAATCTGCGAAATATGGCTTACGGCGCTTTACCCGTTACCTTCGCCTGTATTAATTACATTATGAATTTCCTATTCTGTAATTGAAACTGATTTTGTAGAAAATATTTCATAAAGATTGATCTAAATAACGAAGTATTTATTTGTTCTTGCAGGAGGTGTTCAAAGAAGCATTAGTCCACTTGGCAATGTGTCGTAAGATCCGGGACGAAGAGCGAGTGGAAGGCATGAAGAACATTGTGCAATCAGTGAGGACCATCATGACCAACGCCACCGCCAGGCACGGTCCGGTAATACTCTTCGGCGGCCACGGATCCGGCAAGACCTCGATCCTTACAGAAATCTACTCCGAATGCGAGTCCTGGTTTGGTAAAAAGGTATTGAGAGTGCTGAGGCTCTCCGGACTCACCCCTCGCTCTTCCTACAACCTGGAGTTGGTTCGGATTATCTGCGAGCAGCTTTGCCTCTTGCTCCAACCGTCGGCACACTGCATTCCGAAGGACGCCTCCTTCGATCCACTTTACGTGAACAACTGGTTCCAGACCCTGGTAAGGCGCTTCGACGAGGATTCCCCTGAAGGCGCCGAAGATAAGACTTTGGTCATACTGATCGACGATCTTCATCGACTCAATCCCCTAGACTCAGACATTGTCGCTGCGCTATCTTGGCTTCCAATCAATCTTCCCAAAAATGTACACATTGTTGCTACCACTGTGCTTCCGCCCGAGGTCTTGAAGCTGACACCAGTTCAAAAAGAACGCTTTCGGTCACCTGAATGTCTCATCGAGCTTCCACAAGTCCAAGGTAGTAATTTTTATATGAGGATATTATCAGTACCATTTTATTAGTAAGAAAAAATATTATTATTGATTGACAGGTCTAAAAACAAAGCTGAGTCTTTTAAAAGGCAGTATTTAACCGTTCAACCTTGCCAAGTAAAACTGTATTATATATATGTTTATTTTGCCTGCTTGTCATTACATTAGTGATGTATTATTTTATTTTACATAAGAATTGCGGGACCACATTTTCACACCATATTTCTTGGTCCCAAACCGAGTCAAAGAGTACAGCGATTCATCTTTGTTTTAATTCTCACTCGTTTATATTTTATCTTATTAGGGAAATAGTCAGTAAAGGGTTCTCGATGTCCACCCAACACTGTTGAGACTCTCAGTAATTACCCAGTTTTTTTCAGTTTGGACCTCGTAATCAAATGAAAAGCCTTCATGAAGATCAATTGTTAAAAAATAATTGTTATTTTAACTGAAATTGGTGCTACCTTCTGTATTTAGTAGTGACGAATAATGAAACTCCATTATCATTTTTACAAATTTCTTTACCAGCCAGAATTAAAAGCACTCAATTATATTATATAAAATTATTAATTATCTATTATATTATTATATATAATTATCTATTATATATTATTATAATATATTAATCTATTATATTATTATATATTATATATTCTAATTATCTATTATATTATTATATATAATCAATTATATAAACTCAATTATATCTACAGCCTCGGTACATTACCGGTTAAGTCCCAAATGAGTTTTTTGTACTTTAGGAAGAGGAATAGTACCATTCTTGTAGTCCATAAGTTGTTAAGTCAGGCATTGGCTTAAAATGGAGTTATTACTTATATTATAGTTCCATTTCAAGCCAAAGACTAAGAGATTGGTACAATTCAGCTTCCTTCAATATAAAGAACTCTCACTGGACCAAATTCGATATAGCCTTTTATTCACCGAGGCTGCAGATAAATTCATCGAGCTACCTACTATTCTGTGTCCCCCACATTAAAATTCCTCTTCTTTAAAAAAAAAAAAAATGACTTTATAAGTAACGTACTGTTTTTATGCCAAGATAACGCTCTACTCCAAAATATTCATCCCGATTATTTACTTTGTAATGCCCGAGGGAGCCCCAGTACGATCTCGCGACCTAAAGGTCGTTCTACTGCTTATGAATAAATAATTTACTAAATTCCTATAAGGGAAATCGGGAGCACGTCTTATAGATAATAGGTAGTAATTACAATTTTTTTTTCTCAAAAATTTGGCTTTAAGACTTTATTATCAAAGTCCTATTTTGCAATTATAATATTTTTTAATAAAACTGTATTTTAAATTATCTGTTTTCCTAGTACGGAGATGTTGGTGAATTCATAAAATGACGATGCTCTATTTAACCTGCGAAAATATAAAATTCTCCACGAAATATTTAGATTATTTCCTTATTCAAAAGTATAAATGTAAACGGTATAGAAGCTATTGAGAGGAAGAATTGGCCAGTGGTATGAGGAGCAGGCTTCCTCGGTTGTTTTCGTGGGGGAGACCTCGCCATAAATATCAACGACACTAAATCCCTTCGGGCCGAAAACACAAGCCATTGTGCGAGAATGGACCGTTTGCTGCCTATTGACGCGAGTTTCCTGCTACGAAAAAAAGTAAGAGTATTTACTCTTGGTAACAACGCATTGTGGACAATATCTCGGTGTGTGGGCAGTGATTTGTTAGTTTATGGTCCATGGTCTAGGCACTCTTTTATGGGCACTGGTAAAAATCACCAAAATGTGAGCATTTTAGAAGATGTTTGGTTCAGAGATATTTTCATTCAGACTTTTAGTTCAAAGTTAGAAATATTATATTAAGAACTAAATTAAATAAAACATAATAGAATTAACTTTATTGATAAACATTCTCGTCTATATCAGTTTTACAATTAATTTTTATATATTGTATTGGGTCGCTTCATATCAAATATCCGTTTATATTATTTCTAAAATTCAAGGTTGAACTAGTGAACTTGTTTGCTGTTGTTTGCAATGTTTATTTTTAAAGATTTGAATGAGCTGTTATTATTCTTTTCTTTTTCGATAATATTTAAATCCATTCAACGAACATAATTTAGTATGCCATCAAATATGAATATATATTTTTTTTAGTATAAACTTGGACACTCGAAAGCCCATTTTGAGGCTCCCGAGTTTCAAAGGTTAGGGTTGGTTTCTGCGTGGTCCATAGCATTAATTTCTTTCGTAATTCATTTCTCCTTTCTGCATCGAGGTGAAACCATCACATCCAAATTTGCATCTGCTCGGAAATTCGGAGAACTTTCATAAGGGTAAAATTTTTGAGAATGATTCTCAAATAAGAAAACAAGCATTTTCAGACTTTATGTCATCTGAAAAACCCTGATTTTTTCAGTTCTGGGATTGGGGGACAAACAAATAAAGTTGTTTTACTCAATAGCCTTACCTTTGAAAACGGACACTTCGTATGACACGTCCTAATACTTAATTTTCGGAAATTATCAAATTCAGTGACCCGTGGATCGTAGTCTGCCGATTCCATGTCGAGAGTTGCATTGTGGGAAATGCTTTAATTATTCAAATTGATGTAACGAAAACACAATAATGCAAAATTTGTGAGTATTCATTCCCAAATATTTATCGTTAACATCGTATCATTTGATATATTAGGGAATTTAGTGTAACAATATTAACACCATTTTCGGGTTTATTATCCAGGCAGCTCATATCCATGGTAATGGATGAATTACTGTGAATTTTCATCACTTATAACGATATCATTTTTTATAATGCTAGGTGCTTTTATTTATTTATTTTTCTCTTTGCTTAATTTTTTTTTCCTGAACATAAGTTTTAGTTTATATTTATTTTCACGTACTTCTGTAAATATTGTATCATTCTTATAATGTAGCCTAGCTCTTTGGCCAGATATATATTCATTGAATTTGGTACACATCTGTTATTCTTAAGGGGTCTGGTCCCACAGTAAAATTATTTTTCTATTATATTCTATTACTAAACACATTACTTTATCATTTTTCTCTGGAGTAGTCGGAGGAATATAGGTCTTCTCTCCCCTGCCACCTACAGAGCAGTTATCCGGCCTTGTAACGAGCATGTTACAAATGTTAGCAACTTAATTACTAAGACTACTTTAACCCCAAAGCATCTTACTTAAGGAAAGTCCATTTAGAATTAGTAGCATTTCATGGGTCAAAGAAAAGTCAGTAGAGCGTTGAAACCTGTCACACCCCGGCAGAATCTGTAGTTTCTTCTCCTAGCACATTAATAGGACTTAGACTGTTCTAAGGAAATTCCTCTAACCACACTAAGACTCGCCACCCGTGGAACATTGGGACGATCGCTAATCCGATGATGAGATAAGTGTGATGATTTTATTAAGTTTTTTAAGTGTGATAATCATTTTATTTAATTAATTAAATGTGCCTTGGGGAATAATGTACCAATCATCTAACATTTTTTCACATTAAAGTGTAGTATCGCATTTATTGAAACTTTATTTTCAGATTATTATTACTAGTGAGTTTATCCCAAGCATAATTTAAACATAGAACTTGTTAAAAGTCAAATTTAGGCAAATAATTGAGATAACTGACACGACATTACCTATGTGCCTATTTTCCCCCCATTTATTTTGTATTTAGTAATTCTCAACAGGTTTGTACACTGATTATTTGAATGAATATTTTGAATACTCGAATTCATCATTTTATTCGGTGTTTTAAAGAATCAGTTTATAATTATAGAATTTCATAAGATAGTAAAATAGCCATATAAATACATACATGACATTATCAATAAAATGGCTATGTATTTTCACTTAAATTATATAATATCGAATATTTAAATCAATGCAATACTTAACGGATTCATTTTTATGCATTTTTCTTTTTCATTATTTGCTCTTGTCTGAATCACACACAACGATGATTTATTGATGCTTATGTAAAATGTTTACTAAAATTGCTGAAAGGATATGTAAAACGTTTAATAAGGAGTATGACAAGTATAAACAATTCAAAGTGTACAACTTTAAATTAGTTAAAACTGTTTAAGCTATTACAACTTATGATGGTTGATAAAAAAGTTTGAAGTATATCAACCATCAGCAAAAAATTGATTTTATTTATTTATTTATTTTTAATTTGTAGTCCACAGTTACTTTTACCTTGCAAAGGTAGGGTTCACTAACAAATGGTGGGACGAAATTGAAACCAAAGCACGTTTTATGCTGGTTAATTTGATTTGAGTTGGACTCCCGGAGCCAAATTAGTTATCAAGTTTGACGCAAACCTTAACAAAGGGCGTAGTAGTGATATGATAAGCGATGGGAGTTAGTACTTGAGCGGACCTCAACGTGTGCTACTAACTTTGTTTAATTAGCCTTATCTCGCAAACTGGTCGCCATTTGTGATGCCAACTCCCTTTGGTTTCAACTTGGTTAGCGAGTTATATATTTTGCCCCATTAAATTATACCTTTAATGAGGTTTTCATTTTCGCAACCAAATTTGTGAAAATGTAAAAGAATAGCATGGTTGAACAAATTGTAAAGAATATTAAATCTACTAAAAATGGATACGTAAATTATTTTTTTTATTTGTCTCTTTATTTTAAGTTGTTTTTTCTAATTAGGTTCTCATAAAGTATAACTGTTATTATAGTGGCGCTAAAACACAGAAGCTAGCTCTGACCTCCTCCAATGCCAATCGTCATGTTCGTTTGTTGTTATCCAGCTGTTCACTCTTGTTGTCTTAGAATCATTTTCCATGCATTCCGTCCATTTCAGCCTTGGTCTACCGACAACTCTACCTCCCTGCTTTGTTATTAGCATCCTTGAAGTGGCACTTATTTGTATGCTGCCGACATAACCTGCCCAGCGAAGGAGATTTACTTTTATCATCGTACAGTGGGATCATTCAGAAAACTAACTTTTTTCGGAATCAAAGGGGAAGCAGGGGTATGATAGAGAGAAAGGAGTTCTTCCAACTTACTGAGGGTCGTTGGGCCATTGTAGGGTCGAATAACACAAAGTCCAAATGAAGTAGCTGGGTCGAACGCAAAACAACAACAATAATTCTAAGAGAATGCAAAGATATAACGATAAAAGTAAACCAGGTCACGGTGAGGGGAAAGGGGAAAGGGGATAGGGGCCGGCTAGGGTAGTCGGGAAATGGGCTTGGCTTCCCCTCTGCGCAGCCTAACCGGACGTGACTTCCGCGCAGGTTGCGTACTAAATTGTGAGGTTACAGTGATGTCTATATCGTTGAGTAAGCCATAAAGTTCATCATTTGTTCATCATCGCCATCCCCTATATTATTACCGTCATTCTTAGATTTATGGGAGAACTATATCTTCCGACTTTTTGGGTGTTCAAGTTTCAGATCCTTAGGTAAGGACAAGACAAATGAGAGTCTTATACAAGGTTATCTTGGTTCGTTTTGAGATCAATTCAGTCAATATGCGGCGTTGCATTTGTAGGTGGCTATTAGTCTGTTTTAATTTCTATCTCTATAATAATGTCATATGTTACCAGTTATCAAGATAAATTTATAAATTAGTTAATTTTTAATGGAATCATTATAAAATATGATTTAATTTAATTATAAAATAATTTTGGCCATGTTAGTTTGATCTTTGCTTGTTCCATCATGATGAACTTATTCCAGCTTATGTTATGTTCTGAATAAAGGTTTTATCCCCAACTTGACTGGGTGTCTGAAGGAGTTGTCTTATCCTTATTTATAGTCAATAATAAAAATTTAGCTAAAGCTTCCAAGTATATCACTTTACTAGTTCATACTTAGGCTAAGTATGAACTAGTAACCAAAATCATTAAATATATTCTAAAAGCGTTTGTGGTATTCTTCTATCTTAACTAGTTCATTTCAATTTCCCCTCGAATTATTTTTACAATTTAAACTATGTTGTTATCATTCGATACTATGTTCCTTTCAATAACCACTAAGATTTTCTTCTTTATGTGAAGACCTATAAGCATTTCATTTAGTTGTAGGTAATTTAAGGGCATAACATCTATCCAAAGCCTTCGTAACATCGTTTTCAAAATCACTAAGCAATATAATGCAATACCCAGGCTTCATGGTTGGATCGACTGCCTCTTGTGTACTTCTAATAACGTTAGCTACTGCATATTGAGCAATTTCCTCAAATTTATCCATCAAAGGTATTCTCCGATCCTGTTAATCATCAAAATGTTTCTTCTATCTTCTTCTAACACATTTGTCTTCATATATGTATAAGTAGTAAAAAATATTAACACATGAATATTTTTAATTAAACTCCTTGCGTATTTAGTCTAATAAATTTAACAATATTGTTTTAATTATTAAATAAATTTAATTCATATGTTCTCATGCTAAAATAATGAAAAATTTGATCTAGTTCACCGTAAAATATCATAGAAAATAAAATTCTTTTTTGTTTACAATAAGTGAACAATACAATAGCTCTACAAAACACGTAGAAAAAAGACGTGATAAGAAAACTATTAAAACGTAGTTTAAATGTCTTTACCGTCTTTCTTGTTCCTGATTTATCGGTATAGTTATAGCCCTTTAAAAAAGCCTAACAGATAGAAACATGGCTAAATTTATTTGGAAAACATTTTTTACCCTAAGGCGATCGGTATAAACCGCTGGAGGCGCCTTGCGGCGGACAGAGTTGAATGGCGGAAGAAATTAGCAGAGGCCATGGTTCCAATGACTATTGAGCCCAGTAATCAAAACTACATTACACTGTTCTGCATCAAAATCCTCCCTTCAACAAAAATGTTATTTTATTATATTTTGAAGTGTGCCTTAACACGAATCCGAGTCATAAAATCTCCATCAGGCACCAATGTTTGTCAAAGCTGTGTTTTAGGTCGAAAAATGAGATGCTTTTAGACATTTTGACAATTTTTTTATCACTGAAAACTTTAACGAAAAATTTAAAAAAACCTATTAAATTTTGAAGTTTTTATAATGTATTACAAATTGAAAAAGTTGGGAGAGCATAAGTATTAGGCTTTTTGGCTAACATTCACAAAAGAAGGTACTGTTGTCTACTGGCGGGCTTCCCCAGTTATCTGTCACAGGCCCTCCTCCAAAACTTAACTGTTCCCCCGCCCTCTATCTATATCATATGAGGCCTCATAAAGAATTTCGTGAAATCAATGGACCAGGAAGGGGAAGGTTTTTACTACTTGAAAAAGAAGTTGCACAGATTAAGTGAATCAAAGATTAAAGAGGGGATTTTTGTGGGGCCTCAAATTCGTGATCTTCGTAAGGACGTAGAATTTAAAAGACAATTAAATGCAACGGAAATGAGCCTAGACTGCATTCGAAAGTGTGTGTCAACAATATTTGGGGAGCAAAAAAAGGTAAAATAGTAAAAGCAATGAGAAGATGCTTGCGAACTTCTGTTGGACACTGCAACGGAAGGCAGGTGATGAAGAGTACAAAAGGAAAAAATATACACATTAATTGAGTACAGAATTAAATAATTTATCATTTTATATATTATTGATGTTCACAAAAAAAGTTTATTAAATTTATGAAAAAAGTGTTTTGTTTTTTTCAAAAACAACCTCCAATCTCTAAAAAATGGTGCTTCGTAAAATTGTATTGACTTCAGATTCGAATTCAGCACAAATGAAAATATAAATATCAGCAGCAACTTCTCAAGGAAGCAAAACTATTTTTTTTTTTTCAGAACTGTGTTATTGTTTTGATTTTGATTAAAGCAAATAACGAAATAAATAATTTGTGTTGCATTAAAACTAATAAATCCGTTAATTATTGATATTATTGAAATAAAGGATATTTTCATGGTCATTTTAAAATATCATAATATTTTTATGTAATATATGCTATGTATTTAAATGGATATTTTTCAATTATGAAATTATATGTTTATAAATTGATTTTTGGAAACGTTTTCATTACAAAGGACCTTAGTTATATAACTATACTTATTAATTAAACTTATCAGTTCAATTATTCATTGAACAATAGTCTCCAGACTCTGATTCCTGTTTATATCACATAATACGTTTGTTTTTTATAGAAAAGCGGTTTTATGCAAGCATTGGATGCTGCAGGTCAGGATCTGTGGGAACTGAGAATTCTACTTATATTGGTAGATGACAGAGAGAGATGGTTGAAAGCTGTTGAGCAGGCCAAAGGCAGCTTCAGGCGCCTATTGTGGCGATTGAAGAGGAAAAAACATGTTTTTATATAAGCAGAAGAACCAGAATAGCTCAAATTAATTTTATGAATCAATCATAAAGTCTTCTCCTTAAATACTTTATCTACCTTTACTGCGTCATCAAGAAAAATAAGTAAATAATAAAAACCTCATTATTATTTAAATTTAATACCTTTAAGTTGCAAATCGGGCGATATATCTCTGCTATCTATAAAGATAGATAAAAATGACCAATATTGCGAGGCCATAAAAAAAAATTACAAAAATTAAGTAATTAAGTATTAACCTCCCTCTAAAGATTTCATGGTTCAAGATAAAGAAAAACGTAATCTGTCGCAGAAGTATATACAAATGTTGGGAATATATGAAGACCTCGGGGGAAAAAAGAACTCACTTTTTCCTAAATGTTCAGAAGAGACCTCGGAATCTTTCAGTGGTTCTTCTACACAAACGAAGTAAACCAAATGAAAATACATTTTTAGATGCTTTATGCAATGTAGAATATGGTTATATTGTTTAATTTAATTAAATAAACTTAAAATAAGGCCATCAAATTGCTGTGCTATGCCAAAGTTACGACAAAACATGTATGTTGGTGTTTTGCTGGCGACGTTACCTTGTTCTTCTCCAGTACTGCTCGAATAAACTTGATTTTTCTGTAAAGGGACATTCTTCTTCAGCCGTTTTCAACTTCTTTTTTCACTTTTATTTTATCAAACCATCATGTTAGTCATTGAATATAAACCAACCATTGAAACCAGTGTTACTAATTTTGGGGGGAAAATCGAGCTCCTCTGTGATTTTATATACATACTTATATAATTTTAGATTATTATGTTAAATCGATCAATAATACAATTCTTACTTATGTCCCAAATAAAGACTTTCTGTTACATGATTCAAGAAAGTGAATTATAAATTTCATTAAAAAAAGATCCAGTCAATCAGCGACTTTTCTTCGAGTTTACAGAACTTTCCTTGAGGTTTAGCATACAATCCCAGAGCGTCCTCGCCACCTTTTTAATCATTGTAATCCGCCTAGAGTTTCAAAATGATGGGCGATAGACGATTTAATATGCTTTTGTCTCGATCATTGATAAGCATAAAGGAAAAACTGTTGTGCAAACCCTACGCTTTCGTGGGTACCAATGCCATCGTATTTTAATGAGGGTGAACATCAGTGTAAGAAGGGAGTATCTTACTGCATACCTTAAAATTAAATAAATTTCAACATAAGTTATTACCACAATAGCAAAAAATACCAGAACATCTAAAAATTACAAAATCATCATTTATAAGCGCTTGAAAAAAAAGGTTCGCTGAGGTCTTGAAAATAAATAAATCTTTATTTTTGTCACTTCCGATAATACTTTGAACTAATTGCGGTATTGAACTGATTGAATCCATCCCCTATTTCCGCTTACTTCTTACTTATCCCCTTAAAACTTTTACTTAGTAAACTAAATTACTGCTATTTTTAATTACGGTTTATATAGTTCAATCCCATTTCTTTCTAAAACTATGAATTTCAAGTTTCAGTTTATAGAGCTACTATTTTTCTTTGATATCATCGTAGAATTTGTTAGAAGTTTTTGGTAAATTAACATCGAACCCCTTTTATGCGTTTTTATTTATTTGTATTATTCGAACTCATTTCTGAGGCTCAATTGAAAAATAATTAAATTATGAATCAAAATTGAAATCGACACCCCGAGATATATACCAATTGTAATTATTTGGAAACAATGTACCGTTATAGAATAATTTACAGCAATTTATTTTGGTTATGTAAGCTATGACCCATGTAGCAATTTTAGACGCATCTTTGTGGTCAGTTCCCTAAATCTTTAACAAAATTACCTTTATATCATTTGATTATGATGATTTTGAATCAAGTACGTTAGATTTAAAGTTTCTCTTATAAATTAAGATGAGACTATTGCTTCATAGATGAACGAAAGACCATTATCACTAAGCGGTCTACATTAGGAAGGAAGAGCATTTAATGCAAATGATTGTACCGCTCGTTTACGAGCCAACTGCTCTTGAGGTCTGTTGCCTGGTAAGCCGACAACACCAAGATGTTATTAGTGAAGATAACTGTTGCTTCTAACTGAAGGGACTAATTGTCTGTAATTACATCGCCAGATAATAATCATTGTATACTGCCATTGCAATAATAATCCAATTTCAGACGTTTATAGATTTTTAGTTTTAAATGCATACTGGTGTTACCTCGTCGGGCAAAATAAGTTCAATTATTTCAATTAAACACTTTTATTAAGTTTACAACTCTATTCCTTTTTAATTACACTAACAATTACAAAGGTAATACACAGAAGTGTTTCACACTAGTACACTATCAACCGTACCTCCCTATAACCTTCCAACATACCGTTCATCGATATATCAATAATTGCGGTTATTTAATTTATTGATCAATCTTGATAGCATCGCTACAGGGCTCCCCCTTAAATAACCGCATCCATACACCTGATGTTAGGCTTTATAGTTCTTCTACACTTGTTCCTCAGAACCGGTCTTGTCTTAGGTTCTTCCTTAGTTTTCTTCTCACTAAGCAGATCCTTTGTTATCCGAGGGCCTTGTGGTAAGGCTGTTGCTGATTCTGTGTCGAATAATAAAAATGCGGGCTTTAGTCTTTCCAACGAGACGGTAAGTTCTCGGTTAGGAAGTTTTAGGGTGCACAACTTGTCTGTACGGCTTAGAACTGGGTATGGTCCATTATACGGTGGGGATAGAGACTTCTTCACTTTGTCATCACGTAAAAATACGTGAGTACAGTTTTCCAAGCTCTTATGAAGGAAAATGCTGCGATTACTTTTTCGAAATTTTGCCGGACGTAGACTCGACATATAGTCCTTTAGGTTTTGCACAAATTCTGGAACGTCAGACCTGCAGGGTGATACGGAAAGATATTCTCCAGGTAATCTAAGTAATTGCCCGTAAACAGCTTCTGCAACGCTGAAGTTTATGTCGTATCTGATGGTCGCGCGAAGTCCGAGGAGAACAGTGGGCAATATCCTTGACCAGTTACTCGCATCGAAGTGTGCAATCAATGCTGCTTTCAAAGACCGGTGCCAACGTTCTATACATCCATTCCCTTGAGGATGATATGGTGTTGTACGTATCTTCTGCGTGCCAAGGAATTGGGTGAGTCTGTGAAAAAGATTACTTTCGAACTGTCTTCCTTGATCTGTTGTAATTTTGGATGGAACTCCAAATCGGCAAACCCATCCTTCGTAAAAGACGAGGGCTACGGCTTCGGCAGTGATTTCTTCAACGGCTACAGCCTCAGGCCACCTCGTAAAACGGTCGATCATCGTGACGCAATACCTCTTTCCTTGGGAAGGTGGTAAAGGCCCAATAATATCAATATGCACATGATCGAACCGTCCAGCTTGTTCAAAAGTTCCGACTTGGGTCACCGTGTGTCTCGTTACTTTTGCACTCTGGCATTGTATGCAGCTTCTAGCCCAATCAGAAACATCTTTGTTCATTTTAGGCCAGAAGTATTTTTTAACCATTAGTTTTCTCGAGGCGTTCACGCCTGGATGACTCAGGTTGTGCACCGCGTTGAACATACCCCTTCGCAGTGACTTAGGGAGGTAAATTCGTGCAGAGGGTGTCGATGTTTCGCATATTATTGGCTGAGGATATCCGGGAATATTGAGTAACTTGAGTTGGAGATTCGGCTGATTTTTCAACATTTCGATCTCCTGATCTTCCTTCTGCAGCGAAACTAACCTATCCATATCATTATTGAGATCTAATTCCTCCACTCTCGATAACGCGTCTGCTACCAAATTTTGATCTGCTTCGACGTGTTTTATATCTGTGCTGAATTGTCTTATAAAATTAAGCCACCTAATTCGTATAGGCGATGCAGTAGCGGGACTCTGGTCCTCCTAAAGGCTAAATCCTAAAGGCACTCAATCTTTTCCATCCCTTTGTTGAAGAACGGCGCCCATTGCGTAGTTCGAGGCATCGCATGCCAAAGATAAGTCTGCCTCCAATTTAGGATGAGCTAAAAGAGCTGCTTCTTTCACGCAGTTTTTGCTCGCTTCGAAAGCGGTGATACTTTCCTGGTTTCAGAGAATCGGAGTCTTATCGTTCTTCTTAGCCCCATGTAAATACCGGTTTAATGGAGATTGCACAGTAGCTGCCTTTGGAATGCAAGGTCTGTAGAAATTTAGCATCCCGAGGAAACGGCGCAAAGACTTCACATCTTGTGGCTGGGGGTAGTCCGTAATAGCCTGCACTTTAGCCAACTGCGGTTTGATTCCATCAGAGGTGATGTGGTATCCTAAAAAATCTACCTCACTGACCATAAATTCACATTTCTCATAACTTAACGTCAGCCCATTTTCATCAAGTCGATTAAAACTTTTTCAATGTGTAACAGGTGTTCCTCTAAGTTGTTTGAAGCTACAAGGATGTCATCAATAAGAACGAAACAGAATGGAAGGTCTCTAAATTTGTCATCCATGAATCTTTGAAAGGTTTGGGCAGCATTACGCAACCCGAAACACATTACTTTAAATTCAAAGAGACCAAAAGGAGTGGTTATTGCAGTCTTTGGGATATCTTCCTTCTTAATTGGTATGTGGTAATATGCTCGGACCAAATCCAGGCGTGAAAAACATTTTTTCCATGTAAATTGTTCCTAAAGTCCATTAGGTTAGGGACTCCATATCGGTCGGGTATGGTTTGAGCGTTCAGCCGACGGTAATCCCCGCACGGTCTGATAGAACCATCTTTCTTGGTAATCACATGTAAAGGGCTAGACCACTGGCTGCTAGATGGTCTGCAGATCCCCTGCTCCACCATGCGCTTAAATTCTTCTTTTACTTGCAGGTGCTTTTCAGGTGGAAGTCTACGTGCTTTAGCAAAGACTGGTCTTCCTGTCGTCTCTATGAGGTGCTCAGTGGTATGCTTAACCAGTTTCTTGGTTGCGGAGGGCCAGGTTATATCCGGATATTTCTTAAGCAATTCAGCTAAAGGGTGATTGCCTGGTACTGCGGAGATGCTAGCAGGAACGAAATCTCCAGTATCAACTCTTCCTTGATTCTTTGACGTTAAACCAGAATTTTTATCAATTAACT
The DNA here is from genome assembly GCA_037127475.1 of Arma custos. Lineage (NCBI taxonomy): Eukaryota > Metazoa > Arthropoda > Insecta > Hemiptera > Pentatomidae > Arma > Arma custos. The sequence continues at coordinate 100,806,388 of CM073759.1, read as the reverse complement.
GCTTTCCCTTAAGGTCTACTAGTAAATTGTAATTGTACATAAAATCTGCACCAATAATTGGCTTAGGTACGTCAGCCATAAAAAAATCCCAACGAAAAATTCGGCCTAATCCGAAGTCCAACTGAAGTTCTCGGATACCGTAGGTATTTATTTTCGTTGAGTTAGCTGCATACAAGGTGAAATCTTGAGGTTCCGGCTTCAGCATCTTATTCGGAGGTATGACTGAAATTGAAGCACCTGTATCTATTAGAAATACCCGTCCTGACCGCTGATCTTTAATGAATAGGCGGCGTTGGGTGTCGGCGGTACCGGTTAACGCCACTTCCGGCCCGCTTACTAGTTTCCCGGTTTCTTGTTACCATCTTTCCAATCACAAGGATGCACGCATTTGCGAGCTTTCTCCTTGAATTTGAAATGATAAAAACAAAGCCACCCTGCTGGAAGATTTTTATCACTTCTGCTTGAAGACCGATTTCGTTTTCGCTGGTCTCTACTCCTACTGCTGCTTTCTGTAGATTTTTCTTTAGCAACAAGTGCGGCAACTTGCTCTGCGAGCGCATCTACCTTGTCTTCTAAGCTATTCCTACTTTGTGAGGTAGAAGCTATACAGGAGATATTTGCAGCAGGTTCGACTTCGTGGATTTTATCGGCTATACTAGAAAGGAGGTCCAAATTTTCTTGATTCGTAGCCAGAAGTATAGCCTGAGTGTGTGACGGCAGAGAACGCAACCACAGTGTTTTTAATAATTCGTTCGATACTAAATCGCCACCAATATTTCTCATGGTTCGCAAAAATTGAGACGGTCTTTCATCCCCAAGTTGCTTACCTTCTAGTAATCGTTGTATACGCCTACTATCAGATTCGGCATAGACTGAGATAAGCCTGTCTTTAATGTCCTCATAGGGTTGAGCACTGGGTTTCTTAACCAAATCTGAAACCTGTTTAATTATTTCGAGGTCTAGTAACGGAATAATTATTTCGAATTTCGTCACACTGTTGGTAATCTTGGCCCTTGAAAAAACTGCCTCGACCCTGATGAACCAGAGTTCAGGTTCTGATTTCCAAAACGGTGGGATCCTTCTGTCCGTTGCAATTGCTTCGCTTACCTCGGATTTATGAGAAGGCTTATCGTCGTCTGAATTTCCCATCTTGTATCAATTTTAAAAAGTTTCTTCTAAGAAATTAAAAAAAATCAAAAAAGGTTAAGTAATATTTTTTTACTTACTATCGGAGTCACCAATGTTACCTCGTCGGGCAAAATAAGTTCAATTATTTCAATTAAACACTTTTATTAAGTTTAAAACTCTATTCCTTTTTAATTACACTAACAATTACAAAGGTAATACACAGAAGCGTTTCACACTAGTACACTATCAACCGTACCTCACTATAACCATCCAACATACCGTTCATCGATATATCGATAATTGCGGTTATTTAATTTATTGATCAATCTTGATAGCATCGCTACACTGGCATCCAATCTCAGATCCGTAGATCATATACATGCATAATCAATATTAAATTTGATTAAACGGTGATATAGAATATTAATAGTTCAATCCTAATTCAAAAACGCAGCCAGCCTCAATTTTGACACCAAAAAATTTAAATTTATGGATGATTTTGCGCCAACAACTGCAAGGTATCGAAAGTGAGAAACTCCACTTTTCAGTAGAATGAAAAAACTGTTTCAAAGACCATCCAAAATCAGTTTTTATCATAAAATAGGCTTTATCTACGTCATTATACGTTTGTGTATTATAATTTATGATTAAAAAATAAACTTTGTTTTTTATTAAATTCTTTTTTATAAACTTCAAATCCATCCAAACCCACTAGTTTCCATCCTTGCATCCTATTCCATCCCGGACAATCCTCCTAGGCGTCTCGCTAGATATAGAAGATGGCCTCGGGACCTTCTATTATAAAAATGTTATTAGAGTGCTGCCAGCGGGTAGTGTCTCTACATGTCCTATCATGTATTATTTACTCTTATAGCAATTGTACTAGATGTATATATTACAGTTGTACAACTTAATAAAATATTTTTTTTTTAAAACTTAATCCGTAGGGACTAGAGACACGCCGTAAAATGTTTTACAGGTAATTGATTAATTAATTATATGCAAATTAGAATTTTAAATTATTGTTAAAATCTCTGGAACGGCCCAGTCCAGATATCTTGATATCTACTTTTGATTATCCTCTTCATTTTATTTATTTCGACGTTCTATTTATATTTATAGGGTGTATTGATCTGTTTCAAGGAAATATGTCATGAGGTAGTTTGGTCATAATATATCCCAGTTTGAATATTGTTGAAAATACAACCATGGTGATATGTGATGTCTTCAACGAGAAAGCGAATAACAACTACAAGTACATTAACGTTATTGATTTTGCTTGTTATTTAGTTACTCTTAATAATAGTTAATTATTTCATCACTCCTATTCTGTAAGCTTGTTGGATTTCTAATCGAAAGGTCGTTGGTTCGTTCCCCACAAGGGATTCCATTTAATAAGGTTATGTTTTATACATGACCTTATACATGACATATATATGTCTGTGATAACAGACTTAAATTACAACTTATCTGTGAAAGAAGGATACATCTAGAGTTCTTCTTGGTGAGGTGTGTCTTCTCCGGGTCTCGCTGTCTTCGGATACTCCTCCGCCCGCATCGTTCACCGGCTCCGTCCTCATATTCGTCCTCGTTCCTTCCTCTTCGGGATCAGTGGACTTCTAAAAATTGAGTTTTTTTTTTTTTTTCATCCCTCATGAACATGAAACATAAGAAAACAAGGTGATTAGTAAAATACTTAAAGTAAATTATATATAATAAAATTAACCTTATTCTACTAAATAGTAATGGAAGGTTTAGTGACTTATAAAGTAATAAGATTGTCCATTTTCAGGTAAAACATTATCTGAAGGTGAGGGGCCTTCTCTAGTTGTGTAACTTACAGGCTAAATTAATACTAAAAACTTAGAACTAAGAAGGGAGGGGGTGGGGTGATAGGAAGAGGAGAGGAGAAAGGAGAGGATAGGAGAGGGAGAGGGGGAGGGTAATTAGGATGTGATGTTGACGGGGTTTAGGGGCCCCTTCCGACCCTGCCACCTAGCAGGAAGGGGGGATGGGGTTATGGCTCGGAACAGTGGGTTGTGGGATGCGGGAAGGTTGTCGAAAAATTTAAGGTGACACCTCGTGATGCGTGACTGTACAGTGTTTAGTTGTAGTTCGTTATGAATGTGTACTATGTTGCGTCTTTCTAATGTTGTGCCTCTGGTGATCTTCTGTTAGATACCGTTTTGGTATGTCTGTAGTGACTTCAGGGCTGACGGATATAGGTAATGAAGGAGTGGGGTTCCGTGTAGTAGTGTGGGTCTGAGGATTGCTTTGTATAGTAGGATCTTGAGTCTGAGTGACAGTCCCGGTGAGTAGAGTAAGTGTCTGAGTTGATTGGCTGTGGCTCGTGCGATGTGTATTCTGTTGTGTGTGAGCTGAGAATGAGAGGTGTGATTCGAGTTTCATGCCTAGGTATGTGAGTTGTTTTTTGTTCTGTATCGTTTGTCCGTTTAGTGTTGGTTGTGTTTTAGGTGTTTTCCTGTATGAGAAGGTGATGGCGTCAGTTTTGTGCGTGTTTATGTGTATGTTTATGTCTTGTAACTGTTCTGTGATCAGTTCGGCTGCTTTTTGGGCCTTGCGCATGGCTTGATCCGCATTCATGATAGCAGTATATATTGCTATGTCATCAGCATAGGCGGCGATTTGCACGTTGTCTATTTTCTGCCCCACTATTTGGGCAGTATAAATGTTGAATAATATCGGCGCAAGGACCGAGCCCTGGGGGACCCCACAGGTGATTGGGCGTTTTGTAGAAAGTTCAGTTTTGACACGAACGGAGAAAGTCCGGCCACTGAGGTATGTACTCAGATGTACTGAGGTATGTCGACCAATTGGTCTGGGAAGTGGTGAAGCCTGAGTTTTTCTATCAGAATAGAGTGGGATACAGAATCGAATGCAGTCGAGGGATATCATTGCTGTAGCGAGGTTTTTGTTTAGGTTGTGAGCTGTATCGTGTTGTAATTTCGCTACGTGGTGATAGCAGCTTACTCCGCGAGCGAACCCCGTTTGCTCTGGGGGTATAATGTCGTGTGTTTAGCAATGTTTACGGATGTGTATAATAACTAATTTCTCATATATTTTTGAGATGTGGTTGAGAAGGCTGATGGGCCGGTATTCTTCCGGTACAGCTCCTCGTTTTTTGGGTTTTAAGAGTGGAACAACGATAGCATGTTTCCACTCCGTAGGGAAGTATTTAAGGCGTGAGCATGAGTTATAAATATTTAAGAGAAACATGAGGGGTTTCCTAGGTAGTTGTTTGTATAGGACATAAGGGGTGTTGTCCTTTCCAGAAGATTTGTTTCCCTTAGTTTTTCTCAGAATTGCAGTCAGTTCTTTATATGTTGAGAATATGGTGTTCTCTGAGCTAACGCTCAGGCTTACAGAATAGGAGTGATGAAATAGTTAACTATTATTAAGAGTAACTAAATAATAAGCAAAATCAATATCGTTAATGTACTTGTATTTGTTATTCGCTTTCTCGTTGAAGACATCACATATCACCATGGTTGTATTTTCAACAATATTCAAACTGGGATATATTATGACCAAACTACCTCATGACATATTTCCTTGAAACAGATCAATACATCCTATAAATATAAATAGAACGTCGAAATAAATAAAATGAAGAGGATAATCAAAAGTAGATATCAAGACTACTGACGGCAAGGAGTAGGCCGTTCCAGAGATTTTAAAAATAATTTAAAATTCTAATTTGCATATAATTAATTAATCAATTAAGGGCGGTGTTGGTATGGTGTGTTTGTTCGTGCGAAGTCACGTTCAACGTAATAGTCGGCGAGTATAGTAGCCTGATCTGCAGGGGTGAGAAGCTCATCGCCACGGTGGATTTTGACCGATTTGGACTTATGACTAATTTCCAGAAGTTATGAGGATCGTAGTGAGTCCGGCGTAATCGGTCATGCCATAGGGAGGTTTTCCACTGCGTAATTAGGAATGTGATTTTTCTGGTCATGTTGTTTATTATGAGTCTGTAAGTAGGATCTTTTGTCCTGTACCATGTACCAGCAGTTCTTTATGTTATTTCGTTGTTATATGAGAGCGAGTATATGTTGTGGTGGTTTGCGTAGTTGTATGGGTGTTGGGTTAAATGTAGGTATAGAGGTTGATGCTGCGTCTTGTATAGTGGTGAATTCACAGTAAATTATTATATGGCTTTGTCAATGTGTTCTGTGGTTGTGAGTGGGGTGATGTTTGGTATGTTTGTGTGGACTAGTTTTTTGTAATGTTTCCAGTCAGCTAGTTTGAAGTTGTATTTGTAGTCGTAGGTGGTGTTATTGTTGCGTTTCTACCGAGTTCGTAGAGTACGAGAATGTGGTCATTGTCACTAAAGTCTATTGTGATGCTCTAAAAATGGAGACTTCGTCCTCCTCCTTTTTGTTCTTTCTTTTCTTCTTTTTTTCAATGCCCATTTGATCTTTGTGCAAAAACATATTTATTTTTATTATGCCACCCGGTACGATACCTAGCATAGTGTTATTCGTTCAAACGTTATGTTATTATATTTTTTTATAATTATTGGTCAGCTATTTTAATTTTTAAATATTTTTATTTTAAAGAGAAAAGATATGCCCCGGCCGGGATTATGCTATTATGTTTCTTCTTCTTCTCTGGCTCTACAGCCCATGAATGAGCCTTGGCCTCCTCAATACAGTTCCGCTAGTCCGCCCTGTCCAGTGCTGCGGCCTTCCAGTTGCGGACATTTAGTAGGCTCCTTGAATCCTCCTTGATCCCATCGCAGCTTGGGTCGCCCAACTCTTCTTATGCCCTGTACCTTTTCTTCAATTATTCTTCTGGGCCCTTTGATATCTGTCATTCTGGCTACCTTGCCAGTCCAGCGCAACCTACCAAGCTTTATTACTTTGACCACGCCCGGGGCTCGACATAGACTTGCCAGCTCCACATTGGTACTTCTCCTCCTCTCTAATAGGTCAGTAAAAGTATTATTTCAAAAGTTTAGATAGAGATCATTGGAGAGATTTTTCATCAGCTTTCGTTATAACCCAGGCTTCTGAACCGCATAGGACAGGCCGAAAGAGCGTATTGTAGAGAATCATTTTTGTATTCCACGACAAAAATTTGTTTTTTATATGTCTGTTTATCCCGAAAAAGCATTTATTTGCCTGAGCCACTCACTTCTTGATCTCTATCGAAACATTACCGTCAATCGTGAAGGTGGAGCCCAAGTAGGTGAAGGTGTTGAATTTTTCAATACCTAGGCCTCCTATCTTAACACTAGATTTACCAGACCAGTCATTTAGACTGGTCGTGCAATTTCAATTCAAAATTCCTAAAAAGTAAAACTTTTTTTTCACAAATGAATTTATGACTTTTGTTGCTATAATTAGAGAACACGTTTTATAAAGTTAATGTTATTTTTTATACATTAGTAACAAATATAATTTTTGTTATTGACATTTATACCAGTACCAGTCATAATGACAGGTTGTGTTTTTATGAAAAAATGTATGATTTTGGAACATGGAACGTTTCTCTACGTTGTTGTACCAATCCAATAGATGCACGCTTACTATTTATAAAAGCAAACCAAATAAAAAAGTACTTATACTAAGTACAAAACATAAACACATCAAAATTGATGAAGCTGCAAAGAAATTACCGGAAACCGTATCGTTTTATAATAATACTAAATTTGGCGTCGATATTACTGATCAAATGGCACGAAAATATACAGTGAAATCAGGATCCAGAAGGTGGCCACTTCAAGTATTTTTCAATATTTTAGATTTAGCCGCAATAAATAGCTGGATATTGTACAAAAACACTACAGGAGAAAATATCTCACGAAAAGACTTTCTGTTTCGATTAGCAGAAGAACTTGCTTCAGAATATCAGACTTCAAGGCAAAAACCAGCCGAAGTCAATACACCAACCACAAATGCCACTGTTCCTGTACGAAAATGGTGTCAAATAGGATATTGCAATAACAATAAAACTAAAAATATTTGCAATAAATGCAAAAAAAGTCTATGCGGAAAGTGTGTCTTTACGCAGCAAAATCTACACATATAGAAATTGTGAGCTACAAACTGTAAACAAAATGTTTTGTTATTTGTCAATGTCTATAAATCCATTTATCTATTATACTTAATATTGTTCAACTTTATTTTATCCTTTTTAAGAGTAAATATGGACTGGAAACCACAATAAGCTTTATTTCTAATGCACCTGTCATTTTGACTGGTTTGGTACAAATAGGTATACGTAAACAGCTGGTATATCTAGTGTTAACGAAACCAGTTAGTTCCATCGGTCCTCCCGCTTGCATGTATTAGTTTTGGCCTGATTAAAAACTAATCCCAGCTAAGCTGCTGATCTCTGACCAGATTAGGAATACATTTCAGTTCATTAAAAAACTTTCTTATGATGTTGACGTGTTTGTAAGTTGTTATTAAAACATATGATTTTGTATATATTGTGATTCAGTCTTTAATAAACATCAGAAGTATAACGTGTTTATTTATTTAATATACAATAGACGTCTACATCATCAACGTAGCCCAAAATGTGCCTCTACTTGTGGAAAATTGTGCCGGTTCGTTGGATGCCTGCTTTGCGAACCATATACTCCAGAATTAGATAAAGAGTTGGCATGATAGTCTCCTTGTCTTAAACCTTTATTGGTACCAAATTCAGCTTCGAGATTATTTTTCACACGTACTTTACATCGCGATATTAGTGTATATTACTATTATGTTTCATATATGTTTATATTATTATACTTGCGGCTTCTCACTTAGACTTCGTGAACACCTTGAAAGGTCTCTGTGAACGGTGAAAGGTCTCTGTGAACACCCAACAAATTTCAAAAATAATAACCATAATTGCACTCATAGCTATAATAACTACAATCCAATATTCAATCGACAAGATTCTCAGTCCCACCTGGATAGAGATTGAAATAATACAAATAGAAAAATGATTGTCATAACTGTTAGGTAGGCTCTATTATTAAACCCCTATCCTGCCTCACCCTGAATATAATCAGACTACAGCATTAAATACTCCTTTACCTTTATCTTTCTTCATATCCCATCGGAAGACTTCTCTCCTGGAGAAATCTTCAAACTCTTTTTGCGAAAAATTGGTTCATTAATTTATTAATTTTTTTCATTAATAACATGTTAATTATAACTGGAGTAAAGTTAACCAGACTAGTTCCTTCTTTTGCCTTTAGGATTTTTTTTTATCTCTGTCCGCTGTTGGGCTTTATCAGACCCATTCGACTAACCTTGTTCAAGTGAATATATTTTTCAAATAAATATTAAATAATGTAAAATTGTGTTTGAGAACTGATTGGTTTGCCCTCCTCGATTACTGAATATATTGTTGTTTTACCTATTACACTGTTTCTCAATATCAATATTATAATCTTAGTTATAATATTGACTTTTGCATCATTACAAACAAGATAATGAAAATTAAGGAATGTGGCATCTCCCTGGCAATTATTAGGTTGAGGAAAAGAAAATATACTTTTTCTAGGCTTGTTCAATTAGTGACTTTAGAAAGTAGTGAGACTAAGGCTCTTGAATGTGCGTGTTAGCGTCCAACAATTTTTCTTTTTTTATATTGTAATAATATAAATTTGTTTACTCCTAGTTAACATAGAACGGAACGTGGAGGAGGAACTGAACAACCTGGAAGCCGAGTTCGGGAAGGAGGCGATGAGCCGGGTCTGCGGCCTCCTCACGGCCACCGAGTTCGGCCTAAGCGAGGTGGAAATGCTGGAGTTGCTCATGCCGACCTCGATCGACAGCGGGCCACTTCTTTTGGCCAACGGAGTCTTCAATTTCGCCACCTTCTGCTCTTTCAGGAGGAAAAGCTGTAAGTAATCATAAAATTCTCGTCATTAGGTATGGAATGTTTTTTTGGTTATATCTAAAATAGTTAAAGTAAAACTTTAATTATTCGACACTTTAAATCATTACCTAATTATTCTGGTTAATTTTGGCATTTAAAGCTATTTATTATTCGTTGCTCCTATTGTTCCAATACTAAAACTCAGAAAGAAATTTAATACATCTACAGAAAACTTTTATAATATTTAAATTAGGATAACATAGATACTTTATTATAGATATAGATAATAATATGTGTATTATAATACAGATAGGATTGTTATATGTGATAATATTAACAATTATTATGAATATTAAAATAATCCTTTGAAGGGTTACTAAACATGCACAGAAAGCCCCCATCGGGTATGTGACAGAAAAAGATAGAAATAATAAGATAGAAAAGGACCAGATATGTAGGAATTTTCTAATTAATAACACTCGTATATTACAGAAAGGGAGATTTTTGTTTAGACATTAGGCATTTAATTTATATACAATAAAAAGATGTTCATATATTAAAACGACTTCCAGTCTATCAATCACGTATACCTTAGGAAAAGAGAGAGATATTTATTTTAATCAATAATTATATAGTCTTATTATTGCTATGAATTGCTGCAACGTTAGTTAATATGCCCAGTACCTCAGGGAGGCATCATGGCAACATATAGATAGATATCTATACATATTATAAAACAAAGTCCTCAGGAGCGTCTGTTCCCGTTAAACTCAATAACTACTATACGGTATGATGCGGTTTTCACCAATAGATAGAGTGGTTTACCAGGAAGGTTCAAGTATATAATTTGTCGAGGTTTTGTGTAAATAGGTTAGAATAGAACGATTATTGTCGGAAATGTTGGAAAAAGTATAGCCGCATGGGAGGTTTCATCGAAGACGCTGCCTAACCCCTTAGTCATTCAACCTAATGACTTCTATTGAAAATCAATATATCTTCAAAAAAGTCCGTGATAGCATATATCTATCTTTTAAGGATTGCCTACTATACCTATTTTATCTTCTAAAAAATTGATAACCTACAAGTAGTATTTGGAAAGCTACTTATACGAGCACAGTATTATTCCTTATCAACTTATATACTTTAGTTACCTATGCGCATTATTAGAACATGCTATACCATATAATTTAAACGAGTATCTTACGGGTTATAGCAAAAACCTTACGCACATTAAAATAAATTCGTATGTAAAGAAATATTTTGTTTTGTTTTTATATTTATAATATCTAGATAATAAAATAAATTAGAGAGACAAAACATATAGATTTCGAGTTCAATCACTATCGTATAATAAATAAATAACTGTATCTCCTAATCGGTGCGTTTTTGAAAAAAAAAAAATAAGTAACCATTTTCAAACTAGATATAATTTTCTACAATTTGAGCCCAACCGCAGCTCTGTAGTTCTAATAGATTTCGAGTTCGGTCCCCATCGTATAATAAATCTTATCTATCTATCTACATATATAAAAATCTGTCACGATATTTGTCCGCGCTAGTCTCCGAAACTACTGGACTGATTTCAATGAAATTTCGCAAAGATATGTAACATATTAATTTAAAATGTAGGGTATATTTTTTTATCGATTTTCGACCGCGAGATTTTTATACAAAACTATGTTTTTTTCAAACCTGCAGAATTTTTGATATATTGTAACTGTCAAAGATCGATTGTTTAAAAAATAAATTAGTATCGAGTTATACCTACTAGCGGTGTAACATATAGTGTGAACAATTTTTACGCTAACATGTGCCTGTAAAAACTATCAAATATATTACTGCTGTACTCGTTTATTAAAAAAATAAAAGGTGTTTCTTTGTGCTTTTGCTGGAGTCTTTATTCATCAATTTTCACCCTTTCCACAACAGTAACATCATGTCTGAGTAGTGTAAATTCGAATTTGCATCCGAAAAACAGATATTACATACCTCATTCATTAATCTAATGTTTATATTTTATCAGCTAAGAATTTAGTATATTATTTATTTATTATATACTATAGTTAGATATAAGATGAATGAAATGTAAAATCAAAAATCAATTTTTTTCATTTTTTAAAACTATTATAACAGCCCCAGCTATTACCATTGGCCGGGTCAGCTAGTATTATATATATTATAATATGTATAGAGAATATTATCATTTGACCAATAAGACTCGGCATTTTTTATTTATAAATTTCTTCCAGCTCATGCTATCAAGTTATTGTTAATTAATGTATCATTGGTAGTTTTATTGTGCCAGTAATTAAGGAAACTCGTCGTTTTGCTACCAATGATTTGATAAGATAGATGCAATGATCTCGATATTGTTATTCTTTATACATCCTTACCTGTCTAATATAGCTGTATGGAAGTTTCCAATGCCATGGAAAGGAGAAAAAAAATACCTGTCTAATATACTCGTAGCAATGGCAATCTCTAGAAGCCTGGATAAATCGGATTTGCCCAAAGTAATAACGTGTCAGTCATGAAGAAAATGAAAATACTTATTTTCACATTTTACATCAGTGATATGTCTCTATTGTAGCATTATTTCGGTTATTGGAAAACTACAGATCTCTCATCTGCGTCCTTATCTTTTCAATTCATTCGGCGCTACAACTTGGCCTCCTGTGCTAGCTTCCACCAATTGCCTCGACCCTGTGTCGCCACCACTCAATTCCTGACACTCAACATGGACCTAGCATCACCAATCACACCAGCATTCCATCGAAGCCGAGGTCTTCCTCTGCGTCTTGTTCCATACATCGCCTCTGTCATTATTTTCTTTGGCAGGTCATTCTCGCAATCCGAGAAACGTGCCCGGCCCATCTCAACCTACAGAGTTTTATAAAATTGACCATATCTGATTCTTTAAATATATCTTAGAGTTCCTCGTTTGTTCGGCGTCTCCATACCTGATCCACCTTCCCGGCTCCAAAGATTTTACGCAGAATCTTCCTCTCAAAAATGTTCAAACTCTGCTCACCAGCTTTAAAAACAGTCCATGTTCCCGATCCATATAGGAGAATTGGCTGGATAGTTGTTTTGTTTAAAGAATTTTGGTGTCCTTCGACAAAGCACGGCTCCTTAAATATGAACTGAGGCCATAATAACTGCGGTTGGCGGCTAAGACCCTTCGTTTTATTTCAGCGTCTATTACTTTGTCATGGGTTATGAGGGATCCGAGATTTACAAATTCTCGGAAGCTTTCTCAATAGATTATTTTCCTCTGTGACCATTTACCTTGCCTTTGCTGCATTTACTTTCAGCCCAATGTTTCTTGCTGCTTCTGCTAGTTTTAGGAATCCATCAGAGACAGCCTGGAGTGAGCATCCAGCAATGTCGATGTTATCAGTGTTAGCAAGATGTTGTGTTCGGCTGAAAACCGTTCCACCAACTTGGATACCGGAGTCTTTAATGTCCTTCTCTAGAGCAATATTGAATAGAAAACATGCCAATGCATCCCCCTGCCTCAGTCATTTCCCAGATGTTAATTATTCAGATCTTGATCCTCCAATCTGAACCATGCATCTCACATCTCTCATGGTGAGTCTCACCATTTTAATAAGCTTTTCAGGGATTTCAAGCTCTCTCATTGCCTTGTACAGCTGTTCCCTATGAACACTATCATGCACTTCTTTAAAATCAACAAAAAGATTTTGTGTCTTAAGCTTATATTCGTATATTTTTTCAAGTATGATGCGTAAGCTGAATATTTGGGCAATAGTAGATCGTCCTCCTCGGAAACCACATTGGTACACGGACTCGAGAACTTTTCTGTAAATGGGAGTAATCGTTGAAAGAGAATGTTGGACAACACTTTATATGCGCATGAAAGTAGGCAGATGCCTCTATAATTGCTGCAGACTAGTCTATTACACTTTGAATCTATTAGACAGATTATGGACTGGTTCCATGATTCTGGTAATACTTCAGCAGTCCATATCCAAATAATAATATTCTGAAGGATTTTTACAAGTTCATTTGCTCAACACTTTAATAACTCTGCAGGCAATTCGTCAGGATAAACAAAATAGATCAAACTCATCACAGAACAAAGTTCTGTTAAGAGTTGGCAAATGCAACTGTATCCCATTTATTTGCTACGGTGGCTTAGCTGTGCACAAAATTCGACTTCAGACTATTTAGCTTCACCGAGAAATTAGTAATTTAAATTCGAGCTTCAACAACAGGAAAATGTAGCATGACGATGAATAATGTAATAAATAATCTGAGTCAAATATATAAATTGGTCCCTTTCCTGAGAAATATGAAAAAGATAAGGAAGGCAGAAATATTTAATTTATATACCGGGGAATTTCGCGGGGAATTTAAAGCTAGCCGAATTGCCCTTCTTCCTCTTCCTCGCTGAAAGTCATTTTTCTCTGTTTCAAAATTCACTGGGACTCTATTTCTAAATTTAAGAATCTAAATAGCGCTCTCGATCATATAAATTATAAGAATTATTTTTAGAAGGATTAACTGGGTTGAATTGAACGATTTTTAATTTTTCAAATTAAATCACAGAAATTTAACACACAAAGCACTCCATTTTGTTATATTGTCATCCCTCTACCCAACATATTGAAACTACTTTATAGTTAATAGTAAATACCTTTATTCTAAATTAAATCAGAGCTGATTTTTTTTCTTAATTTGTTTTTTATTACAATAATAAAATGTATAGGAGTTGTTTTGATCGTTCCCATCCATGCTAACCCCATTTACAATATATAATTGTATTAAATTTAAACTCATAACTTCCTCAGAGACATACAAAATGAACGATATAACGATGAACGATAACAAATATTTTACGATGTTGGAGTGTAGAAAATTAGATCAAATACAGATAATGTTTTAAGTAAAATCAGAAACGAAAGGAGTAAGGACAAAAAATAAAAATAAAATAACAAAATTAAAAATAAATAAAGTGAATGAAATTGAAATGCATCTCTTTTAAATAATAAAATAAGCTACATTTTATTCCAATATTTTGTTTTTAGGACTGTTATTGCAATCTTAGGAATATTTCAATATAAGATTAAAATATTTTTCTTTTAAAATGTAATTTTGTCATCTATGAAATAAACGTAAAATAATAGCATTTCATTATTTTATTTATTGGGTACTCATACTTTAATTGGCTCACTAGAAAGTACAAAATAAGTACTAACATCGACTTATTTCTTTGCTTAATTACTGCATAAATGTATGTTTAATTGGATTTGTGGGTTTATGCGATTTAGGAAAATTTTATAACTTTAGAAATATTTTCCTGAATACCTAAAACCGTTTTCGAATAAATCTTAAAAGAGTTATAAATCCGCAATATGGATTGGAATTTTCCGGGTGGTCAGAAGGTTGCTGTTATGCCCAAGCATATATTTATCTGAGGCACATACCTTCAGTTTCGTACGAATTCGTTCTTGTATAATATATATGTATGTGATAACCAGTGTTCGGAAACACTGGTCATTTTTGTCAAAAGGGTGTTACGATTAAAGAAATTGTTTATTTCTCCTGAAAACTTGAATTTGACTTTATTACGATAGCGATACTTTCTCTTATTATATTGTTCATTTACATATTTGTGAAACACTTTATAGTATTCATTAAAAATCTCATTATACTTCCATTTCTGTTCTTTAAACCCACTTAAAAGTAGATAAACCTCACAAACAGAACAGAACAATAGATTATCAGGAAAAAATATCAGAGATCGGATATAAGATCTGGTTGATAAGATAGATGATGAAAAATCTGGTTTAATGTTACATCCCTTAGTCAATCATTCAAATGAGTAAAATAAAACCTTTTTCCAGTCATATATTTTTTCTTTATTTTAAAAACGTTTCAACATTTATATGTCATTCTCAATTTAACATTTCTTATAAGTCCTTTAAAGTTATTTAATTTAAAACTGTTTAAAGGACTTATAAGAAATGTTAAATTGAGAATGACATATAAATGTTGAAACGTTTTTAAAATAAAGAAAAAATATATGACTGGAAAAAGGTTTTATTTTACTCACTTGAATAATTGACTAAGAAAGATGTACTCCAGTAACAAAAACAAGATAATTAAAATGTTATATCCCTTTAAAATATAAAAAAAGTTTCCATCATGCAACTTCGGTACTCCCTCAGTTCCTAATAAGGAAAATTATTTCAACTATTTATACATTTCTCTCATAAATATATTGCTACATTAAAATTTTAAAAGCTAATTAAAGTTGAAGGTTTAACATTTATTGTTAGCTATTTCGTAATACTTAGATTATAAATTACTGACAGCGTTATTTAGAAACACTTTCGTGAGAATCGATTTCTTTACTTGTCCACTTCAATTAAAATTTTTATTTATCTGTGATTATATAATAGGCACTTATGAATAGTAAATCATGGAGTGACGTTACTTTTGGCGCGTTTCAATCCAAATACTAGTCTGCTAACATGATACAACTAGAAATATGACATTATAAAAAAAAAAATTGGAAATGGAATATCAGATATGTCGTTCCGGAATTTAAAAGCTTCAACCAATACCTACTACTGAAGGCCTAACTCAAAATGACGATTTTGGAATTATGTCGTTGTTCTTTTGAAGGAGCGATATCGTAACCATTTTGGTAGAAGTCACTATTTGAGAATTATAGTTGGATTGAAACATTTTCACACGTTTAACAACAAGACCTGGCCATTCTGGTTGTGCCTTATCCAGACAAACGATTAAGGAAATCAGAAACTTTAAGTACCACCAATGAATACATTTTAACTGACTCCTAACCTATAAACTTTCCGAATGGACTATCGTGTGCTGTAATTGAATTTTTGATTTACAATAAATTCGGAGCGGTAAAGCAAAACAGTATCATCCAATTTTGTCATTTTGGATCATCTACACGGCTGCAGATTGAATTATTAACAACCAAAAATGTATTTATATCACAGAATTCTATCCTATGTTTTGATTTGTCGAATACCCAAATTTGTCTCCAAAAATAACGGTAAGTAGTACAAATAGGCGGGTTGAGCCGGAGCCGTGACCTTGAGGTCATTGTCTGCTGTAGTAGGGTCGTGGTCGTGACCTTGAGATGACCTTGAGGGTGGGGGGGGTGTAAGGCAGGGCGAGGGGGTGTTGACCTTGAGGTAGGTCCAGGTGTGCAAATTAAGATTTGGCAACGTCGCAGATGAGATGTGGCAACAGCGCAGTAGAAACTAGGTCACGGTTTGTTCTGAATGGATGTTGGTCATTTTATGAATGGAATAGTTGAATGGGCGTGTGACGTCATCTTATGAATGGATGAACTGAATGGTAGTGTGACGTAATTTGTCTTTATGAATGAGTTATGAATGGGATGCTTTTGAGATTATGACTGAGACGGGAGTTGCTTTTATGAATGGGATCAGGCTTGCTTTTGAGATAGGCTATTGGATGACGTTTCATTGATTTAGATTATTTAGCTTTTATGAGCTTGGATGACGTATGTGTTCCTCCTGAACTTTAGTAATATATAGGAAATTTTTTTGAAGGAGCTGGAAAAGGATATGTGAAAGAAAAAAAAATACAGTTGTACAAAACATTTATTTTATACATCATATTCTTAAACATATTTTTTGTTACTTTTCTTGTACTCTAATTTTCTCATTTAAGTAAACAATAATAATACTACAAGTAGACATTCTTGAAATAAATCTAGTACTCTAATTACAGGTCTTTTCTAACTAAATATAAATTTAAGTAAACAATAATAATACTAGTATACAATCATTTATTGGTTCTTATACATTTACAATGTTAGATTCGTTGTTTCATTGAGGCTGTAGTGGCCATAAGGGAGTGTGTTTTCATCGTGTAATGTATATCTTTTATTATCAAATGAGCATAATGACTTTTTATTTATCAGTGTGGTTTGAACGTTATGCTTTTTAGATTGAATTGTATAAAATGAAGAATATAGACTTTTGCTGTCTTTAAATGTGTTTAGGTAATCGCTAAAAGTAAAATCGTTAACTGCCGATTTTTTTATTCCCTTTGACTTTTTAACCGTTATATCATTCTTTGTTATGTACGAATACATTTTGGGCCTCAATCCGACAAACTCTACTATAGGATCTCCAAAAGTTTCATCTTTCAACAAACCTACGACTTTTTTATTTTTTTCAGAATAACAGAAATGAGAAGTGGGAAAATTGCTTGTATCAAAATATTTATTTAACTCTCCAGAAATATCGGAATAAATATCTTCAGTCCTAATATTGTATAAAAATGAATCGGTGTCGGTATAACATAAAGTAACATTTTCTACACCATATTTTTTCAAAAACACATTGTAGTGGTAATGATACATCAAAACTTTGCTCAAGTCCAACACTGCAAATCCCACGTACAAGGGTTTATCAAAAATAATGCTTTCTTTTTCCAGCTGAACCGCTGTAACATTATCTGCAAATATAATCCTGCCTTTAAAATTTGGTTTATTGACTTGACGAAATAATGATTTTTCATTTGTTACTATTTTTAAATCGATTCTGTTGCGCACGTTTTCCATAAATTTGCCGAAGCAGCTGTTATTCATCAATTTGTAAAAATCTGACTCGAATGTATTTTTTGCTGATGCTCTCATCATTGAATTAATTTCTATGTATGGAGCCAACCATTTTTTTTGTTTAAACTTCAACACTCTATGAATTTTTGAAATCTTTACCCCGAGTTGTAGGGCTTGTTTTAAATTCACATAATGTACTATGTAACGTGTTTTGGGCATCAAAGTCGTCAATAGTTTAACTGTTTTAGTATTAGGTGGATTATTTTTTTCGGGTAAAAAAGGTAATTGAGAAAGATTATCATGAATTTCTTTGGGGTATTCAACATCAACGTCTAGCACATAACCGGTTTCTGATTCATTTTTAAGATCTAATACATTTAATTTTTCATCAACCCACTCAAAATCTGTATACGGCAAGGGAAGGTTCATGGCATAACCGTAAAGATTGTTGACATCTACGTAAAGTAAATAATTACTGGGTTTAGTCGAGTCATATTCATTTAGATATTTATTGTTAGCTTTCGCATACCGAGAAACAACTTGGCAAATGCCTCCCCTTATTCCCTTTTCAAAAAACTGAACCATATCAATATCTTTTATTACATCTAATTTTATTTTCGTGTATTTCAACATTGCATTCCAAGATAACTGTGGCAAAGTAAAAAACCATGCAGGATCTAGTCGATAAATTTGTTGACAGAGAAGTCGAAAGGCTTCAAAAACTTCGCACAACAAAATTACATCTGTTTGTATATACAATTCCGCATAATCTTTTAGTGTTTGGATGTTGAAGACTTTCCAGACACTTTTCGCGTGCTCATAGTCCACGTCGCTAATTGATGTTTTTGTTAAATCATTAAAAAATGAATTTTTGGAAGGTAGTCGAGTTTCGTTTAGACGATCAAAAGAATTAAAATAATTGTACGGAAATATGCCTTTCCTTGTCAATAATTTAATTTTGTTTTCATCATTAATAATATTTGCCATATGTGGAAATATATCAGTAATTGATTTAGATTTATTTTGCAAATTGTTCACTAATGTTTCCAAACTTGATGATAGAAATTTAAACGAGTCAACAAATCGTATTTTTGTACTACATCCTTTAAATTTTATGCTGAAACTTATATATTTTTCAGAATTACTAGGAATTACGCTGATATTTTCACAACGGCCCAAGAAAGGGATTATAAAATGAGAATCGTAACCCTGTAAGTTGTGCATAAAAACAGGTATAAAATCGGGCTTTTTTGCTCTTAAATTACAAGCATTATGTGCTGGTCCAACAAATTTTCCTGATAAGTGACAGTGATGTCGTACTCGATCGTGTTCGTCTAAAGGGTATTGACATAAGATGCAATCTTTAGCAGAATAAAATATTTTACTTTCCCCTTTGCTCATTTCTTCCATTCGCATAGTATTACCGTATATTTTATCCGCTTCAACAACTATAGATTCGAGTTTTTCTAAAAACGCTAGCATACAGTTTTCTCCCGTATAAACAAACGGTTTACATTCAAACATTTTTGACTTGACCAGAAGTGAAACTGAAAAAGCACGATGCTCATGAACAGCTTTGTTCCAAGATGTTGACGGATTAGGAATAGGCCCCGAAATTGGTATCAAAAGAGATTCAATATCTGCATAAACTACGATTGGAATGGATTGTGTATATTCCACATGTTTAAATTCAATTTTTTCTTCTTTCGGAAAGTCAGATCGAATTGGTTTGTGATCACGGCAAAATAATTCGTGTTCGTCTTTTCGCTCATCGCCTTTTTTCCCATACTTGTTTACGTACGTCCTTGGAAATACGGTCAGACATCTACGACAGATTGAATAAGCGCGTTTTGACAAAGATATTTGAGAACTTACTAATCGTGAAAGATTTGTGATCAAACAATAGTGAAAATTTTCTCCATTTTGTAAATACAACAGATCAAACGTTTTATCATAATTATCCTTTTTACTGATTCTAATTGGATAAACATTATTTTTATCATCTAAGCCATAAACATTAATAGACAGGTTATTTAAATTTTCGAATCGATTGATATCGCTAATTGGAGTCGGGAACGATATAGAATCAAAAGAATATGGAGTATGAATATTTTTGTACGCGTTAAAGTCATTTGATCTAATATTATCACTAAGTAAAGCTAAACGAAAGCAATCGTTAGTATTATTTTTTACATTTATAACACAACGTTTGTCTCGTATTTTTTTAGGTAATTCAATATATTGAGACCCTCCGAAAGGCTTAAATTTAGTTAAATGTAGGCAGATATAGTTTGCAGAGGTATACATCCAACCGGAACCTTTTTTTTCAAACTCATCCTGTTCCTCTAAAATTTTATCAAAAATTGTTTCAATGTAATTTTCGAGGTTTATAGAAACATCTATCGTACTAACTTTCGATTTAAAATTAAAATCTGTTCTTTCACTAATAGTATTTTCGTTTTTCTTAATATATGTACATTCTAACATTATGTTTAATTTTAGATTTTTCCATTCATCTACATAACTATTTAGTAACTTTACTAAAACCTCTTTTTTCTTATTAAAAAATTCTGAAGCTAATAATTTTTTATTATCGTTAGGAATGTAAACATCTTCAACCGCATTTCCTAAGGAAGCTTTAATAATCCCATTTTCTTGAGCTACCGTATTCCCTCGCATCTGTCTACTAAAAATGCTATATTTTCTTTTTTTCATTGGTATCTCCATTGTGTTCACGTCGGGTGTATTATTACTACTAACCCCAAATTGACAAGTTAATTTATGCCGTTCAAAGTTAAACTTTTTGCTAAATTCTTTCCTACAGCCTCGACAATAGTAAAACAACGATTGACATCTATGTCGCCAGTTTGTAAGCAATAATCCACAATGAGCACATAAATAATTATTTCCGTTACTTTTATTATTCATTTTTAATCTAAAAACATACTTGGTCAAACAAATACTAAAATATATATACACTACCCCCTAAAAGTAATATTAAAAAAGAAAAAAACAATTGTAGCCTAACCTGATTCAACCTTTTTTTTTTTTTGTTTACATAAACTTTATGTCATAAGCATTTTTCTTCTTTCCCATATATTGAATTTTTAGCTGTCCTAAAACAGAAAATAATCACTTGGCTAAGTAAAAAAAAAAAAAATATATAACTTTTTTTCTTTATATGTTTAAAATGTAAGAATGTACCTTCATAGTTGAATATTTCTTCTTCTGTAAATGCGTAGACATATCTTTTAGGTAGAAAGATTCTTATTTTTTCTTTTTCTCCTTCATCTAATAATATTGCTTCAATTGATGGGCCATACTCCGTCTCCTTCTTCGAAAGTTGTAGAATTTGATACGTCCGTCCTATAATTAATTCTCCAATATTTTTATATGCGGGTTTAATTTCATTTAATTTTTTCAGGAGTGACATCTAAAAAAAAAAAAATTAAAATCATATACTTAGTTAGTAAACAGATATTCGAGTAAAATTAAAAAAAAAAAAACTTACTTTACTGCAGTTGTAATGGAAACTGAAGACGTTGAGACTACGAACTTATACTAGCATAGTGGCTGACTGATGAGAAGATAGAAAAGGCGAGTGCTTATATGTAGAATAAGGAGCTGCGTCAGATGCTGATCAGGTCAGTCGGTATTTGGGCCCGCTTTCAGTAGACTTATTCCAGACATGTCGTCAGCAGTTCTTGATTTCCAGGGTTATCGTTTGGAGACGAAAAAGCTGATAGTGAAAGAACTGTCAGTAGTTAGCTTAAATTACGAGCACTCTAGTCATTGGATTTTTAAACCGCCTCAAGAAGCCGAAAATGCTGATCGGCTAAAGACAAATCTCTGGGTAAAAAAACATCTTCATGGACTGGAATGGGACTATGGTGATGTAAATTATGAATCTTTGAAAAATGTTTTACTATCCGTTGCAGAAAACTATGACGTATTATGGGGAAAAGGAATAGAAAAGTGTAAGTTTATAGAAGACCTTATTGATAAACCTGTTTATGATTTGCACGACTTTGGATGCCCCAATCTGAAACAGTTGGAATATGATAAGATAGCATGTCATTATCATTTAGACACTTCATTCGTTTGCTCTTTAAATCATGCTCATCGTCTGGCTGCATGGGTAAATAAAAATAGTGAGGCTGTAGATTTCACTAAAAGAGACGTTCGTAAACGAACGTATAGAGACAATTCTTCTTCTCCTCATCATATGCTGTCATTTGCTGGTTTTATACGTGGAGTCGAAAATAGTGTTAAATGTGTATACTGTGGACTGTTGTATGACACCGATTCGTTAATAAACCCTCTCAATTACCATAGGGCGTGTAGCCCGCATTGTTTATGGTTTGAGGAGGAGTCTTTTTAATTAAAATATGTTAAATATTGTATTTACTAAATCAGTATTTCATTTAGATTTATTTTGTAATATGTTTTTCTTATAATTGCTACATATTGATGTAGATGATTTTTAATTAAATTTTTCATTTATAAAAAAAAATAAATGTTTTCAGTTAATTTGTTTTTTTTCTTATTCCTCTTTTTTTTTTTTCAAGGACAAATAAAATACGTCGCACTTACTTAAATTAATAAATAGGTTAGAAAATTAGACCAGTGAACAGATTATTAGATTTTATTTTTTCAAGAAAAGTAACAATAATTAACAAAAAATTTTAAGTATATGATGTACGTATAAAATAAATGTCTAGTATAAGTTTTTTTTTCTTCTTCTTCAACATTATACGATATCCTTTTTATTAACCCAGCTGCGTTCATTAACACCGAACCACTTGACATATAATTGATTGCCTTTCCTTTTTAAAACCTTTTCTACCAGGTATATGTTTGGATATTTAGCCTGTTGTAGCTCTTCTTCATAAAATGCACCACTGATCGGTTGCCCTTTTAGATCTTCTAGCAAATATGTGTACGGATATGTCTTCTGAATCTTGACTACCTTAAAAATTTCACTTGACCAATTAGGCTTATAGCCTTTTGAAAAACTTGTTTTTTGTTTAGATATTCTTACAAAATCGTCTTCTATAAATTTCTGCTTTCGTACTTTCGATTTAGTCACTGTAGAATACACATTTTTTAGCAAGTATCTCTCCATCTTTTTATGCCGAGCATCGATTGGTTTCATACCTATAGTCCTATGAAATGATGAATTATACTCTTGTAGAATTTGGGGTAATATATCTAAAAATTTATAATTTCCTCGCAGGCTGAATGCTCTCCAAATTTTTTCTTTTAATGTTCTATTGAACCTCTCTACAATGGAAGCTTTTATATTAGAAAAAGTTGAATAATGATTAACATTGTATTGTTTCATTAGAGAATTAAACTTTGAATTGTAAAATTCTTTTCCTTGATCACTTTGAATATGTTTTGGAGTTGATTTACTCGATAAAAACACACTCTCCATTGCTTTGCTCACGTTGTCCGCTGTTTTCTGTTTTAATGGCACAGCCCAAGCAAATTTCGAAAAGCAGTCTATGACCGTTAACAAATATTTATTTCCTTTATTTTCTCCAGAATAAGGTATCATTTCCACAAGGTCTATTTGCCATAAATCGTTAATTCCTTTCAAAACAGTTTTCCGACGTGGATATTTTCTTCGAGCTGGTTTGTGCAATTCATTTACGACAGCACTTTTTAACAACGATGCATTCATCTTTTAAGATAACCGAGCGTTATTAGCATCACCGAGATACACACACACAGTGAAAAGATATTCACTTAATATAATATATTTATTTCTCGTAGCTCTTCAATTATCGATTCTATTTCGTTTTCATGTCCTTCGTGACCTGCATTCGCCGAAGATATTAGCAACCTCAGCCGATCAACTAGCTCATTAGGATCATCCCAATACTCATAAATGGGTTTATCGGCTCTCATGAGACCAGTGCCTTTGTGCGAACGAAGTGTGGCTATTTTACTAGGAGGGGGTGTGGTATGACGAGGTGTGAAAAGCATCGCTATTACTTTTCTATATTTTTCTGATCTGATTCCTTGTCTCCCTCGTTCTTCACTATAGCCTTTTTTGTGAGCATTGGTCGAGATTAAAATGTTTTTATACATTTCCAAGTCTTTTTTTTCATACTTTTCGGGATTTTTCAAGTAAAGTAACTGCAACAATCCCTCTGTGCCTTCATAAGTTACCCCGTTAATTGTTATGTCATCGCTGTTTGTATGTAGTTGAATATCAGTTGAGTCACCTATTGCGAATCCTCCATCGGGCATGACTCTAATGCCATAACGTGAATCGAAGGTTTTATTATCGCCTCTCAACAATTTCTCCAAATATTTTCTTTGTTGGTTTCCAAACTGTTTAATTGTTTCTACTAGTGAATCTTCAGTTTCATGATGTTCATTTTCTACTTTAATTCCAGGAAACGGTGAAATAGCAACAGGTGATGAACTAGCCGAAAGTATTGGAGTTGTCGGATGAGTCGAATGGGCTAACTCTGGTGTCAATGTTGCTCTTTTGTAAATATCTTTTGTAAACTCAATCTCATCATTTTTGTTTCTAATCTTTTTACTTGACGGCTCCGATTTGGTTTCTTTTTGCAACTTTAATGACTCTTTAATATCTTCTAAAGGTTGTGATACAGGTGTAAAGAATGCTTGACGAACCTCATCAACATCCTGAAGACCGCGTTTCAATGTCCGAAATTTATTTTTTAAAATTTCGCTAGTTTTTATAATCTCACGGGTGACTTTAGGGTCCATGACTGAGCTCCGTCAACGACTGGAAACCCTTTATATATCTACAATAAATGTATCGATTCCTTTTCTAAAACGACCATTGTTTAAATCCCTACTTTTGTCAATAACGAGATAACCAAAAGGCTCTTTCCAACATAATGAACACATGTCTTTAAAAAGTTGGAAACCGATAGCAGGAGTGCTCACATGTTCATCGTAAATATGTTTTAAACTCAATTCGTCCTGAGGAAATATTATTAAAAAGTTAAAATTACACCTGATCAGATGTCTAGGAATGCAAACATAACTTTGTGTTAAGTAAAAACAATCTAGATTCATATGTCTTCCATAACTGAAATATCGTTTAATTATATCTTGATCCTCCATCGTAACATCATCGAATATACAGACTGAATTAGATTCAACTTGGTGAGGCATATCTTTTGCATCTTCAAAATCGTAAAATCCTATTTCAGGAACCATATTTAAAACATTTTTTAAATACTGGTATTTGAACTGGTGTAAAGTTTTTCCGAATAGATATACATTTTTAAATTTTAAGCCATTTGGATTTAATAAAAGTCCAATCATAATATTCGTCTTTCCACATCCGCTTGATCCGCATATCGACGCTCGTATGGTGTTTGGTAATAATGTGCTATGTTTCACCTCAGTAGATTCGTCAGGCAAACACTTCAAAGTAGAAAAACGTTGTTCTTGTTGGACTAATTTCATTTTGAATGCAGACAAAATCATTCATTTCCTGTATATATATATATATCGCCGATTGTCATTTTTCACTACAGTATGATTCGTAAGACTCGCAAAGGAAGAGGCTTGATAAACAGTCTCATAAATAAGTTACCGTTTGAATTACACCTGCCAGGATACCAGTATTGTGGCCCCGGTACAAACCTTGAAAAACGACTAAATAGAGGAGATAGTGGAATAAACCAGCTTGATAAAGCTTGTAAAGAACACGATATTGCTTATAGCAAAGATAAGGATATGCAAAGTCGTAGAAAAGCGGACAAGATTTTGGTTGAAAACGCTTGGAAACGAGTTAAAGCTTCGGATTCATCATTGGGAGAAAAAGCTGCGGCTTGGTTAGTTACAAATACTATGAAAGCGAAAGGTAAAATTGGTGCCGGTATTAAGAAGAAGAAGAAAAATAAAAAGATTAGTTTCAAAAAATTAGTTAAATCGCTAAAGGTTGCTAACGTATCATCGATCCTCGAAGCGTCAAAAATGGCATACAAAAAGGCTAAAATGCATTTACGTGGTAAGACAAAACCTTTGCCTCCCAGAGTTCTTCCTTTGCCAAAAGAGGGAGGATTTCTTCCATTTCTTGTGCCGTTAATGGCGGGGCTTTCTGCAGTGGGATCTTTAGCGGGAGGAGCGTCGAGTGTGGCTAAAGCTATCTACGAGGCGAAAGAAGCTAAACATAAATTAGATGAGCAAAAGAGGCATAATTTAGCGATGGAAAGTCAGAAAATCGGAAATGGACTTTATTTGAAACCATATCGGAAAGGCTACGGCCTGTTTATAACTCGACAAAAAAACAAATCTGGAAAGATCTGACTACCGAATAAGCCATTGACGGATTTAGAATTAAATTATTTGGCCAAAGTTTTAAATATTCAACATTTTCGAGGAGTGTTTATGATTGATAAACTTCCTAGATATCCAAACAAACACGAGTCTGCTATTGTAAATTTAGAGCCGAGCTCAGAACTTGGTTCACATTGGGTCTGTTATGTAAAACAAAATAATTTTGTGAAATACTTTGATTCCTTTGGAAACTTAAAACCACCACCACAGTTGCTCGAGTACTTTAAGGGGCTAAAAATAACTTATAATAGAGAGCGTTATCAGGAGTGGAATACGTCAGTTTGTGGACATCTCTGCTTACAGTATTTAGTCGATGCTTCTCAAAGCGTTTGATCATTGTTAATCATGAGCTATACAGTAACGCTTACGGGCAATTCTAGCGTACTTTCCGCAAACTTTTTACCACCGTTAGAATTGGGGTCAATATATACTGTTGGGTTGTTATCATTTGAGACATATAATACTATTCCGAATATAAAAAAGGGCGCTAATGATATGTTTTATTTTGGTGATTTTTCGATCCAAATACCTGAAGGATCGTACGATATCGATGCTATAGCCTCCTTTTTACGTGAAAAAATTTCTCATCTTGACCCTACCGCTGTAGTGATAAGAAGAGGAAATTCCAACACGCTAAAAACGGAAATTAAAACAACTCATGCAGTATACTTTAACTATTCCGAGAAGCCTCACTCTATTGGTCCTCTTTTGGGTTTTACACGATCCGATCATGTCATTCCTCCGAATCGCTCCTATACTGAATCAAATGACATTGTTAAAATTCTCAGCGTAAACATTATTTCAATTCAATGTAACATCGCATCGGGGTCTTATGTGAACGGAGAACCGGATCATAATATTCATCAATTCTTTCCGCGTGTAGACCCAGGATATAAAATAATAGAAATCACGAATCCGGTCATTTACTTTCCAACCAACGTGAGGACTGTAGACAATATCATCGTTCGATTAGTAGATCAGAACGGAGAGCTTATCGACTTTAGAGGAGAAACGGTTACATTGAGATTACATTTAAAAAAGAATGGGGATTGATTTTTGTTCTAGAGATAGTTGTTGCATCGATTATTATAAAAGGAGATGTCAAACAACGGTTAAAACCAGTAAACCTAAATCAACAAGAGCGCTAACAACTGCGAACGCTATATTTTTAAAACAGTGTGGTTTTCGGTTAAACAAACATTATGAATGACATACTAGACGTTACGACGGATATAAAATTCGTCGATTCTCTTACACAATTTGAATATCACTCGCACCAGCCTTATACGGGAAATACCTTTAACAAATCCGACGAGATTAGAATTCCTATTCATCAACAAGATATTTATACCTTTCCTTCTCAAAGTTTTATTTATCTCGAAGGGAGGATCTTAAAAAGTGATGGCACTATCGGTGCCACTCCAAAGTTGACTAATAACGCATTCGCGTTTTTGTTTGACGAAATTAGATATGAACTAAACGGTATAGAAGTCGATCGAGTACGAAATCCGGGGATAACTACTACTCTTAAAGGGCATGCATCATTTTCGCCTAATCGAGTAATGGGATTAGAAAATGCGGGGTGGACAATGCCCGGTAAAACTCTTTCTTTGGATAAAAACGGCGTTTTTAGCGTATGCCTACCACTTGATATTCTTTTTGGGATTTGCGAGGACTATCGTAAAATTTTAATCAATCTGAAGCAAGAGCTCGTTTTGATCAGATCAAGTACTGACCTAAACTGCGTGCTAGGTGACGATGATGTACAAATAAAACTTGACAAATTGGTGTGGAGAATGCCTCATGTTCGTGTTTCAGATTATGAACGTCTGAGGTTATTAAAACTAGTAGACAAGAACAAGGTCGTTTCTATTCCATTCAGATCATGGGATCTTTACGAATATCCCAATGTACCTGCGACGCAGCAGGAAAATTGGTCGGTCAAAACTTCAACAAATTTAGAAAAACCGCGCTATCTCATTTTTGCATTTCAAAGTGATCGAAATAGAACCTCTAACAAAGATAGCAGTCTGTTCGATAGTTGCAAATTAAGAAATTTGAAACTTTATTTGAATAGTGAACAATATCCGTACGATGACTTAAATTTAGATTTTGAGCAAGGAAAAGTAGCATTGTTGTATGAAATGTATAACGAATTTCAAACGAGTTATTATGGCGTTAGACATTCTCAGCCCCTGCTTTCAAGATCCGATTTCGAGAAACTAGCGCCTCTAGTGATTATAGATTGTTCTAAGCAATCTGAAGCAATCAAAAGTGCGACTATCGATATCAGAGTACTATTAGAGGCGAAAGAAAACTTTCCAGCCAATACTAAAGCTTACTGTCTCATTTTACATGATAAAATAATAGAATATGAAATGGGAACGGGTTTGGTCCGTAAATTGTACTGACTCTCTGTTTGTTTTTTTGTGGTTGTTAGAAGGGGAGTATACTAATTTCTTTTTATTTTAAAAGTAGATGTAAAATGAACGTACAACCAAAAAAAAAATATAAACGAATTAGAACTCGATTCGGAAAATACAAAATATCGAGTAATAATATCTTTTATTTAGGTATCTTTCAAGCCTGATGTGGACCTTGTTGAAACTCGTACTCTTGTAACATGGAATTATGCTCATCGTGCAGCACGTATTAGTCCATGGGAAACATATGCGAGGGACAGGGTAAGATTCGAAAACAGGATTCATCACATTTCCAAGATACTGAGTCCTATCCTGGAATCAACCCACAGATCAGCTGTTTATCAGAAACATTACAAGATTGTTAATTGTTAAAATTTTTATATTTACCTTATCAGTATTGATTCAGATTTATTAAATTTTTTTTAAATTAAATTTTATATTTACATAAAATAAAAATATTTGATTGCAGTAAATTTGTATTTGTTTTTTTTTTTTTTCCTTCTTCCTATTTTATTTTTCAAGGGACAAATAAAAAATAAAACATATTAAAGGAAACTTATTTTATTGATTATCATCACAATTCAATTCATTTAAGTTGTAAAACAGTGTATTTGTATTTATGCTAAAATCAATTGGTTCGCTAACTACACTTGCTTCATTCTTATTATAAAGTTCAACCATCTTTGTTATCAATGCTAGTGAATCGTTGATTTTTTCTATATTTGCGCAAAGTTTGACCGTCTCGTTCCTGTTGAAACATGCAGATGCAGACGATGGTGGAAGGGTCTCATGATTAAACATTGCAAACCATTGCGTTACCTGCTCTATCCGCATCACCCTAGTGCGTCCTCTTGTAGTAAGTTCACAAATCACGTTTTGACATCTTGATCGGTCTTTTTCATAGGATTTTTTTCGTTTCTGCAGCAATAACAAAATTTTCGGAGCTCGGGTGGTAATATATGTCCATTCCTCAACATTCATGTAAACGACAGTTTTCTTCTTTTCGCTAATGGCGATAGTCGGCACAAAGTTACACAAACCGATTCGAAAACATTTACTGTTGGTGAGTGGGTACTCGGTCACAAGGTCCATTCGACGATCCATCTCGCGTATCATCAACGACAAGACTGTGTGGTATAACGGAGTGGAGGGGAGAAAGCTGCAGCTGTTCTAGTTTTTTTATCACATCATTTATTTCCCTTCTTTTTAGTTCATACAAGGAAATGCATAATTGCAAATCTTTGAGTCGATGTAGAAAATTGTGAAGCCTTTTAACAACATACCGTCTCTTCGCTATCATTCTCGTCAGACACTATGATTTGCAGCTCATTCAATTGTTCACAATACTCGATAAACGAACAGTTTTTAGACCATTTTTTGTGGTCGGCAAAAGGGTCGTCATACTCCTTCCATTCATGCAAGACTACTCCGCAAAATGGACATCTTGTCCTATCAGACACTTTCAAGTAATACAACCCAGCAGCCGCTAGTTTCAATGGACTCACCGGTGACGACCAGCCGACGAATGTCGACAACCTTCCGTCTTCGTACCTCAGGTTCTTGCTCCTTAGCCGACCCATACTAAACTAACTGATAAAGGAAGCAACAACGTGCTTCATTCATAAGACAAAATGATGACACTCTCCCATTCGGAAAACAATATACTCTCTTTCATTATGCTGTGACCTAGTTTCGGTGTTGCCACATCTCATCTGCGACGTTGCCAAATCTTACTTTGCACACCTCGACCTACCTCAAGGTCAACACCCCCTCGTCCTGCCTTACACCCCCCCACCCTCAAGGTCATCTCAAGGTCACGACCACGACCCTACTACAGCAGACAATGACCTCAAGGTCACGGCTCCGGCTCAACCCGCCTATTTGTACTACTACGGTAATTATTTGTTGTCACGAGTTGAGTCACAGCCAATTTTAACTTTTCATTTTTTCCAAAATACAAGCTTCAGTAAGAAAAAGAAGTTATTGGAAACGTGTATAATTCGATAATCATTTCATCTAGAAATAAACGTTCCAACAAACATACATCATCTATACTAAGAAATGTTGGTTGAAACCATTATTTCTTGATGAAATGATTACCGAAATCTACTCTTAACCTAGAATCAAATTTTTGAAAATATTAAAAATGAAACGAATAAACTGTTAAAACTTGTTGTAACTCAACTCGAAGCAAAGCTGTGAAACAGATACCAAATTAACTTTTTATTGCAATTCAAATAGATAAATACAAACATATTACTTTTTAAATATTTTATTTGAAAAGAAAAGATATGACCAGGACCGGGACTCGAACCCAGTGTCCGTCATGTGTCGTGGTGCTTAGCCATCCTGAGAGACCCGGGTTCGAGTCCCGGTCCTGGTCATATCTTTTCTTTTCAAATAAAATATTTAAAAATATTAAAAAAAATTATAACATCTAACAATAAAATAAAAATATATTAATTACAAACATTTTATATTGATTAATTAGTTAATTTAGTTACTTAAATTAAACTACTATCAACATTGCGAATGAATAATAAGCAGATAGTTTTAATCATCCTCTTATTGTTTTTATGAAAACAAGAACATTTTTTTTAGCTTTATGTTACCATATGACGTAAATAAATCAATAAAAAATTAGGTAGAAGCAAAAGAATCTGTTATTCAAACTGCTAGGCGGTGGAAAAGATATTAAAAACATATAAAAACAAAAACAGTGGACTGTAAATATAATTTCGGTGGATCCGAAAGATATAGAGGTCGGGTTCAAACAAATCGAACCGCCCACAGTGCGGTTCGGTCGCTTCCGAGGTAGCCCGCTATAATATAGCTTACATCCACCCACCTATTTCCCAATAGTCTCAGAATCAGGTGAACGACGGTAATTAAAATTTTAGTATTAATTAATTCTATATACGAAATTTTTAAAAAATTGTGAATCACTTATTAGAGAATCTGCAACATTCAGTAGGTTTTAGTGTATGGTTAACAATATTTATTACAGTAGACATATCTACCTGTGCTACTATCTGGAGATCAGTTAGACAACTGGTCTCAGATTACTATAAGAACTAAATATATATTACAATTATAGTACTATCAATTTTTTTTTTTAAGAATTGCTAGTATATGCGGAATAGATAGTAGGTTTTACCAACTAAAGGTTTTAACTCCATTTTCTCTAACGAATCTCCCTTTTTTTATTTATTTTAATTTATAACTGTATTATAGTAATACAACAAGTATATCTAATGACATCAATGATACGTAATGGCATGGATAAAGGCAAGTAGAGAAGACTCTGTTGAGAGTTCGAAAGGTTTTTTGCGATCGAAGAGAAGAGTCTTCACTTAAGGCTATCGAAAAATCAAATAGAAAGAAGTTATATGTTATCTATTTACCCAGGGAATCGAAGATATTGAGAAACTTTAAATGATGCAGTCGTATGATCTAAATCCTAATTGCAGAATATTCAACAAAAATGTTGTTCTGTGAGTCATTTAGTTGATTAATCTTTCAAGATGTTTGAATGTATACATTTGGTAAAATTGAGACAAGGTTGTGGACATTGTAGGAACTTTGGGCGAACCAAGAAGCATTGTAATTATTTGTAGGAGGAGAAGAAGAACCAAGGAGAGATATGTATATATATATGTGTATATATATAAGGAGAGATATATAAAATGGTTTCAGGGCTCATAACAAAGAGGTTCTAAGTATATTTCATTTGGACTTAGTTTTGGGTGTTTTTTTTTTATTTATTGAAATTTACATCTGCATTAGTAAAAAACAACAAATAATGATTATCAATTATATATATAACGGCAAGTAGGGAACTACCCTGTGATAGTAATCCAATAAGAGATTTAAGCTAGACGGGTAACAAGGCCATCTTCTTTTTAGACGCCTAGGAGGATTATCAGGAATTGAAGAGGTAGCTAGGTTTACAACTAGTGTATTTGAGAGGAAATAAAAGGAGTGAAAGGATTGATATCGAGTTCGGGCCAAATCGTAGTTAAGGACATTATGGATGACTTTACTCGCAACAATGGAGCATTAAGGATTTTAAGAAGCGTTTTGGATTTTGAGTATTAAATAGGGGTGTTTTTCGATGGATTATTGGAGATTTGAAGTTCTATTGCGTCCAAGTCCAAATAGGTCATGATTTGGGTGCTTTAAATATAAATTTACGAGCATTGTGCCTTGGTGCAGCATATCTTTGCGATTCATTGAATCAATCGATAGATTATATTGGGTTGATGACCGCGTTGTCAGCAATGTAACTTCCTTGACCTCCCCTCATCTTTTAAATGCATATATAAAGTTACTCAATTACACATAACAAGGAAGTTACACAATCTATATATTTCTTACTTGCCGTCCACCGTTTTGATAACTATTGGAATGCACTGCGTTTGTAATATCATTTGGCAGCATTATATCTTATTGAATATCCGATCTTAAAGTTGATCTAAGGAAAGCAGAGGGGTATCTCAAAAGTACGGAGTATTCAGAGCTGCGTTATGAGTACAATTAATTGAATATTGAAGATAAAAGTTTATATTTGAGGAAAGCTTGGGTGCTTTCCTTAAATATAAATTGCTCATTGATAGTAGATTAGGAGGAGAGAATAAGTATCTTCTAAAGATAAGCGCAGTTAAAGATAAATTGTTTAATAAATCGAGAGAGAGAGAGAGAGAGAGAGAGAGAGAGAGAGAGAGAAATGCATTCACCCACCAAAGAATAAAAATTTCTGCCACATAAAGAACACACTATAATTAAATCTATTGAATGACTAGGTTTAAGGCTGTTTGCCTTTTATTTCCAGGCAGTTTAACAGTTGGACTTGTTCTTCTTACTTATCCGGCATTCCAGTAAATTATTCTGAGCTTTTGGGACTTATTTTCATTAAATAAATCCTAGATAGTTTTCTCCTGCTTTAGACTGTGTACTTTATATTTAAATGCTTCTTATTTCCAAATGCAAGATCTCACTGTTTCCCAAACTAATCTTTAACTTATTTGATACACTCGACGTACATTAGCATATTTTTAACAAATTGTGGCACAAGTTTCGGAATCTGTTCCGTAGGTTATTCGCTTCGAGTTGAGTCACAATAAGTTTAATTTTCTTATTTTCTAAAAACACAAGTTATCGTGAGCTTTAGTATGGAATAGATGGATAATGAGTAGATTTCGGTAATCATTTTATAAAGAAATAAAAGGTTCAACTAACATTTCGAGAAATAGATATGTTCGTTGAAACGTTCATTTTTAGATGAAATGATTACCGGATACACAACTCCCCATAATTTCATTCTCTTTTCTATACTAAAGCTCATGATATCTTGTTGTAACTCAACTCGAAGCGACATCCGGCGGAATTATTACCCAAGTTTCTGTAGCCTGCTGCTAGGTAAGTAATTTAATACACAAGTTGTCAATTTTTTTTTTGCAGTGATATGTCGGTTTCAAAAATACAACTACTGTTGTTACTGATGATAAACTTTTTTTTTACCTGCTGATACTGAGTAAACATTTTACAGATATTTGGATAGATAAATTTTAAATGGTGGGAGAGGTCGGTAGGCGTATTTGGACTAAGCACTGCACTATTCTCGTCCTAATTTAGAAAGAAATTTTAATTTTAGTTTGTTTTTTTTTGTATCAACTTACAAAATTTTATTTATAAAAAATAAAATGTAACATATGAAATATTTGCGTATGTAAAAGTTTAACACTATAGTATTATTTTAATGCAACATTTTTTTTCTGTTTATATAATGTAGAATATTTGTCAAAGAAGTTTGAAAATTACACTATGTACTTTCAAGATTTTCTATATTGTAAACCGGGCAAGATTTAATATTCATAGGAGCTTTGTGCAGCATGATAAGTGCTTAATGGTTTTTACTTCATGTGTGCGGTAAAAATTATACTGCTTACTAAATTATTAATTTTGTGGAGCTTATTTGGCCAAAAATTCAATACTTTGCAATTTAATTTACTATAAGAATATACTAAAATAATCAAATGTTTGATGTATATATATATATATATATATATATTGTTACGGTCAGAGAGAGATAGACGGGCGGAAGAGATTAACGTCTTAAGCCCGTCGAGATTAAGATGGTTCAAGAAGATCCCAGAATGACAGAGTGATAAACTAGTGTGAGTGAACTGTGACAGTCTCGCGAGTATAATAAACCGTTTCTGTTTATTACTGTGTGTCAGTTTGTCATATTTGCAGAATCTTAAGGTCGGTGGACTTTTATTAGTGAACTGTAAGTGTTAATTAGTATTTATAAATTGTAGTGTAATTTTATTGTATTTATACAAATTTATGTCAATAGTTAAGATGTTTTGTATTAGTAATATCTTATAATATTTTAGTAATTAAATAGAAGTTAAGCCTATGTTAAAATCTTTAGAATATTGTTATTGTAAATTTATAATAGTCTAATAATTTAATTGGTAATAATTGCATTGTATTCTTTTTGTCACATTGCTAATAAATATTAGTATCTTGAATTTAGGAGTAGTTTAATTCATTTTTCACCCCGTAGCCCGTAAAAATATATATATATAGATATTTAAAAATAATTTTAAGGCTATATTTTATGTCAATGTACCATAGACTGAAGGTTTACTTAAATTTGATCTGCAATAATTCTTATTTACACTTATTTTGAATTATACTTAATTAACTCAAGAGCACGCTAATGCTCTTAAAGCGAACCATAGAAAATTTAATAATATTCTTCTTACGTGTGTTGTACAATTATTTTTCCAAAGGAACTGCTTATGATTACATTGTTGCAATGCTAATGCTGTTGTACAATAACAAATATTGTAAACATTGAGACATATTGTTGTTTACAAAATGTGGAGGGAGCTAGGCGTAAAGATAAATCATAGAATATATAACGGGTGGCAACGGAAATCTAGAGTATGAAGATCGGATAAGAAATTTGTCAAATGCTGAGATTTATTGAGCCGGAGTATCAAGTCATAAATATTAAAAAGTTTATTTACTGTAATCTAGATCCAGAAAGAGCTATGTTATTTTTAAAAAATGCAGTAATCGTTTACTAGCATGTCAGAAGTTATAGACAAAGTGTTCAGAAATATTCAATTTTCTCTGAACTCATTTTGACTTGTTTCGAAGTGATATATATTTTGTACGTTCGTACTTCTCTTGCATTACTCTAAAACGATAAATGGCAAAAAGTGGGGAAATTCAAATAATTATATAGACATGTATGTAGTAAGGGATGAAGTGAAACATTTAGAGCCTGTTTAAAGACAACATTGCATATAAGTACCTACTGCGTCTTTAGTTAGTTTCTGAGTTTGTGATTCTAGAGCTGCAGCCGTTACG
The DNA here is from genome assembly GCA_037127475.1 of Arma custos. Lineage (NCBI taxonomy): Eukaryota > Metazoa > Arthropoda > Insecta > Hemiptera > Pentatomidae > Arma > Arma custos. The sequence goes on along the minus strand of CM073759.1, from coordinate 100,770,673 downwards.
TCACTGATAAAACTGTCCGAACATATAACTGTCAAAGAGGAAATACTGGGCTAGATATGTAATAACAGCTGTATCTGAAGACAGCCAGTACGATTTATTGATCGCCTTTATGGATGCAACTGTGTTAGACATACTGGGTTCGGAAGTAAGTTGTTCAGTTTTATAATCAACTTTTTTAAATAGATGGATGAAATAAGCGTTGTAATGATTTCTTTGATCGTCTTTCGCTTATTTAGTTGCATCAGGTTAAAAACAATTATTATTGAATGGATGTTGCTTTCTTTCTATTCTTCTCTACAGAGTTTATGTAAATGTAAATATTTATCATTGGTTTCCTTCTGTACCCAAAATAAAAGGGAAAGACCTGGCGGTTGAGCGTGAACTAGGACAAGTCACCTCCTTGCAGAACCGTTGTCCATGAAACAGTACAGTCTCTACCATGTACTGAACCCCAGACCCTTCATGGGTTGTAGTGGTACAGGTTTTTTTTTCTTCTTTAATATTCTTTAATATTGTACCTAATTTTATTTTTGCATTTTTCTAATCACTAACTATATGTTATTTGATAACTGGTTTAATTTAATGTTATTTTAACGATATTTATATTAATTATATAATTAATTTAATATAAACTATTAAGTCCCACTTAAAAATATATATGTTAGTTCAATTATTTTACTTTTATTATTTATTATATTATATTACTTCAAAACACTAATGCCCACATTTCGTATTCTGTGATTAATATTCTTGATGATTCTACTCCCAGAGTAAATTAAGAATATAATATTATTATTTTATATACTAGAAGGGACCCAGTTATTTGGGCATTAGGCGGACCATTTTTATTATTATTAATTTTACAAATTATAGAACTGTTTACTGAACACCTACATTACTTAACTCAACAACTAACTAAATAATGTATTTATAAATGTATATTATTCTTCTAGTACACTTGCTATATAAAATATATCTTCTTCGCTTAGCGACTATAAGCATTTGGAGCCGAGGGATGAGATGGGAGGGAAATGATGACCCCGCCTCCTGGATCTCTTCTAAATTGCTAATTTCCCTTCCGCATTAAATATGCTAATTAGGAATCCGTGTTATAAGAGGGGTTGAGCAAGTGGGGCCCGAACCCAAGGTGGGAATTAAACCCGGTCCGCTGGTTTATCTGAATCCCGGATTTGCTGGTTGTATAATGCCTATCAATGATAAATTAACTCGAATAATCATTACCTAATTAATTCATATTAATTATTATGTACATAATTATATAATTATTAAAACATCTGCATTTTATATCAAAAAGGAAAGAATACAATATACATATACTTCGGTTTTCATTAGGAGTTTCCCAAACCTATCAGGACAGAAGTTGGAGTATTTTACATAAAAAAAATTAAATTTAAAATAGAACCTCCTATGGTATCAATGGTTTTTCAATGAAATAGGGAAAAATCATTAGTAAGGTCATCATCATTCATTAAAAAGAAGGATTAATTAAAAATATCTAATACAATTATCTCGTCCTTTTTATTTTATCTTATTTTTCTTTATAAATGTTCATAAATTTATTTTATTTCATTTGTTTATTTGTTTTATTATTTTTTGTTTCTATTTTATTGTATATTTATCTTAAACTCAAAAACTAGTTTCTTATAACAAAATACTTTGTTTATTTCTTCTGGTTTAGGCCGTGTAGATAAATTTTTCGCCAACGTTTCATCAACCATGCTGCTGACTTCCTCAGGGCTGAGATGAGAAAAGAGGTTCTCATCTCAGCCCTGAGGAAGTCAGCAGCATGTTTGACGAAACGTTGGCGAAAAAGTTATCTACACGGTCTAAACCAGAAGAAATAAACAAAGTATTTTGTAATAATAGTGGTCGTGGAAACCTTAAAGAATAGTTTCTTATAAGTTTTATTTAATCACCTATCTTATTTTTGTTTGTTTATTCATTTGACACCACTTTATGCTGCTATGGCAAATCGGACGATGGTACAGTGGGAGTCCTAATTTTGCCTATCAAGGTATGATTAGAATTGGGATCTTGAGCGAACTCCTGACATCGTACATGCTCAGGAATCCCCTTAACTTCGGATAGTCGAACGTTCGGACAATTGAAACCCGGATAGGCCTTCTACTGTAATAATATAAAGCCGTTGTAATTATTATTATATAATGAATCTCAACCTTCATAAATAGAGATTTATTTTTTCAAGAACCAATACTATTTCCAAATTTTAAAAGGCGAAAGCACAAACTAAAGTTTTCTTGTAAGATCAGTTATGTTATAGGTAGTCTTGATATCTTGAACTGTTTAGAAGGAATCAGAGACTGTAGCTTTTATAAATAACTCCTTAATTAAATCCGACAATAAAAGACTGACCTCAACATGACTAAAACAATACTACCTAAGGGCTATGACTACTGCTTTGTGTCAAGGTTGTAGCATAACGAGAAATAAAACTGACTTTTTTGGTGTAGAGTAATAGCCAAGCCAGAAACAAAATTCATAAAAGCGTTTTGAAAATTTTGTATACAGCTTCCCTCCGAAAACTTACCCAAACGAATGCGATCACAAAGAATAAAACAGGATTATCCCGAAGGGATTCAATTGATGAGGATGTAAGCTTTATTTTTTGTCTATGCTACAATCAGTTCAGATACAATATATTATGTCAGGAGTTTGATAGGAGTGTTTTTTAAGAATTAAGAGTCTAAAAAACACTCCTCTAATTAAGAGTCTAAAAAAAGTTAATGCTTAAAACAAGTATTTACAAAGTAATTTAACATATGGGTCTCTAAGGCCACGTTCACGCTAAAGAGATATAACATGAGTTATACATCCTAAGGAAATATTGCGACGATTTATTCCTAGAAATGTTTAATAACAAGAACGCAACGTGACAGATATAAATTTGGTAGTTTACACAATTTTACCCACTATAGTTACAATGATATAGACTTAGCAATGGTTGATAGGTTCAGAAGTGGAATGAGAAGAAGCAAAAAATAATGGGTACATCAAGAATAGGAAAAGTACAACAAGAAGAAAATACTTTATTTTATGTATGCTGCAATGGAATCATTCCATTCCATGGATAGATGCACTCATGACCTTTCATGACATTAATGAAAATAATTCACCCCGTCATATTCACATTTGGAAATATCGGACATCGGATACAAATCATGAGAAGACTGAAATGTAGTACTTCGAAAAATATGTCACTTGCGATATGTTGCGGGATCACATGGATAGGAACCTCTTCTATCGTCTTCCTTCAGATTCATGGTACAGTTTGAGCGTCTTGCGTTTCGAATTTCGCTTACAATATATTGCTGATATTATATAGCCTTAACGTGAATGCTGTCTAACAGGCTTCATCAACGACTGCTAGGATGTGAGACAGTATAGGCCGAGAGAATAAATTAGTAACGTTTGCGACCTAAGGTTCAAATCCAGCTTGGGTGAATTAAACTTTATTTCCTGGTGGATTTAAATTAATGAATCTCGATCTTCCGAACGTGTTTGTTCGTTTCGTTTAACTTCACTTCAAGCTGTTATGGTCAATCGAACGATGTTGTCCTAAATCATGCCTATTCAATGAGTACCTGCATCGTATAGGCTCGAGATCCACATATTTCTTCCGAAGGATGGCATAACCAAGGATTCTTGGCCATAGGAGGTTATTGTGGTAACCACTATTTCTCAGGGAAGCCCTTCCACACATGTTACTATAGGTTGAGAAAGGCCACACCATATTTGCCTTTACTGAAATAGATTATTACGTTAAATGCCAATTAAAAGTAATTAAAACAAACTTTTCTATCTCAACCAACTGGTAGAGGTCCGAAGGGTAGATGGGAGGATTGCGTAAGGGGTGATCTAGAGTATTTGGGTTTGGGTAGTGATCCGCAGATGGAGGTTTATGGATGGAGGTTTATGGGCAGGAATATTGATCGGGAATCGATGCCGGCATCGAGACTTTTGAATCTCTACTAAATGATCTAGATTTATTATTTTATAGATTACTTTACATTTTTATTAAATTTCTAATTTCAACAATTCATCTGATGGATTTTTTTTTATTTTTTCTATAAAGCTGTATAATTTCCCTTTACCATTACTGTCATGCATTACCAAAATAATTGATTTGACAAATAACATTTCTCTTTAAATTTTATCCAGATTTTATTCAATTTTTTTGAAAGTAAATAAAATAATATTTTTTTCTAAAGGCCAAATTCTAGTAGGTTTGTATGGATTAGAAATCACTATCTTATAATATAAGAAAAACTATTTCTGTGCAAAACAATTACTCTTTTCCATTTTCATTCTATGGAAAAAATACGGCAAATCTTAGGCCAAGCGATTGCAATGAGTGAATATTTTTTAGGGATTTATAATATAAAAAAAAATTACTTTTCCTCTTAAAGTCAAACCACCCATAGATATACTTAAATATCAATTTTTTCCATCTTCTTTTAAGAATCAACCGTTGTAGAGGAATAAACCAATCTCCGAAACATTGGCTGTTAAGCCAACACGATTATGATTTATTGTTGTAAGCAGTAGTGGGAAGGGAGGCATCAGCCCGGGCTCACAGCATTATATCCGCTTTGTGATTTAGAGGCCAGTCAGCAGAGCCTTTTGTACCATGCGAAATATTCTATAAAAGTTATTATTTTCTTGCTTGAAAAAATAATTTAATTAATTAATTACAATGAATAATCTAGCGCCTGCAAAATAACCTAAAAAAAAATCGTTTCTTTTTTTTCACAGTTACTGAGCGATGCATTCAATAAAAAGACTTTTCGTGTAATGAACTGAATAACGTTTGATTCTGCGTAGAATAGACACCCCGACATACTTAAGTGGTCTTATCGATCTGATCGTCATTACTAAAATTATTAAATATTTGTATTTTTCATTAAAGTATCATAGTATAATTAACTATTAACAGTACAAAAAACTTGTCGCAATCTGACGAAAAATACGCACAGATGAAAACTTTTGGTATTTTTGTGAAAAAGGATCGTTCCAAAAATGATTTAATGATCGGAAAAATAATTTGTTCAAAAGTGACATTCAAATGGTGGTAGATATTACAATGTTATAAAAGATTAATGAATTTCATACTAGATGACTGAAAACTCTAAGGGAGGATACAGTTGAAGAATAGAACCATTACAGGCCAAAATTCAGGAGGAAGTTCTTTTCCATTCTCTATCGTAAGGGCTTCCTAGCAAGAAATGGTAGTATTAACCATATCATCAACGAGTTCTGTAGGCCAACCTACCGACTTGGTATCGATTCCCAGGATATATAATAAATAATGATAAAGTCTTGAAGACTTCAATAATAAAGTTCCGATGTAGAATGAGCTCACTCAGCTCACCATCAACGACAATGATCCTTTATGGAAAGAAGAAATATTCAGTTGAGAACCAATATCATTTAGAAGGAGTGATGAATAAAATAGTAATAATCCTTAAAACTTTAATTTTAGCCATAACACAAATGGATGTCGATTCCTCCACTTGAAAAGTTTTAACACTTAATAATTTGAAATTATACAATCTGATTTTTGGAGTACAGATTTTATAATTTCATCGATAGATGTTTTTGACAGCAAAAAATATTGCATGACTGTTTTAAGCCTTTACACCAAGTTTCTAATTGTGCCCTATGAACTTAACTTTCTTCAAGATTTTCGTAATTAAATCCTTGTTTCAAGTGATTTTTAATTAATGGAAAAAGTTTGAAGTCTTATCTATTAAATTTTTATCACACATAATCGTGGAAATCTGTGGGGTTAAGCAATCTAGTTTTAATGGTATTATTTCCGGTTGAAGAAGCTCTAATTTCCTTAGATTAAGCTTTTATTTTCTTAACTTAATGAAGGAATTTCTTCATATTACTAATTAAACTTTCTAAATGGTGAATTTATTATCCAGTATTCATAAATTATTTATTGTTTCCGGGGATTGAATATTAATTTCTATACAAGTAAATTTAATATATTCCAACCGTCAACCTTCATATTAGCAACAAAACTCAATTTTAATTTGTATTACTCTTCGCCGTTTCAGGCTACTTAAACTTTTACAAGACAAACGCTCTAAGTTCCTAATTAATTACGAAAGACTCATATACATGACAATCAAAAGACCCCTCTGGACTTACGGAGTAGAGCTTTGGACTACACTAAGCCAACGAATTCATCTAGTGTTCAATCCTTACCATCCAAAATCCTTCGCAAAATCTTCAATGCAAATATTGTTACGAAAAAAGTCATCCATAATGACAATTTTTTTTTCCCAATCAAACCTAGCAACTTCTTCAATTCCTTGAAATCCTCCAAGTTCCCTAAAAAGAAGATGGCCTCGTGACATCCTAAGCTGAATTTCTTATTCGAGTACTACCATTGGGTAGTTTCTTTACTTGGCTTTATCACGTGCCATTATTTATCTTTCGTTATATTTACTTGATATATTCTGTTCTACAGTTGTAAAATTCAATAAATAAAACAAATAAATAAATTTGTATTATTCCATAATGATTGCATATATTTTTATCCCTGTGATATCATTTGAGTATAAATTCTGATAGAAAAGAAGTGCTTTATTCACAATTATGTTAAAATAAAAACAAGTTAAAGTCGAAAGTTTTAATGATTGTTGAATTTAGGAATAAGTTATTTTTCTTTATTTATAAATTCATTTCTGAAGATGGGTAACAATGATGTTTGATCGGAATAATGTTTAATATTGGTAAGATTAACTATTATACTATATTACTAATAATGGATTGAATTGATCAGGAGGTGCAGTCAAAGATAACACAAATACGCAGAACTTATGTTTTTATTGTTCCAACGTTTCGGCCTACGATGTAGGCCATCTTTAGGGCAACCAATTAGCGGATGCCGAGTCTGCGATGACTGAATATCATAATACAAATATTTTAGTAACGAATGATTTTCTGTATAAAAAGAACAACTGCTCACAAAGTTTGAAAAATACTCATCCTTCTAATTATTTTAATGCTTATTCCCTTCCTGTATAGCAGTGTATTTTCATCCATTGAGTTTAACTTGTTACAGGTCATTTAATCATCGAAAAATTTATGAGTGGTAGGATACTACTCTGTTGGAAGCATGAATTGACTGGCAAAGCTGCCCGAAGAAGATACCTGCAGAGCCAAGACGTGTCCAGGGCCCTGCATGCGGAAATCGCCAACCTCTTCTTCAGCGAGTTTAGTGATCAGGATATCCAAGAGGAGGAATCAGGTATACCAAGACCTTATATATAATTATAATATATAATTATTATATAATTATAATTGTAACTATGCCCCTAATTATTGGTTAGAGATCATTGCAGCACTGCTATCTTCTTTTCCAGACCATTCAGCTGACGAAGAGAAACAGACACCATTCCAATCCCATTTGCATACTACTGACGTCACTTACAGTTTGAGGCACGTTGAAGAATCTTGGATCCATCTGTTAAAGGCCGGTGAGTGACAAAGTCGTTAGAACTTTCGAGTGTGTTCAAGCTGACAATTTTCACAAAGCCATTATTAAAAAACTTCTCTAACTCCTTCTTACGACTAAAGAAAGAAAAGGGTTTATGAATACAGTTCTGAAGGCAATCATGCTCTGAAAGTAGATTTTAGGGACTTTATAATTACTTTTCACATCGATAAAATAATAATACTATAAGCGCAAAATGATTTGCACATTTCTCAACACAAACTTAAGAGATTTTAGACGAACACTACATCATTCTACACTAAATAGAACATGTAACAACTACGAGCCGGCCAGCCAATGTCGAGAGAGGAGTAGGAAACAGCTGGAATTCTATCAACCCTAAATTCCGCAACAGCAAATTAAAATCCAATTACTACAACCGATCGTGAGTGTGAAAAGTGATCGAATGGTACAATTAGCTGCACAGTTTTTAAACTGTGGAATAGATAAAATACACTTTTTTGTTCAGTAAATACAGTTTTTATGTAATAATTTACTGTAAAATGTTTTATGGTAATTATGTGAAACTTTTATGGAATTTAATCGTGATATTAATGCTTTCTATAAATTTCTAATAAATCACTTTTTCCAATTCCAATAAAATCAATGGAACCCTATTTTTCTGAAAATGAACTATCATATGTTAGAGCAGCTCTTATCCTCTAAAATTTTATCAGAGCCTGAAAATGTCAATGGCTCACCCCAGTCAGAATCTGCTATATTATGATTTCACAGACAGATTTCATCGCGGACCACTCCGCAAAATTTTAGGTTTCTTTAAACTAGGCTGCATCCATGTCCAATCTCGGACCTATCAACTCTAACGTCTTTTCCATATGCCTAATGAAGATTATTGTCCCATGCTGGGATGCATTTTCCTCGTATTAGGTTGGCTTTCAAATTAGCATAAAATGTTCACTAATAAGCTTATATAAACACTTGATATAAAAATCTAAAAAAAATCTCAACAAATTATTGAATGTCAACTTCTTTTTACAACATTTGGAGATGGGCTTATTATTATATTATTTATGTTTTAGTTATGAACAAGTCTCTTTGACATATCCAATGATGCGTTTTGTCCCTCCAGTAATGTGAGGATGTCGGTAAAATTAGGAATAAAGAAGTGGATTGATTATCAACGAACTCCTTGGAATAGTCTTCACTTCATGTATTTCAGATGTTTTTCTACCGTTTTCCATTGTTCCATTTAGAGAAATCTTGAATGATTTTACTTTTTTCTATCTCAAATAATTGAAAAAAATATAACAGTCGACATATTGGTAATTCAAGCATCTTCATGATTTTTGTCGGACAAAAAAAACGTAATTATTATTTAATTAACGTAAGTATTATTTATATTCTGTTGATGAGTTTAGAATACTTATTTGAGTTTGTATGTGCTCTTATGTATTTTTTTTCTGGTAAAGCCTGAATTGGAGAAGCATTGACAGTTGGTAGTTATCTAGTTAAATATTAGAATTTTTCAGTAACATCAAACATTTCTTATTTTTTTAAATTTAAAATTTAAAGGGTAATGAAGTCATATTAATCCACAACTCTGATAACTAATTTTTTTTACAAAAAACTTAGGTAATCAGTGAAACTGCATCAGAATTTTATCCTCTCTGATGTCAAGTGTTGGATTCTTGTTCAGGGGACAGTGACAGATTGAAGCAGTTGACCTTCTGCAACTTCGACTTTCTCCTGGCAGCAGTGAGGACAATATCCGTGAGCTACCTGAGGTCCATCCTGGAACACGTCCGCTGCTACCTCCTCGACCGGGACATCGAGCTGGTCTACTACACCGTCAGGAAGTCTAGCGATGTCCTCACTAGGGATACTCTTCAGTTGGCTGCACAAGTCATTTCATGGCTAAGGCCAGTCGCTGGTAGGCAGATTATAACTCTTAACCAGATCTCATTGGTCTTGCTTTTATATACTACATAAAATTACGCATTGTTGATGAGTTTATATTTTTTTTAAATTATGACAAAACTTTTTTTTAAAGTACAAACCACCAACCTAAGTAAAAAGGTTGTTTTCCCTCATTATGGGTATAATATTTTACATAACACATATAAATTATCATTATTGTTTTAATTATATAGTCAATAATTTTTCTTATAATATCTGTAAAAGGCATTCATGTTTAAAAGTGTACTTTTTCAGAAGATTTTTTATCTCAGTTCTATATGCCATAATATTTTTTTAATAATTTCATTCCCGCCCTACTCTTCTTCTGCTCTGAATCTTTTCTTCTATTACTATTCTGGCCCCCTCAACGCTTGTCATTCTGGTCACATGGCCAGCCCAGCACAACCTACCAATCCCTCACTTTGACCACCTAAGTATCTAATAATATATAATTGTACGATTTTTATGATATCTTAGTAGTATAATTTCTAATAAATATTGATGTTTTTTATATTAACAATGATATTAAAATGCTAGGCAAAGTAAATACAACAAAATTAGTGGTATCCCTGTTCATTTTTGCGCAGTTTATATACTAATAAGAAACCTGACCTCCAATATACCATGAAATGTATTATATCAGCGAAGAGGCACAATTCGACACCTTCGTAACAAAAGCATTATGTGGGCCAACGCATCAAAATGGAAACGCTAAATCTTCACCTAAAAAAAATTTTAAAAAGTATTTTTTTTAAACTTCGGATCAAAGCTTCATTTTAGAACGGGACAGACATAGATGAACTTCAAATTCTTCAGTCTAAAACTTTAGTAATTAGTAGCATTACTTTAAGTAATAACACTAATTAATAGTAATAACACTTTAACTTTTATGTGCTAATAGTGCCAAGAAAAATGGAAAACTGATAAGAACCTGGATGATATATCTCCTTACTTAAATACCTGTAGTGAATCAAGACAAGAATGGGATACTGCTGACAGCAAATACACTAGTTATCAGTATGAATTAAATAGTTAATTTCTAAAAAAACAGATTATTTGCCTAAAATTAATGTTTAATTGCTTTGTTGCAAAATATTTAGAAATGTCCATGATGAATTGAGGCGTTGAAATGGGAAACGTTGGAAGTTTAGAAAAAAATAGTTTTCATTTTTTTTCATGAAATATGTAGTAATTAGTCAAACCAATAGGATAGAGAGAGCAGTAAGTGAAAACTGGTTAAAACCTCCTAGATTATATATTATACATTATTGTATACACATTGTCTTAGTCTCTATTTCCACTTGGAACATACATTTTTAGTCGTCAAAACGATTTTTTTGATCCTCCTTAATAATTACCTTTTCATGACTTCAACCTTTTCAATGTAATCGCTTCAATTATCAGTATGGTGAATCCCTTTGTTAGGTTTACTAATACAAACATTGAAAATTATACTGTATTATTTCAATTGTATACATCAATCCAAACTACGATGTACTAACAGACACGAGCGGAGAACTCATGAGCAGAATGATAATGTCTGCGATGGCGTGGTGTGATGGTTTCACTGATCCTCTTCTAGTTCCTCTCAACAGCTGGTTATTGCCACCTCTACCATTACAGATCAAAAGTAAAAACATATTTCAATACTTATTATATATTATATATTATTTTATGCATATTCAAACAATATCATATTTTTTTTCTCTATAGCCATTGTATGTTCAAATGGAGTTCGCCAAATTGAACCAACCTTTTCTGCTCAACATGTGGTTGTTATCCCAAACTCTGGAGATCCACAGTTATGGCACGTGATGTCAAACTCTCTCTTGCACACATTTAAAGGTAAAAAATTCAGTAGCATAAACGGATTTTATATATTTTATTTTCCCTTAATAGAAAGCATGAAGCAGGTTTACATGATCAGGCTATTTTTTTAAATAATACTAAATCTAAAACCACTTAATTTATTTTAACTATTACCCAATAAAGTAACTATTTAAAGAGGGTATTTTAGGGTTAATAGCCAAACTGAAATTTTGAACTAAGGGTCTCAAAAGAAGAAAAACATTTCCTATGGAGGTATGTTGAGGAGAGATTGACACCTAAATTTTTTCATTGTTATGAATTATTTTTAGTTATTTATTGTATTTTTTTTGTTTGCAATGGCATTAAACAATTCTATGCAAGGGCGGTCAGTAACCTTAATTCCTTACGAAGAAGGATATTTGAATTTTGTGAAACAATAACACATATACAGTGCAGTTCTGTCTCTGTCGAAGAAAGATACCGACCCTGTCCTTATGCTCAAGGAAATCACTTTGTACAACATATTCATATTGAAATATTCGTTAATGTTTATATTTAGTGATTAAAGTAGTTGGAACTAATAAAATAAGCTTTATTTATTTACTACTTTATTACTACTTAATAATTCATAGCAATGAAAATCTTTATTTATCTGAATATCTCCAAAATAAAGCGTTTGTGGACATACCTCCATAAGAAATTTTTTCCTTGTTTTGAGTTCCATTGTTCAAATTTTCAGTTTGGTTATCTAACACTGAAACACCCTGTATGGAGATCAACATTTGTGGCTAGTGATGTCCATCTCCATTTGAAATAACATCAGAGGCACAACTGGGAAACTCCTATCATAATATTATAATATGATTAGATTAGATTAGATTTTTTTTTGGGCGATCAACATATTGGTTATTACGCCCTTTGCACTTTTATGTTATTATAATATGTAATTAATAAAAGATTTTTTCGAAAGAGTAGAAATTTGCCCCATTTCTATATACACACATAAATATATAAATATTGTCTATAGATAATGTTCGCGGTTTTCCAAAACATATAGCTCGAGGCCAAAATAAAACGTTTGATGAATTGCTTTGTACGCTTTGTCTTCGGGATCTCCAGGGACACCCCTGCCTCCCGTTTTTATGAAGAGTTGAGGTGGTTATATCCTTCCTAACGCCTTTAGTATTTCCTTGCATCCTTCCTCTATCAAGTTATCCAATCCCGCCGTCCATTATACATATATGAGCTCCTCAAATTTAAATCCTCCATTCATTCCCGTGATACCCGTTCACACCCTTCCGATTTGTATATAGAGGCCCATCGAACTGTTGCTTTCGACAGATCGTTCCTGATTCGGTCCTGTTCCCTGTGGAATTCTATCCCTTCTTCCATTCGCTGTTCCAAGACCCTTCCTACCTTCGAATCCCGCTTATTTGATTACTTTCTATCCCTCCAGTTCCCCAAGTTTTAATTTTATTTTTAATGCGAAGTAATGTGAAATCTTCATTTTTTCATTATCATAAGAAGTTATTTTTTATTTATTATTATTTAATCGGCTTTATAGATTGACTTTTCTACTTGTTTTTTTTCTTTGTACTCTAAGGCTCTAAAGCCCACAATAATGTACAGTTACGTTATTCTAAAGGGACTTGTCCCAGAATAAATAAAGAATTTCTTATTATTATTATTATTATATGTGATTAACAATATTGATAATGCTAAACAGCAAGTCTAATATAGAAAATCAAGTTGTAAGAAAAATACCCCAGTGATTTATTTTTATATTTTTCAAAACAGCAATCTAAAAATATTTCTAAAATTTCCTTTAAAAATATTTTTGAAGTTAAACTTTACCCACTATAAATATGTTTTTCTGCTTTCTTAATATTTTTAATAAATTAATTATATTATATATTTCGTTGTTATATAAATTTTCCAATATAAATATGGCCTCGTATTTGATGTATGGATGGAGATGAGGATGCCACAGGACTGGAATATGGCAGTGCTGTGCCCAATACATAAGAAGGGAGACAGATTAAACTGCCAAAACTATAGAGGTATCGCTCTATTGCCCACTGTCTACAAGGTACTTTCAGTCGCAATAAATAGGAGAATTATGGCATGGGCTGAAAGAAATATTGGCGAATACCAAAGTGGCTTCCGGCCAACTAGAAGCACAACTGATCATATCTTCTCCATACGGCAGATGCTAGAGAAAGCATATGAGTACAATATTGACCTCCATCACCTCTTCATAGATTTCTGCCAGGCCTACGATAGAAATCTTGATAGAAATGAACTGCTCAAAGTAATGAAAACTCTAGGGGTCCCAGAAAAGCTAGTCGGATTAAGTGCGATGACCTTGGAAAACACCAGATGTAGGGTAAAAATCCAAAATATGCTATCAGGAGAGTTTGAGGTGGAGAATGGTCTGCGCCAAGGAGATCCCCTCTCACCTGTATTGTTTAACATAGCACTAGAACAAGCTGCGAGATCAATCAGAACCAACCCAGGAGGAACGATATGCAACAGGATGACCCAACACCTGGCGTATGCTGATGACGTAGTGATATCAGCAAGGTCAAAAGCGGCGCTCTCGGGAGCTCTACAGGAATTTGAAGAAGCGGGGAAAACATTGGGTCTTGTAATAAATAAGGAAAAAAACCCAATACATGATTTCCACAAAAAATGATGGGCAGGAAGAGCAGAGTCATGTGCAACTGCTCCACCACACATTTAAGAAAGTGGACAGCTTCAAGTACCTGGGGGCTTTAGTGACACGAAGGAATGACATCACTGCAGAAATTAAAGCAAGAATTTCAGCAGGCAACAGATGTCTCTTTGCATTGCGAAAAGTATTAAGATTTCGGAACATGTCACGGAGAGCAAAATTGTTGATCTAAACAATCTTAAGACCAATTGTCACGTACGCTGGTGAAACGTGGGTCCTGGCCCAGGAATGCGAGAAGATCTGTGATGCAGATCTGGGAAAGGAAAGTACTTCGGCAGATATTTGGGCCAGTATGTAACGAAGGCCAATGGAGGTCAAGAAATAATAGAGAGCTTCGGGAACTGTACAACGAACCAGACCTAGTCACCTATGTCAAGTCAACCCGTATAAGATGGCTTGGACACGTGGAGAGAATGGGAGAAGATAGGTACCCGAAGAAACTATTATATGGCAAACCAGGAGGCAGAAGAGGAAAGGGAAGGCCCAGGTTGCGATGGCTGGATGATGTGGAAGACGATCTGCGGAGGATGGGAATCGGACAATGGAGAGGTCGAGCTGCTGACAGGGAAGACTGGAGAGGCGTTGTTGTGGAGGCCAGGGCCCTACAAGGGCTGTAGAGCCATGGAAGAAGGAGAAGAAGATAAATTTTCCAAGTCACTTAAAAATAATATAGAGATAAAATTAACAGAAAACCTAGTTATCCATGATTAGTACATTACTATATATACTGAATAAATATTTTCTTTTTTTTTAGGACACAGTGGAAAGGTGCTGTGCCTAGCTGTTGCTAAACAATCTCAATATCTCTTGACTGGTTCAGAAGATACTTCTATTATTATGTGGGACTTAAAAACTTATGAAATTAAGCTTCGGATATAGTAAGAGTTATTTAATTATAAGAGTATTTTAAGAAACATGAAGATGCTTATCTTTATGTTTTATTTAATATTGTGTCTCCTCCTACTTAGTCAACATATTACATATTGTGTTTATCATATTTTTTAGTGTTGGCTCAGTCCTGACAAAAATTCTAATAATGAGTTAATATTTTTTTCATGTAAATAAAGTAATTAACTTGTGTTTATTACACATTTCTCACATGAACAAATTTGGTTTGAAATTAGTACATATGCATTTACATACATGACAATTTTAAAAGAGTCCTATCCTGGATTCTGCCCCACTCAAGTGATCCTCATAAAATTTAATTTGTTGCTTGATTGCTTTATAAAGATGTTTTTTTTTTATTTTTACATTTTTCCAGGTTCTAAAAATACTATAGTAGTTTTAATTTC
This sequence comes from Arma custos, assembly GCA_037127475.1. NCBI lineage: Eukaryota > Metazoa > Arthropoda > Insecta > Hemiptera > Pentatomidae > Arma > Arma custos. The sequence continues at coordinate 100,755,369 of CM073759.1, read as the reverse complement.
ATAAATTTTCTATTAAAGTAACTTACTAATTGACAATGAACAGGTTATACAGTACTCGCAAAACAGAGCGGTTGTGAGGGTTTAGTATGACCAAATACTTGATTATAGCTAAGGGGTCTATCCATATCCATATGATCTTTGACGATTTAATAATGAAATGATATTTTGTTAGAGGTTTTTGATCACTGCATAATTGCAGTGCTAAAAAATTCTTATTCCTCTTTTTATTATTTTTCTTTTTATCTTCCGAAATAGTTATTCTAATTTGATCTATTTTACAAATAAGTATCTACTTAAAAAATTTAATAGAAATATAAATTTTTCTAATCATTATGTACAAAGTAATTATTTTTTTAACATCTAGCGAGCACATTGCTCCAGTTCTGTGTGTTAAACCGGCACTTAATAATACACTTTTGGTGAGTGGTGGAGAAGATTCCAGGATTATAATATCATCATTTACTACTGGGGAAGTTGTTGTGAAAATTGATCATCACAGGGGACCAGTCACAGCAATTCAAACTACACAAGAGGACATACTCATCACAGGTAGGTTATTTACTAAACGAGATCAGATACTCTTTTATAATTTGTTTATTTTAATTTTAAATAATTAAATTTACTTTTAATTTCGTTCTTAGGTTCTTCTGATAAATCTGTGTGTCTATGGGAACTTGAAACGTATACACTGCTTAATACTATCAATGTGAAATCTCCTGTATCGATGATTTCTATAACAGATGACTCAGTATTCCTTCTTGTGGCATGTGAAGATAACCAGCTCTATTTGCACACATTGGCAACAGGAACAGAGATTCATACCCTAAGAGGCCACAAGGCTAAGGTCCGCATAAATTATAATTATTATATCAAACTTTAGAACAAATAATACCATTTTCTATTATTCTATTTATAGCAACACACAAAATAAGACTTCGTTCTTCTTCTACTGCACAGAGTGTATTGATGGAGTACTTATAATTTGACACTATTTTCATTTATTCCCGCTATTTGCTTTATTTTTGTATTAATTTTTTTTTTTACATTTACATCATCATCCATGCCTAGTGCCATTAGTGTTATAATACTATTAATATTCGGTATATTAGTAATTACGAGATTTCTAAAAAGCTCATGTTACTTCAATGTTTAAATTTCTTCATTAAAAAATAAAGCATTTTTCATGAACAACTTTTCACTGGAACAACTGGAACTGGAAAAGATTCAATACATACAAAACACTTTTCCACGTTCTTATAAGTGTAATAAAAAATTACTCCAGTTGAAAGATACATTATTATTGAGAAATTCCAGAAATTAGATAACCGAATTCAATGTTTTTTTTTTATAAGTTTTATAAAAATCAGACTTTTGTCGAATTCACATATCTATAAAGAAACCGAAAGTGCTTCTTTGTATAATTTCTTTCATTTTTTACTATTCAAATAAAAAATAGTTTCTTTTCCAATATTAATAGCTGCCATTTGTGGTAAATTATTTATATATTAATATGCCCTTTTACATAATAGGTTCCTTTCTTAACTGTTTAAAAACTGTGTTAAAGTTCGGAGACATATGCTTTATCGTCAAAGACAGAGACATGTAGTTTTAGTTAGCGTTTATTAATTGCCTTCCTTAGCAGAACTGCTGCAGTATTATTAAATTTTGTTTATTGAAGGTTTATTTTATTTAATTTGTTTCTATAGTATAAAGATAATATAATTGACGTTAATATTTTTAGTATGATTTTCCTCATTTATTTTCTCTACCCACTGTTCTCATTCACTTATAAGTTCGTTCAAAATGTTTATAGCGACATTAATAGAAGTTTATAGTTTGAATAATAATGTTTAAAGTAATTGGTACTGATCAATTCATTCTTATCTTTTGAAATACAACTGAAATAAGACGAGTTATTTTTTAATTATAGGTTACTTCGGTCACTTTAGCTGGAGATAACCAAAGAGCAGTCGCTGGTGGGGCTGATGGTAGGGTTTATGTTTTTGACATGCACAGTGGCTGTTTAGTGAGAACAATGGCGACCAGTCATAATGCAGAAGTTACTGGGGTAAAAGTTACCAACAATGATGACTTTTTAATTACCGCAGGTAATCAACTTTCTTCCTTTGTTATGAAATGCCACATCAATCACTTTGTCAAATGATTTTTTAAATAGATTTATTCAAGTATTATTTATTTAAAATCTTGATACAACTTTTTTATAACAGTTTTATAAAATTAGCTGGATAAACAGTTAATTTCTATTAGCTGGATATAAAAAATAAATAACAAGTAAAAAAAATTAATATGACTATATTATTTTGTTTGATTATTAACAGTAAAAAAAAATTATTTGAAGGTGGAAACAGAATAACATTTTGGAGCTTCCGGAAAGAAGATGGAATTGGTATCGATGAATCAATAATGCCTGTAACCGGAAAATCTCAAAGCCAAGCACAGAGACCACATACCGCTCCCATCATATGCTGTGACATCTCGAGAGATGGAATTACTGCTGTAACTGGTAATTTGGCTTATGATGTGAAAAATTATAATTACTATTATTAAACTATAAGATTATTTTTGTGTATTCTGTTAATGTTTTCATAAGAATCAATTAGCTCAAATAGGGGCTTAATGCCCATTCTTACTTACACTTACTATATAATTTACAGGGATATAACTTATAAAATCCATTTTAAAATAGGTTTATCATTTATAAGGCCATTATGATCAATACAAGTCATAACTGATTCAATTGTCAGGACTAGAAAAGAAACATACAATTTATTGATTCCTTGAAAAAAATTAACTCCTTGTATAAGAATTGTTTAAAAATTTGTAACTTATAAAAATTGTTTTAGGATCAATGGATAACTTAGTAAATGTATGGCAGCTGAATACTCATGAAATCCACTCTTCAATGGAAGGCCATATAGGAACTGTCACATGTGTCGCTATCTCTCCAAACGGAATATTTGCTATTTCTGGGTCTGAAGATAAAACTGCCAAAGTTTGGGGTCTGACATTAGGATTAGTCGTTTCAACATTCAAGGTTCAAAATTGCATATTACGTATCATTATGGTTCTTCAAGCTGTTTATGCTTATTAAATATAAATACATTCTTTCATATTAAGGGCCATCAAGCAACAGTAACAGCAGTGAGTGTCCTATCAGACAGCAGAAGAGTGGTATCGGCAGATAGACAAGGTGTTTTCACTGTTTGGCTTGCAGACAATGCTACACTGTTACATTCTGCCTTGGGACCTACTACTTATATGGCTATTTCTTATGACATGAAGTATGTTGTCAGTGGTGATGGAGATAACAAGTAGGTATTTTTTATTAATGGCCTCAATCATGCTGAAAACCTATGGTTTATGAAAATTATTCAAAAGCAGGAGATGAACTTATATACATATTTTTTAGTTATACCTCTTGATTATAAAGATCATTAACACCATAATATGGTGTAGACATGTATTGATTTCTATTATACAGACAGCCTAGAAGGGATTAGCCAACACGACTGCTAAAATGCATAGTTTCCATAGTCCAATGACAGGTTATCCTTCTTCCTCCAACTCCAATAAATTGTGAAAATTGGAATTTTAGTTCCAATAACTGCACAGGAATTTATAGACAACTATTCTCTGCCTCTTAATATTCTTCTTAATAACAGAATATTTCATCATCTTGCTGGTTTGAGGACATGTGATTGAGTCTTCCATGGGAACCACTTGGGCTTTTTGGGTATCATCGATTCTGCAGAAATGTCCAAATCATTTTAGATGTCACTCTTCCAGAATGTCACCCACCGATTTCACAACCAAATCCACAAAATACTTTCATTTTTGGCAAAGCTGTTTTTGTCTTAGCAAATATTCTTTAATGAAATATTACTTCAGCATGATGTCCAGATATTCAATTCATGCAGGTTAAACAGGGAGAATAATGATTTAAAATGGTAAGTTAATATCTGCTTACTAACTGCTTGTCTATGACCGTTTTGGACAACTAGCAATGGAATACGTTTCCCTTCATCACCAAATTTAGGGTTTATTATGATTTGCTCATAATTGTTCCTAAAATACTTTCAGGTATTTTCTAGTTCTATGGGAGGTGATTGATGGTTAGGGGTTTTACCATTCAATAAAATCACAGTATCCCTTCTGATTTACACAACCTTACTTTTATTTAACAATTCTACAGGATTAAACCTCGTCTACTCTAACTCCTCATATACATTCTGTGTGGTTATGGCCTTGACATTTCTTCATACTAAATATTTACTTGAAGAACTTTCTTCGAATTCTATTCTATTACATATGTTTATGACCAGCTTTGAATTTTTTCTTTCGAAATTATGCCAGAATTTACTGGTGTTTTCTTTGGATAGCAATTGCTTGATAACCAGTCCCTTATTATAACGGTCAATAATAATTGTATTCAACTATTTTATACATCTGTTTTAAATGTATCGTGTGTTTCCAAATTTCTCTATGCTTTACTTAATTTTCTTTTACCTTTGAGTGTTAATCCTAAATCTAGTTATTTAAATTAAATTTAGCAATACACTTCATGATAATTATGAAGGTATAAAATTTTGTCTCAATTCTAATCTATAACATTTTTAAGATATTACATTAATAAATTTTATATGGCCTTAATAATTAGCTTTAATAGTTCTTATTTTCCCAATATTTATAATGAATGATACGTAAGTGATTGTCTTTTATTATAATGTGAATATTAGAATAGCATAGTTAAAATACTTAATGAAGGATGTCTTTTTTAGTCTTAGGATTTGGCCTATTTCTTCACACAGAGATGAAGAAAAATTTACTGTGAGCCATAGTGAAGAAATAACATGTTTTGTATTAACAACCGACTCACTTCATGTTATCACTGGCTCAAGAGATATGTCCCTCAAAGTGTGGCAAATAGCTGGAGGAAAGTTAGCACAGGTATTTCAAACTTCATTGTCTTTTTGATAAATCTAATAAACAAATAAAAAGGCTTAGTGAAGCCGAAGGCTTGATGTTGATACCACCAATCTCTGCTTACAAACCTCTTTTTTATTTATTTACTTCCAACCCTATTTCCTTACCTGCATTTATCAACATTTCTGTATTTAGTTTTATAGTTTCCGCATCTTCAGCCAACAGTACCAAATCGTTCCCAAACCCAAACTCCAATATTTTACTGTTCATATTCAAATTCAACCCTTTTTCGGTGTGTAATGGCCTTTTTAATAACGTACTCAAGCGTTACATAAATCTATAGATTTTAATTTTTTTTTCTTATGCTACGATTGTCATTAGTAAGCTAGTTAAATATAAATTATTATAATGTAAATTATGATATTAGCCAATAACATATTGTATGTTTCAGAAAAACATTTTTCAGACATATGAGAATTATAATGGTGAAAAAAAAATAGTTTATTTTAGATAATTTCTGTCTATATCAATGAAAGGACCTAAATTTGTTTGTTATCAAAGAATAATTTATTTTTTATAAAAATGAAATGTTGATTTTATTTTCATGACGGATTAAATTAGTCAGTGGGTCCAGTCAATGATAACACAAAAGCAAAAGCATAACTTATTTTGTGTTATCATTGATTGCAACCCCTGACTAATTCAATCCATCAATTGAACTATCCTGTCAACTATTTTCCACTCAAATATGATTTATTTTCCAAATTAAATAAAAATATATTTATATATCTTTTGTTTTCTTAAATTTTAAAACCAAAATTCTGAATTAAAACTTGTATAGTGAGTTTCAACAGAATATTTCACCTTTATAAGTCATAATTTTGTAATTCACATAATAGAATTTTAATATTGAATTCATTTCTTTGAAATTATTATTAATTTTCAACCCTTATTTAATTTGAAGAATTAAATTTTTTTTCAACTTTAGGTTTTGGTTGGTCATACAGATCAAGTGACATGTGCAGCAGTAGCTATAACGAACAAGTCGATAGTCGTTTCGGGTTCAAGAGATGCAAATGTCATTGTTTGGGATATGGAAACTGGGGATGATCTTCATTTACTACAAGGTCACTTAGGATATGTGACTTGTGTCAAGTTAGCTGGAGATGGATCCATAGCAGTCTCAGGTATAAAATTAAGCTTATGTAATGAAATTAAGTAAATAGAAGAATAATTAAATCGAAATAAATGATTATTTATGCTTGATAGAAAGCTCCTTAATTAATCTATCTCAAATATCTCTTATTCCGCCTTATAATAATACTTTTTATTTATAATAATAAATATTAAAAGGCTTACCAAACCTAAATGTTCAGTGTCAATACCACCATTTGCAGTTTTCAAACATCTGGCAATGGATTACTACCCAAACCTAAGTATGTTTCATTCAAGTAATAACTAATTAAGTAATTACCAAAATCAGGACAAGTATTTTTTATTTTCTCTTAGAAATTAAAGTTTTTAAAAGAAAATACTTTCTTTTATAAATCAAGAGAACAAGCTCTATAAGCACTCCATGACTAGGCTTTCAAAGTATTTTATTACTATTTTTATTTTAGCGTGCATTAGAAAATAAATAAAACTACCCAATTACCTAAATAATAAAGCTATATTATACCACTGATTTTCAGGTTCTGAAGACAAACGAATAATTGTGTGGGATGCCAAAAAAGGTGTGCCACTCTCCTCCCTACAACTGCATTTGCCAATCCTGGATTTTGTTATGTCAACTGATGCTACTAGGATCGGAGTTCATCTTCTTGAAAGCAAACATCTTCCAATAATTTGTTTGCATAATACACCAGCAACATTCGTTAAAATGCCTGTTTATGTAGCTCCTGCCAAAGAAGTTGAAGGTAAGTTTTCCTTTTTCCTGTTTTAATTATTTACCACAATATTTGTTGAATATAGAAGTAAATGGAATCTAGTTTTAATAATTATTAGAGTTTTGTTTCAAATTGAGCTCTTTTAGCCTTATTTAATTTATAAAACATTCTTATTAGATTTAAGACCTAATGCACCAAAACGTCCCATGAGGAGGTTGTTGAAGAAGGAAGTGTCTTTAGACACTTACACCTGGCAGAGAAAATATGGCCATCTAACAAGTTCAATAATGAAAGCTGCTGTAGATGAAAGGTTGAAAAGAAGGTTCTCTGTATCAGCAAGTATGGAGGAAATATCAAAAATTCCTCACAGCAAAGAAACACTGGGATCACAGGTATCATTAACTGCATAATATTTAGTACTAAATAATTTCTATATCTCAGAAAATTTTATTCAATTACCCCTTAGGGGATTTATATATAATTCAGTTTAAATTATAATCTTTTCTTTTTTTTATCTTAAAATTTATGGTAGACAAATTTAGAAAAAAGTATGTATTTATTATAGAAAAATGTAATAATTAAAATTAAATGTAAACTACAAGTATATACACATTTACTGCTAAGACTAACAAAATTTTCTCAAAGGATAAGAACCAGTTTGTTTAAAACGCATAGCCTATAGTAAAATTATTAGATCATCAATTGCAATTGTAATATAATTTATTTTTAATTTTTTTTTTTAATTTATCTAAAAAGTGATAGAAAAACATAAGGGTGAAAAGTCGACCACTTCAATCAGGTGACTAGATCTCATATTTTTAAAATGACGCTCATTTATTTTTAAGTGTGTAGGCAAGAAGTTCTTTAGTATTACAATTAGCTTAAGTATGACAATAAAATTTAAAAGACCTTATAAAAATATTTGTTATTACTTTTTATTATGAAAAATTAGTTTAATATTCATTTAATAGTAGTAATATTAATTTAATTAAATTAAAATAATTCAAGAGAAAATATTTATAGTTCTACAACTATAATTTATTCACTTCAGTTTAAATTTGAAGTATAATGTTTCGCCAACATGCAGCCAAAAATTTTGGCTTTTAACGACTTACCGGTTATAGATAATATACATAACGACTATAGATACTTAATATATAAAAGTTAAAATAAAGATAAAGTATTTATAAAATAAAATTATAATTAATAAATTATATAATAAAATAATATATAAATAAAATAATAAATAATAATATAATGAATAATAATATAAAAATAAAATATATCAATATAATAATTAATTATAATAAAATACTGATCTATTGTGACCAGTTTATGTGTTTTCGGTCCAAGGTCCAAATTGATTAAATAAAAAAGTCCAAAACCAGTAGGTTGTATTCATAACAAAGTTCGTAACACAATTATTACATCAAGCGGTAACACCAACGCTATAACCATAATATCAACTAAAAATAGATAAATAATTAATAAAAAACAAAGATTATATACAGCTTAATCTACAAATTTTTAATAGGATGATTACCGCTGAGCCGCAAAGAAAATATAAGGTAATATGTAAAACCCGACAATTACTTGGCCATATAAACCACTGATGTGCATTCGCACATAACCACAGTCCACAGTAGAGTGAGCTCACATATGCAGAGACACATGACGGACGAACCCAGCAACAAAAAAAAAAAAAAGGAACTCGTTACACTATATACATTTATAATAAAAAAAAGTTGTGTGGTTTTATGAAACCACAATGCAAGTGAAACTTTTTTTCGGTTTGTAGACATTTAATTAAAAAAATTTGGAAAATTATTCCATTTAGGGTAATGAAATTGCGTTTTTAATCTTAACTTAATTATTGAAAAAAGGGAATGATAACGAGAAATCAATAGTAGAAAAAATATTCAATTATAAAATTTAATTTCAATTTGCGTATTAGAGTAATTAATACAATCATTTAGATGATAAACACATATTAAAAAGTAAGAGCAATATTATATAAGAGGGATATTCATAATAAAGTGTTTGTTTATGATTATATATTGATGTATTTTATCATTATACAAACTCTAGCCTAACCCTTGACTTATGTCCAGGTTGGACCATTATCCGGTAGAAACCGAGAAAAAGAACAAAATAATAATAATGTCTTTATTTATTCTGGGACAAGTCCCTTTAGAATAACAATACAGGTGTTGTAAGCTATTATGTCTTAGAGTATAAAAATAATTAAATATTTTATTATATTTATTATAAATATATTATTATTATTATATTATAATAAAAATTAAAATTAATACACACTGATAAAAGGATTTGATAGTTTTTGAAGAGATTTGTTATTAGTAAACAAATCATTTTTATTTATTTAATTTTATTTAAAGTTAATGAGCATTAAAACATTTAGGATAAAGTAAATAAATGCATTTACATTATTACATTATTATTATGCATTTACAATACACAGGTCAAAACACCCAAATACCGCGGAACACTTGCAGGAATAAGTGAGAATATAAATACTACACGGTCAGCTGACTGGGCGCCGCCATATTGGCCTAGGCTGTCCTGTCATGGGCCTCTCACTTTACCCCTTCTCCAGCTGTGACAGGACATGCTGATAGATGGGCGAAAAAATTTGGGGCGATAGAATAAAAGTTTCACTTTAATATTATAATATGATATTTTATTAGAATACTAAATATGATAAAATAAAATAAAGATGAAATACTTAACCATTATAGCTAAAAGTTTACTGAATTCAATGCTTTAGATTTTATTAGTTTTTTACTTAAGCTATTCATTGTACTTCAAGTATTGATATAAACCTAAAAATACATGAGAGACAAAATCCACCACATAAGAAAAGAATCTTATGGATAAACTTTTCACCATTATGTTTCTCAGGCATTTTTTATATTGTTGGAACTACAATTATATGACCAGAAAAGCTTTGAAGTTTTATATTTTTAAAAATCTGTCTACTCTCCTTTAGAGATTAAATTACAATACATTAATTATAGTTTTAATATTTGTTCAAAATTACTGTTTGATAAATGAAAATATAATTAATAATAGCAATTTAACTAAAACAATAAAAAAATTATTAGGGCCTTGGACCTGAACAGGCTGCTTTAGCTCAATCTCAGCATTTTGATCAACTAGAAGCTCTTTGGAACAAGAGATCTCCTCCTAGGTCTCGAAGACTTTTTCAAGTAAGAGGAAACCAAATATAAATTTATTACTTAATAAATTGGTAATTTAGGATTACAAAAAACTTTAATTTTGGCCTGTATTAAGTGACATAGAACTCGTTTTCATCCAGGCTCCAAGCTTCTTAAAGGCCAAGAAGTACATTTTATTTTTTAATCTATCATAGTTATTTCCATTTCTAATAAAAAGTTACTAGTAATTTTTTATTTTATTGTACTAAACTGAAAGTTTTTGTTATTTTTAAACTATTCAGTACAAAAAACACCATTATCAACATTATGATGTTGAAAGGTAAACAAATTCCGTTTAAAAAAAAAAAATCATCCGTATTGAACCATATTTTTCTAAAGACGGCTTACCTATAAAACAACACGTAAAACACCATATTAAACTTTTTAGCCATTTTATTTATTTTTGTGCAACTCAGGAATCTGAGATAAAATAGAAACCTGAGACAGAAATAGAAACATGTTCATGATGTTTGAGATATAAAAGCACCGTTTGTCTCAGTTCCAAGGTATGTACAAAGGCAAGCATTAGAGGATAACAATATTCCCAGAGATCTCATTAATGCAGTTAATCAAAAACCAAAAGGTTTAATTAGAATAAATGGGGTGGAATCCAGACCTTTCACCATGGAACAGGGAGTGAAGCAGGGAGATATATTAAGTCCATTGCTGTTCGTAAATTTCATAGACAAAATAAAAAAAAATCTGCAAAAGGAGAACGGCCAAAAGCGCAGTGGGACTATGGAATATGAGGCATATTCTAGTCTAAGCTATTCTCTTTGCAGATGACCTAGTCCTAGTGCAGCAAGATTTGTTTGAATGGGAAGAGGAGTTAGGAAGGAAAGGCCTATTTATCAATAAAATTAAAAGTAAAGTACTAACATATCGGAAGGGAAACTTAGGTAATTGATATACAATGTAATGGCCAGTCAGTTGAACAAACTGATGACTATGCATACCTTGGTGTTATATTAAGCAGAAATGTGAAAATCAATGATGAGGTCAACAACAGGATCAGGAAAGTCAACTTGTCTACTACCAACTCTGCAACTGTATTGTGAGTAAGAAAGAAGTTGGAAGTTGGTTAAATTAAGAATATATAAAGCATAGTACCTACCAACTTTTCTTTACAGTTAAATTTTAAACGTTAAATCTAGACAGACATAAAAATAGAATAACCTTAGATAAAATGATAAATCTCCAAAGAGTGGCTGGAAAAACCAGATAACACTGCATACGAAACAAAATAATCAGAGAAGAATCAGATATTGAGCCAGTGGAACGAATACTCGAGAAAAGACAGCTTAAGTGGTACTAGGTTAGTGGTCATGAAACTTAACAAACAGATAAATGACCTATGGGAAAATCTTGACTGTGTTGTAAAAACTTCATATCCTGGCTAGGACAATCACGAGATAGAGAGAAAGAGATAGGAGAAATGAGGACACTCATGAGAGACTAAGCTGCTTGGTTGTGATGACTGGTTAAATGCTGCATTGTTTAATCCCTAAATGATCCAATTTTCTAACTGGAAATACTATGTAATGGATATTTTTGAATATATTAATACATTCATCCTTTAATGTTAAGACAACATTTCACATCCACATAGAATAATTTGGAAGAAATATAGTTTTATAAATTCTTTTTTTTTTAATTTAAAACAAAATAAGCAAGGTAATCTGAAGCAATGACTAGCCTGAGAAATAAAAAGCATTTCTATTTGTATTTATATCCTCTTGTTATATCCTCGTTGAATATTGTATTTTCTGGTTATCAAAGATTGTAAGCAGTTAAACTTTTCGATACGTCAATACATTTTCCCATTGCAAATTGTGATTTTTATCGATTGGCTTTTTATTTAAATAATTTTATCTAATATAAAATATGACCAACAATTTTAAGTTATTCATTATTTATGGATAAGGGATGGTTTGGTCATCTTCACATGAATGCTTAGATTAATATATTATTTAATCTGTTTATTATTATGTATTATCTACAAATACATTTTTTCTGACCCAGCTTTAATCCTATTTTTTATTTAAGTTTTCAAAAAATTTAAAAAATATATAAATATTTACTACTGTTGGACTTTATGTTCTAGTCATTATCAAAACAGAACTCGAGGTCGAGCCGACGAGATTCATCAGATAATGACGACCAACCTTCACCTGTAGAAGAAGTGGCAGGTAATATATTCATTTTGAAACAGAAAAAACTTTCTATCACTATTTACAAAAAAAAAAATATAATTTGTTTGCAAATTTTTACTTGATTACCTTGTTACAGATTTCATAGGAGATTAAGATGGAAAAGAATAAATATATAAGAAAAGCAACCGATATGTGATCTTTTTCAATCATTTGTCTATTTTTAGAGTAAATTTATCTGACGCAATAACAATGTTTAGGATTTATTCTCAAGATTATAACTATTCAGAATTATGAAAAAAAATAAATAAAAAGAGAAAAAAATTATTAATTGAAGGTTTTATAAATTTAATGAACAAACATTTTATAGTTCACACATATTGTTTAAAATAGCTAGCTATACAAAAAATCAAGACACATGTCCTAAGACTTCTTGAATTTATGGTAAAAGTTGTTTCACTAGAGAATTACCAATATATGTGTACTGTTAATTTTAAACTATTGGCTATTTTATTATAAATTTTATATTATGTTTTTAATGATTCATATGGACATTTCTATGAATAGGTGAAGAAAAGTTATTTATTATTTAATCTGTTCTATTTCACTTTTATGCTCTAAATTGATAGAGTGAAGAGGAAATAAAAAAGACTTTCTGGCCTATAATTTTAAGAATAACATCAAGTAGATAACTATTTCTTTGTGTTTTTTTCCTCCTTTAAATTTGAAACAATCTTTAAAAAGCATAATTTGACAATGACCTTGGAAAATTTTCTTAAACTGATTATTATTAATAATTCTTTTATTAATTATTTTTATATGATTAAATTTACATGTTTTTACTTTCCAATTCTTACGGGTTGTGAAGATGTGCATGATATAAAATAATTTAAAACAACTGTACAATTAGTAGTAGATTTTATGCATGTATAAATATTGAGATATAGTTATAAAAAAGAAAATTGCTTATAGAGTTAAGAAGTTTTTGTTGTTAAAGTAATTCAAATGGTTTAGAAATTTTAGCAGTTTCATTTTTCCAATATCTAAATTGCAAAAGAGTTGTCTGAGATGAATTCCATCAAACAAGAACAATACTGGCATTCTAATTGCACCAATGATCCAAAAAATTACAGTATGTGATAATTAATGTAATTTGATTATTAAAAATATTAATAGAAAACTAAAACATTTAAAAATATATAAGCACTACTTTTAGTCTTTGAAATTTCAAAATTGAAAATTATAACACCTGGTTAGTTTAGTGTGCAAAGATATTTTAACAACAAAATTTATAAGAATTCAGAATGTTTTAATAATTGGAATATTATTCATATACATCCCTAATTATTAATTAATTTTTATTTTTTCTCTTTCAATAATTTGAAAATGATTTGCCTCTGTGAATCAGTAATATTTAAAAATAAGAAAGGATAATCATTCCTTTATATATTATTTTGTTCTAAACACAGTTATAGATTCTTTTTGATGATCTATAAGCAATTTTTATAAAATTAGTTTTTTAGATAAATATTTGAAAATAATAACTACTTACACTTTAGAAACATCATCCAAAGCACTGAACCTGTTATAACTATTAATAGTTTTTGATTATCTAACATATTATGTAAATTTTAATTATGTGAAATTTTGGTTTGATTGTATACTCGTGTATTTATATAATAAATCTCTGTCAGGTCAAGACTAAATTTTTATTTTGTCTTCCAACAACCATTATTTTAATGGAATTAGTAAGTATTTTATATTACATATTAAATTATGAATGCTTTATTACTTTATTTTTGTTTTAAATTTTATTTAATGTTTAAGGGATCAACACCTAGAAAAAATTTCTTTTGAACTATTAAAGTTATTAGTTGTATTATTGTTATGTACATAACTGTTAATTATAAATAGTTTATAATCAATATGATAAATATTCTATATACATTAAGGATGGAAATTCAAATGTAATTATATTTGTTAAATAACAAAGAGAGTAATTTGTTTGTAGTGCAGCATTCCTTCACTATGTATTATAAATGGGAAAGGTCCTGTTTTGATTTTGACTGGGCCGATTATGATTTATTTTGTAAATAATATTATTTGAAAATTGGTTTGGATTGTTAAGTTCAAACCTGACCAATTATTGCGTATTAAAGTCTAAATATTCTGTGTAGCCATTACTCTGAGTTTAGTACTCATACTTTACCTGTTGTATAGCTAATGAAATGGTATACCTGATTATAAATAAATTTTTGTCTGTAATTGTGGCACAAAAATTTATGTCTGGTTTACATGATTTACAATTAATAGTAAGGATATACTACAAGCCATTTACTTTATGGGGCAGTTTCCTCATTAGTAATATTAATACAAATTATGCATTGATGAAATAAAACAAATAATAAAAAGTAAGCCTGTGTTGAAATTAACTATCAATTTTCAATTAACTGTTAAAGTAGGAAATATTCTTGGCAAATTATTCAATGCCTTTTAATGCATACTTAGACTACTTAAAATTTGTTGTGTTGGCCAAATTAAATTTAACTGTTTGATTGTGTTTATATCATTTTTATTATATAAGTTACAAAGATTATTTAATGAGGAATCTGCATGTAACTTAAGAAGATATGTAGACATAAAATTTTGAGTGACAACAAATTAAGAATTGTTATAATAATACAGCAGTAACAACGATTTAATAACTCCTATTATATAGTCTTTCTCTTTTTATATTAGACAATTAGATCTGTACCAATTCACTGGTTCCTTGATGCAAAAAAAAAAGAAAAAAAGGCACCTGAAGTTATGTGTGATCTTCTTGACTATCAATTCCATAGATTTAAGAGGAATATTGATATTAATGTTATATTTGTAAAGGTATGACACTTAATTTATATTTGTATTTCTCACACATCTGTTTATCAACTAATAAAGATTGCAGTGTAATTATAAAGTTAAGAATATATAGTTTAAAAAAATGAATCTTCAATTGACAATCCTGATTCAATAAACTAATCATTGTCTGAAATATTATTATTATTATATGAAAATGGGAAATTGTTTCTCTTACTCCTTTCCCTTGTGCTATGATAATGATTTTGAAGGGGATTCATTATATTATTTTAGTAAGCTATAGGGAAAGTTTAATAAAAGGCTACAATACTACTACTATTTTATTAAAACAATATGCAAAACTTTATATTTAAAATAACATTTATTTTTATAAATTCACACCTTTTGTATTGATATACATTTAATCATGTGGAAAAACCATATATTTGGAAATTGGCTATTAACCAAACACTCTGGTGCGATACACTCTCTTCCTAGTGCCTTTCCTGTTTTTATGGTCAGGATTGCTTTAGAGTAGATTCTAGGCTTACTAGAGTGATGTGAGTTCTTAATAGTGGTGTGATTCTAAATTTTTGGAGAACTGCTCTTGAAAATATTGTTTCAATCTGTTTACTATCTCTTTCTTTTCAATAATCATGGATTTATCTCTACCATTTACATTTCTGACACGTTTGTTTAACTTACTTTTTAAACATTTAATATGTTACCAAAAAGTTCTTATAGATTCATGATGGTTCCCACTAAGCTTTTTACCTAAATTCATTCTTAACTGTTTGGTAAATTTGTACATTTTCTTTGTTCCTATCTTGGATGTACGCTTTTCAGGCAAGCTTCTTCCAAGTAACTATTCATTGGAGGTGAATTAAAGTTTTATTGCTCCAAATATCTTTAAGCACGCTGAGTGAATTCTATGAAGACTGTCTGCAATGGAGGCTAGGTAAATTTCTCTGAATTTGCTGTAATCCAGACAGGAGATTGGCCCAGTGCTAGAGGCCCTCAGCACAACTGGTGTTTAGGCTATACCCCCTACTTGGGGTCATCCTAGGGAAAGTAGCCCAGAGGAAATGATTGTATATGATCTTGTGTATGAATAAATGTACTGTTCTCCATAATGTTTGAAATATGGGGGACAATAACTCCTTAAAGCCCTTCTAAAGATCTTTTTCAAGAAGTGTATGACAGTAAGAGGATTCCAAGTACAGAATAACCCAGTTCTTACAAAAAGGCACTTCAACTGATTGTGATAACTAAAGACCCACCAGTCTGTTTCCTTTGGTCTATAATTTGTACACTTTTATTTTAGAAAGGAAACTCTGGCAGACTGTGGAAATGAAGCTAGAAGGTGAACAAGTTTCTGTTTAGGCCAACAGACTCAGGACCATATCTTTGTTATAAGCACCAATCCTTAAAAAGCACAGGATCGAGGCAAAAACCCATACCTGATTTCTTTATCTTAGATCAGCATTTGTTTCAGTCCCAAGAAAAGAAATCTAGAATACAACAGGTGCAAAGATTTTATTGAGGCAGTGATACCATCCTATTAAAGAGTCACTGGAGTGATAATGATAAATGGCTTATAATCATAATCTTTTTCAATTGGGAGAGGAGTTAGAAAGGGAGACAGCTAAAGCCCCTTCTTTTTAATAAATCTTGATCGATGAGGTTCATAAAATTTGCAAGCATCGAACTGCAATTGGGAAATGAAATATGAGAACTGTCCTCGAACAGAATCTTTTTTATGACATTGCCCTAATATCCGATTCAAAGATTAAATCACAGCAAGCACTCATAGAATAGGAGAAGAGCAACTGCTGAGGATAGGTGGTATGCGAATAATACCTCAAAGTTTAAAGTGCTATTATGGCGAGAGAAGATGCCTAACTGGTATGCACTGGGGAATTTTTTGAAGTGGTAAAAGGATACACCTACTTAGAGACTGTAATTAATGCCTGTGGTAAGACAGATCCTGATATTTCAAACAGGATGTCCAAGGCAAATCATAATAAAAACTAGCAGATCTCTAACAGTATTCTCGGCCACCGTAAAGTGGATATGAAGACCAAGGGGCCTGTATACAAGTTTTCCTATTCTCACTTCATATCAGTGGATAGCTGGGCAATGTTAGACAAATATTACAGTCCCATTACTGCATCAGAAAATAGTTGCATACAGAGATTGGTGGGAAAAACTATGAGGGATTGGATTACAAACGAAAGTGTAAGAGAGCAACTTGAAGTACATAAGCCCAAGCCCCTTTTAAGAACAGAAAACTCAATTGGTATGGACATATATGTGCCTCATTAAGGAGGACATGGAACCTATACAATATAGACGAATATTCAATTTTCTTGAATTTATTATTTATCATTTGATGGATTCAGCCAAATAACAACCTATGTGAAGTTTTTTATTTACAGGTGACCAATTTAAGTACTCACACATTGAATAGCACTGTTTTTCACTTAAAGGTTTGACATTGGTTGGTAATGCTCTTATGTCTAAGGCATTACTTCTTACAATGTATTCCGTGAACACTATTTTTCATTATCAGTCAAATCAGTGAGCTTCACTCTGTCACTGGCTGAATGTTATACATTCACTCTGCACCCTGAAAAATTAGTCCCTAGTATTAATTAATTAAAATGAAGAGACTCCCAATAGTATATGACAAAAATAAATTTTTTTTTTACAAAATAAATGATGTTTACTTACTGCCTTACATACTTTAAATAGTAAAACCTGGTAAGTTAACTTAAATATAGAAAATATCTCCTTATTCCAAGAATTACAGGAGCGAATTATTGTTTGTTCATTTAACATCACTGTATGTTACTATTGCTAATCACATGATGCTACATTGGGTGCTCTAAATTTTGGCTCTGTAGGTTTAATTAGGATAGCGATTTTTAACGAGTATCTGACATCGTACAGACTCGGGACCCCCATTTAACGTTCCTTCTGAAGGACGGCATAACCAAGCATTTTTTACTCCCTTCAAAAAATCCTCGGGCCACCTGCCGGCTACGAACCCGCGATCTTGGGCTTAGAAGATTGCTATGCAAACATCTAGACCTCAGGTCACCCCAACATCGACTGTTATTTGGCTAACGTTGGGGAGAACGTTAATTGAACATTACTTTATTTTTGGATCTTGTTGACATTAAGTCATTAACATTATTATAACTTATTTAATTGTTATATGATATAATTTTTATAAATCTTTTCTTATCTTTTTAAATCTTATCTTTTCTTTTCAAATAAAATATTTAAAAAAAATTATATCATATAACAATTAAATAAATTATAATAAAATTTTATACTTTATATAATGACTTAAAGTCAACAAGATCCAAAAATAAAGTAATGTTCAATTAACATTCTCCCCGTGAATACATCGCAAATTGCGAGAACACGGAGATCTAGGATCAGTGAAAAGAATTGATAAGGCTGGCCGAGATACGTGCTAGGGTGACCGAGATGGTTGAGGCGTTACCACGGAGAGGTTAAATGTCCGGATTCGAGTCCCGGTCCTGGCCATATATTTTCTTTTCAAATAAAATATTTAAAAAAATTATATCATATGACAATTAAATAAATTATAAAAGAATATATATATGAGGGGATTTATTTTATTCTTTGATTAGCAGGAAATAATAAAAACATTGATCAACTATATCAACTGGGAAAGACGTCTTATTTTTTCCGTAAAACAAACAATTAATGCTTAAATTTATTTAAAAATAATAAAGATCATGTAGAAACTATAGTCCGGAAAATGCTACATTTCCATGAATCACCACTGTTACATTGCTACTCTTTGTAATCCAAAAGCCCTAGCAAAGCATTATTTATTATTTATTTATAATTATATTATCATTAGGAAATTTTGATCACAATTCCTTTTTCCTTTGTTTTTAGCAAAGGAAGTAGTATACTAGTCGAATCATGTTACAAGAAAAATTTGGTAATTATTCCGCAGATTGTCGTTTTCAGTTCAAATGCAACGAGTTTAAACTGTTTATTCGTTTCATTTTTAATATTTTCCTAAAATACAAGTTATCGTGAGTATGTAAAAGAGAATGCAATTATGTCAACTATAATTGCTCTTATATTATTATAAGGTGTTATGTTTGTACTCAGGTAGTCCTTCAAGAAATAAAAGAAATACGAGTAACAAAAGTTGTATAATATATATTCTCACATTAACACAATTACTTCACAAAACATGATCCACATGGAGCCATAAATCGATCACACTGGCGCAATCGATGTTTTAATGAATTAGAATTGCGGCAGACTGCAGATACAATGATTTTTGCAGCAATGTGCACTTTTTTATGGCATTTCTTGCAGATAGCATTACGAAAAGGGCAGTGTTTCCGCCACTGACGACCACCACATCCCCAACAGTTGAGTGGTCCAGTCTGAGGGTAATTGTTGTGGGTGTGGAGATCACTCATACAGCTGTTTTGAGGTTTATAGGTTGAATGCATCAATGATTTAGAGTTAGAATAAGGGCGGCTAGCATGCGCAAACTTATGCAGTTTTTCATCTGCCTGAAACTTTATTTCTGAAGAAGCAGCCCTTGTAGATTCTGAATTTTGAGCATCTGAAAATTTTGGTGGCTTTTTATGGTAATAATATCTCGAGCTGCATCATCGAGGACGAGTTCATTCATACTGGATAATGAGAGAGTAATCCAGGAAATCGTTAAATTCGCAGGATCTAGCCCCGGCCTTTAAACGCATTGAGTAATCTACAACAGTTTCATTTGGTTGCTGGACTATTTTTCGGAACTTTATTGCCTCACTGTTCTTATTTTTGGATTCCAGAAAATGATCACTTAAAACTTTTGACAATTTTTTTTTAATTTTTATCGTTTGGAAAAGACGGATAAAGTAAATCACGTAATGTATTGTTTAGTTCAGAACCCATATTAACCATAGTTGTTAACCATCGTTGTAAAAAATAATGATAGATTGAATTATAATAAAAATTCATAATTATACGTCAACCACTATTATCCAAGATATATCAAATAAACTTTAAAATGTTAGTGGACACTTTTATTTCTTAATGAAATGATTACCAAAATCTACTCATTATCCGTAATTACTTTCTTCTTTTCCTATTAAAGCTCACGATAAACTGTATTTTTCGAAAACATTAAAAAGGGAACGAATAAACAGTTAAAACTTGGTGTAACTCAACTCAAAGCGATAACTTGCGGAACATATTCTCCAATTCGTTACTTCAAACGCAGTGGAAGCCAGTAAAATTGAAAAAAAAAAAGCTTTTCTTACTTTTCAGGATGGGCGAAAAATTAGCTTGAAAAAGGATGCTAGAAATTTATCTTAGGGGATATTCACACAATATTCCTTAAAAAATTAAAATTGCTTCATTTTTCAAAAAATGCGAAGAAAGAAAGGACACCTTTACTTCGCTACGACACTAATTATTCGAGATCAGGTGACCAACTTCGCAGATAAAATAAATTAACTATTTTTGTATTCAATGTATGAAAAACATGATGCTTTATTACTTTTACGCTATGATTTAGTTCTCTTGGAGTACTTAATTCCATAATACAGATTAATATATTATAATCTATCCACTATTTTTTTTACAAAATTATCGTATTGGCTAGGGTTTTCGACCACACCACTTTAACAAATTATTATATTGTTACACTCGTCAGAGGCCGGATTTTAAGTTCTTTAATTTGCTGTTCCATATATTTTCCAGGACGCAAGAAAAAACAGTTCTAAACTTTCTATTTTTTATAGTCACCGTTTTTTAACATGATTTCTCTGGGATATTCTTTTTTTTTTAATCTATGCTACACAGATTAAAAAATGTGCCAGAAGCTTATTTCATAAAATACTTCCTATTTTTTGCCTGGGTCTACGATATATTATGGCAAATATAAAAATAAATAAATGAGGAACGACAAGGTCTAAAGCCATCAAGTAGTTCTTAACTGAAATGAATTCCAGACCATATTAGTTCATTCGGATCTAATGATATCGATTACTTCATTTTTGACAACTGCCTGAATCGTTCGTGATTGCTTGTTTAGGTAATTTTATAATTATTAGTGTATATTGATTAGGAATCGCCTGTTGATATCAATGTCAGCTTTGGTATTTTTTTAAAGAATGTCTATGGTCAAATTTGAAAGGATTGTCAGTGTAAGCAGTGAAGACCCAGTATGTATTTATTTTAATTGTATTTTAAAAATATATTATTTCTTTTTACTAAACATTAATTTCGTCAGTCGTTTCCTGCTGAAAATCTTCTGAAATCTAAGTACAATGACAAGAAATGGAAGTGCAAACTTCCTGGAGAAAAACAGATAAGTGTGGTTATACAATTGGATTCAGCTGTTGCCATAAATGCAATTGATATTGGAAATTATGGATCTGCATTTATTGAAGTTTTTGTTGGAAAATCTAGTAGTCCTGATGATTTTAAGGTTTTTATTAAATTCAATTTCTCTGATTTATTTGCATGTTGATTCTTGCTTTATCTTATCTAAATTATGCTTTACAGGTTCTCGTTGTTGCCTCTTCTCTGATGACACTTCAAGAAGCTAAGCTTGGTGAAAATTTAAGCAATGTAAGGTTTTTCAAAGAGGATAGTTTGGCCAAGCCAATTGCTTTAGAAAAATGGGATAGAATCAAACTTGTTTGTTCACAGCCTTATAATAAGTTTATCCAATATGGTTTGTCTTTCGTTGTTGTGCATAGTAAAAATACTGACACTTCACATAGTGCCGTTTCAACTTTAGGGAAGTTCAATCTGAAAACCAAAGATGAGTCTGAAGATATAACTGTTGGCAGTTTATTCGCCAAACGAAAAGCAGACCCTGCTCCGGAACTAAAGGGTACTTTTATTTATATAATTATTATGTTTATTATGCTGTAATATTCTGTAATTAAATGTTTTATTAGGCGCAGCAGCAATCAGAGCAGCATCAACTTCTGGTATAATCACCCAGAAAAAACCCTCTTTGGCAGCATTATGTAAGATTAATATAAATATATTTATTCTTTTTTTCTGTTAGAATTATCTATTTTTAAATATGTTTTATTATATTTTATTATAGATGCACCTTCTGAAGTAGAAGAAGAAAATAATTTCAATTGCAAACCATCTTCTGAACCTAATATTCCACCTTCAGGAGTTGATTCCAGTCCGGCAGGTAATTAGCAGTACATGTACCTATTTAATTTAATTAGCATTGGAACAGGAGAATCACCTATTACAATATTTGGAGGTTATAGTGGTAGGTTATAAATATTAGAAATGCTAATAGCTTTAAATGGATTTTGTATCTTCTGAGGATATTGATGCTTTGTTGGCTGATTCTGGAAGTGAATATGAGCCAAAAAGTGATGAATTAAGTAGAAGTGATTCAAGTGAATTTGGTGGAAATGAAGATGTTTATCAACCTAGAGGTATTATCAATAATTCATAAGTATTAGGTTTCATTATATTATTATTATTGCAATATAATAATATTGCTTTACATCTGTTGGTATGCACTTTAACATAAAAAAGTTTTAGTTTTATATGGAACTGAATCTAATTAGTTATCCTGACATTATGTTGATTGTATATTTAGATATCAGATGTGAGATTACTATGTTGAAGGGTGATTTTATATATGAGTATATATATTTTAAGTAATGTCAAAGGGTCGGAAACAATAAAAACAACTTACTAATCTAATTAATGTAATCATAATGACAAGCATTTGCAAGCGTGTATTTTTGTTTTGTGTTATTCCTAATGCTATCCTTTAAAGAATATGTATGCTAGTTCCCTTATAATACTACACTGGTTGATATCAGATAGGACATATCCATCTCTTAGACCAAGTAGCTAATTAGGGTACATTTATTTAATCCTTTAATTAAATAAATATTTATTATTTATAACTTTTTACCTTATGGCTATACTGTTTACTTGTAATTGAAATGAGATTAATTTGTTTATTTATTTATTATTATTACTATTATTTAGTCCTTAGAAAGGATAGCAAAAAGAAGCAAAAACCAGATAAACCAAGAACACCTAAGGCTAAGCCAGATTCAAGAGTTAATGGATCTCCAGCACAAGTTCCAGTATCTGCTTTTACCAATGGTGAATCCTCTAATAAACATGCACCTAGTAAGAAAAAAGATAATGCAGCTAAGAAATGTCCTGAAAAACCTTTTAATAAGTTAATGGAAGGTATTGTTTTTGCTATCAGTGGTTTTCAGAACCCTTTTCGAAGCGATCTAAGGAATAAGGCTTTGGCAATGGGAGCGAAGTATAGGCCTGATTGGGACAGCACTTGTACACATTTATTGTAAGTTTTTTTATTTTTATATTTTGATATTATTGTACTGTACAACTCACAATAAATGTTATTTATTGTTTGTACTTTCTTTAAATTTTGTTTTTACCTATAGGATAATAGCTTACTAATGTCAATTTACTTCAGTAAATGTTTAATTATTATTATTAATTCTATCTGATTTAGATTTAATATCAATCAGTTTAATTTTATTAACACCTTGAAATATATATTAAGATTGTTATTGGCCACTAAAGTTGAAGTTATTGTATAGTTTAAAGTTTATGAAGATAAGGCATTATGATATTTATCGAATTGAAATTAGTAGTAATAGTTTACTTAATTACTATGGCTGGTAATAGTATCTTTTTTAAATGTATTTTATAGATGTGCTTTTCCAAACACTCCAAAATTTAATCAAGTCCTTGGACATGGAAAAATAGTTACCAAAGAATGGATCGAAACTTGTTATTCCAGAAGGATGAAGCTACCTTGGAGGAGGTAATTAATTTCACATTTCACAGTTTAAATAGGTTTTATTTTCAAAACCTTTTATTACCTTAACTGTCTTTCCTATTTGAATAAAAATTCTTTTGTTTTTATATTCTGGTAATTTTTAAACGAGATGGAGCATTACATCAGTCAAACATTTTAGAAGTCTGTTTTAGAAGAAAATTTAAGTCTGAACAGTACTGTATAGATTAGTCTTTCTGTTCTTATAAAATCATGTTACTCCCTTATAATTTCTCTGGTACCTAGTGATCTAAACTTCTGAACAAGGAAAAAAAATATATAATACTGTGTATTAAAAATGTAATAATGTGTAACAAAGTTAGGAAGAAGATGTCCATTTGCCGGTCAAAGAAAGTTTTCAAATAGCAATAAACTATGTTTGTAAAACCAACGTTATGACCCACATTGATTTTCACAATCTTCATCAGGGCATGTGATCGTTCATTTTAGTCTTTAATTTATACTGCCAACTAATAATTATTGAAAATATGATAACGTTAAATTGTCAAAAAATTGACTTAATCTTCTTTATTACACCCAGAAGGTCAGATATAAAATTGTGTGATCTTTTCAGATTTGCTTTGCATCCACCTGATAAGAATTTACCTGAGAGTGAAGAAGAGATAATTGAATTTGTCCCACGTCCACCCTCTCCTGTTGACAACAGAAGAAGAGTCAGTCCTGGACCTGCAAGTTCTGGAGAAGATACTGAAGAGGAAATCGAAAGGTGCGTCCTTGCTGTTATCTTTTATAAATATAAATTATTTATTTTTCATGAAGTTCAAACCGTCTTTAAATTATTCTTAATTTATATATTTGAAAAAGTTATTTAAAGAATAGTTCCTAACTATGGATTTGAGAAAACACTTCCAGACAAATAATTGAAATTTTTAAATTCTTAAATTAAATTTAATGTTGTTTTACCTCCTTCATTAATTGCTTTTTAAGCTATGAAATCACTTAAGGTTTTTTTTCCATGTAATTGATGCAAAATTGCTAACTCCATTTTGAAACTTAATGTAACCAAAATGTTGGCTCCTTTTAACATCTTACCTGTCAAATCTACAAAAACAAGTAACCCTGTTCAGTAAAGTTCCTTTCATAAATAATATATCAAAAGTTTAAGAACTATTTTTTCTAAAATATTGCAACTTACGGAATACATTCCGTCTCTCAACGTTTACACAGTTTAATTCTTTAAAATTTATTTATTTACACCCTTAATTAAATTGTAATACTTAAGAATTAACTATAAAATTAAAAAACACATTAACCATTTAGGAAACTATAAGTCCTTTACACCTTTTGATTGTGGTAGAATTTTCATCATTATCTTATTCAGAATATTTTTATTTAAAAATCTATTTAAAAAAGTTTATAACACTTACCTCTATGTAAAGTTAATTTTTAAGCAATAATAAGATCTAATATTCACAGGTAGATTAGATAGTTCTGCATTAGTAGATATTTATGATGATTTGTTACTTTGGCCTAACTAATAGATAAGTATTGTTTATTTATTATTATTTATGTTTCTTGTTTCACATTTTTTTTATATATAAATGTTTTAAAATATTGTTTTATGCTTAGGGTTCTAAGGCAGCAAAACAAACACAAAAAAGAAGAATCTAAAGTGGATTATGCTGGTGTGAAGGATGAAAGTAGTGTGAAAAATGAAAATACTAATCTTGTACAGTTTAAAGAATCACCAAAAATGTTTAACGATATTGATGCATCACCTGCCTTGAAGGAACCAGACCCCAAACATCAATCACCTAGCAATAAAAATAAAGTATTTCAAAAAAATAAGCACAAAGATTCTAGTATTGCTTCCCCTGGAAGTAAAAAGAAAAACGTCTTAACAAAGATGTTAGCTAGAAATGAAAAACCTAGCTCAGAAAATAGATTTTCAATGGACCAGGGAGAAAGTATTCCAGATGACCCAGGACCTAGCCGTAAATTCTGTGAGACAGATATTTATGAAATGGATACCGATGTTGAACCTGAGAGCTCATTTGCTAAACAATATGGGCTAATGCCTCTTTTGACTTATTATGAAGATATAAGATTTTTAATTGGACAAGATTTGACTCAAGAGGAAAGGAAAAAAGTGGATCGTTATATTTTTGCACATAAAGGGTTAGTAGGCTTTAATTTTGTAAACAGATACATGTTAATTAATGTTTATAATATTTATCTGTTTAATGTTAATAGTTTATTAAGATTTTAAATAATTTATTATCAAATAACTATTAACATCAGATAGACTATTTGGTATTAAAAAAATTTGTGTGTGTTTTATGGTGTGTGATGTTGATATCTAACAATAAATAATAGCAGTAACTCATTAATTTGCTTGATCTCCAAGAAATTGATTCAGTTACCTCAATCTAAAATAATAACTTAATTGAAATACAGCAATTTTTACCAATTCCTAACCAAGAAATTTGATAAAGTTTCTGTTTTGTAAAAAAAAAAATAGAAAAAATAGTTATTTATTTGACAAGTGAGGAAAGTGCCACTTTATTACAGTCAAGTGAATTCTAATGTGTTAAATATTACATTTTTTCTGCAACCATTTAAAAATTAAGAAATTAAAGGTGAAACTTTAGATTTGTTAAAACTACACTAGCACTAGCTCTTACAATTTTCTATTACTAACCATGCAAATTGTAACTCTAGGACGGTTTCCTCATTGAAACATTTATTTATTATTATTTAGTAAATAACATTCTGATAACACATACAAAAATAAAATAAACGTATATTGTTATATCTTGACAATTACAGGAATTAGTAGTGTTTATTAATTATTTATAGTTATATTATTATTAATGTATATTATTATTTAACATTTCAGGAATATAAAATGAATAATATTATAATACCGCCATTTAGCATTTAAAATAACACTGCTGATTGTCAAATTCGATCTAGCTGGCTGTTATTTTTCCAAGGAAAGTGGACTTTCCACACCAGTTTTAGTTGAGTAATGGATAGTATCACTCAATGGTTGCAGGAAAAACATTTTTTTTTTTAAACTGAGTATTATATCTATCTTCAAAGTTCTATTATGACTAATCAGTAATACCTATCTGCAATCGAATCTAAAATTGATTTTATGTGACTTAAAATATTGGTTCTACCAACTATATCTCCATCTGTTAAGAATTAGATAAAACTATATTTTTTATATCTTGGACAAGGTGCGTCTTTTTTAAAACCATTATTCTACTATTTTATAAATTCAATGGACACATACAGTCCTCAAATGTGGTAGTCCTATTGTAATCAAAATTATATGCAAATTTGTAGTATGAAGAAATTAAATCACGTAATAAAGCTTATTTCAGCCTCATGAAAATCATGTTATACAAAAACATGCAACCTTTCTGTATTTAATACACTATTGTATTTTAGAGGATGGAAACAGTTGGGGGTACAGTAAAAAAAAACACCAAATAAGTCAAGACTTATTTTTTCTTTGTGCCCACGTTTCGACCAAGAATATAATAACATATAGAGTGATAGAAAAGTAAAAAAGTGAACAATATATAATTAAGGATAAAGAATATAAAATTACAGAATAAATGTACAGAAGGGTGATAATGTAAACATAATACAAAGAGAAAGAAAAATGAGAAGGTAAACGGAAAGATACAAAATGAAAAAAGTATAAAATATAAAAAGGTGAGATATTAAGTTATGGAAAACCTAGTTTAACTACAGATAAAATATAAAATGTAAGATAATAGACTCCTAGAGGTTATAAAATGTATAAGAAATGATACAAAAGATAATGTAATATGATACAAAGAATAATGTAATATAAATGTATTTAATTGTATTATTATAAATTGAGTTCATAATTTATAAGCATAATTTTTTAATTTTCAATTTATAATAATACAATTAGATACATTTATATTACATCCCATACTTATATTTTCAAATTTTTACATCTCTACCTGTCATTCAACGAGATTCCTCATTACTTTCTACATATTTCTTCTGTATTTATTCTTTGGCATCATATTTTGTGTCATTTCTCATACATTTTAATTATGTAACTTCTAGGAGTTTATTATCTTACATTTGATATTTTATCTGTTATTAAACTAGGTTTTCCATAACTTTATATCTCACCTTTTTATATTTTATACTTTTTTCATTTTGTATCTTTCGGTTTACTTTCTAATTTTTCTTTCACTTTGCATTATGTTTACATTATCACCCTTCTGTACGTTTATTCTCTATTTTTATATTCTTTATCCTTAATTATATATCGTTCAAGTTATTATATTCTTGGTACTGTAATGGTTTTTTATTGTTTTTTGTTTTGTTTGTTTTTCTCTCATAGCCCTGAAGATGACCCACAAAGTAGGTCGAAACATCGGCACAAATAAAAAATAAGTCTTGACTTATTTAATGTTTTTTTGACTGCACCCCCCAACTATCTCCATCCTCCATTATATCATCCAGCCAACAATTTTCCTCTCTATATTGTATTTTAGGTATGGAAGGTGTGCATATGGTTTCGATAAATAATATGTTAGGGTTACTGTTCTTATATTTATTCAACCATGAAATATATTTAATTTATTATTGTCATTGTGAATATTTAATTATATGTATTTTTAAATTTAGAATCCCCCAAATCACTTAAAGTACTGGTTTTTTTTTTTACAGAACAGTTTTGGAAAAACCTAACAGTTCTGTTGAGTTTATCATCACTCGAAGTACTGATGAAGTTAATAAGGTTAGTAATGAATTCAGTGATACCTCACTGTAAAGTTTTACACATTTTGTTTTCCAGAATTTCATGATTTCTAATTTCTTTCATTAACAGGAGAACTGTATCACTATTACTAAAAATCCATCCTTAAATTGTGTCTTCAAAATAAGTTTATTTACTAACCTAAAGAAAGCCAACTTAATATTTATTTATCAAATCACTATAATTCCTTATTGGTGCATTTCACTGAAAAAGTTATGGGTGTATTAGCTCAATACAGAATTATTCATGATACGTATTTGGTGTATATCTCAGAATTATTGTTGGAATTCATTATGTTAGGCAATGAAGTTTTGTGCATTATTATAACAGGATTGAGGATGGCAATATTATAACATTTTATATACTATTCAGTTTAAAGATAAGATAGTATGTAAGTTAACAAAACGAATTAAATCAAATATGTTAATGAAGTACTAGTTTATGAGAAGTTAAAAATAAATTTTGTATGAAAATTAAATTAAATGAAAAGGAAAAAAAAACCCTATGAAAAGAATGGAGCACGCAGAAAAACTAGGGGAAAGGATCAGTGATTTGAGCCTAGGGGATAACATTGAGACCCAGTGGAGTATCCTGAAACTAGCAATTTTAGAAACAGCTAAGGAAGTCTGCGGTATGCACAGGGTGACAGGAAAAGGTAAGCGTACCAAGTGGTGGGATGACAGCATACAGGAAATTGTCTGCCAGAAGAAGCAAGCCCGGAAATCATATCTCCAAGATAAATCCTGGGAAAAACTCATCGAGTATCGCAGGGTAAGAACTGAATATAAGATAGCAGTTCAAGGTGCCTAAAAGAAAACTTAGATAGAATTCGATAGAAGTTTGGGTGAAGACCATCGGGATAATATTAAGAGGTTCTGGAGAACAGTTAAGGTTCTAAAAAGTAAATATAAAAAGCCTTTAAGGAATGTAAAAGACCAGAATGGGAACATACTCTCAGAGACGGAAGGAATCCTCGATAGATCAAAAACCCTCTTTGAAGAACTCTTTAAGAAAGAGGACTTCGTGTTCCCTCAAATTATTGCCAATGGTAACACAAACCAGGAGTCAATAAAAGAAGAGGAGATAGCCTTTGCCATTTAGAAAATAAGCCTCGGAGGAAAAGCCCCAGGAAGAGATGGCATTGCTCCAGAGTTTATCAAATACAGTGGCCAAGAACTGGTGAAAGCTCTTCAAAGGCTATTTCAAGAAATATTGGAACTTCAGGAGGATTGGAACGTCAGTGTAATTATTCCGATACAAAAGAAGGGCAACACTACAGAATGTAAAAACTATAGGCCGATTATTCTACTTGCTGTCATATATAAGATATACATATGCATTCTCAAAAAGAGACTACAACAAATTGTGGGGGAACAGCTCAAATGGGAGCAAGCTGGATTTAGACGATAGACAGATGCAGAACCACATTTTTGTTCTTAGAAAAGTATTAGAGGGAGCATGGGACCTAGACAAAGACATTTTCCTAGCCTTTCTCGATGAAGTCTACTTTCGACTCTGTTCCACACCAAGAAATATGGAATGCTTTGGGAAATAAAAACGTCCCAGAGGATCTTATCACTGCTATAAAAGCAATTTATAAAAATGCAAAAGGGATAGTGTTCAATGGGAAGGGGCCAATACATTCCACCTGAATAAAGGAGTTAAGCAGGGTGATAGCCTTAGCCCCCTACTATTTCTATATTTTATGGATTAGATCCATAAAATATGCCAGAGGAGAACATCACCAACTCTAATTGGTTGATGGAATATACGTCTTGTCGCCGTCCAGAGCCTTCTTTACACTGATGACATCGTTCTTCTTGTGGACTCTAAGGAGAAGCTGCAGCAAATCCTTGTGGAATGGAAAGAGGAGCTCCAACGTAAGGGAATGGCAATAAATATTGCCAAGAGCAAAGTGCTTTTCATATCTAGGCATGAACAGGATGATGTGCATTTGTCATGCAATGGTGAGGCTCTCGAAGTGGTGGACCACTTTCCCCACTTAAGAACAATCATTAGCAGGTCTGGTAAAGTAGATGAAGAAGTAGGCAATAGAATCAATAAAGAAAATCAGATATAGTACCAGATATGTAATAGCATAGTTGGCCACAGAAATGCAGGGAAAGCGACGAAACTTCACATATTCAAAGTAGTACACCTCCCAACACTTACATATGGGAGTGAGGATTATATCCATAGAATAGGAGGTAAAAGAGGAAAAACCCTGACTCAAATGAAGAGGAGTTGTCAGGACCGGGAAGAATGGCTCCGATGGATTGAGGCTCCTGTACGCTAAGTGGCACAAAGAAAGAGGTAGCGAAAGAAGAAGAAGAAAAAGGAAAACAAAATAAAACATTTGTAATTTCATTTTTGTGCATGAGGATATTCGTTTTTCATTTTTTACTTCAGAGTCATACCAAAGGAATTTGAAGGTTTAAGTTTCTTGTTTACTCATAAATAATTCAATAATTTTGTTTGCGATTTATGGTGAAATTGTAGGCTAATTACTAGATGAGTTCCATATCAGGAATTGTACGCTGTAAGTTTCACAAGGATATTGGGTTGTCACACATGAAATGACCGTTTTTAGAATGAGGAAGAAAATAAAAATTTGAGATCAAATCTAACATATTTTTTATTCAAAGTATTTACCATCATTTTCAATACACTTCTGCCAACGGCTTACCAAGTTTTCTATCTCAGATTTGAAAAACGTTGAGTCACGTGAGGAAATGAATTCAGAAAATGCATTTTTAATGTCTAAATCATTGGTGAACAATTTTCTTCGCAAAATGTTGTCCAAACTCCGAAAAAAGTGGTAGTCTGTAGGAGATAGATCAGGGGAATATGGGGGGGAGGGATAGTAAGAATTCATAGTCCAACTCCTTTAATTTATTCACTGTCTGTATTGAAACATGAGGTCAGGCGTTATCATGAAGGAGAATAGGTCATTTCCTGTTTACCAGTACCGGCTGTTGCTTTATCAAATTTTGATGTAGTTGGTCAATTTCTTGGCATTATGATGTTGAATCAATTGTTTTTCCCTTTGGTAGAAAAGAAAAATGAATGACCCTGGCCATAGACCACCATACAGTAACCATTAACTTTTTCTGATGGAGATTCTGTTTTGGCATGTGCCCAGGAGGCTGATCGGCATATGACCATTGACCAGATTGGTGTCGATTGTCATACATGATCCACTTTTTGTCACAAGTTATTAAGCGGCCGAGAAATGGTTCCTTTCTTTGACGAGCAATCAAAGAAACACACATCTCTAGACATTTCAACTGCTGACGTCCATTGAGCTCGTGTGGGACCCAGGAATCGAGCTTTTTTGCCTTTTTGATCAATTTTAAATGCCTGGAAACTGTCGTACGACTTGCCCCTAGCTCTGACGCATATTCTCTGACTGTTTTATGAGGGTCTTCTTCCACAGCATTCTTAAGATCTTCATCCTCATTGGTGTTTGAGACCGTCCACAGGGCGTATCTCCTGAAGAAAATTTTGTAAAACAACGATGGATGGTTCTTTCATTAGCACTTCCATCACCAAATGCATGATTAATATTTCTTGCTACCTGGGCAGCGGAATGACCGAGTTTGTACTAATAAAAAAAAATCATTCACTTGTTTCCATGGCCACGGTTAAAATTATACTAAAATCTGTATGCCTAATTGGAAAAAAACAAACACAGTTTGCAATTAGAGGATTAACAAGTGCTTATTATAGATAGTAAATATTTTGCTAGGAATCAACAGGCAACTCTTTAATCCTCTATAAAGATTAAGATTTAAAAAATCTGACATTTCATGTGTGACAACCCAATAGTAATGCAGCATTTGCAATGTTTATCCTTATGTATTAGATGTTCGTGATTGCCAAACGTGGTTTTGTCAGTTAAAATCTGGTAAGATTGAACATAACTATTTCCATTGGTCAAGGAGACTAAAAATTTAGACAATGACAAGTTAAAGCCGGAAATGGAAGCAAATACATGTCAGGCAATCGAAGAGTTTTCAAATACTTATTACCCTGGTTGACCAAGCACAAGAGTATTTGCAGAAGATTGAAAAAGTAAGCATAACAGCTGTTGTTGTCCTACTAACCAACAACAAAACTAACCAATCCACAACATAAAACATATTGCTTCAATGGCATAATATAGAAGCATTTGTTGTTGATAACAGGAGTGATTACATCTTCGTTTACAAATTATAATTTTTTAAATACATATCGGCTTGAATTTGATGGAAAAAAAAAATTATGTTACTACCAATCCCCCATTATTTCAGTTATTGTAAGTTGATCTTTTAGTTCCGAATCATGCTGATTTTTTTATATTTACTTTCTGGTAAATTCTATTTAAATATATTTGCACCCTGTAGAAAAAATATAACAATGTTTTTGCATGCTATTTTTCTGTAGATTCTTGAATCTTTTAAAATAATAAATACTGGCCTTCATACTTTAAATTACATAACAGTATTAAACCCAATAAACAAAAATTTTACTATGGTTGTAATTTCAGATGAAGAAACTGTGCCCTAGAGCAGTAGGAGTAAAGCCTGATTGGGTTTGGATATGTCATGATTCTAATTACCTTTCACCTATCTCAAAGTTTGAAGTAAAATAGAATTCCTAAGACATATCAAATGTTGTAATGTATAGAATTTTTATATTTGTGAAATTTTTAAATATAATATTTAAAAAATCATTTTCCTTTATTTGATCACCTTTAATTTCTATTGTTCTAATCTAATTCATCAATATTTACAGCATACTTTTTTTCTGTTTGCTCATTAAAAATGACTCTTTTTGAACATTGAGTGTCAATGTAACCCAAATCCAAACCTTATTGAATATTTTGTCTGGATGATATAATGGAGAATGGAGATAGTTGGGGGGTGCAGTCAAGAAAATACCAAATAAGTCAAGACTTATTTATATTTGTGCTGACGTTTCGACCTACTTTGTAGGTCATCTTCAGGGCTATGAAAGAAAAAACAAACTAAACAAAAATACATAAAAAACATTACAGTACCAAGAATATAATAACATATACAGTTAAGAATAGTAAAATAGTGACAGATATATAATAAAGGATAAAGAATATAAAATTACAGAATAAATGTACAGAAGGGTGATAATGTAAACATAATACAAAGAGAAAGAAAAATGATAAGTTAAACGGAAAGATACAAAATAAAAAAGATTGAAATATAAAAAGGTGAGATATAAAGTTATGGAAAACCTAGTTTAATTACAGATAAAATATGAAATATATGATAATAGACTCCTACAGGTTACATAAGTAAAATGAATGAAAAATGATACAAAATATGATGCCAAAGAATAAATACAGAACAAATATGTAGAAAGTAATGAATAGGTATCTCGTTGAATGACAGGTAGTTATGTAAAATTTGAAAAATATAAGAATGGGATGTAATTAACATAAATATAGTTGATTGTATTATAATAAATTTGAAAATTAAAAATTAACACGTTCAGTGCTAATAGAAAAATCCGTAACTATCCACAAGTGCGACACGGGGTCAATTAACCCCGTGCAGTAACTATCCACAAGTGCGTCGCGGGGTCAATCTGCTCCGTGTCCTTTCCTTAGTTTAAACGTATTCAGCTTGCTGAAAATTGATCAATTTAGGAAAAATCAATTGTTTTCCCACTTCATAGGTTTAGGTCAGTATACCACAGCAGCAGGACATTAGCCCCATTCTTTATTTATAACTTACGGTTATATTGTGTTTTTTATTTAGATTCGGTTTTGAAAACCGATTATATTTGGGAGTTAGTTAAAAATAACGAATGGGGCTATTAATTGATTTATTCAAAAGTTCATTAACCTAATTGAAATTGTACTCGTAAATAAATTATTTTTGTTTTCAAATAAAGACACCTTTTCCCTTCTTGAAATTAAATTTTATGAGATTTTATACACAGGAAATGAATTTAATTTTTTTGTGAGGTTCGGTACCACCCCTCCCCCCCCCCAAAAAAACATATCCTTTTACATATTATAGGAAAATAAAACTCACAACAACTTTGGTACTTTTCCAATCTAAAGCCCACCTACCCCAGCACGCTCCTCTGGCACTTACCTCAACTATTTGGCAGCTGTCAGGTTATGATGCCTGAAATATATTTGAAATAGTAAACAGACAACAGGATTCTTAGGAAATGAAATAGGAGATGATATACAGCTAAAATATGATTTTTTTTTGGTTTTCTTTCATTTTTACCTATTTTTCTTTGAAAGAGAAATAGGTAAAAATGAAAGAAAACCAAAAAAAAAATCATATTTTAGCTGTATATCATATTTTCTCTTTAAATTTAAAATATATAAATAAGAACGTAAAAAATAACATTTATTATAAACAATATTCATTACAAATAAGAATATCACATCAAACAGTGTCGTATATACAGAACAATCAAAACAATTAACCATAAAACATCACATTGTAGTTAAATCTAATTATTTATGTTCAATATTTAAATATTTCAATTACAAAATACAAATTAACATCTGATAAACATTTACTATAAACAATATTGATTAAACACAACGATATCTAGCAACGATTGTAAACAATATTAATTAAAAAGAACAATATGTTACAAAAATTATAAACAATGTTCATTAAAAAGAACAATATTCTTCAGTTGCAGTTTCATATTATGTCCCTTTCTACAACACATTTTCCGGGGAATGACGTTCCGCTCCTGTAGAAATACCACAGCTGACTTTTCATCAATCACCTCGCGAAAAATCTTCATCAAATTCCAACTCATATTGTATAATTAACATGAAAACAAATAAACGTCCACTAGACACAAACAATAACAAAGGGCTAAGGAAGGTTTTGCTAAGAGTAGGAGGTAGTTAACGAAACTGCCACTTGGGGCACTAAGGTAGGTGGGCTTTAGATTGGAAAAGTACCAAAATTAGTAGTTGAGGAAAGCAAAAAAATACAAATTGAATAAAAAAAAAATACAATAATTGAAGCGATGTAGCATTGGGATCGTCAATATTTATTTGACAATCATCAATGTTGCCGGTTTGGCCTTTCGAAGAATGGCTGGAAATCTTCTGATGAACATATGCTAAATCATCTTCGTCGTCTGAACTTGACGACTCATCAGACTGGAATTCAAATTCATCTTCACTACTGTTATCAAGGCTTGATTCACTTTCACTGGAGGATGGATTTTTGAGCGATAAAGCCAAGTCAACCAAATTCCGCACGGAACGTGTTAAAAAATAATGCTTATAAATATGAACTCTTTGATTACAACATACAATAGATGCCAAAGTGATGAAGGGAGAAATAGGTGTGAAGATTGGAGATGGAGAAGGGTGAAGAGAAGATATAAATATTAATATGAGTGCGAACCTAATGGGAGAGGCAGCTGGGTGAAATGAGTAACTGACAAATAAAATATGTTACAAAGCAAGACGGAAGCGCTAGCAGCGATCTCTAATGGCCAAAAATGTAACTAAGAGAAAGAGTATAGAAAAATGATTAAAAAGTAGGTTGAAACGTCGGCACAAATATAAATAAGAATTAACTTATTTGGTGTTTTCTTGACTGCACCCCCCAACTATCTCCATTCTCTACTTATTTAATATAATTGGTACGGTTTGTCTTTACAAAGAAAGATTTATGAGTCTAAGCGTTGGGTGTGTGCTGCTTGAGTAAATGTGACTTCATGATTAAAAGGTGTCTAGTTGTGATTATTGAAGGTGGTGTGAATCTATTTGGTGCCCAAACAACTGATGCTGTTTTGAGCCCTTGTTCAATCTCTAATATCTAGATTTACTTTACTTTTATGAGATAAATATGGCTAAGAGACTAGTCAAAGATTCATTCATTGATTTTTTTATCATTGACTTTTATCTTGTACTAGCTGACCCGGCCACGCGTTGCTGTGGCTGTTATAATAGTATTAAAAAATATTAGTTAAAATTTGAATTTAAAAGAAATAATGAATTAATGAAAACACGAATTAAATAGATTTTTGATTTTATATTTTATTCATCTCATATCTAACTATATTATATAATAAATATATAATATACAACGCTCATAACTGATAAAATATAAATATGAGTTTAATGAATGGGATTATATAATGTTTGATTTTTAATTATGGATATTAATATTATATTAAATTAAAAATATTTATTTCAATTTAATTGATGGCTAATCGATGCACAATATTTTTTGTTAATCTATCCGTTGCTAATACAAATATATTAGATGATTTACTAATACGTGAGCATGCAACATATAATTGCCATGGGAGAAACATGGATATTTTAAGTCCAAACCGCAAATGGACATTGTCTGGCCTTGATACCTGTTGATGGGTATAGCAAAACTCAAACATTTATCAAATTGAAGTCTTTTGAATGGTATTATGAGTTAAAATATAGCCTATATTTTAAGTTGGACAATGTTATGCATCTGTGCCGAATTTCATTAAAATCGGTCCAGTAGTTTCGGAGATTAGCCCGGACAAACATCATGTCAGATTTTTATATATATAGATAAAATTCCGGTCATTTGATACATGATAGGACTGAACTCAGGTTCTATTAGACCTACAGATCTGCGGTTGGGCTCATATTGTAGAAAATTAAAATTTCTTTATAAAAGGTCGATTACGTTTTTTAGACAAATAATCATTTTTTTTCTAGAAATGTTTCAACTTTTTTTCAAATCCAAAAAAATAAAATAAGAAAAAAAGTTGGTAGAAACCTTCCCTAGAGTGTACCAAACAACTTCCCAAAGTTTCATGACAATCAGATGATTGGTGTAGTAATGCATAAAGGACAAACTCACATACATTCATTTTTATATATATAGGTATGATAGGACTGAACTCAGGTTCTATTGGACCTACAGAGCTGCGGTTGGGCTCAAATTGTAGAAAATTAAATCTTCTTTTAAAAAAATCGATTACGTTTTTTAGACAAATAATAATTTTTTTTTCTAGAAATTTTTGAACATTTTTTCAAATCCCAAAAAATAAAATAAAAAAAAGTTAGTAGAAACCTTCCCTAGAGTGTACTGATCAACTTCCCAAAGTTTCATGACAATCAGATGATTGGTGTAGTAATGCATAAAGGACAAACACACATAAATTCATTTATATATATATATATATATATATATATATATATATATATATATATATATATATATATATATTATTATTATTATTGTATGTTCTTATAAAGATAAAACACTGGGATCTTTACAAGTTGGTTTCTGTTGTTAAACATAAAACAAGATTTCTTCAAAATAATTTTAATTTTACTGTTTTATTATCTTCTAGATTTCTTTCCATTCTTATTATTTCTCATCAATTATTTATCTTTTACTCATTGTATTTCTTGTTATTCGCATCATTTATGTTTATATAACCTGTTATATCTTCTTTGATAATGCAATTTTTATATAGTTTTTTCTGTTTTCTTTTATTCTCAACCCACGTAATGGTATAAAACTTAGGCCAACAAGTAGGCACAAATAAAATAAGTCAAACTTCGTTTGCGTAATTTATTAACTGCACCCCTTGGCCATTTCACATTCTTTTAAGATATATTCAGTCAACCATTATCCACATCATTTTGTACAAAATAATTGTTTAAAGCATAGTTGTGCCCTACAACTTTCTATTTTTTTGCACATAATGTGGTAGAAGCTTCAATTGATAATCATTTTGAATAGTTCCTAATGGATTATCTTTAAGCACTCATAGAGAACAATTAGAAACTCATCAAAGCTGCTGTGCTCAAGAACAGCAGATCCTCATTATCTGATTTCTCTAATTAGATCTGTACTTTCTCTATGATATCTTTATCAGGAACTGCTAATAACCTTAGAAATTATAATGTTGCTTTTAATAATTATCTTATAACCTTGGGCCATTGGGAGGGTTGATCAAGATTGCATCTGTTTAAGGGCGAATTTATTGGCTTTTAGTAATCCTTAATTACTACTATGTTTTCATTAATTTATGTTATTAAATTAATTTTAAAAACAAGAAGGTAAATGTTTCAATTTGATGGGCCATATGATTCTCTCTACCTTCTGGTTCAATTAATGAACAAGTTTATACTGTGCAATGTATAATTTTGTTCATTAATGAACTTTGAATTTATACTCTGCCTTTAGAAGAATGCTAACAAAAACATGAGAAAATAGAAATTGCTTTCATTTAATTACTGTTATAAGCTTTAATAGTGTATACAACTTAAGAAATATTTAGTTGTTTTCTTTATTAAAATTTTATAAAATTCCTTTATTAAAAGGAGGAAGAATTAACATTAATTCCCACAAATCACCTTCACCCTTCATTGAAAACCATTTAGTTACTGTCTTCTTTTATCCTTTCATAACATTCCTCTGGTTTGTGTAGAACAGACCCGATACTTAATACTAATAATTAATAGTAACTGATCACCGTTTCAGGCAACTGCAACACGTCCTAGACAAAGGCTCTAAGCTCTAAATTAATTACAAAAGACTCTTATACATTGCCATTATAACACTTATTTGTAATGATCGAATTCTTCTCGAGTCCAATCCTTACAATTCAAAATCCTTCTTAAAATCCTCGACAGTCCTTACTTAGTTACGAATTAATTCAACCATAATGATCATAATGTCCCATTTATTGCTGATTTGACCCGAAGCAGATATTAATTTTTTCATTACATACTTTATTTCTACTCAAACCCAATAGTTTAAAACTTAAATACTTTGTTACGGGATACTGGGTATTAAAATGAATTAAACTACTCCTAAATTCAAGATACTAATATTTATTAACAAAGTGGCAAAAAGAATACAACTAAATTTACAATAACAATATTCTAAATATTTATTATAACCTAGGCCTATTTAATTACTAAAACAATATTAGATATTACTACTACGAAATAGCTTAACTATTCACATAAATTTGTACAAATACAACAAAATTACGCTAGAGCTTAAACTACAAATTAACACTTTCAGTTCACTAATTGAAGTCCACTGACCGTAAGAATCTCCAAATATAACAAACTGGCACACAGTAATAAACAGAATCGGTTTATTACACTCACAAGACTGTCACAGCCCACTGATACACTTATTACACAGGCCGGTTCAATACTGAATAGTTTATCACACTCACTTATTACAGTTCATCACAGTGCCTGGTCCACTCTGACTGGCTCACTCGAGGCGAGGGGGATATTTAAATAGACAATGCCGAACTTTGTAGAACACGGAAGTAGGGGAAGACTGTTCTGGGTTTGTCGAGAACCTTCTTGATCTCTTCCGTCAAAAGGAGGCGTTCGAGAAGGTTCTAATCCAATCTTAAGTTCTCCCGCCGACGGCTCAAGACGCTAATCCCTTCTTTCCGTCCTTCTCTCTGTGACCGTAAAAACTTATTCAATTCCCGATAATCCTCCGAAAGAAGATTGCATCGTGACCTAAGTTGCATTAGTTATTTGAGTCCTGCTGGAGTTTGGGAAAATATGTTTTCTTAATTCGTTCCTTCAATCAGAAGGCATTCACATCATCTTTAGAATAAACATAATATTTAATGGAATTAAATTAAATAATGGAATTAAAGGAGATAGAAGAATTTAAAAGATACTAAAAATGTCGCCTTTGTTCAAAATTGAGAGGGAACTGAAAATTGATTCTATAGATTTCCGCAGTTTGCCTTCGTTCTAGGATCAATTCTGAATTTCTAGTATATCTATAAAGAATCAG
This sequence comes from Arma custos, assembly GCA_037127475.1. NCBI lineage: Eukaryota > Metazoa > Arthropoda > Insecta > Hemiptera > Pentatomidae > Arma > Arma custos. Next base: position 100,714,862 of record CM073759.1, on the reverse strand, counting down.
GGTACAGAAATCTTTTCCTTAAAAAATCTAATGCTATTAAATTGAATTATTTAATTTCTGATGTAGTAGGGAAATATCTGAGAGTTAGGAATTTCCTTTCATGAGGAAGCAAAATTTTTCAAGTCTTATTACAGCTAACTGCTTGGCGAATAAGGGCAAAGACCTCTTATGTGCTATCTTAGTTTATAATTGCAATTAGTAAATGTGGGAAGATGAACGGTTCTGCTAAGTAAGGCTTGGGGAACTGGAGTGAAGACGATTAATTAGACTGATCCACTACAGCAATCTAGCACTCGATATGATCCAACTCTTTGTAGCCTCCTCAGAGTTTAAATATTTAGACGCGCACTAAGATTTTTTATTTGTTTTCTGCCCTTTTTTAAGCCTTAGAAAGATCATTTGTTATAAATTTTACTAATATTCCATATTAGAGCATTCTAGTAATTTTCATTAAAATAACATAAATTGAAAATCGTGAATAAAAAGGAATATCCTTCTGAGAGGCGGATATAATTCTGATTTGTATAACCTCTGGTGCTCCCAGCTTAGGAAGTCTACGTGCTAGGAGAGTCTCAGTTGGCATCTAGTCTTGACGATTTTACCTCGTGTTAAGCTCGTTTTTTCCGATATCAACCTATCTGTCAGACAGATATTCCATCTAAATACAACTATATGCACGCCTTTTAGTAATTCAGTTATTATTGAAATATTCCTGAACTCGCACTTCTGTTACCTCCACGCCTCACCTACAGATTTTCCAAGTTGTTCTGGAAGTTCTTATAAGACATTACTTATAAGTGTAATTGCTTACTTTAGTATGATATGTTTCTATGATATCAATTTACAATTTCGGAACATCTTAGGTGGTCTTTTCCATATATTAATTTCTAAAAAAATATCATTTAATGTGCCTGAACGAACTAGAAGAATCTGCAGACGACCAAGGAGATGGATTCTGAAGACTGCTTCAGATTTAAACTCCGACAACTCTTATTTAGCTGATGAAGACGATTTTCTATGTTTTTCAGAAGACGACACTGATTCAGAATTATCTGAAGACGAAATTGACCAGGATATCTGTTGTGTATCAATCGTACTATCGATTATCTGTGATCGAGTCTCTGGTTCTGCCCTTTTGAGTAGTACCTCCTCGAGTGTGTTATCAACAACAATGTTACAGTGTGTACAGTTTTATTGAATAAATTGTGTTATAAGTATTTGTTTGTGTTAAAAGTAGTTGTATTCCTAAGTGAGTACCAATCTAGACATAACAATATCATTCTCGGTGAAAATAGAGAAAGGCTATAAAGGGAAAAATGCCTTTATTACCCTTACAAAAATGAAAAACCAAATGTCTAACTAAAAATGATTAAAATGCAATACATACCCCTGATTCCAGTAACTCATTTTTTTTCCAACGTTTGATTCTATAACGACATTTAAAAGATCAATCATGGACAAAACTCATAAACCGATGTATTTTTTGGCAACAAAGAGGTTTTGTCCGTCTGCCAAGCGAATATTCCGTTTTAAGTGTTGAAGTAAGAAAAAAAATCAAATATTTATTATTACAGTATTCCATCGCCTTTGATGGCTATCAACGAGCAGGGCCCGGAAGTCAGGTGCCATTCCTAATGAAGTAAAAAAGAAAGATTTGAAATTAGACCAAAAAATGTAGATTGATGTATATTTCTTACAGAAGTTATTTAGGTTATGATAATTCTCTCTCTTTTTTTTTTTTTAACGCATTTAGAGGATAGATATAGAGTTCTATCTCAAAATATATGCGATAAATACATGGTACAAGAGTTATGCTGTGCTTTCCATTATGAAGTTATAAGATTCTCTCTTGCCACGATTTCCCTTGGGTTTAGAATGATCTTTTTGTAAAAAAATAATGTCATTTCTCTTTTAGCCCGTTGGGAGCACTATTTTAAATCCGCCTCTGGATCTGCGCCATTTTTACGAAGTCATAAGTAAAATATAATCTGCCTCTGGTGTTAATTTATACGTTTTTCACAAGAGCTCCGTTGGTAAAACCCATTGAAATCCGCAAACATTTTCATTGGTTTTTGAAAACTATCTGATATCATCGGAAGCTATCTGGAGATCTTTGGAGGGACTATAGTTAGCTACATCATAAACTAGTTGTTAATGTTGAAATAAGTATAGGCGAGATCTCTATTATATTGAGAGGTGTTCTTTTCGATAACACTATATTTTTTAGCAATAGCCACTTTCGAATTTTTTCTCAACTTCTATTTAATCCGAGATTCTCCTTAGTTTCGTAACTAAGAGCGATTAATTCTGTAACATATATTGATAAGTAAACGATTGATTTTCTTCTACTCCTGTGACGACTAAAAACAAGTCCAAAATTTTCCGTTTTTTGCACTTTTTCCATAAACTTCAACTTTATTTTGCTGGCATTTACGTGAGAGGAAAAAAACAATGTTATTAAATCAGCCCAAAAAACTACATAAAAATCTCGTATTTAACAATGTTACTATTTTTGTTAGTAGTTAAGTATTTTTTATTTCTTTTCATTATAAATTTTCTTTTCATTTCTTTTTATTAGGTATTAACAATTAAAGGTATATTTTACTACACGGTGGTCATCGATTGGGCTGTGATATTTGTAAATGGTATAAGTCCATATGGATCTAAAAATAACCATTTATTCTTCTAAATTGTTTTAATGGGTATTATTTAATAATAAAATTAAAAAGATATGAAGGGTTTGAAACGCCACTCTTTGCTAAGTGCTAAGTGATAAAAACATTTACCCCATTGCACACATTTTTAATGCAACTCAAATGGAAACCTTAAGACATCGCGAGTATGCAAAAAACGTATTTATACCAATTTCGAATATAACAGCTCATTTGTTTTCATTCTTTTGTTTTTTCTGTCTGTTTTATTTTTTTTTTTACTTGTTTCATTCTATGTGATGAATCTATTCGAAAGGAGTAACTACAGATTATTCGACTCCACAAAATAGGCAAATAAAGAGTTCATATTTAAACTAACTCATCAGCGTTATATAAATATTACCGTAACTAAATTCCACATTTCTAATATTAAAAGTTGTTCAATTAGAACAATGAGTTATGATTATTAACTGCAATGAATCTATCACGATTTAAACAAACCCCCATTCCATATCTTTTAGGAGTTTTAACACCATGGTGTTATACATATTAATAATATTCATCCATTATTTTTATTTTCACCCCAAAGAATAAATATTTTAGTTCCTGTTAATCGTGGCAAGCATTCACATTGTCTATAACTGGTATATAATCGACAAGGCATTGGTTTTGAAATCTTAATACGTAGAGGAGGTTACAGTATGAAACTCAACTTCAATTAATAGTGTTTAGTTTTTTAAATGGTCTTGATCTCGGAAGTAAATTCGTCCGCATATTTAGTGATAACAAATAATCTTTCCCGATACGGATAGTAGCGCCATTTTTAAATTTTGGTAAGTAAACCTTTTGTTTTAGCTGCTATCATTTATATTGGCTCAGAACAAATGGGGATTATTTTCTTAGGGTAAATTTCTGATACTCGTGTGCTATGCGGGCCCTGATGATTTGATATTGGATAACGGTCATTCCATCTATATTACTTTTAATTATCACATGACTTAATCTATCTATACATGTAATAAAACAAAGTTCTCGGCCGCGTTTGTTCGCGGTAAACACAATACTGCACAGATTTTCATGCGGTTTTCACCAATAGATAGAGTGATTCACCAGGAAGGTTCAGGTACATAATTTGTCAAAGTTTTGTGTAAATGGGTTGGAATATCGATGGGTTTCACCGAAGAGGCTGCCTTATCCCGTGCAATTATCTAACGTGCAAGATAATAAATTCTTATACAAAGAAATATTTGGCTTTGTTTTCATTTTTTTAATTTCTATATAATGAAGTACATTAGCTGAGATGGGAAGAAAGAAAATCAAGACTCCCAAAGAAGCCTAACAAATGATATTCGCGTGGTCCTTAGTGGCCGGTACGTGATAAAAAAAATACACTACGCAGACAAATTATGTAGACCTAATATGCCTTATTACCCGAGCAAAGCTGGAGTGGGTTGCTACTCCTAAACAATATTTAATTGCAAATAAACATATGTTTAAAGTTGTTACAGTTCGTTTCATAGAATCACTGTTATCTTGTATCAATCAACGGAGGTACACTTAATTGCACCTTCTGTTGGACCACTCGTGTAGTATTTCTTTTGAAATGTTATTTAAATATCCACCGACTTTGGTAACCAAAATGTAAGAAACTGTTTTGGTTACCAAAGGTTTGTTTTTCAATTGTAGGGTCAAAGTTCGACTTCATTTTAAGCGGCCAATAACTTATGAGCATCTTCCTAAAGTTGTTGAAGGTCAGTAGAGCTTAAAAATGTCTTTACAGCATTACCTTAACTTGTTCACTGAGTCTCTTTGTGTTATAATTTATGCCTGAGAAGGACTCATGATTGTGTCTCTGAATATGGTTTAGGAATTATGATTTCGGTAGCCAAGTTTTACCAAATAGTATACCCGAATGACAGCCACTACTCCTTGGATAAAACTGTCCACTATTCCCGCCCGACGCAGTTTCAGGATCTAGATCGTCCGAGATTGTTATTTCACTTCCTAGACACTTGATTTTGTGAGTTTGTTAGCCTCCCTTACTACATTAAGTGAAAGATCCACTCTCAGTGCCCTTGTGAATTTAGGGATCAGTCAATTGGGGGATATTATTGGATGGGCTCTATCACCATACTTTCCATAAGATTGAGTTCTTACAGCTCATTTTCCAGTTTCACTCTAACAGGTTGGTTTTATTATCGTAAGGGGTTGCAATATGAATAAAATTTGTTTTATTATCTCTCAACTTTTTAAGGAGGATATCAGGTCAATTGTGACGCATCGTATGGTCTGTGATTATTATTATTTTAATAAAATTCAACAAGTAATCGGTTTCCTTTGTTGACTTGTATCAAAATAATACAATTACAACGAAGATGCAGGAATATTCGATATTAAGAAAAGATATAAACAATTTTGCCTGGCATCTCAGAACTGTCTGATCTCTATAATATATTATAAGTGCATTTCGTAAATTTTATATATTTCTATGTATATTTAATTAACTTTAATATTATACATATACGTCATGAAATTAGATGAATCTGAAAAATAATAGTAACCAAGTATTTATATTTTTTTCCGTTTTGGCCTTAGTTAACTAGTTAACCTCGTCATTTCAACTGTCTTATTTCTTCTCGACATTTGCTCAATACTCCCTCAATCTACGCCGGTGCTGCTCCCTTCTTTCTTCCGTCCATTTCTTTCCCGTCTTCAGCTTTTGTTTTTCTTGAAAAACCACGAGAGTGTTCAGTTTCATCCTGAAACGGTTGAACCAAATATGTTTATTTATACACAAAACTTTTGGACTTTGCTTAAGCAACGTAATTTAATTGAATTATAAAAATTTTTAACTTTTGTTAGTATTTTTGGGAGAAGAATCGGTAAAATTCTTTTTCTATGGGAGTTAAATATTAATGCAAGGCTGTTTCGAAGTGTTATTTGCAAGGCATCATTACTTTTCGCGAAACGAGGCTGTTAGACCATGTAGAACTTCAGTGGAAACCACTCTTTTAATGATACTTAACTAATGTTACTGCAAAATTGTTAGGGGTCTTATCATTTTAGATCTTTAACAGGTAAATCAGTAGCATTCCTTCACGGTATTATGAAGAAAAATAACTATTTATCATTTGAAGGAAGCTAACACACCATGAACAATTGATGATGTAATTAAGAAATTGAAGTACCTGGCTAACTAAATTGAATCTCATTCTGCGGCTGGATACGGTTGACGATGGAATTATCCTTGAATATAATGAGGCTGTAAGGCGCCTCGGCGTAGACAGTTTGGTCAGCGTCCTGAAGAAGTTGATTGATTAAACCTAAAGTAGGTGGACTACTACGCCCGTCTTGCACGATCCTGAGAACCCTCTTGGAGCTCTACTTCTAAACTTTGTCTAAAGCATATATACACTATTTTCTTCTATATTAACAATTATGGTAATTGTTGAATACACATTTTAACTATTATATGTTCTTCCTAGATGACAGAATTTGAAAATGGGTTCCAGTCAGTCATGCGAAGTATCTGATCAAGGTAAGTTTATATTATCGCATATATTTTTTAAAATTATTACTCAGCTGAATTTCTTGATGTTTTGTTTAGAGAAAAACACATTTACCAAATCCGGAAGCTATGTTGAGGAATTATTGCAAATCAAGCATGCCAATTTCTTAAATTCACACTCTATTGAATCTAAAGGTATGATAGTATGACCTTTATATTAATTGGATTAAAAAATAATATTAATAGCCATTTAACTACAACAACATGGATAAGTGTACTTATTTATATTATTTCAAAAGAATGGAAATGTAACAGTTATCTTCTTAATTATTAACATTTTTAAGCCCCACCTTTTTTTATCAACCTTATAGTGTTATGAACTTTGAGATGAACTTAGTAATGGATGAATTTTGTATAACCCAAAAAGTTAATTATCACTAAGCCAAATGGGAAACGTCTGATGAATTGGAATTCATTTTAATTATGTTCCATACATGTTTTATCAAGGCAGAATAGTTTCTAGTTGTTGGGGGGGCTTTAGAAAAAAATTCAGTTCACAAGATGCATATCGATTGCACAAGTTCATTTGGCACAATATTTATATATTTTGACCAAACCGATTTATTTTGAACCAATGCGGAAAGGTTAATGGTACAATTAAGGGCTTAATTTATTTTATGTTAAAATTATCCTAAATATTACATCTATTAGGAAAATTAGTTAAACGAAAAAAAAAACTGCAAATCCATATATTCTGTAAATAAAAATTCTAAATAAATATTAGCCATATTTCTAATTGTATTGACATATATTTTACACTTTAGCTACTCAATAAGTATTTTCGCAATTGTCCTTAAATCTCTAAATGAAAAGTGGAATAATTGAGTGATTACTCTTTTCTATATTTCTTTAGTTATTAGATTTCCCTGTAGGTTTCAGCTTTGTGGCGACTTATTTTCCTTTGATGAAACTAAATTTGGCTTTATTAATAAAAATTGAAATCAATTCTTCAATAACATATTTAAGAAATCATTAACATTGCTGGGTTCCACAATGGCTGAGTAATTCGCAAGAGAAATTGTAAAAAAAGTAGCATCCAGCACTTCGTTTCGTTTCCCAGCAAGCTTGATGCACATTGAAACTTGTTTTTACTTATAAATTACTTAATTTCACTTAAAACATTACTCTTATTAATATAATCACAGTTATTTTCAGAGGCACTCCAATCAAGAAGAGAAAGGATACTGAAGGCTCTCACAGAGCGTAAACCTGTCAAACCGTACGCGATGCAGCTCCTGGAGGCTCGTGCTGCCGCTAGTAGCGAGGTTTCCTCCTCAACTGAAAAAATCCAGCGCCTAACATCCAATGCTGTCGCTCAGTCCAATGATTTGCAGAATCAGAAAAAAACGAAAGGACCAGATCAGAAATCGAGGATCCTGCAAAGAATCGCAGCCCGCCGCAAGAGTAAGCGGCTCCTTAATACTCCACAGGCTTCTACAGTTAATACTTTGCCCTCTTCTGATGTAAATACTTCACCTATTGGTACTCCTACCGTAAATATCTCGCCATCCCCATCCATTTATACTTTGACGCCTCTTGCCTCCAACAAAGCTACTCAGTCTGATCCTCCAGCTCAAGTGACTCTCCTATCAACTGCATCGCAGTCTTCATCAGTTAGTTCTGTAGACTCTGCCATACAAGTGTCCCCGATGGTTCAGTCGTCACCTCAACAGACGGTTCGATTATCGGAGCCGAAGATCTACGTTCAACCTCCGACAGTGCCACAGCCTAAGATCTTCACACCACCTCCTCCACGCCTACCCACCCATCCACCGATGTCCCTGAGGCAATCCATCAGTGCTGCCTTTTCCAGACCGATTGCTCCTTCACCTGTGGTATCGATGGCACCTTCACCACCTTCCTTCAGTGACCGTCTTGAAAATGTTTGTAAAGATAAATTAAATCAGGTACAGATTCACAGGGGAAACGACTGAATGCGATAACCAAATATCCAATTCCTATCTTTCTCTTACCCTTTAGTCACCCAATATCCCAACGTTTTAAATGTTTTGTGACTTATAAATATCATTTTAATTTTTTAATCTCAAAGCAAGACTTTTAGATTGTATACTTGGCCATACTTACTTTTCTACGATTAAGAATTAACATATATGAAATCTGGACGTATATGAGAAATAAAAGGATGTATATTTGCTTCTAAAAACAGTTTTCTCGTCATATTCATCCAACATCTGTAGTTCAGTTCAAAATACGTTAATAATTCACCACAACTTGTGAAGGGTAACTGTACTCTTTTATTTTTTGTGTTTTCACAAAAAGATACTTTTTAAACTGCTTAACACACCTAAGGCCTACAGAAAAGATATTAAGGTGTGTTTTAATCAAGAAAATAGTTCGAATGTAAAAAGTGTGACGTCATTTAGGGTCACGGATATTATTGATGAGTGACTTTGCGTAATTTGGCAAAATGACAGTAAAAAATTGGATACGAATCGATTTCGATTGGCACTAGTGAGTTCAACATGGTTATTGAAGAAATTTCAAATTTTGTTAATTTCAGAGGTCATAATTTAATTTGAAATTAAGTTTTTTCAAGGTACTGAAGGGAGATTCATAATTACTTTTTCCAGATTATTCTTTTACATAAAGCCCAAATGACCATTATACCACAGGATCAAAATTTTGGTGAATGGCTTTATTTATGTTATATGAGTTTAAGATCAATCACATTCATTATCCGAAACCAATTCAAAACCTAAATAATTTAGCATTGGCTCGGCCTATCCAAATGAAATCAAAGTCATAGCATTCAGTTCCCAGGTAAACAAGCAAACTACGTATAACCACTCGAATTATAATAGAATAGCTTTTTCCCAGGGTTTTGCTCACGTGGAATTTGGTCTGCCACATGAAGTTTCGTGACAGATCATTTCAATTAATTTTTTTTAACTATAAGTTACTCGTACATCCAAAATTTCAAATGTCTTAACTTAAAAACTGACGGATTCCATACAATCTTTGAACCCCTATTATATTAAGGGGGAAACCCTTGGAGGTGAAATTGTCCAAATTCCTTTCTTAGTGCTCATTGAAGCTATACAAAGAACCAATCTGCGAATTTCAAGATGCTAAGTTCAGTGGTTTCTGGTGTGCATTGACCGCTGGGTGTGTTAGTCAATCAGGTTACAGTTTTATATAAACTTCGCATGTGTGGTGTGTTAATAAAAAGTAGCCTATGTCCTTCCCCAAGCTTGAGATCATACATATCAATTTCATCACAGACGGATCAGCACAGCCGTGAAACATACATTGACACTGATTAACAAACGGGACGGACAGAAAAGGATACATACTTGTTCCTTGTCAATAAAGGATTAGTATGTAATCTTATTGAACTTATTGAAAGGGATTACTTAGTATAACGGTTTCACTTGTACGGCAGCAGCGAGAAGTGAAGTGTTACTTGATTTGTTTTGTTCAGCGAAAATGTTTTTGCAAGTAAGAAACAGGAGAGCAAGCATACAAACTTTGACCCCTTTTTCACCCCCTTAGGGGTAGAATTTCGGAAAATCCTTTCTTATCGGATGCCTACATCGTACAAAGAACACACCCTCCAAGTTTCAGGTCTCTACAATCACTGGTTTAGGCTGTGCGTTGACCCCTCAGTCATTCAGGACAAAGCGTTTTATATGTATAGATTACAAATTTATTGATTTGTATTACCTTGGATTAACCTGGTCATATTTTCCGAGCACAAGTATTGCAATACCCTAAAAGTCCAAAACTAATAACTATGCAACAATTATAAATTTTATCCATTCCTTATTCCTAGCAATACTTAAGCAATTTTTATATTATCTTGTAAAACACTTTAACTCTGTCTTACAGATTTAAGGTTACTATAATGAAAGATTTTGATGCTTTCTGATTGTTGGTCATTCTTTTCGATAATGATATTCTGCCTGCTACAAATGCACTATTGGAAGATATAATACCTAGTTGTTACGTAACTTATGGAAATTATTTTTAGACTAAACCGTCAAACTGGAAAAATGAATCTTTGATGGAAGGGAAAATATATTGTAACAAGAATCCAATACCTTTGATCTCCTCTCCAATGAAATCGTAAGTTACCATAATTATATCTGCGTATAATTATAATTATATAAGTCGAATATAAGTATTTATCTATTGTTCCATTGCTCAATACTAAAACTAAAAAATCAGTTACCATTTCATTTCGTATCAGTTCGTTAACCCTTTGAGCCCATATTTGGTTATCCGATTAGATATTAATAGTAAAAAAAAAAAACTCTATTTTATATTACATTGATTCAATTTTAATTTGCGTATAGTGGGATAAATATGGTACAACCAATATATTTTAATTAACAAACTTCTCTTATTTTTAATTTTAAAAAAAATTAATTACGTTGCCTATTTCCTAGTTGGTCTAGTCAGTTAAAATTCAGAATAAAATGCCAAAACCAATACGCGCCAACAAGTCGTGAACTAAGAGAAATTAAGGCAAAAACTCGGCATGTCATCAAGAAGTATTAAAATTAAACATAGTATTAATACCAGGACTCTACCACCACTTTTAAATACTGCTACAGTTTTAAATATGCATTTAATAGGCATAAAATAGCCTGGATTTAATAGGTAATTCTTTCTATGCATAACAACGAGAGAAGACTTTATGATTGTAAGAAAGAAGTGTAACGCTCGTTAAGGGAGTAACAGATTGATTATGAACTAACTACCCTCAATGTACACCAATAAATAATAGATTCATCACACTTTCGCATGTTATAATCGTGTTACTAAATCGATTTACTTTGTCTGTTTCATCGAAAATCATACAAATGGCAACGTTAGACAATGCGTTACATGTCTCTAACCATAATAGCACAAATATTGAAGAAATAAAATAAAGCAATTTATAACTCGATAGGATTGCGATGTTTTTGTCTTAATCGAATGATATTTCACGAACTGGGTATTCATCCAAAAATTAATAGCTTATAATTTACCGTCAGATCCAACGTAACCTTACAAATATCTTGGCTTCTTGAACTTGGATGTTGATAAAACATAAATGCGAATCCTTGACTTATTTTAATGCTGGATTTTATGAATTGGAGAGGTATTAAATTCTTGAACATGAATCGATTGTAGTATATCAATAAGAAGATATTGTTTTAAGTTTTTCAAGGCTAATTGTATTACATCTGCAGGTATTATCTTAAAAGCAAATTTATTTTTATATTTTAACAAACTAGTTTGTCCAGATGCAATTGGGGATTTGAATTTTGCAAGATTACATTTTGTATCAACTTAAAAAGGATTCTAAAAAGAATTTTTGGATCAGGTAAGGCAAAATTCGATAAAGAACATACAGAACTTCTTTGATGGCAATAATCTATTCAATTTGATTGGTCAAAGGGTGAACGTCTAAGGATAGAAAAACTAAAAATATTTATTCAACGTACTTCGTAGAAAAGTTGATTTTAGATAGTTAATCCAATTTTTTAGATCTTTATTTACTAGGTTGATACTGCCAAACCATAGTCCTTACACCTTATTACTTGCTGCTGGGTTGTACAGAGCTTGAATTAGAATCTTGCACTCAATCTTTCATCCTTCGGTTTTCCATAAAGCAATCTGCTTGGAATTCTTGTTAGGTCCATCCTCTCCACATTCCCCATCCATTGCAGTCTATTGTTTCTGTATGACTCTCACCATATCCGGTTCATCTTGTAGGTCTTTTCATTCTTTGTTCTCCTGATTCTCCTCTGGCCCTCCACACTGATAAGTCCGAACATTTTACGCAGAACTTTTCTCTCCCATACATGAAGGATCCTTTTGCTATGTCATGTCTGGTAACAGATCGAACATTAATAATTCACAATTGACATCACGATCGTTTTGCAAGATTTACTTTAAGCCTTAATGGTTCTTTGAATATGATTCATAATTGTTCAAACAATTAGGCAATACAGAGGAGTAAGTAGATACTATGGATTTATATTTTTGAAAATGAAACATGATACAAATAACAGCTTTAAGTATGATTATATGTTCATGTACGGATATAAGATAAGTCTGTCCTAGTTTTATGATCAGATATATTTTAAGTTGGTGCAGGGGTATAACGAAAGAACCTGTGTTAGTATCTCTCTCAATATAATTAATTGGTATCCTATTATATTTCAATAATTTTTGTAATAACAAATTACAGATCATCTATGAAGAAATTGACGACACTTAACAAAGACAATGGCGACAGCTACCTGAAGAGGCATACAGCGGAAGTGGACAGAATGACGGACTCCCTGATAGCCAACTGGGCCAAGAAAAATAGTTCTGCAGAACTTCAGGGCGCCAAGGAAAAAGAGTTATCTTTATTGACTTATGGTGAGTCGAAGAGTACGATGGTACCTCATTTTCCAGTCAGGAGAGAAATAGACCACTTTTGTACAAGATATGGAAATCATGGTGGAGCGTTGGTCAGTCTAATTTTAATTATCAAATATCATTTTTAATTTTCACCGTTGAGCAAATTCTTTATTGCTTGACTAGAATATGCATATAATAATACATCGATTGAATTGTTGTCAATGCTTGTATTATTTGATCCTACATTCGATTCATTATTCATAAGAGCCATATGAAAATTTGATCCATGCTTTTAAAACCTTGAATATTTTTGGAAGGGAACTCTTTAGTTCCATAACAACCACAGTCCTTGAAATAGACGTTTTCGAGAAAATAACTTCGCCTGAGTCTGAAATGTATTCATTCTTTAATAGTTCCTCTGTCTACTGCAATTATCTTTACTGTAGTTTCTTATTTGATTATAGACGCGAATTTTCATTCTCATATTTCCCGATTATTATTCTTGAGAATAATTATTGTAACTTAATAATAACTTATTTCGATCATGGCAAGCTAAACTAAACTAAAACCATTTTCTATTAATTTTCAAATATTTTTACTTTGGATAGAAAAGATTTGCCATGGCCGGGATTCGAACCCGAGTCGTCTGTCTCTACGTGACAGTGCTCCTACCATTCGAGCTACCAGGGGTCGATTCACAGTCAGGACAAATTCGTTCTCTTTACCGATCCCATATCCCCGTGTTCTCGCAAGTTTTGTGATGTATACATGAGGAAGAATGTTCATTGAACATTACCCCAATTAGGATATTGTTGACTTACGTCATTATATTATTTATAGTCTTTTTAATTTTCAAATAATTTTACTTTGAAGAGAAAAATTTGCCCTGGCCGCGATTCGAACCAGGTAATATAGGATCGGTGAAGAGAACGGATTTGTCCTGACTGTGAAGCGACCCCTGGTAGCTCGAATGGTAGGAGACGGAGAGACGGGCGACCCGGGTTCGAATCCCGGCCAGGGCAAATCTTTCCTCTTCAAAATAAAAATATTTAAAAATTATAAAAAAATAAAATAAAACAAATTAGAAAAAATATATGTTTGTTAACGGCCCTTTATTCTGTTATTCTACCCCGGATAGTTTATTTTTTAATTAATGGTGAACGGCAACAGTTTTCCTTCAGTTTAAAAATTATCTACTACATTCTTTAAAGGAGATCTATTAATTAATGAAGAATATTCACGTATTTGTTTGGACGTAGATATTTATACATCTATTCATTCGGTCATACGATGTTATTTTTTTTTATTTTATACCTACATTCTACGTATATAATTTGTAAGCTATGGTTATGATGTTACCATTTTTCTCTTTCATAAACTTTTATTAATTTATATATTCAACAACCAATTTATCTTCGAAATATTAATACAGCACCCTACCACTATTAGAAAGTGCTTCGTTCATGTCATGAGCTCTGTGGGACATTCTTACGGTCTGTTTAATATTTAAATTTTTTAACGCTTATTAATTAAGCCATTTTTTGTTTTCTCAGGTATTAAAGGATAGTCTTCCATTAGTGTGCTTTGGTAAAACTCGGCCATCATTAATATCTTGTGAAAGAAGGAGAGAACAACGGTGCATGCGACATCGGGAAAATAAAATCTAATTTAAAAAAAAGTTGTAGCCTTCCTTACTTATGTTAATTTTCCTTTATTTAAGTTGACGCAGGCTGTCTACTCTCCTAGAACTGCCTTTGTCTCACGCAACTGCGTTACACTACTTTGTAAATTATGGTAATATGTGTCACTAAGACAATTCGTAATTCGTAATAAATAAGATGTAATAGATTAAAACAGAGGATTACGCACATTATAAAAGGATATTTCATGTTCGGAATGGAATGAAGGATTAGTGGTATCCGCAAAGGTCCAAAGGAAGGTATTTGGACTGTGAGGAATAGAATGTAGATATAAGGAGTGAATTGGCCTCGTGGAACAACAGCCTATATAATAGTTAGAAAATTAAGTACTGAAACCAAGTTCTGAATGAACTGAAACCAAATGGTTGATGTTATCCAGAATAATGAGAATGAGTTTGATTTCACGGGGGATGATGTTGGACACAACACTTATCAGTAAAGTGAAGAAGGGATAATAATTCAAAAAAGCTCAGAGTAGAATGATTTGAGTAAATAGCATAGGCGTTCACAAGATAGGAATAAACAGGGCAAATCGTATCTATTGTCAGTTGAATAAAATCAATCGATATTCAGTTAAAATTAAAAAAAAATAGCTTGGATCAAATCTGGTACCTGTCAGTTTTTTAATTTAAAGAGTTGCTAGGTTTACAATTTTTGAAGAAATATCAGCTTTCTAAGATTAGTGAAATGACAATTTATTAAAATACTATTCTATTTCACTACATAATAGTACTATCATTGTGGAAATAAAATAAAATAGGTTGCAATGTCACTCAGTTAGTTTTATGCCTGAAGAGAAATGGACAGCATGTTAGGAAAGCCGATTTGATGGTTGTGTTCCCTGATGTGGTGTGAAATTCCCATGTTGAAGAAGACCTCTGTTCCTCCCCACAATCGGCATCGTCTTCCATCTCATCCACTCTTAAGATTTTCATGTTCGCATCTCTCCAGCTTTTTTCCTCCAACAGCTTATCTTGTTCACTTTCTGAAAAATATGTTTTTTTTTTTTTTTTGTTTTCATTATAACTATTTTAAATATAATGGTTTATATTTAAATGCTTTAATATCTTTTGCATAGATGGAATATTAAAACGGCAGATACCCTTGGGTAAAAAAAGGTTGTTATTATAAGTTTATGTATGTTTAATTGTGGTATATATTGTATATATCGTCCCTTCCATTTCCAAATATCGAATGTGAAAATCGGTACTTTTACGGAGGAGAATTAAAAAAAAAGTAGTTTCAAGGTTCATTAAAAATTAGTGCCTATAGTCAAACCAATGACATTCGTTTTACATTGTTTTTGTGACTGATAGATGCCTCTATATGAATTTTATATAAATTATCAATCCTAAAGCAACTGCTATAAGTCAAAAGCGAAAACTGTGTTGTTTTCACATTCGATACTTGGGACGATATGCGATGGTAGGGACTATATGTTTGTTGTTAAATAAATTTTGGAGGGTAAGCAAAAATAAATAAATAAAAAAACAACCTATAGATCGACTGTCTCGATGATTGTTGCATTATGAGGATAAACTCCCACCCTCCCAAAACTTCAACTATCTCTTCCACTATCTTTCACTCACTTCGTTTTTAGAAACATTTTAAAGTCAGTTTTACATCCTTTCAGTAGGGTACAATTCCTGAGTTGACTTTTATAACAATTAATAAGCAAATCTTGAAAAGTTTACTAAATCGCATTACAGAACTGTTGCATGATTGAGGAAATAAATTTGACTGAAATGGTACCTAGTATGCAACAGGGAGTAACTGTTCCTCACACATATCATTGTGCATGTATATCAAAAGGTTTTTCCTTAAGTAATTTGCTCATACTCTGGTGTGTTTCATTCATAAACTTAAATAGAACATAAATTATATCTTTTAATAGTAACAGATTTAAACAGTTAACAGATTAAAAATTATAAAATGGAAATAAACATTATTTCGCTGGTTGTCGCTTCGAGTTGAGTCTCAACAAGTTTTATCTCTTCATTTGTCCCCTTTTTAATATTTTCCAAAAATACAAGTTATCATAAGCTTTTGTAAGGAAAAGAGAATAAATTATGGGAAATGTGTTTACTTCAAAAATCATTTCATCTAGAAAAGAACTTTTCAATAAACAATTATCATCTATACTTCCAAATGTCAACTGAAACTTTCATTTCTTGATGAAATGATTACAGAAATCCAATCATTATCCAAAATTACATTTTCTTTTCATAGGTACTAAATCTCACAATAACTTGTATTTTTGGAAAATGAAACCACAATGCAGTTAAAGGTTTACACGTTACACACACAACTCGAAGCGACAACCTGCGGAATAGGATACCTAGGAATAGGAAAGGATACCTTTGTTTCTGTAAAATTTTGAACAAAATATATATTGGTATTATTATAAATAAGTAATTTTACCATCACTTGGTTTGTACTGAGCTTTTGTGAAGAAAGAACACGAAGCAACGTTTTGCTCTACAGCCAAACATTGGCTCGATTTATTCTTTACCAAAGGCTTCGCCGTTTTTGAATTTCATCTGAATCACAAAACAAAGAAAACTATACGCCTTGTAATTGTACTATTAAACCCCAGTTGTGTTAAATAATCATAGTTTTTAACATCTGTAATATTTGTAATAGTTTAATTTCTACTCATATATTAATATACGTATTTCTTAAGTTATCCTCCTTTTATGTTGACAAAAAAGAAATCGTAAATAATACTTTCTCAACCCATAATCTCATACTTTTTTTGGACAAGCTATTTCACATGGATTTTACAACATATGATGAAAATGTGATGTATATGTAAGGAAATATAAAATTTTTCTTCCTTTAGGATTTTCTTTATAATACATTAAAATTAAATTATTTAAAAAAAATGAGAATGTACTCAATTTGTTTTAAGTTATTTAATGTTGATATTCTTTTGTTTCCTGAAATATTTCTTGGAATAAATATTGGATTAAACAACTGTTCTATACTAGAAATAACTAAACAAACTAAAATTAAACCAAAAACTTAAAATTTCTTGTGCTTCATAACTCATGAAGCTGACTGAAAAGATTTTGTCATTAGTAATCTTAATTTTGTACAATATCTTTATGTTTTTTATTAGTACAAGTTTTTCAAGCAAATGTCATTTTCGGAAGATTATATTTTTGCTTTTAGGTTTTGAGACATAATGAAACTTTCAAATACATTAGTCATTTATTTTATTTTTTTTAATTTATGACTACTAACTGAAATATTTTAACCCATAAAAATTGGTTATCATTCATATGTTTCCAAAAACAAAACATATATTTTAAATTAATTTTGGCTTAATGAACTGATTATCTGTCAAATTAAAGCAATTAATTAACCAACTGGAAATCGAGTTAAAGAATTAAATAATTGAACAATAATTTTTAAAGAATAAATTTAAATGGTGAAAAGTGTCAAGAAATTTAAAATTCAACTTACTAGGTAATAATTAGGTAAAAATTGTAATATATAAAAATTGGTCATGGTGTAGCAAGCGACCTCGTGGCGCAACGGTAGCGCGTCTGACTCCAGATCAGAAGGTTGCGTGTTCAAATCACGTCGGGGTCAAGTTTTTTTTTTTTAATTCTGATAAATTATTAATTATATTTTACAAAATCATTTTTAATTTGGTCATTTATTTTTTTCTAATAAATAATATTATTTGCAATAACAATCTTTTTCATATGCACTTGATGCAAAGTTACATATATTTTTGATATATCAAATGAAACCATTATTTGCTTTAAAAATGTGTCACCCCATTAATTATAAATACATTACGTAAGTATATGTTTGTTTAGAAGTTTTCATAAACACGCATTAGCGCAATAAGGTCTTAGTAATTAAATACTTAATTGAGATTATTCAACATTGTTTTTTCAATGCTGTTATTTATCTGTAATTAAGAAACTTAAATAAACAAAAAACAAAGGATTGATAATTTTTCCTGGGTTACCAGGTATTGGAGCCTAACTTTCAAAAGAAGTTGCTTCAGGAGGTACTTCTTTTCATAGCCAAAATTTTTTGTTTCACTTAAGCTTTAGCATTTAACTGTCTAGTTACTTTTACATTCATTAAGTGCATATTCCTACATCAAAAGAAATAAGAATAAGTCTCGTTTGGTAAAATCATAATTTTTAAAATGGTGTTTGTTTATTTTTTTTCTTTTGTCAACATTTTCTGATCTATCGATGGGAGCTAAATTGAAACATATATTGAAATTATTCGTTATAACTGAAGAGAAATGGGTGCCATTTGCATACGGTATCATAAACTAAAATTATCCAATAACTTATTATTTGTTTTTTCTAGAAACAAGGACGAACCAACCAAAAAATTCTAAAAAAATGGGCAAGCAACCTCTCTTTGACCACTGTATATATATATGTAGATCGATCTTACACTGAGTTTATTATTTCCTTTTTTATTGCCTTATGCTTATTATCAATTTTTTTAATCTCCAGCTTTATGCCCGAAGGCTGTCTTTGATTTTGTTCAATCCTCCTAGTTCTGCCATATAATTTTGAGTGATTTTTTTTTAATCAGTCCTCTAATAATATGTCATATTTTATTTCTATAATTATTATCACATCTACCTTTCCAATCAAATTAACTGATTTTTCTTTTTTCTTTTGAAGAGAAAAGAATTGTTCTGGCCGGGATTCGAATCAAGGTCTTCTGCATCTCTAGTGCGGCACTCTTCCAATTAAGCTACCAGGTCTTGTAAGCAGCCAAACAAATCCATTCTCTTCACCGATCCTATATCCCCATTCTCGCAATTTTCTCGATGTATGTATGGGGAGAAATGTTCATCGAACATTGTTTTATTTTTTAATTAGGATCTCGTAACTGTTTTTTCGCTTTGTTAAATCCCTAGATTCCGTATTTGTTGAAATCAAAATCAAAATCAATAATATTATAATAAATGATCCTGGTGTTTTTATTGCGCATTTACAAACTTGTTTTAAAGCACCTTCACAGATGTCTTATAAATTACAAAAATGGTTAGGAACATGATCGTACAGTGCAATTAACTGTTTTATTTCCGCTTTAGTTCTGAGGTTTTATTTTTGTTGGGCCTGAAGCAACTAGGCATCTTAGTTTATGAACCCTAACTGCTAAGAATAATAAAACTCGTTAATTTTTTTGTAGTTGGAGCATGACGTCTAATTAAAGAGCAACTACCATGAGGTAATTTTTGTTCGTTGACTCCGTTAGAATTGAGATTTTGATCTGTTCTCACTTAGATTCTCGATTCACAATGAAAAGAAAAATTCGTTAATGAAAATACGTATTATTTCTTTTCTGAAGATGAATATAGTTGTTCTAATTAAAAATCAAATATATTTATTTAATGAGTAATTGTATTTTGATAAACGTATTATGAGTTTGTTAAACATTTTTTTTAATAATATGTTCAGTTAAAACAATCTAACAAAACTATTTTTTCAAATAAGTTGAGGATTTGAAGTAATACACATATTGAGCCAATATCCACTCGTATTTAAGGAAATGTATTTCTTTTTTAATATTAACTTATCTTCAATGTGCTTTTTATAACCAGTAAAATGGTTTGTAGAAAGCTATAGTCAACCAGATGATGATTTTTTGGCATTGGGAAAATATACAGTTATGTAAGACAGTTTGAGGAAGAAAATGGAAGAAAATCCGGGTGGAGGTAAAAACAATCTCTTATATAGGGAGAACTGTTTATTGGAAAACCGACGTATCGACCCACATTGCAGATCTTCTTCAGGGCTAGTACGATCATACTTGACAAAAGATTGAAGTGACTAATGTGACAGTTTTTGTTTATTATAGTTGATTTAATATATAGTTCGTTAAAACTGTTGTTTATTCATATGTGATGTTATTGTTCATATGTGTTTATTCATATGTTATGGAATAATGGTTGTTCCTGAGATTTATATGATTCACATTCATTGCAGTATGAAAAAGTTTCTTCGTAATTTCCACATTAGTCTCAACCCTGAAATATCTTTATGATGTTAACACCTCGGGTACAACCCCCAACCAACCTTCCTTTACCCGTTAATTATCAATATCAAATTCCAGATCCATACCCAGTCCAAATTCAAAACCCAATCGACATAAATTGTATCCTCTCATCCTTCCTGACAGAACTCCAAGAGATTATCAAGCCCCTCATCAACCTGCTCACGAGAATCCTTACCGAAGTCCCTCTTAATTACCCACGATGAGCATGAAGCCCCTAATTATTGTCCTATGGAATGCTAATGGACTGCTTAACCATCGAGACGAACTTGACTTATTTCTTCATGACAATCACATAGACATCGCCCTATTGACTGAAACACACTTCACAAAACGATCATATTTTTACATACGTGACTACATCACTTATAGATCAGATCATCCTGACAATACAGCACATGCCGGTTCTTGTATCCTTATCCATAAATCCATACCTCATTCTCTTATACCTTCTACTCCACCTGACGTCATCCAATCAACTTCAGTAACCATTTCAACTAATCCTTTCCATATAACATTCTCAGCTGTATACTGTCCTCCTGGTAACTCCCTTTCTTATAACCTCCTCGAATCCTTATTCCGATCTCTCGGACCGCGTTTTATTGCTGGAGGAGACTACAACGCCAAACATCACGGATGGGGTTGTCGAACATCCAATTCCCGTGGTAGCATTTTATCCCGAATTTCAACCTCTAATAGTTTCTCTATCCTTGCACCCATAAACCCTACTTATTGGCCTACATCGCTCAAAAAACGTCCAGATATTCTTGATATATTTGTTTCCTCACAGATTTCCTGCAATCAAACAACTATAAAATCCCTGGATGGCCTTTCCTCTGATCACAGTCCAGTTCTACTTCAAGTACATTCAGTTCCCATTCCTAAGCCCTCTCATCCCAGACTGATTACCGGACGAGTAGACTGGGATAAATTTCGATCTAATCTGGAAAATAATTTAAACCTCAAAATTCCGCTTAAAACAAAAGGAGACATCAATTCTGCAATAGACAAACTTACAGAATCAATACAAACCAATATAATTGATAGCTCCTTACCAAGGAAAAACCATTATCAACAGAATAACTGGCCACTTCATATTCTCGAGTTATTAAAAGAAAAACGACGGGCAAGAGCAGAAGAAAGAAGTGGCACCGCACCAGATATCCATCGGACAAGAGTCATTATACCAAACTGACAAACAAATTAAAATCAGAGATCAGAACATTCAAAATTCAAAATTTGTGTTACCGTACAGAAAATCTGAGTACTACTGACAAATCCTTATGGAATACCACTAGAAAACTCCTAAAATATAAAAATTTCAACCATCCACTTTTAACCGAATCCCAAACCTGGTCAAGATCTGATGAAGAAAAATCACAAATTTTCGGCCAGCACCTATTCAACACATTTAACCCTCACCCAGATATCCTTAATCCTACCCAGTCTGAATGCATTGAAGCAGAGTTAAATATTCCTCTTCAGTTGTCTCCTCCTCCTAAAGCATTCCATCCTTCAGAAATATCAAACATTATTCACAGATTACCCGCCAACAAAGCCCCTGGGTACGACCTAATCACATCCTATATTCTAAAACGCCTTCCTCGGAAAGCGATCCTACTCCTTACATATATATACAATGCCGTATTGCGTACCACATACTTTCCTGATTCCTGGAAATTATCCATAGTTAAGATGATACCAAAACCTAAAAAACCACCAGAACTTCCATCTTCTTACCGTCCTATATCTCTCCTGCCCATAATGGGTAAAATGCTTGAAAAACTCATTCTGAAACGTCTACATCCTATAATAGAATCCAACCAAATAATCCCAGATCACCAATTTGGTTTCAGAACATCGCACTCCACAATCCAGCAATGCCATCGAGTGGTGGACGTTGTCTCATCCGCATTAGAGCGCGGAATGTACTGCACGGGAGCTTTTCTCGATGTAGAGCAGGCTTTTGATCGAGTCTGGTATCCGGGACTGTTGTACAAACTCCGTAAATTCTTACCTTCTACTTACTTCCTTGTTATCAGTTCCTACCTCAGTAATAGAACCTTTAAAGTAAACCATAATTTTTCCTACTCTTGCCTCTTTACCCAGTTAGCTGGTGTTCCTCAAGGTAGTATCCTGGGTCCCATCCTATACACAATATATACAGCTGACATCCCAACCCATCCAAGCACTGTCCTCACTACGTACGCTGATGACACATGTGTGTTATCAGTAAATAACGATCCATTTGTTGCATCCCAATATCTTCAATCCCATATCTCAAACCTTCAAGAATGGTGTCAAAATTGGAGAATTAAAATAAATCCTAACAAATCCCACCAAATTACCTTCACTCTTCGTCGTAAACCTACGAATTCCTGCCCTACTGTATCCTTTAATAACACTCCACTGATCCCTGTCGAACAGATACGTTACCTAGGACTCCATCTGGACAAACGTCTCACTTGGAATACTCATACAAGACTGAAAAGACAAGAAACTGCTCGACGATTTCGCCTACTTCAACATTTACTGGACAAACGTTCAAAGCTACCAATTAATTACAAAAGACTCATTTACATGACAGTTATCAGACCTATTTGGACATACGGAGTTGAGCTTTGGGGCTCTACTAAACCATCCAATTCATCTCGCATCCAATCCTTACAATCCAAAATCCTTCATAAAATCCTCAATGCTCCTTATTATGTCACAAACAAACTCATCCATCATGATCTTAATATCCCATATGTTGCTGATTTGGCCCAAACTAGATACCTATCCTTCCATGAAAAGCTCCATACACACTTGAATCCGCTAGTCTCTCGACTTGCTTCCCATACTATTCCTGATAACCCTCCGAGGCGTTTGAAAAGAAGATGGCCTCGAGACCTTCTACTATAAAACTTCATTGGAGTGCTATCAATGGATAGTTTCTGTACAAGTGTTTTTTGTTTTCATGTCCTTTGTTCATACAGCCAATTTACTTGATGTAATGTTATTACAGTTGTAAATATCAATAAAAAAAAAAAAAAAAAAAATGATGTTAACAACTGTATTCAGACTAATTTCAGTACTCAATATTCGGTAAATAACTTCATATTCAGACGGAAGCTTGCAATAAACACTCATTTCATTTTTTTCAGATCAAAAATTGCAAACTGTGATTTTAAATTGTCTACTTGAGGTATGTGGTAATATTGGCCTCTGGAGATTTTTGTTTATGCTCTATCGAAAATCCTTGATAGCTTACAAAAATTAGGATATGGGTCCAGAACATTCGTTGTAAATACAGCCTCTTTGGCTACTTTATCTAAATATTTATCTTCAGTAATCCTGATTTTTGCTTTTCCTAGGAATACAATCCGTTTGTCGTGATTCAGTTAAATTTGAAATGTAAGTCTATTAAGATTATCAAAGTATTATTAATGTTTATTTTTTCGACATTGTTTATTGATTAGTAGGAGCTTAAATTATCGGTTAATATTACTTAATATTACATATAGCATATATTTTTTATTTTATTTTATTATTTTGTAGATTAAAATAATAATCTAGTACAAAGTGCCTCCTAACTTTTAGAGACAGTTTAACAGCGTCAGTTAACTGTATATTTATTATTAACTGCTGAGTTGAGAAAGCCTAAACAGATTATTTAACATTTCATAAAGAATACCTTATTAAATATTTATATTGCTCTTGTATTTTGTAAAATAATAGAGATACATTTGGTTTTGTGGCCTAATTGGTATTAATACCTACGTTCATTCAAAATTATTAAAAAACTGTTAATTCATAACAAGAAAGAAGGCGGTCCTATGAAAAAAACTATTATAAAAGATAATCTAAATCGTTAGTTTATAATATATCAGATGATATCAGGGAATCTAATAACATCAGATGAAATAATCTACATTGCTACTTACAGATGATATCTATATATAAACATAATTAACTTATATCATATAAATATATGTTATTTGTGATTAATCAGACAACCATCAAGCTTTCAAGCTAAGCGAGGAAATTAAAGTATTTAATTCATTTAATCTTCATGGCCGTTGTGTGTTGCAACCATAATGAAAATAAGATTGAGAAGAAACATTAATACCCACACGTTGGAGGATACTGGATAAATAAATTAAATTAGATATATCAGAAAACTCTAAAATTATTGGTACTAAATCAAAATTAAATAACAAAGGGAAAAAGTATTGAAAAAAGCCCTTCAACAAATACCGACCAGTTGAGAATATTAATAAAACTAATCACAAAATAATTTGGTGTTAAACTTTAAAATAAGAATATCAAATACCAATAAAGTGATTGACAATGATCTGTAAATTAGAAAATAAATAAATATTTATAAAGTATAACTATAATATAAAATATATTTATGATATGCACTGTGCAGAACATTTGAAGCATTTACAATATTTTATTTAAAATTAATGAGTTGTTATAATTGTAACAAAGTATAGCGATTTAGCGATAGTAGATCTCAAGGATTTGGGTTTAAGTAATTTAAATTAAGGGAGCGGAGTGGCTCAGTGGTCATGAGTCTGTATTTAAATTAAAACTAATTAAATTTACTACAGCTTCACTCCCCATGACTTTTATCGTAGGATCACTCATTCGACCGGTGTTCCTCACGAATGTGGGCCAAAACTTAAAATTTGGACTTTTTGGAAAAATGAGCAATTTTCAAAGGGGCGTAACTCAGAATCTATTAGAGCTAAAGAGCCGCAGTTGGATTCAAATTGTAGCAAATTTAATCTGCATTAAAAATGGTCACCCAGGTTTTTTTATCAAACATGCACACATTAAGAGATATAGGAGACACAAAAACTGAAATAACTTCGAAGATTTCGAGGTTTTTCGGCCACCAAATGTTTTCCCATCCATATTTTCGGTGGCAAACTTGGATTTCTACTAGGCAGACATGCCCTTACAACACATAAAAAATGTAGCTCTCTTCAATTTATTGCGACCTAAAGCCCTTTTTTGGTACCTGGCCGCTGGCCTATATATCCTCTGCCACTTCGCTCATCAAAATAATTATGTAAGTGGAAATATTTTCCGGAAAATTTAAATTTCTAACTCTGTGTTAGATAAACGCACATATATTTGTTCTAAAATTGCATTTGTATACATAAACATAATAATGATTTTTGAAATCCCAATTGATTTTCGTTCACTTTATTTTTTTTAAATGTTATTGTAAAAATAATTTAATGTAAAGGAGATAGTTGGGGGGTGCAGTAAAAAAAAACACTGAATAAGTAATAAACTTATAATTATATGCCGACGTTTCGACCTACAGTGTAGGTCATCTTCAGGGCGATTTGGAGAGCGAAGTCGTTGGGTGTAACGGCTGGCTAGCAAATTAAACGTCGAAACGTCGGCACATAATTATAAGTTTATTACTTATTCAGTGTTGTTTTTTTTTTACTGCACCCCCCAACTACCTCCTTTACATTAGATCATCCAGTCAACTATTTTCATCTCAAAAATAATTTAAGATTAATAATTAAGAAAATATTATTCTTCGTGTTGCTAATTGTTTAATTAAGCTTATTACATCATGATTTAAGGTAAAAGGACTTTAAAAAATATATATTTTCTGTGAAAATTAAGGACAAAAAAGTCCAAAGAACTTAAATTCATGTTTTTATTCGTTACGAATAGAAGTGGAACGTGTAAATTCAAAAAAGCCAACTCATTTATAGTTTTAATATTGATTACATAATAAGGTATGCAAAAATATTTACAAAATATTTTTTTATAGGATATCAATCTATGTACAATCTGCCCATCAAGTAACAGTGATTTGTGAACGCATTTACAACATATAGTTCCACTGAAGATTTCAACATACTCACTTTATTTATAAATGATATATTACATTATTAGGCTTCTCTGAATTAAAATATGGTAAAAATTACTGATACAGTACAAATTACCTGTAAAATGCCTGTTCACCAGACTGTATACAATTTCGTATAAGTATTCCTGCAAGATTGATATGAAGATAATGATAAGTAGCAATCGTCCAAAAATATTTGAAGCATTTCTGCTTTAACCTGCTTCATATCAAATAAAGTAATTAGCATTATTCTTTATGGTATAGGGGTGTTCCATATAAAATTTCCGTTTTTATTATCTCTAAAATTCAAAGTTGAATTAGTGGATTTCTGTTGTTTACAATATTTATGTTTACAGATTGTAATGAGCAGTTATTATTCCTATCATTTTTTAAATAATATTTACTATCATTACGATTGAACGAAAATTGTTTAGTATGCCGAATAAGACTTTAACTTTAACCTAAGAGAAATGTATTGACCTCCACCCGGACCATTCTCTTCCACATATACAATAAAGGTCAACTATTATCATTCAATATTAATTTAAAATATTTATCCTAATTATTTATTATATATAAGTATTGAAAATTATTGTCAAGTTTAAATCGCATTTTCAGACTTTATTTCATCACAAAACCCAGACTTTTTCAGTTCTGGGATTTGATGGCGAGTTGGCGGCCCCATCACCCAGTCATCTGAATGCAATCAGCCACTGGTCCTCCAAGTTGGGGGGAACCCAGTACCCGAGGGGGGTGTAGCCCGGTCACCCTTTCTCCTGAGGAGATTAAAAAAATATAAGCATACCAGTTAGATGATACGGGGCCTTCATCGCTGGGCTAATAACCAGCATGAAAGAAGATCTAGTCAAAGAAAACAAAATAGCCCCCAGGCTTCTCTAAGAGCAAGTAAATGAAGAAGGATTTAAAATTTGATAACAGCTTAAAAAAAGTGTAGATAATTAGGATAAATATTTTAAATTAATATTGAATGATAATAGTTGACCTTTATTGTATATGTGGAAGAGAATGGTCCGGGTGGAGGTCAATACATTTCTCTTAGGTAAGTAGAACTGTTTATGAAATATCCAACGTTTCGACTTACGTGGCGGCTTTCTTCAGGGCTAAATATGCAAAATACAGACAATCGAAAATTACAAAATGTCAAAAATTAATATATAGGGTAAAAATGTATAAGCAATAATAAGTAATAAAAAGAAAGTGTTAAAAATTAAAGAATAAGGTAATAATGATAGAAATTAGAATTACAATTGGTAAATAACAAAATAAAATACATAAGTATAAAGGTATCTGAGTGGTGGAACATAAAAAATGGGGGGTCTCAGGGCCTGAGATATTTATACAGAGCAAGGTTAATCATTGTAGAGTATTAATAACAAAGTGACATGGAAGGTAATGATAAAATATAATAAACAATATACCTGGTAATAAATCAAGTAATAAAAATCCTTCTTCTTTTACTTGCTCTTAGCGTCGAGAAGCCTGAAGGTTATTTTGTTTTTGTTGACTAGATTTTCTGTCATGCGGATTATTAGCCCAGCAATGGAGGCCCCGTATCCTCTAAGTGGTATGTTTATAATTTTTTTAATCCCCTCAGGAGAAAGGGTATACCCCCCCGGTACTGAGTTTCCCCCAACTTGGAGGACCAATGGCTGATTGCATTCAGATGACTGGGCGATGGGGCCGCCTACTCCCTACTCCATCAAATCCCAGAACTGAAAAAGTCACGGTTTTGTGATGAAATGTACGTAGGTCGAAACGTTGGCTGTTTAATAAACATTTCTCCTTATCTAAGAGACATTTATTGACCTCCACCCGGACAATTCTCTTCCACATTGATTTTAAAACGAACATTTCACATGGAACGACCCGATAAGATGTAATGTATGGATACTACATTTAACCTTCCGTGAATCACGTGGATAGAAGTTACGTCCTGCACTATGTGGGGTTTCCTGGGCCCATAATCATTATTATTATTTTTTTTATATTACAAAATGACCATACTATAGCCCCTAGAAAGCTCTACCCCCACTTCCTATGCTACTTTAATATTAATAAGTAAAAGTTGAGAGAAAAGAGAGGGCAATTAGCTGCTATCCCTAATTAGGAGCACGGTTAGTTTATAGAGCGTGGGGTCTTGATAGCCACCACCAGATAGCCCTCCATCGGGGGTCGTTAGCAGCTTACTATTGTTATATCTTTTGTTAATTATAACTCCTTGGATGCTAACTACTAAATAGTCAATGAATTTATTGGGAATAGTCCATAATGAAATAATTAATAGTGAAACGAAATTGATTAAAATTATTATCTATACCTAGTTCACTACAACAGATGAAAATACAGCCGAAAGACATAAAATAACATTTTTTATATCAACTTGGGGCTCTGTTGAAAGTTTTTGTATCTATTGAAAGTTTTTTATATTTATTTTTTCTTTCATCCTATTAATATTATAAATGCGAAAGTTTGTATGTTTGTCTCTCTTTCACGCAAAATCTACTGAACGGATTTGGATGAAACTTTACAGTAATATAGGTTATACATCAGAATAACACATAGGCTATAGCAAGTGCGGATTAAGGGCGGACAGTTTTTTAGGTACTGTGGAGAATCCATTATAGTGAATAATTAAAGGCAAATAAGGAACTTAGCATCTTGAAATATGCATATAGATTCTTTATATAATTTAAGAAAGAAATTTGGATAATTCCATCACCAAGGGTTTCCCCCTTAATATAATAAGGGTTCAAAGATTGTATGGAATCCGTCAGTTTTGAAGTTAGACATCTGAAATTTGGGATGTACGAGTAACTTATAGTTAAAAAAATTAAATTATTTATTTAAATAATTAAATAAATTAAATTATTTATTGTTTTAAATTACAGTTAAAAAACACTGTCACGAAACTTTATGTGGCAGACCAAATTCCATGAGAGCGAAGCCGCGGACAAAAGCTAGTTGTGTATATGATTCTGTATAGATACATTTAAATATGTCCAATGGTATTTGTTTTTAAGTTTGATACTGGTCTATTTGGTACAGCATATCATTTTTTTGAATCGTAGCAAATTATATAAGAAATAAATATTTAAAACATATATACATATATTTGAGATACCAACCTCTCACTGTTCATATTATACAGCTGTTTATTTGATTATACTTCAGTAGATACTTTTTAGATTAAAAGGCAGATTAAACTGCCAAAACTATAGAGGTATCGCTCTATTGCCCACTGTCTACAAGGTACTTTCAGTCGCAATAAATAGGAGAATTATGGCATGGACTGAAAGAAATATTGGCGAATACCAAAGTGGCTTCCGGCCAACTAGAAGCACAACTGATCATATCTTCTCCATACGGCAGATGCTAGAGAAAGCATATGAGTACAATATTGACCTCCACCACCTCTTCATAGATTTCTGCCAGGCCTACGATAGTCTTGATACGAATGAACTGCTCAAAGTAATGAAAACTCTAGGAGTCCCAGAAAAGCTAGTCGGATTAAGTGCGATGACCTTGGAAAACACCAGATGTAGGGTAAAAATCCAAAATATGCTGTCAGAAGAGTTTGAGGTGGAGAATGGTCTGCGCCAAGGAGATCCCCTCTCACCTTATTGTTTAACATAGCACTCGAACAAGCTGCGAGATCAATCAGGACCAACCCAGGAGGAACGATATGCAACAGGATGACCCAACACCTGGCGTATGCTGATGACGTAGTGATATCAGCAAGGTCAAAAGCGGCGCTCTCGGGAGCTTTGCAGGAATTTGAAGAAGTGGGGAAACAATTGGATCTGGTAATAAATAAGGAAAGAACCCAACACATGATTTCCACAAAAAATGATGGGCAGGAAGAGCAGAGTCATGTGCAACTGCTCCACCACACATTTAAGAAAGTGGACAGCTTCAAGTGCCTGGGGGCTTTAGTGACACGAAGGAATGATATCACTGCAGAAATTAAAGCAAGAATTTCAGCAGGCAACAGATGTCTCAATGCATTGCGAAAAGCATTAAGATTTCGGAACATGTCACGGAGTGCAAAATTGTTGATCTATAAAACAATCTTAAGACCGATTGTCATGTACGCTAGTGAAACGTGGTTCCTGACCCAGGAATGCGAGAAGAAGCTGCAGATCTGGGAGAGGAAGGTACTTCGGCAGATATTTGGGCCAGTATGTAACGAAGGCCAATGGAGGTCAAGAAATAATAGAGAGCTTTGGGAACTGTACAATGAACCAGATCTAGTCACCTAAGTCAAATCAACCCGTATAAGATGGCTTGGGAACGTGGAGAGAATGGGAGAAGATAGGTACCCGAAGAAACTATTATATGGCAAACCAGGAGGCAGAAGAGGAAGAGGAAGGCCCAGGTTGCGATGGCTGGGTGATGTGGAGAGCGATCTGCAGTGGATGGGAATCGAACAATGGAGAGGTCGAGCTGCTGACAGGGAAGACTGGAGAGGCGTTGTTGTGGAGGCCAGGGCCCTACAAGGGCTGTAGAGCCATGGAAGAAGAAGAAGAAGATAACTTTTAGTTTTAGTCCAGAAATACAACTTCAGTTTAGTGCTTATTTTATGACCTCTTTAGTGAGCCCATTGATGTATGAGTAACCAATTAATATTTATTAAAGATAGTGAGTATTTTGCTTCAAATAGAATGAAGTGTTTTATTTTTATTTTAGGTTTCTTTTTATACATATAAAAAATATATAGGTATGGTTAGGTTAGGTTTTGTGGTTTTTGGACACTCAACTACAGAGGTCATTCGTGTCCTTTAGGTTATGTTTGTTTTGGCTTATTTTTTAATTTTAAATTTTGCTATATAGGTTATATTTTTTTAGAAAGTCAATTACTTTGTTTACGCTCAAAACATTATTTTGCAACATCCAGTGGAGTCTTCTTTCTATTTTGCAGTTTTCAAAGTAAGCTGAGTAACGCGGGCAATCTACTAGAATGTGAGCGATGGATAGCTGTACTTTGCAGGATGTGCATTTAGGTGGAGCTTCTTTATCTATGAGGTATCCGTGGGTTAATCGGGTGTGACCTATTCTCACTCTTGCTAGGACAACTTCCTCTCTTCTGTTGGTACGCTTAGAACTTTCCCAGGATGAGGTTTCTTTTTTGATGCCTTTTAATTTGTTGCCGTCCTCTACACTTTCCCAGAGCTGGTCCCAGGTCTTCTTTGCTAGGGATTTCAGGCTGTTTCCGAGATCTGATGGAGTGTAGACTCTTATTTCATCTAGAGTTGACATGGCTGCTTCCTTTGCTGCTAGATCTGCTGCCTCGTTGCCTTTAATTCCAACATGGGATGGTATCCATGCTATTATTACATTCTGGCCCTGACTTTTTATCATTGTTGAATAGCTCTGCGCTTTCTTAAGTATTTGATTGTCTGTATGTATGTTGCTTAGTTCTGATATTGCGGAAAGTGAATCGGTGAATATTAAAAAGTTTTCTTCATTACACTGCATGATATGGTAGAGTGCTGCACTGATAGCATAGCATTCCGCTGTAAAGTTGCTCGATATGGAAGGGAGCTTATATTTAATTGTCTTTGAGTCTATGGTAAAGGAACATCCTACATTGGAGTGCGTTTTTGAACCGTCTGTATACAAATATTTGCTATTTCTGTATTTGTCTTTTATGCTTAGATATTCTGATATATATGCAAAATCTGGGGTGCTAGATTTTTTAAATTTGGAAAGAGTTAGATCTATTGTAGGTAGTTTGAGGGTCCATGGAGGGTAATAATGTTCATTGACTGAGGTTTGCAAGGATCTGATTTCTTCTATGTGTCTTCCTGCTCTTATTCCGAGTGGGGTGGGTAATCTTCGGACATCGTTAAATCTCCTGCTTCTAGGTTGAAAAACTGGTTTCCATGCTGGATTTTCTTCATTAAATTTTAGTTTAGCGATATATCCGCAGGCCAGTTGATGTCTCCTAACAGCCAGCGGAGCTATACCTGCTTCTACACAAAGACTGCTCACCGGGCTAGTTCTGAAGGCACCAGTAGCCAGACGGATGCCCGCGTGGTGGACTGAATCTAAAGCAGTCAGCAATTTGGGACTGGCTGTAGCATATATAAAACTGCCGTAATCCAGTTTCGATCTGACTAAAGAAGTGTATACTCTCAGCATACTTTTTCTGTCTGCTCCCCATGAGCTTCCTGCCAGGACTTTGAGCACGTTTAGCCGTTTTCCACATTCTTCCTTCAGCCATTTAATGTGTTCCTTCCAGTCTAGTTTGCAGTTAAGTAATAATCCCAGGAACTTGACTTTGGATTCGAAATTTAAGTTTGCGCCTCTATAAACTAAGTCTGGGGGAGATGTTGGTGTTCTCCGTCTTGAGAAGAGCATGCATTTTGTTTTATCAACTGAGAAATATAATCCAGATTGTCTTGACCATGATTCTAAATTTGTTAAACACTTCTGTAAAGATTTCGTGACCTGATTTCGATTGCTGAACGGAAGTAGTAAGGCTAGGTCGTCTACGAATAAATACGATTTTATGGGTTTTGGAATAACACTAGTGATTTTGTTCATGGCAATAGCAAATAAGGCGCAACTTAATACACTACCCTGAGGTATTCCGTTTGACATTGTTTTAACCGAGGATAAATAATTCCCTATCCTGACTTGGAACGTGCGGTGCCGTAGAAAGTTTCCTATCAGGGTGAGAATGCGACCCTCGAATCCCCATTCCTTCAACTGATGCAGTACAAGCGTCGGATTTAAATTATCGTAAGCTTTTTCAATGTCGGAAAAAATGCCTATGCATTCTTTTTTTTCAACGAAGCATTTCATTATTTCATATTCCATGGTAACATGATGGTCTAAGGTAGAGCGTCCTTTTCTGAACCCACATTGTTCCTTCGATAGTAATTTATTTTCTTCCAAGATCCATATCAGCCGTTTGTACACCATTTTTTCAAGCAGTTTCGACATAGAACTTATCAGTGAAATAGGCCTGTAACTTGGTGGAAATAGCTTATTTTTTCCATTTTTGGGGATTGGAATAATAACAGATCTTCTCCAGACGTTCGGAAAGTCCCCCCGAGCGCCATATGTGGTTATATAGGGTCAGAAGAGTATCCAGAACCTGTGTTGGTAAATGTTTTAACATCTCGTTGTGAATGTCATCTCTTCCCGGTGCGGAAGGTTTTAGATCCTTTATGGAGGCTCGCAATTCGGTTTTGGTGAAAGGAAGGTTATACTCTTTTTGTTCGGAGTTATCGAGTGGATGATCTGTTTTCGAGGAGTATAGTCCTGAATAAAATTCCGCAAAACGCTCAGCTAACAATTTCTCCTTTTGTTCTACTTGTTCACCGATTAGGAGAGCCACCTGATTTTCTTTATATATTCCTGTAATACCCTGTATCTTTTTCCAGAATGTGTTTGGGGGAGTATTAGTTGTGATATTATCTAAAAAATTTTCCCAGGATGCTTTCTTTTTACTCTTGATTATTCTTCTGGAGACTGAACGGCTCTTCTTATATTCTATTAGGTTTTTAGAAGAGGGTTCCTTTTGAAATATTTTCAGGGCTTTTCTTCTTCTTTTAATAACGGCCTTACATTCTTCATCATACCACGGTACATTTTTGCGTGATCTCGTTTTGTTGGAGGTCTTTGGGATTGAAAGGCCTGCTGCTTCCAGAATCGCTGTTGTTATCAAATGGGTTTTCTCGTCGCTGCCGCTAGCTGATAGTAGTTCTGATTCATTTATGTTTAGGTTTTTTTGAAACGCAAACCAGTCAGATTTTTCCATGATCCATCTAGGATGTTTAGATTTGATGGGGTTATCGTTAGGGAGAGAGATTACTATCGGAAAGTGGTCACTAGAGTACTGGTCTTGTGCAACCTGCCAACATAAATGCGGAAAGATGCTTGAAGAGCACCAGGTTATATCGATGGAGGAAAAGGTGTTGTAAGCCGGGCTTAAATAAGTTGACTCTCCCGTATTTAGGACGACTGAGTCGGTGGTATCGATGATTCTCCTAATGTGATTTCCCCGAGTTGTGCAATGAGAGGAGCCCCAGGAAGTGTGGTGGGCGTTGACGTCGCTTACACAAATGTACGGAGATGGTAAATGTTTGAAAAGATTTAATAAACTATTTTCTGAAAAATTATCTGGAGGTAGGTATATGTTACACAAGTAGACAGGGAATTTGAGGAAGACCTTAACCACTACCGCCTGGAGGGAAGTTTCTACTTGGACCAGCTCGGATACAACATTTTTGTGAACCGCGGTCAGTACACCACCACAAGCTATATTACTGTTTTCAAAATCCCTTCTATAAATATTATATTCCTTGAGATTAAATTTTTTGTGAGGAAGCAACTTACTTTCTTGTAGGCATACGGCTACTGGTTGGTATTTTTTAATGATTAATTTCAACTCTTCATTTTTACCAGTTATACCATTGCAATTCCATTGAATGATATTTGTTGTGAGTGGCATGTTTTAAGTATGAATGTAAATAAATATATTGGAATAAATAATGAAATAAGAATAGGTAACAGGTAGAGATGAAATTAAGTTGTTAAAATGGTTAAGATATGAAAACAAAAATACTAAAGAAAGAAAAAATAAATAAATAAACATATATAAAAATAAACAAATAATATATGGTCAATACTAATTATTTTATTTAATTTGTTTCCCTTTTTTCCTTACTAAGCGCTCGGTTTTGTGACTTATTACGCGATCTGCTTCTTGATCGTCTGTCTTTTACTAGTGTCCAATCACCTTGCATGTCGTCGAAGTTCCTGCGACATGAGGTGGTTCCGTCACAACTAGTTTTATCCGAAGATAAAACTGGGAGTTCCGCGGGAGATTTAGGGATAGTGGACTCAGCTTCCGTAATTTTGGCCGGTTCCGGAGCCAGGGAAGGAGTCGGTTTGGTGGGTAGGGAAGGAAGGTTATGGTCAGCTGGAGGAGAAGTTGATGTGAAAGGAGTTGGAAGAGGAATGGAGCCAGCTGATGGCCCAGCTGACGTAGGGAGGTGGTGGGGATAGGGAATGGGAGTGGGGGCCCGGTCCGGTTTAATCGTTTCCAAACGGGCAATAGATAAAGAGGTTTTATTGCATTCAGGCACTAACGGCTTCTTAAAGATGTTAACATTGTCATTTATATTATCTGTTTGAACACTAACACTTTTAGTATTTTTAACTATATTAGAAAAGGTCATACGTGTTGACAAGGGATGTAACGATTCGAATTTATTTTTAGCTGCGAAGTATGTTATCTTTTCGGCCTCCTGAATGCCTTTAATTTCTTTTTCTTTTTAAACACTGGACATTTTTTGGAGAAAGAATCATGCTGCTCGTTACAATTAACACACTTTATTGGGCTAACACATTCTGATCCTTCATGCTTATTTTGGCCTCAGAGTCTGCAAAGCGGCTCTTTTTTGCATACATTTTTAGTATGACCGAATTTCAAACAAATATAACAGCGGGTAGGGTTTGGAATGAATTGTCTCACATTTATGTTATAGAAACCTACTTTAATTTCGTTGGGTATGGTGGGGCTGTTAAAGGTTAACAGGTAGTTATTACGTTTTTGTTGCTCATTATTTTTGTAAAACGTCAATCTTTTAACATCTACTACATTCTGAGTTTTTAGTTCGTCTTTTATTTCGTCGATCGAACAATTGTGAAGGTCTGCACACCATATTATTCCTTTACTGGTGTTCAATTTAGCATGTGGCTCGACAATAACGGGGAAGTTTAATAGGGTTTTAGATTTTATAAGTTTTTCCGTTTGAATTGCTGACATAGTTTCGACTAAAAGAGTCCCATCTCTCAATTTTTTGACTGTTTTAGCTTCACCGATTATAGATTTCAGGCTCTTACTGATAAAAAACGGTGATACTTTTTTGAAGTCTAGAGAATTTCCCTCATCATCCGCTTCATTTCTTTTAATAATTAAGAATTTGACACTAGTTTTTAAAGAGTTTCCTTCATTATTAGAAATAACATTTCTATATCTCTCTTTTTTCTTTTTTACTGGCGGAGATTCCGCCATTTCGTTAGAAAAAATGAAATAAAATAAAAAATAAAAAAAACCTTCTATTTAGAGATAAAACAAAAACTTTAAGGAAAGAAAAATAATCGTAGATCTTCACTCTTCGAAGTATCTATATAGGTATGGTATATAAGAAGTGTAAAGTGTGTCATGGAAAAATTGATATCGGTCTCGGACCAAATCAGCATGAAATGGGACATTATGGCCGTTGTGGAAGGCTTTATTCGTTACAAAGAGCGTTGAGGATTTTACGAATAATTTTTAATTGTAAGAATTGGATAAGAGAGGAATTCGACGGTATAGTGAAGTGCAACTCCGTAAGTCCGAATAGATCTTATAATGGTCATGTGATTCTTTTGTAATTTACTGGAGCATTTGTCCATCTAGTAAGTATTGAAGCAGCCTGAAACGTCGATTAGTTTCTTGTCACGTCAATCTGGTTTGGGGAATCTAAGTTAAACTTCTGTCGATGACGTTTAACTTATCTGTTCCACAGAAATGCGACATTAGGCGACATTTATGTCTTTTTATGGCATAATCAATACTTTTATTATTCCAAATTATGGTATAATTTGACGTTTTTACAACAGACATTCTGCCAGAATATCTTTCCAACTTCTAATCCTCATCCTGATGTCCTTAATCCACCTTGAGTTTATCGAAGAAGAATTATATATACCAATGTATCTACATTACTTTCATTATTAACAGATTACCTTCCCATGAAGCTCCTGGGCCTGGCGTAATTATATCTCATATCTAAAAATTTCTTTGATAAAACATTTTATTCCACAGTGCATTTACAATCATCCATTACTCCACTCATCCTCCGACCATAATACCCATTAAGCGCCCTATACTTATTTTCCTATTATTAACCACATCCTGAAAAACTCATTCTGATCGGTCTGATAATCCCAGATCATCAATTTGGAA
Source organism: Arma custos (assembly GCA_037127475.1). Taxonomy (NCBI): domain Eukaryota; kingdom Metazoa; phylum Arthropoda; class Insecta; order Hemiptera; family Pentatomidae; genus Arma; species Arma custos. The sequence goes on along the minus strand of CM073759.1, from coordinate 100,677,685 downwards.
TCAGGACATTCCAATGAATTATCCGAAAATTTCAACGAGTAATGCACATCTTCTGCTCAGGGTTTTTTCTGAATGTGGAATAGGAATTGTTGGACACCGGTAACTTTGTAAGTTTCTTCTCTACGTTCTTTCTTATTTTCCTTTTCTATCTCATTGACATAGTAGTATTGACATGTCATTTGTGTTCCTTAAGGGATTATCCTTGGTCCCATTATGTATGCAGTCCGACCAGTTATCACAACATATTCGACCTCTGTTTCCAACACGTATGCAAATGATACTTTTGTATTATCAACCAACACTAATACATTCTATGCATCCCAACCCCTTATCACACATCCCGCCCTTTGAGAATGGTGTGGCTAATATTCATTATATACATAATATACATTACAAAATATATGCAAGTCCCATCGAATCATCTTTGCACTTGGTTGTAAACCTAGGGGATGATTTACTATTGAGAAGATCTGGGCAAGAAGTACAAGATTCTTCATACAAGAATGAAACAACACGTAGCTTTTGGCTACCTCAACATTTAAATAGACTAACACGTTAACCCTTTAACTATTTAAAAAGATTGACTATAATAAGCCGATTAAGACACACATAGTTGAGGTTTGGGGGTGCACAAAACTATGGAATTTGTAAAATTCTTATTACTCTTTACTTTACTGTTATTGCGAATAAAATCATCCATAATAATTCTAATGATTCATATTTTCCTGATTTGTATTTTTAAGGGAGTGGAGTGGCTCAGTGGTAGAACTTTGAGTCCCAATGCCGTAAGTCCTGATGGAAAGACTAAACAAATATTTAATCTGATTGTATAACATGGATCACCTGATGGATCACATGGATTTCTTGATTCTCCTGGGACAGTGGATACCCAAAATAAGGGGAGGAAATCTGGCGGTTGAGCCTGATCCAGGACAATTCACCTCCCTGTTCCAAAGTTGTCCAAGAAACAGAATAGTCTCTACCATGCACTGAACCCTAGACCTTCACTGGTTGTAATGATATAGGAGGAGAAGTAGGATTTGTAAAATTGGGATTTTTATGTTTCAGAAGGTAGAAGAAAATAGTTATTCATGTCCGATTGTTAGCTTGGGAAATGATTTCGGTAATTATTAATATGGTGTCGCTTCTCATTGAGCCACAACAAGTTTTAACTTTTCATACATGAAACGAATAATCAGTTACAGCTTGTATCTCAGCTCGAAGAGACAACCTGCGGAACAGACACCATTATTTCTCTCTCCAGTGCAATTAAAGATATGTTATTAAGAAAAACATCCATTATGTATTTATGTAATATAATTATATAATATGTAATATGTATATGTAATTTTTACTATAACCAGTATTTTAAAACCCCCAATTTATACTAAGATTAGTTCATACATAGATTCAAATCTATACCAGATTGTTAATTTGTACATAATAATGTATGATCAATAACGTATGTAATAAACGTGATGCCTTTTCCGGTCTCCTTCATTACAATTCAGATGACAACATCCGTATTGTAATTCACCCAGGTCTCGAGCATTAACAGAATGAATGTGATAACATATCCATTGAATAAATAATTAGCAGTTATTGTGGCGACATGTCTCTCTTCTCGAAGCTAATTCAATTTTAGATAAGAATTATCTTATCAGGCTGGCTAAGCTTTTATGAGATGGTGCGATAAAGCTATGTGTTTTTCATTTTATCAATCACTTAAAAAGTATAAAGTTTGTAGTATTTTAAAATTCAATTGCATAATATTAAAAATATTTTCACGATTTCCCGAAGTTTTTTAAAATTAACTAATAACTAAAATAGAGGAAAAAAATCTCAAAAAGAGAAAGAGATATATCTATGATACGACTTAGAAATGGGAGAGAAATTAAACTAGAAGCCATTAGATTCTAAAATAACTGTAAACAAGAACCAATTTCTATATAATCTTCTTTTTTGAAACTATTCCATTTCTAGCAAATATTTTATGTCTCATTTTGAATTGTTCATCTTAATTATTAATATGCTTTGTGACATAGGCGTGTTTCCAATGGGCTATTGATATATGCCAGTTCTTTTACTTTATTTCATTTTTTATTTTTTTATTATCAGTTATTCCTTTTTGGGTGTTTAGTATACATAATCGTATTTTTTTTATTATTATCAACTGTTTTATATAACCTTTGTAGGCTGTTATCCTGTTATTTTCTTTTTCCTACAGATGATTTGGAGTGGATTGTTATCTCCAGTTACAACTCCAGTCTGCTTGAACAGTGAGTTTTTTTTTATATCTTTAATTTTAATAAACCCTGCTGCCTTGGCATCTTCTCTTCTTTCATAAAGAAAAAGAGCAATACAGTAAACCAATGCAGGGGTCATTTTCGTTTCCTAATCTTATGCTCACTATCCATAAGTTACATATGTGTGCCTTCTGTCATAACATATTAACCAGATTAAAACAATTATTGTTTTCTAAAGACATTATTTATTATAAACATTATTTCTCAGGATTACACGGTGAAACCATTTTCACCTTATATTTCAGCTAGTTACAACAAATACAATTGATTTATCAAACTGTCTCCCATGTCCCCTACCTTGCCGTAAACGCACAAGAATTAGTTAGAACGTTCTTCACATTTTAATATTACAAGCGGTTGAAAAAAAATAGATAATAAAGATGAGCAATAAAAATTCAGACCCACAAGTGATGAGATAATTTGGGAATAAAGAGGAAAAATATATTTTTTTTTAATAATAATAATAAATTTTTTATTTATTCTGGGACAAGTCCCTTTAGAATAACAATAAAGGTATGTAGGATATTATTACGTCCTAGAGTATATTAATACAGGGTATTATTGTGTCTTATTAAGTGAGAAAGAATTGATGAGAAAAAAAAGAGTTGCGAATTACCTACAGTGATAACATTTAAAAAGAAAAAAGAAAAAAAAACAGAGTACAAGAAATACAAAAAAAAAACAGTTAGAAATAAGATTACAATAATTATATAAAGATAAACAATAGATAATTACATATGCGCAAATTACAAAGTCAAGTAGAAACAAAGCAGGCAGAAAATAAAACAAAAATATGAACAATATCAACTAATATGACTTGTTTTTAAAAATATCTAACTGGATGAGTGAAGCGTCAATAATATAAATATATATAAATAATGATATAATATACTTATATATAAGTAAAAACACATCATTCATGTTATGTCCTTATTTAAATAATAAGTACTGATGTAAGGTTATTGAAATTAATATAAGCGCACAAGTAATGTTAACACTTCGTATATTCATATAGAACTGTAAGAACAACTATTGTAGGTTACAATCATATGATAATAGATCGATTCTCCTTTGCTACGGGCATAATCGATACATAACAATCTCCCGCACTATTTAAAGTATTTAAATAAATTTGAATTCGATAATAATGAATTAAGATGTTAAATCATAATCCTGTAATCTGGTTGGCAATCTTCGCACTCTCGCTGATCTCCTAAGGATTGGCTGCAGTTCTCGGTGGCCGCTGATTTGTTCTTGAGGCTCCGGCAAGGTCTGTGGTGGTTCTGGCCTGTGCTCATTTGGTGGATCTCCTTCCTGTTGAGGTAGCGTAATGATGCTTGGAAGCGAGAGGTCGAAAGTTGTATTCTTCTTAGGTATGGATACCTTATATAATTGGTTAATATGTCTTTTAAGACGATAGCCATCGTCGTGTTCGACCATGTAGTGCCGCTTTCCGAGTTTTTTTATTATTGTACCCAATTTCCATGTTGGCTTGTTTGAGGATGTATACCATCTAGATTGAATTCGGTCTCCCACGTTTAGTTGACGTGCGATGGTGGTGGTGTCCAGGGAAGTTGTATGTTTTGGTGGCTTCAAAAGATCTAGTTTGATTCTTATTTTCCTCCCTAGGTATAATTCTGATGGAGTTTTACCGCTTGCTAAGGGTGTTGATCTATATCGCATCAGAATTTCTTGTATCTTCCTATGGAGAGGTAATGATGAAGTAGCCATCGCCTTCAATTTATTTTTTAGCGTTTGCACATTTCGTTCCGCAATTCCATTTGTGGCTGGATGGCCAGGGGCTATAAACTTCTGGATGATCCCATGTTCTAAACAAAATTCGGAAAATGTTGCACTCTTAAATATTGTTGCATTGTCCGAAACGATTACTTTTGGTAAACCATGTGCTGAAAGGATATCTTGGAGATATTTAATGGTAGAATCCGTTGAAGGGGGGCTTTTTGAAAAGCGGATTTCCAGCCATCTGGACTTTGCATCCACTAAGATTAGGAAATAATGGTCTTGGAATGGTCCGGCATAGTCTATGTGTACCCTTTCGAAATTCTCTGCTGGTTCTTCCCAATGGTGAATCGGTGCTTTAGAGGGGTTGTTCCTTATTTGAGCGCACTCTTGGCATGATTTTACAAGATGTTCTATATCTTTATCAATGTTTTTCCAATACACATATTGCCTGGCTAATTGTTTCATCTTGACAATTCCTATGTGAGTATGGTGGAGTTCTTTGAGGACTGGGGCTTGCAATGAAGTTGGAATGACGATTCTCTGATCCTTGAATATAACCCCGTTTTGAAGATGGTAAATAGCGTCGCAATTGTCACCGTTTAAAAGTTCTAATTTTAGTTTTGAAAGCAGCTGGTCACGTGCGGTTTCGTCGGCAAGAGTTACATAGTTTAGAGATAAATTTGATATTTGGTATATTGTTTCATTTGAAATTAAAGAGACCTCTTCTTCTATGTATTTTTCGTCTTGGGAAATGTCATCTTCAATTGAGGCTCTTGAAAGGAAATCTGCATTTAAATTCTCTTCTGCCTTTCTATGACGAATTTGATAATCAAAATTAGTGAGCCATGATGCATAACGTAGAAGTCTGGAGGAAGTCATGGCTGGTAATTTTGTGTTTTCATGGAGTATGTGGGCTAGCGGACGGTTGTCTGTAAAGAGCGTGAACTTTTTTCCATATATGTAGTAATAGAATTTCTTGAGGGAAAATATAATTGATAAGGCTTCTCTGTCTAATTGGCTGTAGTTCATTTCAGCTTTCGTTAATGAGCGCGATGCGAAGGCAATTGGTTTTTCCTCGTTGTTAATGGTGTGGGACAGCACTCCTGCTATTCCTGTAGGTGAAGCATCACAAGCTACCGTTAGTGGGTAGTTTGGATTGAATGGTGTTAGCACTCTATCACTAGCAATTTCCTTTTTTAGTTTCACAAAAGCTTTTTCGCAGTCTGGAGACCATTTGTACTTGTGGTGACTTTTTAGAAGTAACCTCAGTGGATAAGTTAGTGCAGAAACGTTGGGAATAAATTTGCCGTAATATGTTACCATTCCTAAAAATCTTTTAACATCATCTTGACTAACTGGTCTTGGTGCGTTTGTAATAGCAGCAACTTTTTTTGGGTCTTTTGAAATTTTCCCTTGCTCGATTACGTATCCCAGGTACTGAACTTTTGTTTTGAAAAATTCGCATTTAAATTGACAATTTGGAATGAATCTTTGTAAATGGTTTACAAAATCTCGGATAGACTGATGAGGTTCTTGTTTTTGTGACAAGAATTTGTGTCGTTCGAGGAGTACATTCTTCTTTACAGTTAACTGTTCTTCAAGTGTTTGAACTATTTGATCAAAGTTCAATGCTGTTAACTCCTTTGGTGCAATATTTAATTTGAGTAACTCAAAAATCTCAGGGTCTAAACTGTTTAAAAGAATATTTTTCGCAACTGATTTATTTGACTCAAGGCCTTTCATAGCAAGAAAAATATTGAATCTTTCGATGTATTGTTGAAATGATTCTCTATTTTTATCGAAATTATCAAACTTACTCACAGAACTTGGTGATTGAGAAGAATTAGATGAAATTTGTTCCATCATCATTCTGAAGTTCTGTTGTTGCATTTCTAGAAACTGTTTGAACTGATTAGCATCCATTATGATTTAGATGACAAACTTACTTGGAAGCTAAAAAAGTCTTGAAAACAAAACTAATGGAACAATAACGTAACTTGAAAAAATGAAGAAAAAACTAGCGGATAGGTTAGACCCGTTTGTAACGTACACTAAAACAAAATTAAATGAAACAATCCCATCCTCGTCGCCAATCTGTTATGTCCTTATTTAAATAATAAGTACTGATGTAAGGTTATTGAAATTAATATAAGCGCACAAGTAATGTTAACACTTCGTATATTCATATAGAACTGTAAGAACAACTATTGTAGGTTACAATCATATGATAATAGATCGATTCTCCTTTGCTACGGGCATAATCGATACATAACAATTCATTTATCAGTTAGAAAATATTAATCTGAAAACTTATTAATCCTTTTAGATAAAAGGACTTCTAGCATGCCAGAAAAAGCACACCGAATCTGAGATGGTTCATATGAGATCTTCTGTAATAGTTATTATATCCCAGCTCAGAATATCCTAATGCTTACAAATATCCTTTTTCTCATGTTTGAACAATCCCATTTTCATTTATTTGATCCTCTTCCTCGAGTAAGATCCCTGCGGACAAACATATTGAAAATATTCAGTTAAATATGAATGATTTGTAAATAAAAATGACCTGTTATTTTCTTAATTACTGCTTCTTTACGTTAATGAAATAGTGAAGGGTAGGAGAAATTATTTTTAAAAATTAATTTCATGAATAAGTATTCCGGAACCATGTCCAAGACTTTGGTTCAGAACTAATGAAGCGTGTTAACATACATCAATCCATTAGATCGTTTTCGTCCGGTGCATACATAAATCTTGTACCGACAAGGGTAATTTCCACATTTCAGTTAAATTTGACAAATCGAGTGGAAAAATTACCGGGATTTTGAAAATTGGTATAATCGAGTCTTGACACAAAAGTAGGTTCAAACAGGTCTTTTCAATCTGTCGCTCAAATCTGACATATTACTGTTTAAAACGCTGACAGTTCCTAAAAAAATAAAAAATAATATTGCTTATTTTTTGTTCTAATAATTTCAGAGATCTGTAATTTAGTTATGTTCCATATTCACATTGCTAATATGATAATTATGATTGTTCTAACTGTACTAATGAAGATTATACCTTGTAAACTACCATAAGGCTGGAGGCATTTCCACCAAATCATCAGGTTTGAAGATTCCGACAGGTTCAAAGGTTTGCTGTAAGGATATACCAGATTAGATTTATAATGAACTGTATAACCGGTACACATTCTTTACCGGAAAAATACTTATCATAATAACTTTGATGCTCTGGAAGATTTTATTTTACTTATATGAGATACTGTTCTCTTTATCTTCCAAAAATCTAGAACTATCTAGAAATTGAAAATAGTTGACTGCAAAATTATATAAGAGCGGTTTAAATGGTCAGATAGTGAAATCAGTGATTACACAAAATAAGAATGACTTATTTTATTTTGCCTACGTTTAGGCCCAAGATTTAGGCCATCTTCAGGGCATGAGGTGAAGTGTCTAACTCTAACTGATAACTCTATCGGCTTCGCCGTGAATTTTGTAGAGGATCGTTTCGAATATTTAATAATTAAAATTTGTTTTTTTAGAAACAATAAGTGTTCTATATGCTTCATATGAATTATTTTTCGTTATTATTGGCCATTTTCGCAAAACTACCTGAAGCAAAATTTTGGCCCAAAAAAGTAATGCTCACTATATGTTAGTGGGGAAATGTGCCTTTTATGGGGCTTGGCACGCTTACTAATAAATAAACATTTTTTGAACAAATTTCACTACATCTCTTTAACAATAAATATCCTCATAAATAAAATAATAATCCTTAACGAACCCTAAAGCTTGATACCGATAACAACAGCCTTTGCTTACAAACTTTCCTCCAAACGTAATAAAAATGCATTACTAATACAAAAAAAAAACATTAATATATTTTTATAGAAGTTTTCAGTTTTCAGCGAACTTTCTTTTTAATTTTTTGTTACGAGAAAAGTCTCTAACGATTATTGCGATAATCTGATAAATCTCGCCTTTAGAGTTTTCTTTACTCTAATCTTTTATACTTCGGGTTTTCCGGTAAGATGGACCAACTGTACCAATATTCTATCTCTTTTGATTGATGTAAAGCGTACTCGTTATAGAATTATTATTTTATTGTTAGGCGGCGTAATTACCAAGAGAGTACCTGAAGTTTCGGGAGCATGAAATTTCCTGAATTAATTAATGTGGTAAAGTATTTTTTTTTAATTGTGCAGTTATCCGTTTTTGCCTCAGAACGCCTCATATGAGGAATGCCATATGAAATAAACCACAGCTGTGAGATGATCGAGGCCAGTCCACAAGCCCCTTGGGCTCATCGGATATTTACAGAAATCAATTGATGCTCTCGTGCAATTACAGGACACGTTGCACTGTATGTGTGAAATAAAACATTTTCTATTTCATTAAAAAACGAAAAAGTCAATAATCATGGCCTATATAGCGCTTTCTATCATAACATTTTGACTTTGCAACATCTATTAAGAAATATGAGACCTAATTCCATCTTTCCATAATGAATACCAAACTGACATTATGAAATGTAACGGTGCATTTGTAACAAACATAACGCCTGATCTTGATTTTCAATTAGAATTTCACTTATATCAAGTCCCGCTTTATAGAAACTTAAACGTTTAAATATATTGAAAATGAACGAGGAAATAAGGAATTAGGAAATTACCATTTAAAAAAATAATAATAACTTAAACTCTTCTTATAAATGTATAGGCTTTTATACTTAACAAATTAAAGAGGAAGAAAATGGTCCGAATAGAAGCTAGAAAATTTTTTTTTTAAGAATTGTTAATTTTAAAGCTTACGTTTCGACCCACACCGCTGTTCCTCTTCAGGGCTATACAAGATACATATAAATGAAAATGATACATAATAGATAATTGAAAACTTTATAGCCATTTAATGATAAGGGTGATAAAAATGGGGAGCCCTTTAGGTAGATATAAAATAGAGGGGATAGTTATAAAGGGTTCCCCAATTTTAATATATATATATATTTATCACCCTTATCCCTAGATGACAATATATAATTTTTTTTATTCTTTAATATGTATTTTTTAATTGATATGTATTTTGTATATTTAGTCCTGAAGAAGACCTTCAATGTTGGTATAAACAGTTCTCTTTAATAAAGAGATTTTTACTGATCTCTGCCAGGACCATTTTCTTTCTCATATATAAAATATATAATGATTCATAATCATTTTTTTCTATTTTCTTTTTTCTCTTCACGCAGTACCCCTACGTGAAGGACGTATATTGTTCTGCATGTTCGTACATTTATAGTACATTACATACAATTGTACTTTCATGTTGTTGTTTTTTTTCTATTGTTTACATTTTTTGTATTGTTTATAAATAAAACTTAACGCTAAATTGAAAATACAACATTAAAACAAAACTTAAGCATAAACAATTGAACGCAGTAAACATTAAACCAGTTGAAACAAAAACACATATTAAATAACAAATATGAAAAAGAAAAAGAAATAGTAAATAACCACAAAATTACTACAAAGAAATTGAAAACAAAACCAAAATTCTTGTTCACTTGTAATATTGATTTCGTGTAGTGATGATTAACCACACTGCTTTGGCAAATAACTTGAATTGCTGAAAATACTTCCAATATAATTCTTTAACACTGATTGTCCAGCTGTCCTTCTGCTTTACATGGTTGATAAGTGTAGTCCTTGGTTCGTCGGTTAGTCTGCAGTCATATATCAAGTGTAAGTAAGTTTGTTCGATGGTAAAGTCACAAGGGCATGTCTTATTGTCTGTAAGTTTAAATTTATACAAGTAGGATTTTGTGGATCCATGTCTTGTCAACATTATATACATGTGAGATAAAAGTCAGTTGTTATTCGTTGTTTGTTTGTTTTATTTTTTAAGGGCAAACAACTACAAATGGTTATTATTGCCCTCACCACTAGAAAATATACATATTTACATTATCTAGATATCCAATAGAAACAATAGACAATAATAATAGTAACATATTACATATCGTAGAAACATATTAAACATATAATAGAAACAATAAATAATAATAATAATAGAAATAGAAACAATAGATAATAATAATAATAGAAGCATATTACATATATGTAGTAGAAACATATTAAACATATAATAGAAACAATAGATAATACGTAATAAAAGTAACATATAACATATAGTAGAAGCATATTAACATATTAAACATATAATAGAAACAATTGATAATAATAATAGAAACATATTACATATAGTAGAAGCATATTAATATATTAAACATATAATAGATACAATGGATATTAATAATAGAAACATATTACATATAGCAGAGACATATTAACGTATTAAACAGGTAATATAAGGATAAACACTTGTATAAAGTTATTCATACTAAAATAAAACGTTATACATATTTCTATATAATTTTTAATATAATACAATATAAAATTTATAATATTTATATAAACATTGCACAAATTAATAGTTCAAACATAGTTTATAACGTTGTACACACACTACAGACATTACATTACACACACACACATATATATATATATATATATATATATATATATATATATATAAACCCACATACACACATACACATATACCTTTACGTATATTTTAAATTCACTGGAATATGTTGATGCTTTTAATAAATTCTAACATATTATTTACACATTGTTCGTTATCGCCCAACGCCTTAAGCATCTGCCGAGGCACGCCATACCTTTCCATTACACTACTGTACCTAGGACACTCCTCGAAGATATGGTGCACTGTAACTGTCACCTTACACAGTGTACATTGAGGTGGGTCTCTCTTTGTTATCAGGTGTTCGTGGGTCAAACGACAGTGACCAATCCTAAGGCGGGTAATAACTACTTCTTCTCTTCTACACTGCCTGGAAGATGATGCCCAGCTGCTGGTAGTCGGTTTAATTATTTTCAGTTTATTGTTCTCTAGCGATGTCCAAGTCCGTTGCCATTCGCTTAGGATATTTGCTTTTATTTGTTGGAATAAATCTGAAGGTGGGATATAAGAAAGCGTTATTTCTTGTATTGAATGGGTTTCTGATGCTGCTTTGTCGGCTTTCTCATTTCCAAGAATTCCTGAGTGGCTGGGGACCCAAAAAAAAGTTATTTCTCTTAATGAGTCTGCTATTTGTTTTAAGGCCTGGTAAATTTCATGTATGACAGGATTATCTGAAAATGCGTTTATTATTGCTTTGAGAGCACTCAGTGAGTCGGAACAAACTATTGTTGACTGATCTAGTGTTGTAAGGGTTATTTGAAGAGCCTTGAGAATAGCCGTCAATTCAGCTGTGAAGATACCGCAATTACTGTTCAGCTTGTACTTAAAAGTTGTATCGCCAGTATATACGGCACACGATGTAGAATTGTTGGTACGAGAACCATCTGTAAATAAGATTTTGTTAAACTGATAGTTACTCAGTTCAGCAAGAAAGGCTTGTGAAATCTCTTGTGGGGAACTATTCTTGGAGAGTTTCAACATTTTGCAGTTGATGTGTGGAGGTGATAGAGCCCATGGGGCTAGCTTTGAGTATTTGTTGTCTGGTGTTGAACTAATTCGGAGATAACATTTCTCATTCTGTGTTGTAACGGCAGAGAGGGATTTTTTAGCCTCCTATACTTGTTGTCGTTTATTCTTTGGAATAATGAGCAGTAAACTGGGTTTTCTGGTTGCGTGTATATTTTTGTTATATACTTGGCCCCTTGTTTTTGGCGACGATATGTGAGTGGAAGGATTCCGGCTTCGACGCAGATACTGTATACTGGACTTGTTCTGAAGGCTCCAGTAGAAATCCGTATACCAGCATGATGAAGTGCATCTAGTCTTTTAACCCTATTATGGGAGGCAGACGCATATATAAAGCTGCCATAGTCTATTTTACTTAAGATCAGTGCCTCATAAATGCGGAGCATGGTTTTCCTGTCTGATCCCCATCTGGTGTTCCCTAGTTTTTTCAGTAGCTTCATTCTATTAATAGTTTTGATTTGTAGTTGTTCTATATGGGTTGACCAAGTTAGCTTGCTGTCCATTTGGAGACCTAAGAATCGGACGTTGTTGGTGTACAACAACGGGACATTACTGAGAACTATTTGTGGTGGAATCCCGGGGTTTCTGTGTCGGCTAAAATGTACACAGCATGTCTTACTTGTTGAGAATTTGAAGCCAGTCCTCTGAGACCATAGCGCTAATTTATTCACAGTGTTTTGTAGGCAAATCTTAATCAACTGGAGATCGGGTGATTTACACAATATGGCAAAATCGTTGGCAAATAAATAACCACTGACGTTTTGCGTTAAACAGTCAGTGATTGTTCGTATTGCAATAGAAAACAAGGTCGTGCTTAATACAGAGCCTTGAGGTACACCGCTGTTAATATATGTTTTATTGGAAGTAGTTCCACCAATCATCACTCTGTAGGACCTAGTTCTGAGAAATCCTTTGATGAAATTTGCAAGATTTCCTTTGATTCCCCATTGGTGAAGCTGTTTTAGTATGTTGTTTTGCACTACTGTGTCAAAAGCGTTTTGGATGTCAAAGAATATACCCACTGAGTGTTCCTTGTCGACAAAGCATCCTGAATGTCCGTTGTAATTCTAACAAGATTGTCAATTGTCGAGCGATTTTTACTAAAACCACACTGCAAATTGTCTTGTACATTTATTTCTTCTAGTAACCAAATCATTCGTTTATTGACCATTCTTTCTAAAATTTTACAAACACAATTAGTTAATGAAATTGGGCGGTAACTGGCCACGTCATTCTTGGGCTTGCCAACTTTCAAGATTGGAATGATTATGGAATCTTTCCATTGGATGGGGAAAAAACCACTGTTCCATATTTTATTGTATAAGATAAGTATTTTGTCTAGTGAATCGTCAGACAAATGTTTTACCATTTCATATATTAGGTCATCAGGACCTGGTGATTTTCCCTTAAGTTCATTGAGGGTGGTTTTGAGTTCCCTCATAGTCAAGGGCATGTTATATAATTCATTATTATTAGATGCAAAATCAAATTGGTCGTCTTTGGTTGAGGTGGATTGGATTTCAAGACCGACATCTTGTTTTGAGAAAAAGGCCGCAAATTCATTTGCGACAATTTGCTCATTACAAATAATGTTACCTCCAATTTTTAAGTGAATGGGCTGCAGAGTCTTTTTTCCTTCGATGGCTTTAACCTTATTCCATACTATCGAAGGTGGTGTCGTCGAATTGATAGAAGAGACATATTGTTGCCAGGATGTTGTTTTATGAAAGCAAATTATTCTTTTGCATGTAGCTTTTGCTTTTTTCTATTCAATCAGTTTCAAGAGGGTCATATTTCTTTTGAAAACTCTGTACGCTTTTCTCTTCTTTTTGACAGCTTCTCTACAATCAGTATTGAACCAAGGGACTGGCTGGCGTTTAGGTGTGGATGAAGTTTTGGGGATGTAGCGTTCAGCAGCATATCGTATCCTCGAAGTGATTTGTGAACAACTCTCTTCTACATCGTCCGGGAGGTCTGAAGGGAAATTCACACTATTCGTAAATTGCTGCCAGTTTGCTCTTTCATGAATCCAGGTTGATCTTTTGCTAGTGTGTGATAATCGTTTGTTAATATTAATAATTACTGGAAAGTGATCACTGGAATATTGATCAGTTATAACATTCCAGTGGGCATCTAGGAGTAGACTACTAGAACAAAAAGCGACATCAATAGAAGAGAAGGTGCCATAAGATGAGCTTAAATAAGTTGGTTCACCGTTGTTTAAAACATGTAGATTGTTATTGTCGAGCATGTTTTCTATTAACCGTCCTCTTCGATCTTTTCTTTCCGATCCCCAGATGTAATTATGAGCGTTAAGATCACCCACTAGAAGAAGTGGCCTAGGTAATCGGGTACAGAGAGACTCTATTTGCTCTGAAGTTAGTGGTTTCTGCTGAGGTAAGTAAAGGTTGCATACAGTGAAAGGGTTGTCACCTAGTATCCTGATGGCGACAGCTTGTAAAGTAGTTTGTAGGGCAATTCGTTCAAATGGTAATCGCTGAGACACCAGGGTCAATACTCCTCCGCAAGCTCGAGTCCCGCCAGTGTTATCCTGACGACAAATTTCAAATCCCCTGACAGTCAGTTTATCATTGGTTTTGAGGTGTGTTTCCTGAAGGCAAAGAATCGTGGGATGGTTATCTTGAATTAACAACTGTAGATCAGTGAAGTGACTTCGGATTCCATTACAGTTCCATTGGATTGTTATTAAATTAGCCATGATATTTATATTGATAAAACGGTATCCATTAAAGATAAGAGGACTGTTGAATTATTGATGACCACAAATATTACTGTCTATTAAAGTCTCATCACTGTTTGTCACCAGCACTTTTTTCTTTTTTGCTCTCCCCTTTCTTGGCACTGTCTGATTGGTTTCTGGGAGGATATCTGTCTTATTGGGTTCCGTAAGGATTACCGTCTTATTAGACTTTTCGGGAGTAACTGAGCTCCGTTTGATGTGAGGAGAGGATAACTCGGTAATGTTAGGAGTAGTTTTTAATACTGGACTTGCGATTGTAGGGTTGTCGTTCCCTTTGTTGGCTGAATGGCAGATCAGGGGTTGTTCAGGAGTAGCTCTATCTAGCTCATTACCAGGAGTAGTATTAATAATGTTTAGAGTCTCCAGTAGCGGCGGGGAATACTCTATTGTACGATTGTACAAGATGAGCTTAAATAAGTTGGTTCACCGTTGTTTAAAACATGTAGATTGTTATTTGCGGCGGGGAATACTCTATTGTACCTATTGTACGATTTTTAATCGATTTCCCAACCCCATCAGTTTTCCTATCGTTATTCTTTGCCATCTGTGCAAAGGTTGATCGTGAGTGATTTAAATTTTGGGGAGCGATTTCATAGAACTTTCGCTTGGCTGCAATGTAGGGATTTTCTCAGTGCCCTGTATCGTCTTGATACCCTTTTCAATTTTATAGATTGGACAGTTCTTGTCAAAACTATTGTGTTCATTTTTACAATTGACACACTTTTTTGGATTGGTACAGTCTTTTGAATTTACTCCATGCTCTGGCAGGCCGCAGTTGCTGCATATGGAAGAGATCATACGGTCCTCTCGATTATGAAAAGATTTGTGATGGCCAAATCTGAGGCATATTGTGCATCGAAGTGGGCTCGGGACGTACGGCCTTATAGGGATATTGTAGTACCCTACTTTAATGTCCTTAGGCAGAATAGGACACTTGAATGTTAATATATAGTTATGTGTTAGCTTGATTACGTCACCAGTTTTATAAGACAATCTTTTAACGTCTTTAATTTGTTGTCCTTCAAATTCCTGGATGATTTCATTGATTTCGAGGTGTTGCAGATCATAGCAACGAATTATGCCTTTACTTTCGTTTAATCTTGGGTGTGGATCTATTTTAATTTTAAATCGGTTGCCAAGATTGTCACAAGCTAACAATTTTTTTGCTTGTGAACTCGTGTTCACTTCAATTAGTAGTGTACCATCTCTCAGTTTTTTTATATTTTTAACATCACCCACAATATTATTGATGGCTTTCGCTATAAAGAAGGGAGATGTTTTGTTGAAGGAACCTTCAGTCATTCTAGCGACAAAAAATCTATCATTTGAATAAAACGATGTTTTGCCTTTATTACTCTCCATATTAAGTATGTGAATCTACTATTGTATATCAACTTAAATCCTCTAATAAGTTTGGTATCGAATAAAAGTGTAGAAAAAACAATAAATAGAATTTTTAAAAATATATATAAATAAAATAAAAGTACTTAATGAACAAACGAATCAGTATATGTCTATGTGGTGTGTGCGTATAAATATATAAAGCTCTAAGAATATCTTATCACTATATAATAAAAATAATAAATGTTTTAGACAATTTAGCTTAATAAATGCATAGCTCTTGATTATTTAATAGTGAAAAGGAAAGTATATATTACCTAAACAACCAATTAAATTGTATACAAGACTAATTACTCAGTCAGCCAAAAGGTAAACTTACATATTAAGTATGTAAAAACTACCAAATGAAATTTATACTAGACTTACTTACAATTGGGTAAACTTATAAATTACATTAACTACTAACTGAAATGTAAATTAGACTAAGTACAGCTAAATTGAAAAAAAAATAAAATAAAATAATGTAGTACCTAATAAAGATTATATATTTCTGTCTATTTAAAAAAGTATCTTATCTTTTTCCTGAGCTGTAGATGTAGATGTTAGTATGGCAGAAATGTAAAAGAATTATAGTCGGATTGAGTTTTAGACAGCTAACAATGGGGTACTGTGAGATTCTAGGAACTGAACGCACATCAAACAAAACGCTCCGCACAATAGACAACCTTCCTCACTGACTGCTGAAGACAGACTGTTGTTATTTGTTATTCCTAAAATATTCATGTAAGTCATTTATATATAACTTGTTGTCCGTTAGTTATCGTATCCCATGTGTTTTGCCAATGATCCAGATTTGTAACTGTTTGTTCATATGAAACAGATTTGTGTTTCAAGTAAATCTTAGTAAATTTACTGTAAAGTATTGAAAGTGAGCCATCTTTGGCAGCTGACTTAGCGGCCTTGTCATCTAATTCGTTACCCGTTGCCAGAGTGCGCTCTCACCCACCTGAAGTGAATGCTGTATCCTGCATTTTGTAAGTAGAGTAAAGTCTAGTTTCTTCAATCAATGCTTCATGTATTTTGCGACTGATGAGTTTGTACAACGTACTTTGCCTGTCAGTTAGTATGCAAAAGGGGTGAAGGGTAGCTACAAAGCACCCAGGGAGATAGGCATCTCTCAGTCCGATTGGTCTTGGCTTTTGAGAAATTTTTATCAGTACCAGAACCCATGCGAGGTGAAGAGCCTCGTCCTGCACGTGATACCCCTGCACAGTGGGGAGTTCCTCCTCACTGACGAAACCCATCGGAACTAGACTGGGAAGTCGATATACATCCCCCAATACAGGCAGAACTGCATAGACTATTGGATGAATGGCTGAGGGTGATTCAGTCCTACTATGCAAACTCCGGACACCTGGGCGACCTCCGGTTTCAATAAATGCCTTCCTATAGTAACAAGGCTCTGCTATAGGTGACCTTTTATTACCTTTGTTACTCGTGGGAACAAAATGAACCCAAATTATACAAATACTAAAATAAATGAGGACTCCTTGGAGTCAAATACGACTGACTCGTCAGTAATTAGCCAATCGGTCTCTGAACTGATGGCTAACCTAGAACAAGAGGTCTCAGACCTCGCAGAGGAAAGGGAACCACCTGCACAGCAGCTGGCAACCACCTCTGAGATCAATATAAACAAACTTCCAGATGAAGTCTGGAAGAATATGACGCATAGCCAAAGGAAGAACTTTCTACGGCAAAAGAAGAAGGCGACTCCCACCGAAACTCAACCCTCAACATCCAAGGATGAGAGGAAGAGAGGTAGGGAGAAGCAGGAGACTCCTTCACCTTACAAAACGGTGAAGAAACCAAAAATGGACTATAGTGGAGCAGCCGCAAGCATCAAGGTTGCAGTTGCCCACACAGATTACCCTCATCAGAAACTGAAGGATGAAGATTTTCAGGGTCTTATGCTCAAGCTCCTGAAAAGAATGAGGGAGAGGAAGGTTGAACAAACCCCCGTTGGCTTCAACGGCTACTCCCTGAGAGACGGAGCACTCGTGGTGAACTGCAAGGACGAGTCCACTAGGGAGTGGTTCGTTAGCAATATTGCGGAGCTCTCCCTATGGGAGGGGGCACCGCTGAAAACCTGCGATCCCAAAGAACTTGAGGGTTTCAGGAAGATAGGCACCTTCATACCAAACCCAGTGGAAGGTATTAAGGAATGCCTACAGAATCTGCAGATACAGAATACGGGCCTGCAGACTGAAAGATGGAAGATTCTTGGTAACAAGACCCATAAACATGGGATGTACTTTGTGGCATCCATTCCTGAATCTGTGGCTAAAGCCATTGAGGAGAAGAATGGAAGAATCTACCACGGGTTCCACAACCTACAGGTAAAAGTTTTTCCAGAAAAAGACGCACCCACACCGGAAGCAGCTGTGGATGATATGAAGACTGGTGAAGAGGTGGGAAAAACAACGGGCGGTGAGGGTGCGGCTGTGTCGGCTGGCGTCACCGTGCCCGGATCCACTTCGGGCCAAAGTGCATCTGTCACTGCCAAGCTTGGTACCAGGCGGCAGCGAACGGAGCACGGAGGCAGGAGGGATTGCGGGGTGGGGCGTCAGGCCGTGGGCGCGGCCGGGCACGTATGCCGCAAACCGTCCCCGAGCAGTGGAAAGGAGGAAACTCCACCACATCCCGGGGGTGATCCCCCCTCATCACTATGATCAAGCTGCTGCAGATAAATCTCCATCACTGCAGAGCAGCCAGTAGACTGCAGCAATATGTGGTAAGTCATGGCATTGATATTATACTTATACAAGAGCCGTGGATTACCAAAAATAGAAGGATTGCGGGACTGGGCCTGAAGGGATATAGACTTATCCAAGCAAACTGCCCAAGGCCCAGAGCCTGCATCCTTGCAAAAATAGAATTAAATTTATTTTCCAATGTGTTCATTATGTTCCAGAGATTCTGTAGCAGTAATGATCAATTTAGGGGGCCAGAAAGTCTTCCTGGCCTCATTGTATCTCCCATTTGAGGAACAAGCCCCAACGACCTGCCTTGAGAGCATAGTTAACTATCTCAAAAGACAGGAAACGATGGGAATTATTGGGGCGGACGCCAATGCCCATCATAACATCTGGGGCAGCAGTAATACTAACCGTAGAGGTGAGTCCCTTTTGGAATATTTGCTAGTTGATAATCTAGACATAGTTAACAAAGGTAACACACCAACTTTTGAAATTTCCAACAGACAGGAGGTCATAGACCTCACTCTGAGCTTTAAATCAACTAGAATGATAAATATTACAAACTGGCATGTCTCTAAAGACTTTTCCAGTTCTGATCATAAATATATTAGGTGGGAACTTGAGGCCACAATCTCAAAGCCTGAAACCTATAGAAATCCCAGAAATACAAATTGGGAAGGCTTTAGGACAAATCTTAAAGACTTAATTAAAGAATGTCCCCGTTTGACTTCTAATACCTACCAGCTGGAGTTCTTAAATGAACTACTGACTAAGGCACTTATCACTGCATTCAAGGATAACTGTAGAACAACCACTAAAGGGTCAAACTGCAATGTACCCTGGTGGAATATGCAGTTAGAGAAGTCAAGATCTAGAACCAGAATACTTTTCAATAAAGCAAAAAGGACTGGTGAATGGATCGAATACAGACACGCTCTAACTGAATATCATAACCTCATTAGGAAAGCCAAACGGAACTCATGGAGACAGTTCTGTGAGGAAATTAATAATATGAATACATGCGCCCGCATGAATAAAATACTCTCTAAGAGCAACTACTGTTATACCGTGGGCTCCCTAAAGAAACCAAATGGAGATCCCATGAACATTACAGAATCTATAACTGCTATGCTGGAATCGCACTTCCCAGGGAGCAAGCTAACAACCTCGGATACGAAGGTCTACCTCCCTGAGGATAGGTGCAAACCGGACTGGACATCAGTCCGTGAAATCTTCAATACCAGCGCCATAAAATGGGCAGTTAAAAACCTCAAGCCGTACAAAACACCAGGCTTTGACGGAATTTATCCTGCTATGCTAAAAGAGGGTCTTGAAATCATCTTAGGCAGGCTCTCCACTCTATTCCAGGGCTGTTTGGCCTATAATTATATCCCAACAGCTTGGAGAGAAGTTAGGGTCAAATTTATTCCCAAACCAGGGAAAGAAACATATGATGAACCCAAATCATATCGCCCCATTTGTCTTTCCTCATTCTTGCTGAAGACAATGGAGAAAATTCTTGATAGATATATCAGGGACAAACATCTCAGTGATGGATTAGTAATGTTGCATCAACATGCATACAGAGAGGGCAAATCTTGCGACACTGCGCTGCATGCAGTGGTGGACCTAATAGAAGATGCTCTGCAGTGGAAACAAATCGCGCTCGGAGCATTTCTAGATATAGAGGGGGCATTTGACAATACCCCTACTCATATATTAACTAATGCCCTACTAAGGCACGGCACTAGACCAAACATTGCCAATTGGGTTATTGCCATGCTAAAGAACAGGGTCATTCAAGCCAATATGGGCAATTATCACCTAAAGGTTAAAGCAGCCGCAGGCTGCCCCCAAGGAGGTGTCCTTTCCCCACTCCTATGGAACCTGGTAGTGGACGAACTACTACACCTCCTAAATGAGGCGGGTTTCCAAGCGACAGGCTATGCAGATGACATAGCAATTATCATCAAGGGCTTTGACCAACAAACTATTTCAGAGTTGATGACAATGGCACTAAGAATGGTGGTGAGATGGTGCACGAGAGTAGGATTGAACATCAATCCTAATAAAACGGTAATTGTACCCTTTACAAACAAAAGGATATTGAGGGAACTCAACCCCCCTAGGATGAAAGGGATGAGTATTCAATTCAGCAAGAAGGTTAAATACCTCGGTGTTATTATGGACAGTAAATTAAACTGGAATGAACATATCGACTATGTTACCAAGAAAACCACAAGAATTCTGTGGACTTGTAAGAGCCTCTGTGGCAACAAGTGGGGAATAAGCCCCAAGACGGCTCGTTGGATGTACACAGCAATAGTTAGACCTGTGCTAACCTATGGCTCAATAGCCTGGTGGCACTAAGCTGGTATCCAACAAAATAGATCAAGGTTGGAGAAGGTGCAGCGGTTGGGGTGCATCATGATCACTGCGGCCATGAGAACCACCCCTACCGCTTCACTGGAAACCATACTTGATTTAACTCCTCTTGACATTCTAATTGAATCAGAGGCATTGAAGACAGCCTACAGGCTAGTAAAAATAGGAGGGGTCAAAAAACCCACCAACGATTTTGGACACAGAAGTGTCTTTGATATAATCGAGCAAAATGCAGATCTAAAAAAGCATTCTGATTCAATGCTGAACAAATATAACTTTGACAAAAGATTTCACGTTAATATACAGGCGATTTGCAAAAGCAAGAATGATTGCTTTAATCCACCCAATGGTCTAAATGTGTATACGGATGGATCCAAAGGGGAGTTTGGTGCCGGCTCGGGATTCTGGTTTAGGGGTTGTCAGGGCATGGGTCATTACTTAGCTCTGGGCACGACACCCACTGTATTCCAAACGGAAATATGGGCAATACTTGCAGGTGCCTTCGCTATGAAGGACCACGAGAATAAGGTAATTAACTTTCTCACTGACAGTCAGGCAGCATGCAATGCATTACAAAATGCAGTAACAAACTCCAGACTAGTGGAGGAATGCTGTCTAAGACTAGATGAACTAGCTGTGCATAACTGAGTTAACATATTTTGGATCCCTGGGCACAGTAATATTCCAGGAAATGAAAGGACCGACAAATTGGCGAAGAAAGGAGCAGTTACTGCTCCTATTGGACCAGAACCATGGTGCGGGGTCTCCCTTCCCTTGGCTAAGGATACAATTAATAAACTAGCCAAGAGGAAGATAAAAACACGTTGGGATAGAGCCAAGATAAGGCACACAAAACTTTTCATAAAGGATCCCAATGATAATCTATCTGATAAAATCAAGAAAGAAGCTGCTCACTTGTCGAGAACCGACCTCAAAAGTATGGTTGAAACCATCACTGGGCACTGTAAACTCAGGAAACACATGCATCGCTTGGGCATTGAACAAGAACCTCGGTGCAGATGGTGCAAAGAGGAGGACGAAACCCCTTGGCACGTCCTCTTCGAATGTACAGCACTAAGTCGAAAGAGGACATTTGACCTTGCCCCGGTGGATACAAGGAACTTCAAGAACTGAGGTTTAAAGACTATTTAAAATTTCTCAGAAGTCTAGACCTATGTTAGGGATTTTTAGGACTCAAGCACAATGGGTCTTTTTAGGCCGAAGTGCATAGTAAAATAGTATGCAAATAGATGTCCTGTGGAAATTAAATGTCTTTATATATTCTAGTGTTTTCAGTAAAGCGTATTGTTCAGCTTAATTGTTTGTGCAGTTAGGTCCAAGTATGTATTTCTTTATGTCAGTCAGTAGGCTTAACCTTCAAACATGACCGCTGCACACCCGACATTTTCACAATCTTCTTCAGCATAATCTTCGGTACTAGTATGTTCAAGGGCCTGCTGACATCAGCGCGCTCAGGTGTCACTTTTCTTAACCATCTCCTACTGTTATAGTAACCTTTCTTTTGTTTTGTTATTGTTTATGTGAAGTTGAACGTGAATGTGTTTTTGATTATTTTCTTCAAATATGACTTGGAATTTGAAGAAGATTTTTCGCACGGTGAACGATGAAAAATCAGCAGTTAGGTTTCTTCAGGAGCGGAATGTCATTCCGCAGAAAATGCGTGGTGGAAATGGACATGATATGAAGCTGCAAGTGGGGAATAACATTAGATAGAGATGCCAGAAAAAATGATGCAACAAGACCCTGGGTATTCGATTAAATACGTGGTTGAGGAATAGTACATTACTTTTGGAGACTATTGTCCAGTTTATATAAGAAAGTTAGAGGGAAGAGACCCTTTTGATGCAATTTTTGAAGATGTTGTTCTTTTTAATGAGCATTGTTTGGAATAAATCTTTCATTGTTTATCATAACATCATATTTTAAATATTTCTATTTTAAACATTAAATAACAATTTGTAATGCCCGGGCAAATCATTTCTCTTAAAAATAAAAACATTTAAAAATTAAAAAAAATATCATATATTAGTTACAAATTGTTATTTAATGAATATTGCTTGTAATGAATGTTGTATTATTTCTGGTTTAATTTTTCTACATGTTTCTCATTTATTTCATTTCCTATAAATCTGTTGTATCATAATGAAAGGTAATGCCTATTTAAAATTCATGCATAACCTGACAAGGTCCAAATAGTTGAGGTAAGTGACACCTGAGCGCGCTGATGTCAGCAGGCCCTTAAACATACTAGTACCTAATCTTCTTTTGTAGGTTGTTTGATTTCTGGGAAATGTGCAGGATGCTTCCAATGTTTATAGTTAAAAGGCCGTTCAACGTCATCGGCAAGTATTCCTTCACAGTCTCGGTTCGAAGTAAGGTATATATGGTAGTGTGTTATACTGTTGAGCGATCAAGTAAATGGGGATCATTTGCAAGTAAGTTGGTCTTGAAACCTTTTACCATTTTGATTGCCCTTAATCTCGGTACACGTCGAAGTTTCCGTAAATGGTATTTTCTCTGCAGTCCTATGTGCCAGATGTTAATAGCGTATATATATATATATATATATATATATATATATATATATATATATATATATATATATATATATATATAAGTTAAGACAAGACGATGATCGCAAAGTCGCGTTATCGAATTCCCTGCCCCCATCCGAGGAGATCGTATTTGGTACCCCATAGAATTGGAACCATGTTTGAAGGGCGCTATTCACCGCCGCTGCCGATTTCTCCTTCACCGGGTGGGCTATGGCCGTTTTACTAAATGTATCCACTATTGTTACCCATTTAAACCCCCTCCACGTAAAGGTGTCTACTTGAAGATCTGTCAACGGTATTGTAGGCGTCATCGTCTCGGTTTGTAATCCTACGGGAGGATGGCGGTCATACTTAGCCGTATGACAAATGTGGCAGTTCCTTATTATCTCCTCTACCGTCTTCCGCATCCATACCCAGTAATACTTTCTTTTTAGTGCCGCCAACGTCTCATTGATTCCTCGGTGGTTCGTCTTCCCTTGATGGTACGCCATCGTTACATCCTTTTGCTGTTCCCGATCGCGAATGGTCTCTACCATAGATCGGCATCGGATAAACGTCCTGTCTATCCCTATTTTTTCTAATCTCCACAAGTTACGTATCTTGTCCCACACCGTCGCATTGCCAACATACAGATAGTGGGTCGCACCTGCTTTAGAGGCGTCCTTTAACGCTCGGCAGATTTGCTCTTCCTGGACTCCAGGTTGGGACCAAATAGTAACAATATTATGCCTCTCGTATCTGGAAAATTCCGTTTTTAGTAACCCCATGGTCCTTGTTTTCCATATTATCTGCCGAGTCTTATCGTTTATTACGTCATCCACCTCCTCCATCTCAGTCGATCTCTCGTCTTGTGATTCCTCCTGGTCGGGAGATTCCCCGTTGTCACGGCGGTCTGTTTCTCCTTCTCCTTCCACATCTGGCGTCCATTCCCGTACGAACCTCTGTAGCTCCCCGGAAGGTCCCCCTTCACCTGATTCGATAGCGTTGACCTGCAGGGCACGAGATAACCAATCTGCCACCACATTATCCTTTCCCGGCTTGTATGCTATTTCGATATTGTACTGGCTCAAGATCTCCTTCCAACGCGTCACCCTAGCCGACGATTCTTTCAAATTACCCACCCACAGAAGTGGCCTGTGATCGGTATGAACTTTGAACCGCTTTCCAAATATATAGGGCCGGAAGTGTTGGACTGCCCATACAATCCCTAATAACTCTCTCTCGAGCGCGCTATATCGGGTCTCCGCGTCTGTAAGCCTTCTGCTTGCGTATGCCACAGGCCGTTCCCCCTTATCATAATCCTGTGACAAAACCGCCCCCAGTGCATATTCACTAGCGTCGGTGGTGATCGCAAATGGTTTTGAAAAATTAGGGAATGCGAGGACCGGTTCCGATTGTAGCCAACACATGCATTTCCTGATGTTCCCCTCGATCTCTGGAGTAATCCGAATTGTGCGTCCCTTCTTTAACAGTGCATTCAGAGGACTCAGATGTTCGGCCATCTCTGGGACGAATCGACGATAATAATTTAGGGTTCCTAGCAATCTCCTGATTCCCTTGATATCGGTTGGCATCGCCATTTTCCCTATGGCTTCCACCTTCTTACCGTCAGGCCGCACCCCTTCTGCCGATATCGAATGCCCGAGGAAGTTGATTTGCTTTTGCCCCAATATTGATTTTTTCGCTGATAATTTTAGACCAAATTGACGTATTCTGTCAAAGACTCGTTTCAAATCCTCTATATGGTCCAACTCCGTCTTACTAAAAACGAGGAGATCATCCATATAGACCTGGCACATGTTTTCGTCTAAGCCCCTCAAGAACTCGTCCATCAGCCTCTGGAACGTTATCGGCGCATTTTTTAAACCGAATGGCATACGGGTAAACTCGTAATGACCCCTTTCAAACGTAAAGGCTGTTTTACATTGGTCTCTAGGATGCATGCGAATTTGGTGGTATCCAGATTTCAAATCAAGTGTGCTGAACACGGTTGCTCCACCCAGTCTGTCCAAAATGTCCTCTAATCTGGGAATAGGGTATTTCTCATCCAACGTATTTTCGTTGAGTTGCCGGAAATCTACCACCACCCTGTAGCGCTCCCTTGGATCCCCGTTAACAGGTTTCTTCTTGACCGCCCACAGAGGACTGTTAAAGGGTGATGTGCTGTCAACGATAATACCTTGCCGTTTTAGCTCCGCGATCTCCTCCCTAATGTGTTCCCGCAACGCCTGTGGGTACCGCCGCTCCTTCACGTAAGTACTCTTCTCAGATTTCAGATGAATTTCATGAACCGTTTCTCCCGTCACGCTCAGTGGATCCCCCTCGCGAAAAAAAATATCCCCGTATTCTTCCCTTATGCCCATCCTCCAATCCTTGCCTTGGGTAATTGCACCGACGCACCTCACATCCCTTTTCGCGTTCTCCATCGTTCTATATGTCTTCCTCCCAATTCTAATCACCCATTGACCTTCTACATTACTGAGTTTCGCCCCCAGTTTCCCGAGCATGTCACACCCCAAAATCCCACTATACTCGCGCGGCATGGTCTCTACCACATGCAGAGTTGCTACGTCGTCCTTTTTGCCCCATTTACTTAATGCCAGTTCCACTTCCCCATCCACCGTACAGGGACCACTCAAAGTGACTAGCTGACATAAACACTTTCTAATTTCTGGGTCACACTTTCCTTTAAATAAAGGGTGTAGACTATCTCTACCTACTAGAGTACACGAGCTCCCTGTGTCCACAAGACACCTCCACCCCTTGCAAAACTCGATAATAGGCAACCTGTCACACTTCTTTACCACACTATTCACAAAAAATAGGTTGCCCCTCCGTTTACACAATCCTCATTCTTTTCTAATCTGCTCACTACGCCTCCTTGTGCTCCGTTGCTTGCTTCTTCCTCCGGGGGTTCCTCTGCGGCTAGGTTCGCTTCCTTCCGTCTCGGACCCTGAAGCCTCCGAAGATCTAGTCGATTCCGACGATATCCTGTTTCTCCGCCACAATCTTTGAGCATTGATCTCCATAGGTTTGCCTCGATCTTGCTCCCGGCGCCTTATATATGGGCATTGTCTGGCCATATGTCCCTCACTGTGGCATTCGAAACACCGCGCACGAGGGCACTGAGCCACCAAGTGCCCTATCTTGCCACATTCGTGACACCTCCTTTCCTCTCTTCTCCCATTCTTCCTCTCCACAATTTGTCTTCTTTCTCTAGGTAATTCTTGCCTTTTATCTCTTCTCCCAAACTCTCCATCTCTTCTTCTTCCCATATCCTGTCTCACTTTATTCCTTCCTGCCTCGTTTCTCCGGTACGACACTCTTTTCCACCCTGGTTCGATCTCTTCTCTCTCTTCCTCGTCGCGGGCACTCGCATCTACCATGTCCTGTGCGCATTCCATGAATGACCTATCCCTGGGTAATCCATCTTTCTTTCCAGTATCCCTGGCTAGTTGTACCTTCAGGACTGTTGTCATAAACAACATCCACGCTTCGACCGCACTGGTATCCATTACTTCTCGTAATTTTTCGTTAATCTTATTCAGCTTCACGAGCAGGCCTGCAGCGTACTGACCGTTTGTTTGATTCGAACGTTTCATCTCTCGAAACATCTGCAGCATATCCTCTTCTGGGGCCCATCGCCCCCCTCCATACGCTTTCTTTAGTCTTTCTTTGATCACCTGCCACGAGGTATCCTCATCAGCTTGGATTAGATTCAATACGCTCCTTCTTACCCGTCGTGCTAAGGCTACCCGTAGCCTTTTGGCATCCGCTTCCTCTAAAAAGTCTGCTGCGACCTGGGATTGAATGCTGCTCATAATACCATCCCCGCCCTTGAGGAAATGATTTAGTTCACCAACATCACCGTTAAATTTCTCCAAGTCTGATATCTCCCTTCTTAAATCTTGTGCATTGGCCTTCCTTAACTTCATTTTCTCCAATTCGTTCGTTTCCTGTGCAATTCTGTTTGCTTCCTGGGCAGCTAAGTCTGCCCGCGCCATTGCTAGAGTTGTTGATGGTAATGGCGGAAACTGGGGATTCGCCTGTTCTGGCTGTGAAGGCTCTAACGTTAATGTTGCCGGCCTCAGGATTTCTCGTTGTTCATTCATTATGGCAAGACTAGTTATTTTTCAAATTGAGAGAGCAAAAATAAATATTTAAATGACAATAAAATAGATCAATAATGAACTCGCTGTAGTATTTAGTGTCCTTGAGAAAAAAAAATATATTCTCACTGAACTGCTAAAACGTTTTCCCGGGTTTCGGCACCACTTAAGCACTTCACCTCACAAAACATAAACAAAAGAATAAGTAGGAAGATAAACAACACACTTGACGGCTGGTTAAACACTGACTTTATTCCATCTTGAACCTCTATTTATAGAACAGCTGTTTACAATGCCAGCTTGATTAGCGACTTTGCGATCATCGTCTTGTCTTAACTTATATATATATATATATATATATATATATATATATATATATATATATATATATATATATATATAAGTTAAGACAAGACGATGATCGCAAAGTCGCTAATCAAGCTGGCATTGTAAACAGCTGTTCTATAAATAGAGGTTCAAGATGGAATAAAGTCAGTGTTTAACCAGCCGTCAAGTGTGTTGTTTATCTTCCTACTTATTCTTTTGTTTATGTTTTGTGAGGTGAAGTGCTTAAGTGGTGCCGAAACCCGGGAAAACGTTTTAGCAGTTCAGTGAGAATATATTTTTTTTTCTCAAGGACACTAAATACTACAGCGAGTTCATTATTGATCTATTTTATTGTCATTTAAATATTTATTTTTGCTCTCTCAATTTGAAAAATAACTAGTCTTGCCATAATGAATGAACAACGAGAAATCCTGAGGCCGGCAACATTAACGTTAGAGCCTTCACAGCCAGAACAGGCGAATCCCCAGTTTCCGCCATTACCATCAACAACTCTAGCAATGGCGCGGGCAGACTTAGCTGCCCAGGAAGCAAACAGAATTGCACAGGAAACGAACGAATTGGAGAAAATGAAGTTAAGGAAGGCCAATGCACAAGATTTAAGAAGGGAGATATCAGACTTGGAGAAATTTAACGGTGATGTTGGTGAACTAAATCATTTCCTCAAGGGCGGGGATGGTATTATGAGCAGCATTCAATCCCAGGTCGCAGCAGACTTTTTAGAGGAAGCGGATGCCAAAAGGCTACGGGTAGCCTTAGCACGACGGGTAAGAAGGAGCGTATTGAATCTAATCCAAGCTGATGAGGATACCTCGTGGCAGGTGATCAAAGAAAGACTAAAGAAAGCGTATGGAGGGGGGCGATGGGCCCCAGAAGAGGATATGCTGCAGATGTTTCGAGAGATGAAACGTTCGAATCAAACAAACGGTCAGTACGCTGCAGGCCTGCTCGTGAAGCTGAATAAGATTAACGAAAAATTACGAGAAGTAATGGATACCAGTGCGGTCGAAGCGTGGATGTTGTTTATGACAACAGTCCTGAAGGTACAACTAGCCAGGGATACTGGAAAGAAAGATGGATTACCCAGGGATAGGTCATTCATGGAATGCGCACAGGACATGGTAGATGCGAGTGCCCGCGACGAGGAAGAGAGAGAAGAGATCGAACCAGGGTGGAAAAGAGTGTCGTACCGGAGAAACGAGGCAGGAAGGAATAAAGTGAGACAGGATATGGGAAGAAGAAGAGATGGAGAGTTTGGGAGAAGAGATAAAAGGCAAGAATTACCTAGAGAAAGAAGACAAATTGTGGAGAGGAAGAATGGGAGAAGAGAGGAAAGGAGGTGTCACGAATGTGGCAAGATAGGGCACTTGGTGGCTCAGTGCCCTCGTGCGCGGTGTTTCGAATGCCACAGTGAGGGACATATGGCCAGACAATGCCCATATATAAGGCGCCGGGAGCAAGATCGAGGCAAACCTATGGAGATCAATGCTCAAAGATTGTGGCGGAGAAACAGGATATCGTCGGAATCGACTAGATCTTCGGAGGCTTCAGGGTCCGAGACGGAAGGAAGCGAACCTAGCCGCAGAGGAACCCCCGGAGGAAGAAGCAAGCAACGGAGCACAAGGAGGCGTAGTGAGCAGATTAGAAAAGAATGAGGATTGTGTAAACGGAGGGGCAACCTATTTTTTGTGAATAGTGTGGTAAAGAAGTGTGACAGGTTGCCTATTATCGAGTTTTGCAAGGGGTGGAGGTGTCTTGTGGACACAGGGAGCTCGTGTACTCTAGTAGGTAGAGATAGTCTACACCCTTTATTTAAAGGAAAGTGTGACCCAGAAATTAGAAAGTGTTTATGTCAGCTAGTCACTTTGAGTGGTCCCTGTACGGTGGATGGGGAAGTGGAACTGGCATTAAGTAAATGGGGCAAAAAGGACGACGTAGCAACTCTGCATGTGGTAGAGACCATGCCGCGCGAGTATAGTGGGATTTTGGGGTGTGACATGCTCGGGAAACTGGGGGCGAAACTCAGTAATGTAGAAGGTCAATGGGTGATTAGAATTGGGAGGAAGACATATAGAACGATGGAGAACGCGAAAAGGGATGTGAGGTGCGTCGGTGCAATTACCCAAGGCAAGGATTGGAGGATGGGCATAAGGGAAGAATACGGGGATATTTTTTTTCGCGAGGGGGATCCACTGAGCGTGACGGGAGAAACGGTTCATGAAATTCATCTGAAATCTGAGAAGAGTACTTACGTGAAGGAGCGGCGGTACCCACAGGCGTTGCGGGAACACATTAGGGAGGAGATCGCGGAGCTAAAACGGCAAGGTATTATCGTTGACAGCACATCACCCTTTAACAGTCCTCTGTGGGCGGTCAAGAAGAAACCTGTTAACGGGGATCCAAGGGAGCGCTACAGGGTGGTGGTAGATTTCCGGCAACTCAACGAAAATACGTTGGATGAGAAATACCCTATTCCCAGATTAGAGGACATTTTGGACAGACTGGGTGGAGCAACCGTGTTCAGCACACTTGATTTGAAATCTGGATACCACCAAATTCGCATGCATCCTAGAGACCAATGTAAAACAGCCTTTACGTTTGAAAGGGGTCATTACGAGTTTACCCGTATGCCATTCGGTTTAAAAAATGCGCCGATAACGTTCCAGAGGCTGATGGACGAGTTCTTGAGGGGCTTAGACGAAAACATGTGCCAGGTCTATATGGATGATCTCCTCGTTTTTAGTAAGACGGAGTTGGACCATATAGAGGATTTGAAACGAGTCTTTGACAGAATACGTCAATTTGGTCTAAAATTATCAGCGAAAAAATCAATATTGGGGCAAAAGCAAATCAACTTCCTCGGGCATTCGATATCGGCAGAAGGGGTGCGGCCTGACGGTAAGAAGGTGGAAGCCATAGGGAAAATGGCGATGCCAACCGATATCAAGGGAATCAGGAGATTGCTAGGAACCCTAAATTATTATCGTCGATTCGTCCCAGAGATGGCCGAACATCTGAGTCCTCTGAATGCACTGTTAAAGAAGGGACGCACAATTCGGATTACTCCAGAGATCGAGGGGAACATCAGGAAATGCATGTGTTGGCTACAATCGGAACCGGTCCTCGCATTCCCTAATTTTTCAAAACCATTTGCGATCACCACCGACGCTAGTGAATATGCACTGGGGGCGGTTTTGTCACAGGATTATGATAAGGGGGAACGGCCTGTGGCATACGCAAGCAGAAGGCTTACAGACGCGGAGACCCGATATAGCGCGCTCGAGAGAGAGTTATTAGGGATTGTATGGGCAGTCCAACACTTCCGGCCCTATATATTTGGAAAGCGGTTCAAAGTTCATACCGATCACAGGCCACTTCTGTGGGTGGGTAATTTGAAAGAATCGTCGGCTAGGGTGACGCGTTGGAAGGAGATCTTGAGCCAGTACAATATCGAAATAGCATACAAGCCGGGAAAGGATAATGTGGTGGCAGATTGGTTATCTCGTGCCCTGCAGGTCAACGCTATCGAATCAGGTGAAGGGGGACCTTCCGGGGAGCTACAGAGGTTCGTACGGGAATGGACGCCAGATGTGGAAGGAGAAGGAGAAACAGACCGCCGTGACAACGGGGAATCTCCCGACCAGGAGGAATCACAAGACGAGAGATCGACTGAGATGGAGGAGGTGGATGACGTAATAAACGATAAGACTCGGCAGATAATATGGAAAACAAGGACCATGGGGTTACTAAAAACGGAATTTTCCAGATACGAGAGGCATAATATTGTTACTATTTGGTCCCAACCTGGAGTCCAGGAAGAGCAAATCTGCCGAGCGTTAAAGGACGCCTCTAAAGCAGGTGCGACCCACTATCTGTATGTTGGCAATGCGACGGTGTGGGACAAGATACGTAACTTGTGGAGATTAGAAAAAATAGGGATAGACAGGACGTTTATCCGATGCCGATCTATGGTAGAGACCATTCGCGATCGGGAACAGCAAAAGGATGTAACGATGGCGTACCATCAAGGGAAGACGAACCACCGAGGAATCAATGAGACGTTGGCGGCACTAAAAAGAAAGTATTACTGGGTATGGATGCGGAAGACGGTAGAGGAGATAATAAGGAACTGCCACATTTGTCATACGGCTAAGTATGACCGCCATCCTCCCGTAGGATTACAAACCGAGACGATGACGCCTACAATACCGTTGACAGATCTTCAAGTAGACACCTTTACGTGGAGGGGGTTTAAATGGGTAACAATAGTGGATACATTTAGTAAAACGGCCATAGCCCACCCGGTGAAGGAGAAATCGGCAGCGGCGGTGAATAGCGCCCTTCAAACATGGTTCCAATTCTATGGGGTACCAAATACGATCTCCTCGGATGGGGGCAGGGAATTCGATAACGCGTACTTGCGACAGGAGATGAAACGGCTAGGAATTACATGGCACTGGAATACACCCGGACATCCTAAAAGTAGGGGAGGAATCGAAAGGCTCCATAATACCTTGGGAGAACATCTCCGAGTATTCCACGCAGATAAAGGGTTGGAAGCAGATGAGGCGATGCCCCGAGCCATAGCAGCGTACAACCACTCCATACACATGGCCACCGGATTTTCCCCGTTCGAGGCCCTTTTTGGTTTACGAGCGCGAAGAAGAGACGAGGGTGATACGGTTGTAGATGAAAACATGGCAGAACAACTAGCCATAAATAGAGTAGATCTCGAGAAAATGTGGGGGAAAGCACATGGCCGGATGGTAGCGGAAAAGAGTAGGAGAGTGGCGCGAGAAAACGAGGGCGTGAAGGACATTATGGGAGATATTAAAATCGGTACAATTGTGTACAAAAAAATTATATCAAATCGTGCAAAGGAGGTTCTGAGGTACGAGGGTCCATTCAGAGTGATTGCTATCAGAGAGCATAACCTAGTCACTATTCAGAATGTGGCTGAGCCAAGAAAACATAGGACTGTTCATATCGAACAGTTCAAGATTCCAGCTGGGGAAGCCAGCCCATAACAATGTACTTTATTTCGTACTTTTGGAGGTGTAGTGGAACAGGGGATTTTCATTTCTTTTATATATAGTTTTTGTAAAGTAACTTATTTGTATATAAATATTTTTTGTTAATTACGAATGATAGTAATGTAGATTAAGCTAGTAGTAAGGTATTTTATTTTTATTTTTATGTAAGTAGAATATGATTCATGTAATTGATAATTTCTTTTGTTTGTGTGCTCTTTCTCTGCAATTTTTGTTTTGAGTTTACGAGGATGTTCGTAAACTGGCAGGGGGGAGTTAAGACAAGACGATGATCGCAAAGTCGCTAATCAAGCTGGCATTGTAAACAGCTGTTCTATAAATAGAGGTTCAAGATGGAATAAAGTCAGTGTTTAACCAGCCGTCAAGTGTGTTGTTTATCTTCCTACTTATTCTTTTGTTTATGTTTTGTGAGGTGAAGTGCTTAAGTTATATATATATATATATATATATATATATATATATATATATATATATATATATATATATATATAAACACATATACATAAAAATACACACATATATGTACATACGTATACATAAATATATACATACGTATATATAAATATATTTTATATATATATATATATATATATATATATATATAAATTATATATATATATAAGATTTTTGGATTTTACATATATAAGTTCAACTAATATTATTCGTTGTAATCGAATTTCGATTTAGAGCTTTTTTCCATTTTTTTACCACTGCGGCGTCTCAACTGAATCATTTGAATTTTCTGTCCAAACTCCAAATCTGTCACTTATCCTCATCTACATAACTGTTCATCCAGAAATGATCCTCATCGCTCAACACAATTTTGCGGTAGAAACGGTATCAACCGCAATATTGCTTTGAGCCCATTCACCGAATGTATGACTCGTATAATAATCACACGGTTTCAATTCCTTCAGACCTGTAAGCTCGTGTGCCAAAATCTTTCCTCAAAATATTCAACAGTATGAACGTGGTCAGCTTAAGTTGCTGTTGACATTGGCTTATCGATCCGTTAGTTAACGTCTCATCACTACACTCCAAAGCAGTATATTCTTCTGTACGCACTGATGACGTCTCAGTGGGTATGTGTAATTACCTAGATTGTGCGTGACGTGAAAATGACCCAGGATGTTTTGAATAACTGTTTTGGACGGAGATCATGTCGACCGTATAATGGAGAGAGCGTAAGGTAAATTTTGTGACCTCAACCACTATTATTAAAATATCTTTGCATTAATACTTGTTGCATAAGCATGAATAGGTTCTCTCATATGGCAAAACCTTCTGATTACAGATCCTTAGTCATCAGTGAAATTGAAAGTCACCGAAGAGTACTGCTAACTTAAATATCTTGAAAAACCATTCCAATTTATCGTGTATTACTCTTAATAATATTTTATAGAATTAATCAATACTTGAAGAGAAAACAACACCTAACCTATTTGCAATTTATTTTATCTCAAAATTATTTCCGTTGGATGTAAGAGGCCATCAGGAATTGGCCAGTTCTTTTTTATTTAAACAAAACATCGAAAAGGAGTCTTATAGGAAGTCCGAATTTTCTCTTTGGTAATTATCTATTGAAACTCCTATTAGATAAAAAGGTTCCTTCACAGATACTATTGTCAATTTGCTTTCATTGAAAGAGGGAAATTCAAAGTGAAAAAGTGAAAGCTTCTCAACAGTGACTACCTAATTTGTTTTTCAAATAGTGATGAACACTCTGTATTTTCTAATTATAATAACAATTGTAAGAGCAACGTCTATCTATGCCTGGTTAAATATTTTTGCTAACCTGAATATGAAAAAAACTATAAGGAGAGTATTCACTTCAGCTATTTTCAATCAACAATTTTTAATACAGTAGAACTACTTTGGAAAAGCCATACTATTTTAGTAAAGGAAACATAATAATAAAGGAAAAATTAAATAAAGTTCTAAAGTTTAAAGAATAGAAATAACACCTTTACTTTAATTTGATGTTGCTATTTAGGTTCGGAGAACATAAAAAGCTGTAGAAAAATTTCAGATAAATATACCAAAATTTCAGAATTTTATAGTTGATTATTTAAAGGGGGTCACTGAGGATCACCTAAAAATATATTTTTCTATTTTTTAATAAAAATTATTATTTTAGGAATAAACAAAGTTTTATTACAAAAAAAGAACAACGTTTCCAGAAAAATATTATAAAAAGCAAAAAAAAATAAATAACGGAAAAACAATAGAAAAATAACCCTTGTGAAACATTACAATGGGGTTATAATAAAGACCAAGAAGAGAAAAATATATCTTAAACAAAACTGGTCACTGAAATATATACATCTCCTAAGAAACATAAAAGTAATTCAAAATCTAAAACCAAGATAAGGAATTTTATACCTTTATGAGAAATAATATCATAAGGATATTCGACTTTCCCAGCAATTAAGTTGTGAGTTTCATAGTTGACAAACGATAGAAGTATAAGAAAATATTAATAGTAATAAATGACAGAATACTCGTAGTAGATAAATCAAAAATGAACTATTTAAAGTTTGAAAAAATATATATTTACCATTCATCTTTATCCAGCCATCGAATGGCATATGAGCTGGTATTTGAATTGGAGAGTTTTAAATTTTGGTAAGGAATATATATTATATAATATACATACTAGTATATTATATAGTATATAATATATATGCTAGGAGGAAAAGAATTCCTGAGAGTAGCAGTACGGGTGACAAAAGAAAGATGCAGATCTATGGAAAGGATTATAAAGATTAGAGGGCAGAGATCTTGTGTGCAGAGAGTTCGAATTGGAGGAGTTCGAAAACAAAAACTGTATCTTAGAAGGAATGTATCTACGAAACAATGTCTACCTAAGGAAAGGAGTATCCGATAGATGGGGAACAGGGGAACATATTTTAGCCCCAGCTGCAAATCTTACCTTGCTATTCATAATTCTCCTGTCTGACCCTGAGATTTCCGAGAGGCCATCATTCCACGCAATATTACAGCCTCTGCCATGTACTGAACCTAAGCCACTTCATGGGTTGTAATCACCTTGTAGTTGCCGTACTATGGGGTGACATGACAGACGATGCGTGGACCTGTGACACGAACCTCGGCGCTGATGGAGACATCGTAGCTGAGCGACTTCGCCGAAAGGTGTAGGAGTTTCCATGTAGCGGACGATGACACCTCGCGTGAGACGGAGCTCGTTACGACAGCTAGCCACCGTGGAACTATCTACTAATAGTGCACCTCGGCCCCTTCGACCAGATAGGCACCGCTGCAAATAATTACCTCCGCTGCAATTGAGGATTGAATTATCCATCCGCAGTTACCGAGTTTGCAATGAACTATTTATTGAACAATTCAAACTTACTTGAATTACTTGTTCGAGTCGATTATTCTACATCTTTGGTCTTGCATTAATACTTGGTTTATTCTCTTGTTTTCGTTTTTTATTTTACTATTAATGTTTTAAGAACCTCGTGCACGTAAAACAGTTGTACAATAGTTTGGCTTGAACAAAATTCAGACTTGCTTTAACATTAGGCCAGCAGTTGTACAACGACAGTTCCAGCCTCTTGTACACGGCATTAAACCAATTAGATTGACTATCCACTAGTACTTAAATTACAGATTTAAGTAAAAAGGTCACGAGGCTGTATTATTTTTGACGCCTCGGAAAATTATCTGAAATTGGCCTGAAATAAGTGGGTTTGAGTGGTGATAAACTTTTAATGAAATAATGAAAGTGTGGAACTCAATCCCTCCTAACATCCGTCATAGTCCCTCACTATCGTCATTTAAATCCTTGCTTTTCCAACACCTCCTAGCTTCCCAAAAAGATGCTCTCTAAGCAGGTTAGTCATTTGCTTAGATTGTAAGGTATAGAATAATTCATTGTGTTATTTATTTTGTTTTTTAAGAAGCTGTACATCATGTAAAGAAATTATTGCATGCTAGCTCATGCATTTAACAAAAGCTATGGATTTATCTATTCTCCTTAATTTCTCAATATCTCGTCAAGATTTGTACTGTTTATTTACTTATTATTATTTTTGTTTAAATATTTCTTTTTAAATTTATTTTTTGTCACTTTTTATACGCTCTATGACATGTAACATTTAGCCTTCTGGCCAGATAAATAGTATGTCTCTTTTTCTGTTCATATCTGTTATTCTAAAGGGACTTAGTCCCAGAACAAGAATGACTTTTATATTCTATTCTAGATATTAGGTTCGGGATAATTAAGCAACAAATGTGACATTATGGATTTTATTCGTGGAGGATTTTACGAAAGATTTTTAATTGCAAGGATTAGATACGAAAGGGATTCGATGGCACATGTCAAGATATAGTCCTAAGTGATGGACCTGTTCTACAGGAATCAGTAGGATATTATCAAAGGATATTGGAGGACAAGCAGGTGTTCGTTTATGATGAAGCGTAAAGGTGATTTGACTAGTTTGCTCGAATTCATTTTAAACTGCCAGACCTTAGTGTTTCCAAATTGTACAATAAGGCATTATTGATGATACTATTCGTAAAAAATTAAGGACTACTGAAAGTTTAAAGAAGATTTTTACGAAGGTTGAACAAAAATTAGGCTTTTAAAAGCATTATCCGAAATACAGTCCTTCAACACCAACGCATTAATAAAGCTTCATTTACTTTCAGTTTATTTAGTTATATTGTCGGGAAGGTAAAATAATCAGATTGATTAAACAATTAGAAAGTTAGAGGAAAAAAATGACTTTTATATTCATTACACATACATAAACCAAATCTGCAGAGTAATCAAAAACTACAGGAAAAAGTGTTAACTCCCCAGTCTGCTCTGCTACACGTCAAACCTTCCTTCCAGCCAAAAGTTTTGTACAACGATTTTTCAGTCTCAACCGATTCGCTTCAAGTGTTTAAGCAATAAAAAAGACAAGGTAATGCATTTCAAACTTACCATCAAAATGTTTGCACACGCCAATTTGTTGGAAAAAATACATGAAGTGTCAACACACTTCATGTATGTTGTCCAACACATTGCCCATTATTCATGGTAGTGATACGTTTTTTATTTAAACATTCGGTCTTTTATCCTTCGTATAAAGTTCTGCCATTTCTTCGGATTTATGTAACATCTTCAGACATGGCCTTCTCCACATTCTGCAGCCATCTATTGCAAGTCTTCCTGTTTTATGCCTCTCTGTAACGCATAGTGTAAAATTAATCTTGGCAACCTCTTCTCGAGAACTCTTTGTAAGTCGACATACTATTTCACTCTTTTTGTTTCAATGATATAAATAGTAGCAGCATATAGTAGTAGTATCGTGTAGTAGCATTTAATAACATCCTTTTTTTATAATCAGCACTGTTGTGTTGAAGTATTTTTTTAAATATATGGTTCTAGCAAATCATTCCACTAATAACAGCCTGTACACAACAATCTCGAATTTCCTTGAATTCGGGACTTGATAAAGACTGTACTGTTTTTATTTCAACAGTTGTGGAGGTAAGTGACCGACAAGTTTCTTCTTCTATTCAATTAAATATATGAAATGTTTAGAGTTTAGGTGAGGTTTTTTAAATCTAGTTCAATCGACGACTGTTTACAGAATAATGATTTATCTTCTACAGTCACTTCCAAAATGCTCCTGCACAATGAATTAATATTTATGAAAAATATTTTAAAATGAAATATATGAAATAGAGAAAAATATAATAAAACAAATAATAATAATAATTATTTAAGAAACAATGCAAATGCCATATGGCACATATTGTATTTGTGAGATTCTTCTTTTAGTTGAATTTGGTTGTTTAACAAGCGAGTCATGAATTTTTTCTTGATAAAATGATAAGTAGGTATATGAGTTAAATGATACAATAAAATGGGATAAAAATATGACATATAAGTCAAGAACAATATTGTAATGCAAACTTTTATTTTACTTTATCATCTATTTACTAGACAAACGCTTTAAGTTCTCATTTAATTACAAAATATTCATATACATGACAATCATTAGACCCATTCACACTTACGGAATAGAGCTTTAGGGCTCACTAAACCTACGAATTCCTTTCGTATTCAATCCCTTACAATCCAAAATCCTCCGTAAAATCCTCTATGCTCCTTATGACGAACAATGTAATCCATAATGACATTATTGTCCCATTGCATTGACTTTATTGCTGATCTAGACCGAATCCGATATCAATCTTTTCATGACAAACTTTAATTCCACTCAAACCCACTAGTTTTAAATCTAGCAACCTCTTCAATTCCTGATAATCCTCCGAGGCATCTGAAGAGAAGATGGCCTCGTGACCTTTTAAGTTGAACTTATTATTTGAGTACTGCCTCTGGGTAGTTTCTCTACTTGTCTTTCATGCTAATATGTACAATCATTATATTCACTAGTTGAATTGTGTTAATACAGTTGTAAATTCCATTAAATGAAGTATTTAATAAATATATATCCTTTAACTTACTTCCGCTTTTTTATCTGGTTAACTCCTCTTTTTACTCTAGTTTCATTTTTAAATATTTTTTTATTTATATTATATTTTTCTATATTACAATTATTTTTATATCCTATATATCCAGCCCTGAAGAAGACCTGAAATGTGGATCGAAACGTCGGTTTCTAATAAATAGTTTATACTATTTAAGGCATTAATTCATTTACCTCCACCCGCACCATTAGCTGCCCTATGTTATATAGTTATTTATTTATCCATAATTTGTATATACCTTTATAGTTAGTTTAGTAAAACAAAAAAAAGTTATGAATTATAATATTGTTCTCAACTTATATACCGTTGTTTTATCCCATATTATTTAATCATTTAACTTAAATCGACTTTTGTATCTGGTTTACTCCAATGGCTTCATATATATATATATATATATTTATATATATGAATATATATATATTTATATATATATATATAATTCATATATATATATATATATATATATATATATATATATATATATGAATTTTTTTTTTAATATATTTTTCTCTATTCCGATTATTTAATTTTTAAAAATTTCTATATCATGTCCATCCAGCCCTGAAGAAGACCTGTATCGAAACGTCGGTTACCAGTTAACAGTTTATCACAATTTAAGGAATTAATTCATTGCCCTCCACCCGCACTATTATCTCCTTCGCATAAATAGTTATTAATTTATTCATCATTTCTCATGTACCTTTATCGTTAGTTTATTTATTTATTGGCTTAGTTTACTGGCATTTATTCATTTGATTATTCAGTTATTAGATTTTTGTATACATCACGAAGAGGATGCTAATCACAAATTAACAACAACTAATAGGATCAGGTCAATAATGTAAACCTTGTAGCTGTTGTTTGTTTACTATTACATTAATATTAGTAATAGTAAAGTCACTTTAAAATACGGTCAGGTAGAAAAAAGTAGCATGTGTAAATGTTGAAGTAATTCCTCTTCTGTGTATCATCTATATTGTATTATAGACTGACAACACGGTAGTGACAGTTGAGATCATGTTGGCTGTGCTTTATGGCATATTTGTTACAACAGCCATTGTGTTCAGTCTCAGTAAGCGTCGCTTTGTAGTGAGGACTGGATCTGTCATTTGTGTGAAGTGTCTTGTCTGTGTTACATGATTATATAGTATTTATATCTAATAAATCTGTGCTCATATCATTATAACTTGTACTGTTGTTTTCCCTGCACTTTATCACCTTTTTACTATCTATGTTTAAGGTAAATAATAAGTAAAATTTCGCACGTTGCATGATTAAATTTCAGATCACATTTGTTGTTTTGGTTCATGTTTCTGAGGCATGGCGCTATCTTCGACTCAATCCTCTACACAGTTTATGCACCTGACATTACTCCAACCAATCCTAAATACTATCCTTAAAAGATATCCTAATACATGTGTATTATCTGTCAACACTATCCAGTTACTGTATCCCAAACTCATCAATCCCACATAACTGAACATGAAGAATTATTTCCATAATGAAGAATAAATTCCATAATGACCTTAATGTCCCATTTTATGATGATTTATCCCGGACCTGATATCAATTATTTCATGAAAAATTCCCAATCAAACCCAATAGTTTCAAACTTATGTATAACCTATAAGGTGAACTTATATTCAGTACTAACAAGGGGTAAAGTGGCGATCGGTGGTCACTATAAAAGCCTATAATGCTCAAGATCGTGGGTTCGTGGCCCAGCAGGTGGATCTAGGAATTTTTAATACGGAGTAAAAATCTTTGGTTATACCGTCCTTCGGAGGGGATGTAAAACGGGGATCCCGAGCCTGTACGATGTCAGTGAAAAATCTCTATCCTAATTAAACCTGGATAAACACAATTTGGGGCTCCCACTGATCTGCCATAGCAGTATTAAATGAACCGACAACTACAAACAATCACAGGTATGAAGTTAAAATAGTGAGGTAATACGGTTAGGTTATGGAATTTATCAATTGACATTCGATTTTGAAGTTATAATAGAGTTGTATTTAAATTTTAGTCGATAATTAATGGCTAACTTGAGAAGAGAGGGGTAGGAGGGGAAGTGGAGGTGGGGGTGGTGCTACTTGGAACAGAGGGTGGGGCTCGGCGAATACTCTCCCAGTCAGTGCTGAGCCAGTTGTGGTCTCTCTTGTGTGCAGTTCGTGGCCCTACGCTTCTCTCTACTATCTACCATATCTCCTTTTTTTGGCACATATCGTACTAATATATTGGTAAGTTCTTCTAAATACTGTATTACTCTAATGGATATCATATTGAAAACCCTCCAGTTCAATCAGCCCTAATTCAGGAGTATTGTAAGCAATATTTAATAGGAGTATAATTTGATACATAAAAGTAATATTTTAACAATAACTTCGATATCAAGGTCTTCATATCTTTGGTTACTTATTTTATATGTATTTATTAATACTATGAATACTAGCATTTATGTTTAAAAGCCTACATCAGTTTCTGGAATCATTGATTACCCATATTTACAAATACTAGTATTGCAAGTATTAGTAATATTTGCTGCTGTTGAATGCGACAATGTTATTGCAAACTCTACAGAAGGTCATTGTGTACTTGAATTGAATGACAGCCGGCCGGTTTGGAGACAATAGGCGTATCCCCCATGTTTTCATTCATTTCTTGGAAACTCTGCTGTGTCAATTATAAATTTATCCTCTTGTTAAATCTATTTTATAATCATGGTACCATTTGTTTTTAATAAATGTCAGTGCAAAAGAGAATTATTATAATGGACCCATGGAACGTTAATCGGATTAGCGTTATTTCTATATTTTATTTCATCTATTTTTCTTTAAAACTTAATTATTCCTTAATTAAAACTTAACTTTATTATTAAGTTGTCGCTTCGAATTGAGTCACAAGTTTTAACTTTTCATTTGTTTCCTTTTAATTTTCCCAAAATACAAGTTATCACGAGCTCTAGTATGGAAAAGAGGATGTAATTATGGGAAATATGCATACTTCGGTAATAATTTCATCAAAGAAATGAACGTTTTAACAAATATATGTCATTTATGCTACGAAATGTTAGTTGAACGTTTATTTCTTGGTGAAATGATCCCGAAATCTACTCATTACCCATAATTGCACTCTCTTTTCCATACTAAAGATCATGATAACTTGTAATTTTGGAAAATATTAAAAATTAAACAAATAAACAGTTAAAACTTGTGTAACTCAACTCGAACCGACAACCTACGAAACAGATACTCTTTAAAATTGTAATATCTCACTTTAATTCGTACCTATCTTCTGTATCTAGCCCTGAATAAGACCTGCTACATGGGTCGAAACGTTTCCTTTCAAATAAGTAGCTCAACTCTGTTTATGAAATTATTTCTTTGACCTTCACCCGGACCATTTTCTTCTCCAAATATTTTGGAGGACAACTAATATTATTATATTATATTATATCATATATTATATTATTATATTATATCCGATAAATCGGAGTAAAAACTACATTTTTTTTTTACAAAGTTAATGATTAAAATTATAAACTCTAATGAATGATTGTTAATTCGTATTTATTTATTTAAGGATGATTTACAGTTGTAAGTGTTGAAGATGTACTTCATTTCTGGATGGTTTCATCTTTAAAACTTTTAAAACCCAGTTGTACAGTTGGGATTCTTGTGCCATTCAATAGTTGGAAAATAGCCTAATTATTTTTTGAAAATATTTCTTCTAGTTAAAATAATAGGCTGTTTACAATTATTTTGCGCAATGGAATAAGAACTTAATTTTACGGACAGATACGGCGTACAGAGTCGGCCTGTCCCGTTGTAGGAACACCTGGCATACAGCTGTACGTACTGGCCTTTAAATGCATTCTTCACCCGGCCTTCACGATCCCACTGCTTTTAGTAGCATGTAAATTGCCTCTGAACCATGTAATTTAACATGCTAAATTTAGATTTTATTCCGAAACAGTTTGTAGCTTTTCATCAATTCTGACCTTGAAAACTGAATTGGAAATTCGTTTCCTTTTGTAGAGTTATGTACTTGTTCAGTTGTAAACAAAAAAAAAAGGGTTGGTTTTTATTTAAATTTACTTCTGAACTCGTTCTCATATTTATTCAATATGCTTTATGTATAATAATAATCAAATTGTATGCTAAAACATAAAGTGGGCCTGTGGATATGGAACCACTACATTAGCTATTACACTAATCAATGTGAATGAATCTAGTGATAACTCGAATTTAAATTTTATATTAATTACTGATTGTTAAAGTAAACGATAAGGATATTGATAAACTTTACGAATTTCATTCAATGTATTTACTTTGGCTTCACTGGGGAAAAATCAAGCGTGCTCGAGCATCAGTGGACCACACCCCTTGGGGATGCAAGAGGAGTTCCAAGGTCTAGGGCGTTCTCCTTTGTTTTGGTTTGTTATATTTCAACTATCCCTTGTTTATCCCTTAATTAGTTTTAATTAATTGTTAAGATTTCATACATCGTAGATTTACATCATTATTATACCAAAAAAAAATTATTTTTTAAAATAAGAAATGTTTATGGATTTGCTTCTTCTAAGAGTTTTTCTGTTCCAAACGAAAGAACGCTGTTAAAAATGTTGTAATACTAAATTAGTTTAATTAAGATTTGCTAATTATACTTTAAATGAAGGCTTATTAGCATTGGGATTATGAGTGTGTATCTATGAATGTGTATCTACAAAGTTCTATCATAAACAAGTTTTTGCTATTCCAACCGAACGAAAACTGCCGTAATATTAAATTAGTTTAATAATAATATAATAATTATATACTAATTATTATATAAATGAAGACTCAATCGCAAAGACGAACTATAAACCATCAATAGATTTCTATCCTTAACAAGTTTTTTGAATTCTGAACCATTTAACTAAATATTACTAAGTTAGTTTTATAGATATTTGCATTGTTAACAATTTTTTGGCTATATTTATGAGCAGTCTCCTGTTCAAAATGATAACCTATTAATTATCGAAAAATCTGAAAACAAATATAAATAT
Organism: Arma custos; assembly: GCA_037127475.1. Taxonomy (NCBI): domain Eukaryota; kingdom Metazoa; phylum Arthropoda; class Insecta; order Hemiptera; family Pentatomidae; genus Arma; species Arma custos. The sequence continues at coordinate 100,633,187 of CM073759.1, read as the reverse complement.
GCAGTCGGTATTAAGATGCAATTACCTTTATAGAATAGTGAAATTAAAACTTGTAATGAATATAGTGGAGCTGAATTTATTTTTTAGGTTGATTGTTCATAATTACGGTTGATCCTAGTTTCAAGATGAAAAAAAAAAACGAAAAGAGATACTAAAAAAAAAATCATTGTGGTTTAAGATATGATTTGGTTTGTGTATCTACAAAAGACATTTATACTGCCGGTTCCGTTTGATTCTATTCCAAAAATAATTTTAGTGTTAATAAGTAACACAAGATTGAACTTTTTTGTGGCTCAAAAAAACGTAGACCATTATATTATCTTTCCTTTCCGATTGATACTTTAGATTAGACGAAAATGGCTGCTGATCTCTTGAATGATGATAATCGATGTAAATTACATGCTCATTTCGTAACTTTATAAAAAATTAAAAGAATTGAAAAAAAACTCGACAACAGATTCATCAAATATGCCGTTATCAGAACGGCTCCGCGATTAAAGTAATTGGTATAAGTTAGCAATTGTCGGCTTATGCAAGATAAGATTAACCTGGCTGGTATTTGAACAATTGACGAGACAATTCACTTATTTTTGTTTGTGTTAACAAAAACGCCTTATTATGGCGTGGACGTTTTCCTCATAGCCTGGCGGGAGTCTTTGCTCTGGTTCATGCCCAGGGACCTAGTGCGTGTACATGAATCGCTAATTTCACGAACTATGATTCCTTCGTGGGGAGCTTAACTACACTAAAACGCGTGTATGCGAGTTGCTTATTTCACATGAGATGATCTCATTTATTAATAGTGGCTTTTCAGAGCATGACTGAGCCCCTAAGCTGCTCCAACGCTCTTCTTGAGGCATCCTTCATTATTGTACACCACGTCCTGCTGGCACAGATAAGTGAACATTTATCTGAGATGAAATTTTAATATTAGTAGAAATATTTGTAAAAAACACTCACAGATATAATATAAGAGTGTATTGATTTATGTTTATCACTATGTACTGAACAATAAATCACTTACTGCCACGGAGAGGCGGACGACCCGGGTTCGAATCCTGGTCAGGGCAAATCTTTTTTTTCTCTTCTAAATAAAAATATTTAAAAATAAATCACTTAAATGTGCTTGCTTAACAGAGCTGCGAATCTTATGCGCTGGACACTATCTTCCTATCACTCTAGTTTTTGCTTTTATGACTATTTTAATTGTTAAGTAAATACTATTAACCATATTATGATGACACACGGATAGATATAGTACATAATGCTATGTACACAGCGATACTATTCACCGTCGATAAAATAGCAAAGCATCGAATGTGAAAACAAACACATTTTCGGTTTTTAGAAGTCTTTAGCGATTTCTTTAGGATTGATAATTGATAAATAAGAGCCAAAATTTATAGGACAAAAAAACAGCGTATTAATACGTTTCACGTAAAATACGCTTCACAGGTCCACCTATCTTTAGTGATTAGCATAACAACTACTATGTCCAAGATCTCGGATTCGGAGACCGGTAGGCGGGCTTATGATTTCTTAAAGGGAGAAAATATTCGTTGTTTGTGCCTTCATTCGGAAGGGACGTAAAATTGGAGTCCCTAGCTTGTACGGTGTCAGGTACTCGTTGAACATACATATCCTAAGCCTACCTGGATAGGCAAAATTTAGTACTCTCACTGTAGCATCGCCCGATTATCCTTAGCAGCATAAAGCGTAGTTTGATACTGACGTATGAGTTTCAACATTCTTTGGATGGCCGTTTTTTAGCGTTGTTGAAAAATGGTTAATTTTTCTGAAGGATTTTTTTTTGGTTTAGCTCATTTGAAGAGCAAATATTTCAATTATGCCAAGTACAATGCTTACAATATTTTAGTATTTTTTTTTTTGGAAGAACTCAATGAAGAAGTGAATACAATTTTATCTATCTCTCTTTGTTTCTGTATCCCATTACGATAAGCGAATTATTATTGAATGACGCATCGAGTTGACTCCCAGAAGGCAGATGCCGGTCCCACGGGATGATTCACGATTCGCCGACAGTGCGTTGCTCACTGGATGGATGCGTTCTCTCACCTGGTCAAGAAGCGGAACATCCTGAATGCTCATTTCATTCCTTTCTTCATGGCTAGGTCTCTTTTCTTTCAGTCCTTCTGAGTTCTTTGGAGAATGACCTTAAGCCGGATGGGAGGAACTTGGTGGTAATAATATATTCCGTAATGGTGTGGAGAACGAATCATTAATCATCATTTACCCGTGCCTACCACTACCAGACCCAATCCTACAAGGTCAGGCTTAATACAATCCTGGTTTTTATTTTTTGGTTATAAGGACTGTCTTATTACTTTTTGTAATATTGTCAAACTAGGGGAGTGCACGATATGTTCGTCAACAATTTTTTTGGATTATATTTTATTTTATTATACGTTTATGGTTATGTTACAATTGCAACTGCGCAGTAACGCTTCTAGCAAATTTGACCTCAATGTTTTTTTTTCTCCTATATTCTCCGGCATATGAAATTTTTGAACTCATTAATATTTTCTTGCTGGTATTTAGAATATTGTAGTTTTAATCTTCTCATAGAAACTCAATATAACAGAGTGAAAGAAAAAGGATCAAAGGATTTTGGTGATGGGTTGACTGATAGAATGTTGTGTAGTTGGTGTGAATATTTGATTTTACAGAGGTTAATTGGAGTATAATAATAAAAAATATAAACAATTAAAAACTAAGACCGAGGAAAATTCCAACGAAAGGGGTAAGGGCTTTTCGTTGGAATTTTTCCACGGTCTTAACATTTATGTGAGGTCTCTTTTAACTTTTCAATAATTAAAAACTAATTTATGACTAAATAATTTTTAAAAATGATTATTGAGTTGACTTTTCACAAACAAATGTTTAAAGCATGCTATCCTAAATAATTTTTAAAGAATATAAGAATAAGAATATTTAGATAACTGAGTTTGTAGATTATTCACACACTAAATGATTGAAATATTGATTCAATGCACAAAACGAAATCAATGTTGACAAAAATCATCGAAGTTTTTCTGTGGGTGCTCAATATTTTTAAAAGCCAAAACATTACGTTTCTGTAGCTCGTATACACTGTGTTAAATATCAATTTTGATAAGTTATTTAGAAAAAGGAAGCTTTTTTTCTATTTTAACATCAAATGACAATTGCATTACCATACATATCTGTTTTAATAAAGTTGATGATACAATAAAAACAAAATATTTCAAGAAACTTGACAGTCGCCCCGGACTTAGCTTGAATTGATGTATTATATTACAACAAAATGGGCGGTTTTCTGAATTTTTAAAAACACTTGGAAGATTTTCAGATTGTCAAAATCATATTCACTTTATCCTAAAAATCTTTTTCTAAATTAACGGTTCTTGCTTTTAGAGTTACAAAGTAAGTTCTACTCCCAGTTTAAGGTTACTATGTTGAAACTGGAGCCTACCCATCCTGTGAAGCCTTATAACAAAGGTTTACAAAAGTAAAAAAAAATAATCTTAAAGAACTTGAACAGTCTTAAAATGTTTAACAATCACTGACATTTTATTCGGTATTTGTAAAGTAAACTCTGAAATATCAGCCAGCTTTTAATTATTTTTATTTTATATATTTAATATCTAATGAGAAAGAAATTCGAGCTTTTAGATTATTTTAACTTCATATCTCAAATAAACACTGAATTGTTTATCTTGGCTTTGTAATACTCTTTAAGTTTAACAGGTATTGATAATAATGAAAGTTACACGATTAAAGTGGGTTGTAGAATTTTTAGGCATGTCATTTCTACATCCCCGGTAAACAAGTGGCTAAGTCGAATTTTCTCCAAGATGAGCTTCTTGTACTTCGGATCGTGCTATTTTCGTAGTGAATAGGCCAAGTCAGGCTTTGAAAAGGAGATATTGCTTACAATACAACTCCATTTCAAGCCACCAACTACGAGAATCACACGATGCCGCTTCCCTCAATACGGTTAACTCTGTCTGGACCAACTTCGACTACTTATTCACAGGGGTGTAGATTTAACGTCTAAGCTTTTTCATTCTTTTAGAGCTGATAGCTATTGTGCGATTTTCTGTGGTTTTATTTAATTTATATGCAATCTCTAATCGCACAGTACATATCTTTATGTCTGTTTACTATCTCTACACCTGAACTTTGGCCAAAATACTTCAAACATTTATTGTTTTATTACACAGTTATTATAACTTCGATATTTCTAGAATGTGGATTGGTTTTTTTAAGGATTGTAATAATTTTTATCCCTACAGTATCCGTTCGAATTTTAATTATCACCATCAAACTTTATAACCAGCATCACGTGTTCCTTAGACAGTAAACAGCAAATGTAGCGGTAGGTGCTCTTATATCCTGAACATGTGAGGGAGAAAGGTCACGTGTAAGGCAGAATGTTGTTGTCCCTGGGGTTGTGACCATGACCGACGAGCTGCAGGAGTCCCGCAGGGAATGCGAACTTCTTCACTTTTCTACGTGGGCTCATTGTCCGCGGATTGAACGTACAGTGGGTGCGTAGTGATGGCTACATCGGAGCTTTAGCGGAGATCTTTTATCCTCTTTCACTGCCTTACTTATTCTGAAGACTGGAAATATTTCAATTATCCTCTCCAAACCTCGTTGCTGTGTCCGGTTGACTACTTTGATGAAACAAGATTCTCAGACTCGAATCAGCTTCTTCAGTTTTTCTTTTGCTTGGCTTAATTTCAACCTCACGAGTTCCGCTCACCACAATCCGCCTTTTGCCATTAGAGGAAAAGTCAAAGAATGGGCGAATGGTCTCAGTGACTTGTTGCGGTTCTTTCATTTCCCTACTTCCAGCTCTAATTCCTTTCACCCTGCTTTCTCTGACTGACCACATCACCTCAATGAGCTGCCTTATCCCTACATTCCATTTCACACCAAGATTACCACTTTGGCGAAATTTATTTTAAACCGGGTTACCCGGGTCTATGATCCATGACTTTAAATTAATAATTAAATTGCATCGCTAAACTATTAAATAATCATTGGATTTTTATTATCACCGTATTGACTTGAATAATGGCAACTACAACAAAGAATGAAAATTTAAAACCGATATTTATAAGTCATGAGCTAGCAATATTTTGAACAATATCATAAACAGTTGAAGATAAGACTAGATTTGAAATCGTCAGGAACTATTTCTTGGTGTCTTTAATCTGTACATTGAAAGTAAAAATTTCATCATAAACTATTTGGATTGTGAAATAGCTTATTTAGTAGCAAGGCTTCCCAGAAGAGTTTACAAACTGAAGAGCAAAACGAAGGATGATGAAAAGTTTTCCTCTGTCATATCCATTCTCTCCACTTCCTCACTTATTTGTTCTGGATATACTTTTAAGCCAATCACTTTCATTAATTCTCCAAATATTAATTTGTTTTACCATTCCTGAATCATTGGTTCAATCCTGTAACGTTGGAGATAGAAGTTGGCCTCGAATTAGGAGGTACACAAAACACACGGTTCTAACACATAAGTAACACAAGGTTCTTATGTTGCCTAGCAAAGTTAAACCATTGCAGCGTATCAGACTTAACTGCTCCAATTTGCATTAATTCGGCTCAAAGCTAGTCCAGACAAAGGCATGAGGGAAGGCGTACAATACGGCCGAGCCAGGATCTCCTCATCTAGCCAGGAATCGATAACAATGGCCATTGTTCTACATTTACGGTTCGCTGAGTCTTGTTTGCCTCATTTTTCAGGAGAAAGAGCTTTTTAGCCCTTGCGGGCCTCCCTTGCGATGTTAGGATGAAGACATTGTATGCTGTTCCTCTTTTTATAGCTGCTCCATCATTATGGTGTATTTTATAATGGTTTGTTCATGGCTTATTTGCTTGAGTAAAAAAACGAATAAATATGCAAAAGAGCTCTTTAACGTTGTTGCGTGGGTGAACAAAAATCAATAAGTATGAAAAGGGGGGCCTCAACATTATTTTTATTGTTTGAATGAAATGGTTAAATTAAAAAAAAAAAATATATAGTTCAGGTAGACAAATGAATTGGTATTAAAAAGGATTTTTGTATACACCACTTCCCGAAATAAGAGGGGAACATGAAAAATGAATTGCTTGAGAAGTTTTGGTAACAACGAATAAATATTTAAAAAATCCATAATTGGACTGAATTAATCAGAAAGGAACCAATCCATATAACATATCATTTAACAAATACATATCTAAGCTAAGATTTCTGAGAGCAACTTTTGGGTGAAAAATAAACAAAAGTATGAAAAATTGAGGCTACTAACGTTACTGAAATATTATCTTTCATTGAAACAACTTAATTTTTTTAAAACCTTAGGAGAATAAATGAATAAATAAAAAAGGTTTTTTATATATACCACTTCCTGAAATAATTAGAGGGGAAGATGGTAAATTAATTGCTTAAGATGGTTTAATAACAACGATTAATTATTAACCAAATCCATAATTGAACTTCATTATGCAAAGGATATCTTCTTCTCGATGATTACTTACCTATAAAACATACTATTTTTTAAATATTTTAATTGTAATATTAGTTAATTAAACTAGTTAATGTTATAGATTTTTAAAAAATATTTTTTTATTCATACTTACTACTGCATACAAAATGTATCGGAAATGTGGGTGAATATTATTATTATTATCGAAAATCGTTTTGGATGCAAGGTTAAATATATATATATATGCATCTTTTAGTTTATAATGGAATAGCATGGCTACATTTGGGGCGATTCTTGTATATTTCAAGATCTTTTTTAATTTTATTTTATTATACAATAAAGAATCAAGAGCATTTTAAACAATAAAGATTGGGTGTGTGTTTAAGTAATTGTAAACAAATGCGTTTCTGTAGTAGGAAATTAAATTTTAAAATGTACCTATGCCTCAGTATATCGGACCTCGATTTTTAAATTTTAAAACTTTCTTCTATAAAAGACAGTATGGATGCTTGAAATTCCGGTAGAAAGAATTACTCCGGCACCTGGTATATGGTATATGTTATAATTATAGTGTCTTATAACAGAAGATAATTTTGTTTTTTTAATAGTGCGTCTCACGGTATTATTGTTGATATAAACATAACAAATCTTTGAAATAAAAGCTTCTAAACGTCTTCCTAAGCAAGGCTTATTAAGAATTACTCAGCAAGTACCGATTTATTGTTCCCAAATTTTCCCCTAAGTGTAGAAGTTCATGTAGGGCTTTTTATTCAAGCACGCCTGAGAACCTTTTTTTTTTCTTAGTCTGCATTAATATTTAATGGTTATAATAATAACAAAGAGTTTTATTACAATGAATTTAACAATTTACAATTTTTAAAATATTACTAAATACATGTTTTGAATAAAACAATTTACTCTGAAAGTGGGATTAACATAATAAATAAAAAGCAGTATACATTTATAACAGTAGGAAAAAGGAAAGAAAAATCCTACACAAAATAGAAAAAAATTTAATGGTTAATACTTATCTTAGCTCAATAAAACAAAATTACTCCTGAAACTCTATTTATTATATTCACATTAATTCATGTAATCATTTATGACATGCAATTAAAAGTATTAACAATATTAAAATTATTACTATTAGTAAAATTATTAACATATAAACTTAAATTTTTTAAGTTGGAAATTCTAGATTAGTCCCATTTTCTATTCTTAGTTTCAACATTCACGGCAATAATTTCATTTCTGTCTCTGTCTGCTTGCACTAAATAGCAAACCTACGTTCATGGCTACAAAATAAATTCTTTTCATTAATAAGTGAAAACTAAATAGGAATTGGTCAAAAGATCTGCCAAACTAACGGCTTAGGAAGTACTTAATTAAGTAAGTCCAGTAAGTAGAATGCCTTAAGTTTGGACTCTTGAGTGCTTGAGACATTCATTTATGGAATGATATAATTTGCATTTAAAAAATCACCCATAGCGGCTTAAGAAGTTCTCACTTCTCATTAACCGAAGTGAAAATGAAGCAGCAACTGCGAAGCTTTGTGACCTCGCTCAGTAAACTAAACATGTGTTGCAATGAGTGTTACCATAGCAACCATATCAGTTACACCGTATTGTGCTATTGCAATGCAGTCAATTGATCCGCCATCTCATTGCTGTGTTAGTTTGTTTATTATCTCTTTATGCTGGTATGGCTAATCGGATGTTACCGTAGGAGTACTAAATTTTGCCTTTCCAGACATAATCAGGATTGAAATTAACTGTGGCACCACACAGGCCCCAATTTATGTTCCTTCCGAAAGACGGAATAAGGTTTTTTTACTCCCTTTAAAAAATCCTTGGGCCAACTTCCGGGCTCAAACCCGTGATCTTGGAAATTGAAGGTTTTTATGCAAACCATTACACCACAGGTGGGTCTTAAAGTGTTGAGTTTGTTAAAGAGTTTACTCTTTAGTAATTAATACCTACATTAAAAATTAAGGCCAAATAACAATAAATAATTTGTAAATTTGTATGCCACTTCCGCAAATGTTTTTCTTCAGATTATTCAACCCGGAGAGAATCAACTCTGGTGAATAAAATCGTTTTATAATAATGCACTATAAATTTCATGAAGAACTGATTGCATTATGTTAAGATGCATTGCATTACGTATGATTTAATCAAAATCTTTTTCTGAAGCTCCGTTTTCCTTCGACCCTTTCTTTTGATTTGCTTGCTAGCAATAGTTTTATTGATATTTTTAATATGTACAGATTTAAATAAATGTAGATATTCACATCTGTCAATATGTGTTTATTGAAAATGTACACAAATGTGCTCCTTTGCTATGCTCTCATGCACTACTCTTATTTTAAGGAGTGGTATAAGTCTATTTTTTCATATTGAAGATAATTAAAGGTTTGCATTTGAATTACCTTAAAAATATAGGCAAATGTTTTTATCAGTTAGCATTTAGCAAACAGTGATGTTTTAAACGCTATACTCCTATTAAATTTTATTATGAAATAATAATCATTTAAAAGAATAAATGATTTTTCAGATCCAAATGGACATAAACCACTTTCAAATATAACAGCTTAAATATTTGTTATTTTTAAAAAACTCCTATTTTTTCTAATCTATGTATCTCACGGACCGTAACTCTTTATGCGTCCAAAAAACGAAGCCTGAAAGACAAAACCGTTCCTGAGAAGCACTGAAGAGATAACGATCTCTTGATCCGTTAGTTGGGTTCTTCTTCCCGAGTAAACTAGTGCGTGCTTGGGCCCGAAATAAAGAAACTAGCATATAGTTGAATCCACTATTTCTAAATGTATTTTAAAATTTAAACTCCCTTTTTTCAAGTTTTGTTGGTAATTAAAAACGTTTACAATCATTTATAACCAATAATCAGTTTTTTTTCATAAATGTGCATAGGTATGAGATTTTTCTGTTATGTGGTAATGTTTCATTGTTAAATAATTTCTTTTATTTTTTTATAAATATCAATATATTTATAAAATTATATTAAACTTATATTTATTCATTCATCGGATTCTGTTTTTATATTTATATTTTCCGCATTTTAACTCTTTTGATTTTCGAAAAAAAATTTGAATTATTAAACCAAAAAACTATGAAATGAGGTGAACTTATGGATTATGAGCTTATTATGTATAGGTAGGGCAGGTAGACGGACGATACCTTATTAGGCCATCTTCCGATCCTTTTGATGTTTTTCCTGAATCCTCGACCCAAAAAGGTTTATTTTTTTTTTCAGACGTGTAGTGTTTTAAGAAAAAAATATGTTCTGTTAATCAGCTGTAACTTATATTGTTGTTTTGTAAGATTTAAAAATCCTTAAATTAAGAAACAATAAAACACCACTACAACCCATAAAGGGTCATGGGTTCAATACATAGTAGAGACTGTAATAATTCTTCGACAACAGTTACGCAGAGAGGAAATTTATCCCAGATCAAGCCAGGTTGTTCCCTTGATTGAGCCTTTATAGAGCTTGGTGTAGACCCTACAGGGTCCATCCGTAACTCTGATATATATATATATATATATATAATTTATTTTCCACGCCCGGATTGAACATATTTAGCATTTGTAACCCTAGAACCTTCAGCATAGCAACTCAGCACTCTGAGCTACACTTCTCCCTAAAGTAAAATACATTATTTAAAAATATCAAGTTATGGTATAATCTTTATATTCAAACTAGCAGTTTTTTACCGTATTTTTAATATGATTTAATGGTACACTTTAAACCACCATTTCAGTTCGTTCAATAGTTTTTATTTCTATGTATTTTAATCTTATTTAAAAGTAAAGAAAAGAATATTAACCGCATACAAATTAAATCCAATAGATGTTTTTAAATATGCTGGACAATAATTATCTGCTGACAATGTTAAATTAATGAAAATTATTTTAAAACAATAGTCTATTATAGACATTGTGTAGTTAAGTTTTAGTTTTAAATTATTAATTAATTTTATTTAAAAAGAAAAGATATGGCCAGGACCGGGACTCAAACCCGGGACCTTCACCTGGAGGATCAAGTGAAAAGAGCGGATATGGCTGGCCGTGAAGCGAAGCCAGGATGGCCGAGATGGTTGAGGTGTCACCACGGATAGGTGAAGGTCCCGGGTTCGAGTCCTGACCATATCTTTTCTTTTCAAATAATATATTAAAAAAATTATATCATATAAAAATAAAATAAATTATAATTAGTTTTAAATAGTTCGTTTTTTTTACAGTGGAAACACTTTTAATTCATTGGTGTTTTTATTAAATTTTATTTCATTAGATGTTATTATATGATATTTCGGTTTTAGAAGCATGATCGGATTAAGCCAATGCATATTTTACCAAAAAGTCCCTGACTTGTTTGAAAATAAAGTAAAATACTGCATTTTGAAAATCGTTTTTTCGTTCCTACATATAAAATGTAGAAGTAGCAAAATAAAAAATATCTCTTTATACAAATTCCTTTCTCTTAATAAATTCATTAAATACTACATAGTATGCATTTACTTTGTCTAGATGACAAAGCCGGAAGCTCAATTTTTTTCAAATGGAAATCGACGAATAACCTATCTGTCTGTTATTTCATGATTAAGATTTTTATTTCTATTATCCTTAATTTCTATGTTGCATTTTAATTTAAACGAATCTAGTAGGAATTGTCAATATTTTATATGTTTCAAACTAAAAAATGAGTGGCTACGTAGGATTTTCTAATTCTGATATGTGGGTTATTGAAAATATTTAAATGAAGGGCATGTAAGGAAACACGCTGAGGAAACAATTAGAAAATTTGTAAAAATTGGGCTTGGAAATTAAGGTATTCGTTCATTTTCCTTATTTTGTTATCTCATTTCCTATTAAGCACAAGGGTGTATGTTATTTATTTATTTTTTATTGTTTTCTCGTTCGCCGAAAATAATTGTAAGAGCCTATTTGTAAATATTTGTTGAATTGTCACTCAGGAATCTTATGAAAGATAAAACTGCTATAATATATATTGAAAAGCGGAAAACTGTACATAATAAATCAGTGTAAAAAAATTTTGATTACTCAATAATCAATTAAATCAATTCATGAAGAGATTGCACGTGATCCGCAGATTACTTTTATTAATTGTGTCCTCTACATAATGGACTTAGAACCTTACGTTACATAAAAAAAAAAATGGCTACTTTTTTTAGCCAGCTCTCATTTAGTACAAAAAAGGAATAAAGATATATATACATATATTTTTTTTTCATGTTGTGCTTTGAATTCTCGACGATGTTGAATGTTTGAACATTATCTTAGTATTGACCTAAGGTAGAAGTGCACTTAAGCAAGTGGAAATGTTCGTTTTCCTTATCGCACTCCGCCACTGAATTGCTGTCATGTCCTCCAGGCACGAACTACTCTCAGATTAAAAATTTCCAGAAGCACTTCCAAGTTATCCTTTAAAAAGTTACGTTTAAGCATTGAATAAATATCCAACAGCAAAATATTTATACCTTCCTTTCGTTTCATGTTATGTTTCCATTTATAATAGCCAAAGTAAAGAAAACGTTTTATATTTATTTTAAACTGATAAATTTCACTTCCAAAAAATATATTTAGGCAGAGAATAATATAATCGTAGAAGAATGATAATTTTTTGTAAAGGAGATAGTTGGGGGGTGCAGTCAATAAGTACACAGAATAAGTGATGAACTTATATTATGTGCCGACGTTTCGACCTACAGTGTAGGTCATCTTCAGGGCGATTATGGATAGCGTGGCCGTTGGATTTAACGGCTAGCAGGTACTCAATAATCAACCTGGATGGAGTACCTGCTAGCCGTTAAATCCAACGGCCACGCTATCCATAATCGCCCTGAAGATGACCTACACTGTAGGTCGAAACGTCGGCACATAATATAAGTTCATCACTTATTCTGTGTACTTATTGACTGCACCCCCCAACTATCTCCTTTACATTAGATCATCCAGTCAACTATTTTCATCTCACACAAGAATGATAATTATTTGGAAAACTTCAAAAAACAAAGCGTTTTGGGCGACCAGTGGCATTGTAGTTATCAGAACATCCTACTATGCCCAAGATCTCGGGTTCGCACCCCCCCCCCACGTAGTTGACCCTAGATTTTTTTAAAAAGGAGTAAAAAAATCCTTGATTACTCTGTCTTCGGAAGGGACGTTCTCCAGCCTGTCTACTCATTAAAAATCCATATCCTTTTTACACCCGGATAGGCACAATTTCGGACTTCCACTGTAACATCGTCCGATTTGTACTATCAGCAGTCTAAACAATAAACGCAACATTGAATCTCTCCTGGAAAATAACGTATCGGTAAACGTTTAGCCAAATCAAGCATTAGCAAGATGTGCACCTAAAATAAAAATAAAAAATCTTATCAGTGGAAATGCAGCACATCTCAAATCAACCTAATATCAAATATGACTAATTAATCAGAGATATCAAACTCACTCCAAGCCGTTCAATTCGTATAATTTTTATTGATAATTATTTTCCATTTCTACTCCTATCTCAATGGAAACATTTTTAAAACAGTTAACATTATGTAATAGTTAACATTAATAGTATATTAATACATAAAAAGTAATTTTGATGATAGTTATTACTGTAAGTGGAAGACGTACAAATACAAACCAAGTTTCTATGTTCGTGAACTTCACTGAAAGCCACCCAATTTGCTTAAGTAGGTATTCAAATAAGTACATTCCCTAGAACGAAGAGAGCTGTAACTATGTTATTCCCATTGTGAATGTTTTATTAAACACAGATTATATTTGGTTATAGTTTAACAAAATAAATATAGGAAACAGATTAATCTCCATATTCAGTTTGCTAGTTGCTAAGTTATATATTTAATCTAGTTAACAAATGGCGAACGACCAGTAAGAAATATAGAGATTTATTGTGTTGTTTAAAAGAGTCATTCTTATGAATTAACTAGTTCATTGCTTTTGATGCTTTGCTATTGACTACCATTATAACTTATTGACTATAGACTACATCTAACTTGGAGACGGCTCTCTTACACGCTAAAACTATCTATACTCTCTACTCTCTTATTTCCTACCTTCTCTCTTATCCTAATCTTAGAGCTAGTATTTATATATGTAAAAGAAAAGGGGAGCTGAAGGAAGTTATATTGCTGACAATACGGAAGATATTTCATAACTTAGGTATGGAGCCCCGCAAGTATACACAATATCCCTAGGTCATCCATTAACTATCTGATGTTTTAGCATCACCTCATCTGCACTATAAACCTTAGCTTTCTAGACCCTGATGAATTTGGTTGTAAAGGATGTAGTTAGTTCAAACATTACCCTCTAACTCAAGTTATTAAGTGAAGGTATGTGTCGTGACTAGGCTGAGATAGTGTTGAAAGTCCCGGAGGGTGCCTTAACCTCTTGTTGCTATCGGCATTGCTTCCTCACGATGTACGAGGGAGAGCTGGACTTCCCTTTGGACTGGAGATCACGCATTGGTATTTGTATCGTTATTCTTCCTATCTGCCCGCTGTAAATAAAGCCATGGGAGATTATACAGGCATATGTTGTTCTCCTTATCATCTACTCGAGATGGTTAAGCTGATACAGATTATTGAGTGTTGGCCAATTTAAAAATTTCTTATTACGAACAGCATTGTGTACTTGTTTCAATCCTTATAGTTTTTACTATTATTATGCCTTAAGCAAAGTTTACTACTACAACCCTTTGAGGTCTTCGATTTAGTACCTGGTAGAGAGAATACTGTTTCTAGGACAACGGTTGTGCAGAAAGGTGATTTGTCCAAGACCACGCTCAACCGCCAGGTTTTCTCCCCAATCTAACTATCCACTCTATACAGGGTGAGAGAGTCCCAGAGGGCTGTCAAATCCCTCAGGGTCCAAACATGGCTGTAACTGATTAAATAATTTATCGGCCACATCCGGAATTGAATCTGGAACCTTTAGCAACTCAGCAGACTACCCTAACTAGCGCCAAGGCAATCCCAATCAATATTTATTTCTAAGCAACCAAGTTCATTTCCTATTTATAAAATGAATTCTGGTTCATAAAATATAATTATGAAGGAAACAAATCCCGATAACAACAATTTTAATTGACTAATAAACACTTTTTGAATATAGGTTTTTAATATTTTGCTTATTTAGTTGGTTTTTTAGTAGGTGGTATTTTGTTTTTTAATGTCCTTAATGTCCTTTTTCCATCTACTTCTGATCTCCCTCTGTCTTATAAGTAATATTAGTTTTTTTAAATTGATTTCTTACTGTTTCCCCTACCCTTTTACATTACTCTTTTATGATTTTTTGGTGTAATAGAAAACAGAACAACATTGGGCCAAGTATACACCCTTTACCACCCGTTTCTAATTTTTTTCTCAATTATGGTTTAACAATTTGTGTTATATAGATTGATTTTTTAAAATAAACCATATATTATTTGGGTTCAGAATGTATGCTTCGTTTACCTATTAAGGTGATCCTGTTTACTTGTAATCTGAATATAAATCGATAAATTTATTGTGTTCCCACAGGACATAGTTTATTACTGTTATTAATGTATTACGATTGCATAAATATTATGTAAGTGATTTATGTTATTTCAATGTATGCCTATAATTGATTGTATACTCTTATTTATCATAAGCTATACAGCCTAATAATTGCAAAGGAGTTTATCTGCTTCAGATCCTCGAGGCATAATTTTAAAACTTATAGGA
Organism: Arma custos; assembly: GCA_037127475.1. Lineage (NCBI taxonomy): Eukaryota > Metazoa > Arthropoda > Insecta > Hemiptera > Pentatomidae > Arma > Arma custos. The sequence continues at coordinate 100,617,935 of CM073759.1, read as the reverse complement.
AATCACTTTTCTATTGCATCAACTCATTGATGGTTTTGGCTTTTGTAAAATTTAAAATTGTGCATTTACCAAACTGATGATTAGTCCTACATTATTTATAGAATCGTCTTTGGTCGTTTGCTACTTGCTTAACAATTAAAAACAGGTCTTTACAATGAAGATGTCGTTAATCTAAGAAAGGACACGGACGAGGAATAGATGATGCAGCAGATGATACTTTTTATGAAGTGTGACTCACCGAGAGGAAAGGCACAATTGAACGCGAGGTAAAAGAAGAGAGGGATGACAGTTGATGTGCGCCGCTAACCTGAAGAAAGAATACTATTGAGCTGTAATAGAGGCAAGGACGTCGTCATAGCGGGATCCTAATGTCCTTTCTGATCTTAATCTACGTCCGGTCCTTAATGTCCTTTTTGTTTTTTAGTCATATTTGGTTCAATGATTTTACTCAACTAAATGGATTTATAAACTGAATAGTATTTCTTATGTTTTGTTTTGATAATATTTATACAATCTTAAAATCCTGAGCCACTGCGGTTAAAATAGTCGACATTTTCTAGCGTGGACATTTTTGTTGTTTATCCCAGCGTAAAGAACAAAAAACTAGATTATTCCGTTTAAAATATTACCAAGGCCTGCTACCAACATTATTCCCCCTAACCTGTACCAGTATAACCTATGAAGATTCTCGAGATCATTACATGCTAGTGACTTTACTTTTCCCCCAACCATTGTACCATAAAATAATTTAACCGAGACGCTCAACGGTCAGCTTTACCATCCAACTACGTTAAATATAATATAATACACTATACTTAGTGTTAATATATTTCATAATAATGTAAAAACTGAATTAAAAGTTTTAAAAAAACTACAGACCATTAAGGTTCTTGTGTCCAGTACATAGTAGAAACTGTATTGTTCCACAGCCAGCAGTTGTACTCTCAGATAATTTCATCTCCTCCAGGTACTCCCTCTGATTAAGTGTACCCGTTTTACTGAGTCTCGGTGAAATATCCACAGTTTACTATCTGCCACATAATACATACCACATATAACAGCAGTCATGTTTACTTTTTTAAATTATCCTGCAATCAGCCTTCTGAACCATATATTCTCATCAAAATGCCATTTCTCAATTCGTTAATTTAACACTTTTGATAATTTTTCATGCATTTTTACAAAAGAAATACATACTTATTTCATCATTTTCTAATTTGTATTTTAATATATTATCTGATTACGTATCAAAATAAATTTGTTATGGACCAACGGGACATATAGTAAAGTTATAACTTAGGAACACGATACTTTGCCATATTATTTCTCATGGTTCTGATCCTGAAGTTTCGGAAGTATAAAACATTGCTTGATTCAACCAACAATTTACTATTTCACATTTGTAAAAAAACAATTTTTGTTCCTGTTGTCCGCTTTTGACCCTGAATGCCTCAAAAGTTTAATGAGTTTATGGATGAAAATAATGCCTTGAATCTCATTATGATAAGCATATTGTTTGGGATGTTTTTACTGCTTGAGATTCTTTCGACATAATTAGATATCAACAGATATGGGTTAGCAGATCATTCTCTGGACTGAAAGTTCTCCTCCTTCTAAATAGTATGTAATTGAGCTCGCATGATGGAACATAATGGGAACTGCCTTGTGGAAACAGAAGAAAGTTAAAGGTCCAGTAAAAGTGTGGGAGTGAAGGTCCATATCCATTCATTGTCTTCTGGAAGGCGGTGAGAGGCGGCAAGCGGGATTTTAATCCTCGTTTCAGCTCGAGAAAGTTTTAGAACCTTAATTAACGGCTCTCGAGGGTTTAATTCTATTATAGTTATAGCTCTTGTTGGGTTTAGTCCTATAGGAATATTGCAAACATGTAACCAAAATGGTTTTGATTAGCGCATGGGGGTCGCTATTTCTTTCTGAAATCATATGATAGTATTTCACTCCAATTTTTTAATCTCATTATTTGCTGAAAGAAATGGAAATGGACAGCCAGTATACGAATGAAACGGGTAAGAAACTAGGGGATTGGATGGAACTTTTGTTGAGTGGTTCGTGGGTAAGAACGTGCATCGGGTTACCCTCGCTAGCTAGTAATAGTAATTTCATTCCTGAAGTAATATTATAGACCGGCGACCAGGTTTCTGAAGGTTGCAAAAAAATTAAGAGAGCTCTGTTTTTGATATGTTGTAAAGGCATGTCTGAGTAGTGTAAATCCAAGTTTGCAACCGAAAAAACGGATGTGAAAAATTTTGGTAGCCGAAAAACCTCGAAATCTTTTTCGGAGTTATTTCAGTTTTTGGTCATTATCTCTTAATTAGTGCGTTTGTGATAAAAAGACCTATCTAACCAATTTGAAAGCAGATTAAATATGCTAAAATTTGAATCCAATCGCGGCTCTAAAAGATTGTGAGTTACGCCCTATTGAAAATTAGTCATGTTTTCCAAAAATTCCAAATTTTTAAGTTTTGGCAACATTCATGAGGACACTGGCCGAATGAGTGATCCTACGGTGAAAGTCAAGTAAAATGGAGTTGTAGTAAATTTAATTAGCTTTAATTTAAGCGCATAACGAGGCCTGTAAATGTTATACTTCCCTTGTTAATTAAAATAAAGGAAATCGGGGTAAGTGGGCGTTTTAAGAAAATGACCTTGCATGCCGGGAATCGATATAAAACAGCTTGTTTATTGTAACAACCTATACAAGAAATACTGTTAGTACTAGTAGGCACTACTATGCATGGGAGGAGCCACCTAGTTTCCTCGCAGTTTTTCAGCCACCAAAGTTTTTCCCATCCGTTTTTTCGTTTGCAATCTTGGATTTATACCACTCAGACATGCCCTTACAGCATATCAAATATGCAACTCTCTTGCAATTTTTGGCGACCCTCAAACACCTGTCCACTGGCCTATATTTGGACTATTTGGAAAAAATAACCAAGGGGGGTAACTCAGAACCTATTAGACCTACAGGTCTCGGTCTGTGCCTAAATTAAAGAAAATTATATTTACTACAGCTTCATTCTCCATGAATTTCATCGTAGGATCACTTCTTCGGCCGGTGTTTCTCACGAAAGTGGGCCAAAACTTAAAATAGGGACTTTTTGGAAAAATGACCAGTTTTCAAAGGGTTATAACTCAGAATCTATTAGAGCTACAGAGCCGTGGTTGCATTCAAATTGTAGCAAATTTAATCTACTTTAAAAATGGTCACTTAATTTTTTTAATCAAAAACGAACCGATTAGAAGATATAGGCCAACAACTGAATTAACTCCGAAAATATATAATAGTAGTTTAGTTTACTAATAAAGTCCTTTATAAGTAAGTGATTAAATCTTAGACACTTACTCCTCTATTTTTCGTACTTTTAAAACGTATAAGGTTTGAATATAGAATGTTCATTAATTTAACGTAACTTTATGCTCATTTGGTGGATCAAAAGATGTTACAGAAGGGTTATAAATTTTTGCTATCCAGATTTAATTAGGAAGGGGTCTTTAACAAGTTCCCGACAGGCTCAATTTTACGTCATTACCGATAGACGGCATAATTAAGCACTGATTAGTCCATTTTAAAAATTCGAGGGCCACTTGCCGATCCTTGGGCTGCGAATCCGCCAACTGGGACATAGTAGGTTGCTATGCTAACGACTACACCACTGGTGACCCCAATGGCGTGCATATACAATTTATTCATCTTAAATTATGCATACAAGTAGGACGCGGAGGAACCAGTTTTCTGACGACCTTGTCATCCCCTTGAATCCTTTCCATGTTCTGGATCACGGTCAAAGTTATGCATTTCCTTGTGGTATTCTTTCAAAAATTATTTTCTCATTTTTTTTGCTTCTTATATAAAATAGAGCTACTACCAAGGGCAGATCGATAGATGTATTGGGTTACTCGGCGGTTGTCTTGGAATCGCGGACATCCAAATTAAAAGCTTTACCATCATGGAGCATATTTTATTTGTAAAATTGAATAACAATTTGTTTTTATTGTCCGCATATATATATTTTTATTTTATTTTATTATTTAAATTTATTTTCGTTTAAATTTTTTTTTTTTGTATGATTGTAGTATTCTCTCTTTTATTGTAGGATTGTAAAGCTATTTAGCGCTGTTATTAATTGCCTAAAAGTGGCAGATTTTAATACGATTTCAATAAATTAAAAAAAAAAATTAATTATTTTGGATTGAAATAAAAACTAACTCTTGATATACTCATTGGTATTAGGCATAAATGAACCTTATTTTTGCATATAATGAACAGTTCAGGTATAATTAACAACTTGTTTGAAATATATGGCATATTATTCAGTTTGGATGAAAATCTATTCCCAAAATTATATATATAATATTGTGACACATTCGCTTTAAAAAAATAGAATGTAAGAATAAGAATAGTAAAAAAATAAGAAAATTACATCCTTCTAGACTAAACCTATTGATTATTATGAGGATTGAACTACCTCCTTTTTTTTTGTAATTTTATTTTTTTTGTTACTTGCAAGTTTTTTAACCTTTACTTATTATCTTATTACTTATCATTATTAACATTATTATCATGATGCAACTTTTATTTATAGCTATTCACAAGTTTTATACTCTTGTTTAATTAACAAAATAAAAGTTACGGTTCAGATTAATGAGTTAGTAATAGATTATTTTAATTTATAAAAACAAATTTTTATTTGGTAAACTGCTTTTTAGTATATTTTACAGATAATAATTATCATAATATATATTTATTGATAAATTATACAAATGTCATTTGGCACATGAGTATTTCATGGTTCCATGTGGAAGCCGATTGAAGGCACTCCTAGCGTATTTCATCAAGAGTAGTAGATCCCATGTGTCTGTCAGCAATGTTTGTAGCAGTATGTGTGGCTGTTTCGGAAGTCAAAACATTTTTCGTAGTGTTTCTTGGTTGTATCAGTCACGAGTGATATGTTGAGATCTTTGTGCAGTGATTTACTTTGTTTATGTAAAAGGGGCAATGTGCAATATAACAAAGGAATTTTTATTGAAAGATTGAAAGATTCTGTTAGTGGGATTTTTTTCAGGACACCTACACCTGCGTGGCATAATTCAATATCGGTTTAAGTAGCATGTTTTATATAATAATTTTTTAGTCAATGATAGTTTATTTTATAGTCTTAGGAGTGAGAGTCGTTGATTTAATCTTTTCTTAAAATTAATCACAAGTAATTTCCATGTCAGTCTTCTGTCCATTGTGAGGTCCAAGTATTTTGTATTTATTCGTTTGGGGAATGGTGTATTGTAAAGTACGTAGCGTTTCTTGGTTATGTCAGTCTCGAGTCTTTAAGCCCACGTCTTTGTGTAATGATTTATTAGTTATGTAAAAGTGGCATATTTTATAGATGATTTTATTCATGAGTTTCATCAAATAGGAATGACAGTTATAATAAGACATCACGCAGTTAATGTTAAATTATATTATATTTTAAATGTTATATGAGGGCTATTTAGGAATGTCTATATTTACCGAGACAAAAAGAATTGTTTTAAATGTTTTCTTCAGTTTGCAGTTCTATCAATACCCTCGCCATCGGAGAAAATCGCTCGACATTATAAATTGATTGCGATTTTTCCGGAACCGTTACGGTTCGGTTTTTCCAAGTGTTGGCTTCCTCTTCGAAGGAAAGAAATCTGCCAAATCTTCTCTCCTCCATCCCCCACTCTACTCTAATTAAAGTAGACGTCCTTAGAGGAAATCTTGGACTGACACTGGATTGCCGAAATCCGTTCTGGCTTGCCGAGAAGAGCGGAGTGCCGAAGGGGGCCAACGGGACCTGCTCCACCATCGGAACCGGATCTGCAACCTCTCCTTCGACTTCGCCCGGTTCTAGATTATTCCGAAACGCCTCAGTTCCGTTTAAATCGCCTGTTAACCCCTTGGCGATATTTATTACTGTTGTCTCGTTTATTTATACTGGTATTAGCCCAGTTTCGCAAAGTAGATAAGGGAGGGAGGTTTTTTAATGGTTGTCAGTGCGATTTACCATCGTATAAATAACTAATAGTTACAGAACTAGCAAATTCATCTTCAACACGCGTAATTAGAGAAAGCAAAAAATTATATACCTCTAGTTCCTAATTCCGCAGGCTGTCGCTTCGAGTTTTAAACAACAATTTTTAAATTTTCATTCGATTCCATTTTAATATTCTCAAAATTAAAAACAATCGTGACTATGAAAAAAAGAGTATAATTATGGAAAATATGTATATTTCGGTAATCCTTTCATCAAAAAATAAATGTACCAACTAACATTCAGAGGCATACATAGATGATGACATATGTTTGTTGAAACGTTCATTTCTTGATGAAATTATCACCAAAATATATACATTTCCTATGTTTACATTCTTTTTTCCGTAATAAAACTCCCGATTATTTTTTAGAGAAAAAGAAAAGGAATTAAAAGTTATATCTTGTTGTTTATGACTGAACTCGAAGGGAAAACCTACGGAAAAGATACCTTGCTTTATTGAAATGAGGAAGCTGGGTTGCTCAGATCCCGGGTTCGAATCCGCCTGTAAAAGTTTAGTTTTAGTTTTTTAAATTTAGTTTGTTAACAGCCACGGATGTACCCTCTGGGATTTGCAGAAACTACTGGGGCTGACCCATCCTCTATAACATAGGTGACCTTAATTGGGGAAAAATATACTGTGGGATTTTGGGATTTGGAGACTCTTGGGGAACCTACCCAGTTTCAGTAAAGTTAGCGCTTGAGCGTGATCTTGGACAAATCACCACCATGCACAACCGTTGTCTTAGTAGAAACATTACAGCCTCGATTATATACTGAACCCTAAATCCTTCGTGGATTGTAATGACGCAGCTCTTTTAAAAAAAATAAATTATGATCAAATCTTAAGTTTCATTTGTGGATCACATGTGAATAAATGATGTCATATGTGATCCAAAAACGAAAAATTTCTTTAACCATTGACAAGTGCCTGATCTAATATTTTGTTTCAACAAATTTATTCAGCAATATTAGTGCTTGTGATAAGCAGTATTTTAAGTTATAACTATTGCTAACTTTCTTCTCTCAATACAATTAACTCTTTTTTGACAAAATTCTACATAAGTACTTATTCACCGGTGCTGCAGATTATCTGTGATTTTTTTCAAATTTCTCATGATTGAGAAATATTTAGCAATCTATCTTACGAAAAGAAAAAAAGGAATTCTCAACGTTTTTAGTCTAACCTTAATTTAACAGCATTCCAATGGTATCTGCGCATTCTCCTATAAATACAACCTTAATACAATCGATAATTATCCTGTAAATTGAAACATTAATTGAATTGAAATCAATTTCTGCGCCAGGTCAAAAATTACATCAAACTTTGTCAATAATTAGTAGGTGAAGGATACTTTTTTTCATTCGGTTGCCAAATGATAGCTCGGAGAATCCTCAATTGACTATAAATGTGATATTAAGTGGGCAGAAAATATGTCTAAATTAGAAATGATCTCAGTTTCTAATTTTTATTAAAACAAAAATTAAAAGAAACCAGTTCAATTTCTATCACTGTTCCAATGTGCTTTAATGAGGTTAATAACGTAAGTGGATAGATTAGTAAGTTGTAATTCTTTGTTATTTTATTCGATCTTTTTTTTTTAATTACTCGTTATTTTATTGCAAAATTATTACTTAAAACACTAACCTTAGGTTTGTGGATATTGAAAATAATTTTTATTTCGTAAATAACCGATATATACTAATATAATTAGTCTGATCGATCCCTCTTATTTATATGTTACTGAAATAGCAAGTAGCATTAAAATCAGATCCAAACCTGAAGAGGAATCATAAAGCTTGCATGTGATCACCTCATTACGAAGTTTTTTTAATATATTTATCATCAGTTTTTTAAATTTTATTTCAAGATTTTTTTGTCTAGTAAGCTGCCAATGCTCACTTGATATAATTCTTCTGCTCAAACATATAATTTTTAACCCAATCATCACGTTTTTCTTCTGGTTTCGGTCGTGTAGTAAAGTTCTTTCAACTAATTTGAATTTGACTACACGGTCCAGAAAGAACACGTGATGAATGGATTAAAAATATTGGCTGTGACAATTTAAGAGAGTACAAGTATTTACTTGTAATGTTTGTTTTTCAATATTTGTAGAGTATCATTCCTGCCGTTGTATTGTTTTATTGTTATAATACAGTTGTAAATTTCAATGAATCTATACATATTATAAAACAAAGTCCTCTCCGTTTGATCGTGGTAAACTCAATAACCAACTAAATTTTCATGCAATTTTTACCAATAGATAGAGTGATTCACCAGGAAGGTTCAGGTATTTAATTTGTCGAGGTTTTGTGTAAAGGGGTTGGAATATCGATGGGTTTCACCGAAGACGCTGCCTAATCTCGTGCAATTATTTAACGTGCAAGATTATAAATTCATATATAAAAAAATAATTTTTATAATTTCTATATAATAAAGTACAGTAGCTGAGATGGGAAGAAAGAAAATTAAGAATCCCAAGAAGCCTAAACAAAATTATTCGCGTGGTCCTTAGTGACCGGCACTTGATAAAAAAAAATACATTACACAGACAAATTATGTAGGCATAATATGCATTATCACCCCAGCTGGGGGTGAGTCGCTGGTAAATCGATAAAAAAAATTTTAGCAAATGTTAAATAAGGATATATGGATTTACCTCCATAATACGGTGTGATTTTCATGATGCCCTTTTTTAGTCCGTCAGATCATTTTTAATGGAATGCATTTGCTTAAGTTAATTTTGGGAAATCTAAATAATACCACGTCTGCTTCAATAATACATATAGATTTGGCGTTTTAGGGCCAACAAATTTAATTTATTTACAATTGGAGATTGAAGAGATATTCTCTCCGTGATAAACATATGCAAAGTTGAGGTTATAATCTGCTGAAGGTTACGTTGTTTTTATCTTCTCTTTTTCAAAAACTTCTTCGAAGCTGTTGGAAAAAAGGTGGATATGGTTAGCGCAAGAAGTCCAAAAAGTGCACACAACCTTTGGGTGAGTGGAAATGGTTCTATTTAGCGGGCGATAGCCTTGTTTGACCTTGCTGCTCTTGGTGGCCAAGTTCAAGGCCCCTACTCGTTCTAGCTTCTACTTTAGCTCGTTTAGTATTTTAAAAACAAATTTATTTTTAATATTATTTCATAATTTTACAACTTTCTCATTGCTTCTCTTGTTATTAATTTTTACTATACATATATATTTGTATCTATTTATAGATGAATATACTTTAAAAACTAGAAATTCTCTTGTCGCTTAACCAGTCTATAAGATAGTTGAGTTTAATTGGGCTTAATCAGTAAAATCCCTATCTTGTACTGAAACCAATTTTTTTACTTCTACTTGTTTTATGATTGATGCACTATGGATTACGTTTTAACTGTTATTTTCTTCTCTTCCACATTTCTTTCATTCTTTCCCCGTGTTTTTGTTTTCGTTCCACAGTCCGAATTGCGCGTATTTTTTTTTTGGCATTTCTTGAAAGCCTTGATCGTGAAGTTCCTTCCCAAATGAAGAACGGTCTTCAACACCATACGAAGATACTTCGTAATTTCTTGTTTATTTATTATTAGTACTTTACCAGAATATATAAAGTATGACTAGATGTAAAGAGTGAAAAAGTTTTCTACTTGGGAAACATCTAATTATTAAGTAGTTGTTATTTATTACGAATAGTTCTTTCAAATTTTCTCCTCTGTTTTTCCAATTGTTTTTCGTTCATTTACTTAACTTCACTTTATGGTGATATAGCTAATCGGATGACGCTACAGTGGGAGTCTTTTCAACATATGATTAATTATTTATCAGTTAGTTGGTCCTGATAACACTTTTTCGCCTATCTTACATTCCGTCTGTTCCATATATATACTATGTTTTAAAAAGCAATATTGATAAATACTGGAGGAATGAGGAGATGAGATGTAGGAATAACATAAGTAAGATTCGATAAAAAAGTCGTAATATTCAATGATGGATTGTACCCATTTGCTTCTCCCCACTTAATGCTTAGTGAACTTTTCGCTTTTTCTTATCAACATTATATTTTCTGTCAGAATTTACTCGCCTTGAGAGTTGTTAAGTCGTATTTCTTATAAAACTAATCCTATTATAACTCTTGTTCTATGGTATTAAGATGGCTACAGGATCATTACTTATAAACCTTTGTAAACAACAGTTTGATACTTTATATTACCTTTGATAACATTGTATGGGCTTGTTTGTTCTAACTGTACTCGTAGATAAATGCATTTGAAAAAGTAACAGCTGTTCAATGAAAAATAAATTTCAAATGAATAATTTTATGTTTTATTTGGTTACAGAAAAATAAGCTATTGTGCCAAGGAATCCCATATTTTCCATTGGAAATAATAGTGCAGCTGCAGTTTGTAGCGTTTATCTAAATTAAAAATTCTGTAAGATGTACTGTTTTTACGATATTTTAGCGTTCTTAAGTTTAAAAATTCAATACAGAAAACTTAGATTATGAATATTCTATAAAATGTTAATGTGTGATATCAAAACCAAAAGCTTTTGATTTTTGTAAAATCTATTAGAATGAATATTAATAAATAAATAATATTAATTATAAAAAAGAATAATCTATTTTCACATGAAATGTGGCTGCAAATAACTACTGTATCGCTCTTTACAAATTTATAAATAAATCTTTTTGGTTCTCGAATATTTAAATAAAAAAAAAAGCCTGTATCACTAGAACCCATGAACTGGTCTGGGGTTCAGTTCATGGTAGAGACTGTACTGTTTCTTGAACAACGGTTCTGCAAGGAGGTGACTTGTCCTAGGTCACGCTCAACCGCCAGATTTTCCCCCTTATTTTGGGCACCCTATTTGTATAATATTTTATAGACGCTGGGTGAGCCCCAGGAGGTTACTAGATCCTATGTGATCCATCTCCGGCCGCAAACAGACTAAATAAAAGTCTTGCCCGTGACGGGATTTGAACCAGCATTTCCGACATGGCAACTCAGTGTATTTAAATATTTATATAATAATTTATTATATCCTGAGACAGATACGAGTATGATAGAATTAATTTAATGAACATGGTAATGGTTAATAACCTTCCACAAGAATAAAATCATCTAACGTGTTGTTTCTAGAGAGAAAATATATTTTTGTATGTTAAGTTCCATTTTTTTTTCTAGCTGAAATGATTTTTAGTCAAATAAAAATGCTTTTTTGCGCTATTATTATATGATTCTTTCACGCTAACTCTTTTTAATTTCTGATTAGTTTGATTTCCAATACAAAATTTATATAATATTACAATATATTCACCTAACTTTGATCCATCGTATCAAACCAAACTAATCCAAGCAGATTGAGTGTTACCATATTTTAGAAATGCGCAGTGTTCATTATACGCATATTGTATTATAAATGATATTTATTAATAAATTGTCGTTATAATATTTTAAAATGATATCAGATCCCGTAATAAAAAGTTTTAAATTAAAAATCAAATCATTATCTGATTTTCGGCACTTATCTTTATCTATTTTTTTTTTAATTTATCTTTTCCTGTAACGTTTCATTATTTTGTATACTTATTTGATAATTTAATGAAATGGAATACAATTAAAAAAAATTGTTCATTAAGACTATTAATACAGAAAATGCCAATATACCTTTAATCCTCAATCGGGCCAATGCTGGGGTTTTGTTTGTGTGGAAGATGGTCAACTTTTTTTAATGACTTTTAGCCGTTAATCGCACATATTTGTTTGTATAAATCCTCATTTATGCACTTAGTTACTGTTCTGAAGGTGTTTTCTAGGATGTGCATGTTTTCTGATCTATTTAAGTTCATTTTCATACTTCTAATTTAAATTTACTGCTTCACATTCGACCCAGTACTGCTTCTACGTAATATTTAGATTAATGCATATTTGTTTAAAATTAATGGTCCAATCTTTATAAATTTTGATTATTTTATTATTAATTCTAATGTAGCTTTATTCTTCTCTATACTATAACGCTTACTCAGTGTATTATAGTCTAAATTGTTTGATAACAGAAAATCTGTGGTATAATATAAAACCTGGTTCTATGATGTGTGAGAAACCTAGTCTATTTTGGTCGTATCACATGCGTGCGGTTGAGGTTTTGACAGATTCTTCAACGGGTGACACCACAATAGAAGATATCCTTTTGTTGAAATTTAATAGATCCTTCTACGCCCAAGGAAAATAGAAGCAGCCACAACGGAAGATTATAGTGTGCCCATAATAGTGTCTTGTTATGGAGATTTAAAATAACTGACAGTTGACAATTCTCGAGGTTATGCATTTAATCATTCGCTCAGTTTTAGCAATCATTTTTTTAAAATTATAATATTTTTTATGACATTTTTTAGATGCATATATCATGTTCTACTGGGGAAAATAGAAATTGAAGGAAATATAAAATAAAACCACGACATAATGAATTTTCAGAAATTTAAAAAATATATATTGAAATGTTCAATTTCATTGACAAAATTAAAATATTGAGTTAGAACTGTGTGACGTAGATAATGTTAGATAAAACTTCTGAGAAACTGATACTCCACACTGAAAAGGAAGTTATGTATGCACATTTTGTAACGAAATATTGTCACTACATTGGGTTTTAAGAACAGTGTGACGTAGATAATGTTAGATAAAACTTCTCAGAAACTGATACTCCACACTGAAAAGGAAGTTATGTATGCACATTTTGTAACGAAATATTGTCATTACGTTCATTTTTGATTTGAACAATCCCTTTTGTTTTGATTTGGTAATCCCTTTTGGGAGCGGGTTCATAATTTTAAACGCAGAAGAAATAAATTAAAAGTGTTCCTTGTGGTGTAGTGCCCAAAATCGTGGGTCTATAACCAGGCAGATGGCATTAGAAATTGTTAAAGGCATTGAAAGTCAAAAGCCCTTGTTTATGTCGTCCTTCGGAAGGGATATAAAATGGGAAAACCGAGCCTGTGCGGTGTTAAGTACTCGTTAAAAGTATCTACCTTAATTGTACCTCGATAGGCAAAATTTAGGCTCCGATAGTAGCATCGTTCCTAAAAAAAAAAAAAAAAAGTAGCATCGTTCCAGTTTTCTATTATTACTTCATTTCATAACATTATGCATAGAATCTAATTTCTAAATAGAAATTTTTACTATCAAAGAACGTGATAGAAACTAATTATTGATGATAATTAATTCCTGCAATAAATTTGGGTTGAAATAATGGTAGGTACACAGTAACTACCTACTAATATTATAAATGCGAAATTTTGTATGTTTGTCTCTTTTTCAAGCAAAAACTGCTGAACGGATTTGGATGAAACTTTACAGTAATATATGTTATACATCAGAATAAAACATAGGCTACAGCAAGGGCGGATTTAGGGGTGGAGGGCATGGGGGCAATCGCCCCTCCCCAGACAGTTTTTTAGGTACTGGGGAGAATCCATTATAGTACATAATTAAAGGCAAATCACATGATAATAGTAGTTAAAATAATCAACATACCAAAATGCCTCTTGACCTCCTGCTGTGGGAGGATGCTACTAAATATGACGCGAACAAGCTTTACCGGAACAAATGCAAGTGAGGATTCAGGCAAACCCGAATAAATGGAAGGAAGAGATCAGGAAGAACTCACTGATGGCGTTGTGAATGGTTACAAGTGAAAAAGGAAGTACATTGAGGAAGTACTTCCCCAACGTTGACGCGCGAGTAGAAGCCTAATGGGTAGTAGCCGACTACTGGATGTCGCAGATCCTTACGGGGCCTGGGGGCTTCTGAAGGAAGCCAAGCCAGCACGGATACGACCTGCCCCAGCTGCGGAGTTCCTGAAACAGCGGAGGACATAGTAGTATCATGACGCCCTGCGCGCGAGGTTGTCGATCAAAACCGGATTGTACCTGATAGAATTGTACCTGACTAAAGACGAGGATGTGTTCCCTGAGCTTGGGAAGCATGAGAACTACGCAAGCTTCAGGGAATTCGTAAACGGATGGAGGAAAACTGTTGGTCCGGCCCACTTCATGATAGCACAAATAGGACCGGTACCAGGAAGACATGAAGGACACTGATAACGGAGGCTAAAAACCGAAGGAAGAAGACGAGGGCTGAGGACAAGTTGTAGCCCTAAAATGCACAAACGTGCACCAGGCTACATCATAGCACCAGAGATGATTTTATTAATAAATGAAAAAAAAAACAGTATAACGATTCCGAAAATAGTACCTCCTGTGGTGAACCCCCACTGGAGGTAAATTCTGTATACTTCATAGGTAGGGAAGGGAGATAAAAAAAAAAAGAAAGTTGTTAAAATAACAGAAAGAACATGAGTGAAACTATTGTTTTGAAATCCTACTAATATTATAAATGCAAAAGTTTGTATGTATGTTTGTTACTCATTCACGCGAAAACTACTGATAGAATTTGGATGAAACTTTACAGTAATATATTTCTTCGTATATTATAAGAAAGAAATTTGGATAGTTCCACCCTCAAGGGTTTCCCCCTTAATATAATAGGGGTCTAAAGATTGTATGGAATCTGTCAGCTTTGAAGTTAGACATATGAAATTTTAAATGTAAGAGTAACTTATTGAAAAAAAAAAATTAAATTATTTATTGAAAATGTCTGTCACGAAACTTTATGTGACAGGCCAAATTCCAAGCGAGAGAAGCCACGGGCAAAAGCTAGTCGTTTATATTGTAGAAACTAAGCCACTCCCAGTTTTGCCCTACTCCTCTTTCTATGTTATGATTATTTACTAGTTTTTCTTTATATAAAAAAATAGTAAAACTGATTTTTTTTTTCACTTACTACCTTTTTTATATCAACTCCTCAGATATCAACATTACGTTAACGATACATAAAATAAACGTTAACGTACAAATTATAAATACCCAAAGGGAAGTCTTAAATCTCAACGACAACAGAAAGCTAATACCTATTGATGTGTCACTAAGTTCGCTAATAATAGCTTTTATTATTAAGTTTAACTTTGACTTAATTATTTTTGAATAAATGTTATTAATAATTTGTGGGCTGAAAGTTCTTACTCATATACTTGTTATTCTGCCAGGTTCCATCTCAATATACTCAGGTTCTTACTTAATACACGCAACAGTACCCAGGTCTTCTTCTGTAGAATCACAAGTAGCCATTGTAGCACATATAGACTCTGTGGTGCTACCCTTATACGGTGGCACCCACTAGTGAATGTCTTTTGTTCGTATCCCTGTATTAGGCATTAGGGTTATGAAGAATCCCTATTGTGAAAGCTAGTCCCATAATGGAAAGTCATATTTTCATTCTTTTTTTCGCGCCTTTTCAATAAATATACATAGGTTGTTTCTGAAATAAAAAATATATAAGTTTAAGTAGCTTTGAAATATAATTTATTTTTAAATTATCAATCTTTCATGACTGGCAGGTGCTACGTACAGAAGAATGCTTAAACATAACTATAAAAGCTGCCTTCTGTACTTTCTTTTCCAGAACTGGACTTAGATGATGACACTTGCTTGCTTCACTATGCCGTGACGATTCATCAACCCGACTTCACACAGTTGTAGAGAAAGTCGATGAGAGATGCCGAAGCACAATTAGAAAATGCCTGTTGAAAATTCTCTCTCCCTCTTCCACAATCGGCTGAAGACATAATTATCTCCCCCGATTCTCATATGCCTCCTAGTCTTGAACTAGTGATGCTTATTTATTTTTTTTATATATTATAGTTTAAGATGATGGGTATTTTCATTTGACTACAAAAAAATGTGTGTCAATAATGGTTAATTTAAAAATGAAGATGGAATCATTAGATGCTTTGAAGTTGCTAACCTCTGTAAACTATTATAAAATATGTTGTTTCTAGATACAATTTTCTTGGTTGTTCCTTTACTTTAATCATTCGAGATGAAGCCATTTTAAAAAACTGTTATGTATGTACTCTATTATATGTATGTCTTGAATGCATGTATTAATCTCCTAATGTTGATACCACTGCGGGTTTATTTAATCAGTTAGCTGTAAGGGGTGGATCCTTTGGGATCTGGAACCCTCCTGGGGCTCACCCAGCTTCTATAAAATGGATCCCATTAATTGGGGTTAATGACTGGTGGTTGAGTGTGATCTTGGACAAATTACCTCTTTGACTGTGCAAGAAATAGTACAATCTATACCGCTTACTTAATCCAATAACCTTCATGGATTGGAGTTGTGCAGGTTAACATTTGTTCTATAAATGGGTTTGGGTGTCCGTTTATTTTATCCGTTATGAAATCGTTTGTAGTATGTTCGTATTTGTTATGTAGTATGTTCGGATGTGTGAATGTGTTCGACTTACCGTTGGTAAGTCAGTTGTGCAGAGTTTTGACAAGTGCTTTTGGACAAGTCTAAGTACGTAAGTAGGGGCGAGCATAACAAACTACTATGCCCAACATCGCGGGTTCCTAGCCCGACATTTGGACCTAGGATTTTTTAAATGGAGTAAAATATCCTTGTTTATGCTGTCCTTCGGAAGGCGGTCCCGAGCCTGTACGATGCCAGGTACTCGTTAAAAATCCCTATCCTGATAAAATCTAAAATCTTGATAGACAAAATTTAGAGCTCCCACTGTAGCATTGTCCGATTAGCCACAGCAGCATAAATTGACGTTAAATGAATAAACAAACAAGTACTTAAGTAACTCTGTCGTGTTCTGTGATTCTGTTTAGCGATGCCCTAAATTTGTTATGCATATAAACTGGAAAATAATCCTATATGTAGTTTTGGAAGGCTTGCTTTTTTTTCTTACACCATTCTATGATATTCTATGCTTACGTATTTCTGGCTCCTGATCCTTCATTATCAACTAAATCATCTTGTGCTTCCTGCTCCAAACCGATCCGTTTATCCTCTGCTGTCACCCTGGGTACTCGGGTACCCGACCTCCCGAGAACGCCCACCGACGGGTAGAGTTGAGGCTGGTCGGTTGGTATTGATCTTGGTCGCCATGGAGACTGGCTCCGGTCCTTCACCCCCGCTGTTCACGGTCGCCGCTCGCGCCACATTTCGGTCCCGGCAACTTCTGTACTGACCGTCCTCTGATTGGTCTTCAGCCCCAGCATGGGTTTTTTTACAATAATTATTAATTGTAGAAAGGTTTTGATTGATTAATCGATATTTTTTTTGTCAGAATTCGGAGAAACCTACGTGAGAACGAACTAAATGTATTAACGTCTCTCGCTTACCCATAATACCCGTAGACAACTCGTCCTTTTCATGTTTCTTTTTTTTTATGTAAGCTACCTTTTATTGTTACATTTACAGAAAAAATTAATGTCTAACCTATTGAAAATTTATCTGCAGCCCCTGTGAATAAATGGTTAGGTTGAATTTTGTTCAAAATGGATTTATTGTACTGAGGAATACAGTATCTCTCGTAGTCATCAATGGATTTCATTCCTTCATTGGCTTAAAATGGAGTTATAATGTAAGTAACAACACCATTTCAAGCCAATGCTACGACTTTATATAATCTGAAAAAATATATCATCCGGAAATTACTGCCTGATAAACTTATCTATTTAATAACAATGATTCATACTTGTACTTGTTTTTGCATCCCTTATATCTGGAAATTTATGGAACTAAGAACACTGGCGCAGAATAATGGTTGTAGCAGAAATATAACTGATATCTTGATCATAAGTTAAGACTATTCAAGGAGATATTTTGGAGGCAATAAATATAAACTTCGCCGAAGTGAATAGAGATACCACTGATTTTGCCTAGCATTTTAATAGTGTTTTAATAAAAATTATTTTTTTATGATAATATAAAGCATCTCTGATGAGTGCCATTAATGATAAAACTGACTCTGACGAATACCATTTCAAAGATAAAATTTCATGTACTAATAAGTAAACCGTTCCAAATAAAGACGAGGCGATTTTAGACAAGGCGATGGCCTGTCACCGATTCTGTTTAATGTTTTGCTGGACAAGATCATGAGAACTTTCTGGTAAAATGACGATGCGGGTGCAGTAATAGGAACAAAAAGGGACAAAGTGAAGGAAAGTTTTTGGCCTTTGCAGACGATCTAGCCCTGCTAGCAGAAACAGACGAGGAAGCTATAAAACAGGTAAACACCCTGAAAGAAATAGCTGTGAAAACGGAACTAAAAATTTCGTATAAAAAGGCAGAGGTTATAAGATTTCGTATAAAAGAGGCCAGCTTTAGCAAGGAAATATTGAACACAAAATATGGGCAAATAAAAGTCACGAAAAATTGTAAATAGCTAGGGAATTTAATATGTAACAACGGAACAGACAGGGCATAGGTGGAAGAAAGAATAGCCAAATTGGAAAGACTGAACTTGTCCAGTGGAAACATGTACAGCAAGAGAAATTTGTCCTCAAATGCAAAAATAAGGCACTACTGTACAGTAATAAGACCAGTAATAGTACGTCATAATTCATGGACTCAAAGTAACACAAGAGGGGTATAGTCGAATATCCAACGAAGCAATATATAACAATTTGGAAGATCTTGAAACATTTATCAGGACCAGAAGAATAAGGTTCTACGGCCACAGGATCAGAATGAACAACAAGAGGCTGAACAAAAAATCTTTGATAAAGTCTTAAGCTATAAGGGTGTAGGTAGATATGTGGAACAAATAAAAGAGGGGCTGGATAAGTTAAAAATCAAGGGTAAGTACTTAGTAGGAGCGAAAGGAATAGTTCAGGAAGATGAGAGAGATTATTGGAGTAGAAGGAAGGCGGAGAGTGTGAACAGGATTTAAGTGATATTCGCGTGGTCCTTGCTGGCCGATTAGTGGGGGAAAGAAAGCATTAGTATGTATTCGAAATTATACTAAATCAAATATTAACGCAGTTATTAATTATATAATAATATATATGCTAAGTAAAGTATATACTACACAATTAGCAATATCCCTATTCATTTTTGCACAGTATATATATATATATATATATATATATATATATATATATATATATATATATATATGTATATATGTATATATATAAAATAATAATAAATTAAAAAATCCTGTACCACTACAACCCGTAAAGGGTCTGGGAAGTACTTGGAAGTGGGAGTACTTGGAAGAGACTGCACAGTTTCTCGAACAACAGTTGTGCAAATAGGCGATTTGTCCTAGATCACACTCAACCGCCGGGTTTCCCCTTTACTTTTAGGTACCCACTTTATAGAAGCTGGGTGAGCCCCAGCAGGGTCCTAGATCCCATAGGATCCATCTCCGTCCGCTAACAGATTAAATAAAAGCATGCCAGTAGCGGGGTTTGAACCTAGGACCTTCGACATGGCAACTCAGTTCTCTACCACTGAGCCACTCCGCTCCCTGGTAATAGATATAATAACTAAACGTAAAAATACTTCATAAATCCATAATATCTACTTCTCAGGGACAAACGTTTGGATACTGACGGAATAGTCATAGATTCAAACCACAAATCGAAAACCAGTTTTCATAAAAGCTATTAGTGTTTAAAATTTATTTTTATTTATTGTTCTTTTGATAGTGATTATTTTTAAATATTTTTATTTTGAAGAGAAAAGATTTGGCCTGACCGGGATTCGAACCCGAACAGGACAAATCTTTTCTTTAAAGAATAGTTTTTAACGCATTTAATGAATGATTGCATGTTTAAATTATTTTTTTTCTCTTAAATCCGTTTATTTTAACACAATCAGTTTAATAACAAACGAATCTTAATTAGTGATATTGATTCAGTTGACGTGAACCTTAAATAAACAATGATTGATCCGAGCTCGTAGGATTCCCTGGGAACGGTATATTGTGGAGAATGGGGAAGTACCGGGACCTGAAAATAGGGGGGATATTTATTGATGTGGATACCTCTCCGGGCCGGGAGTGGGGGAAGTGCTCTCTCTAATCAATTCCCTTCTTACCTTTGTTATCCCTCATTGTGCAGCATTTCTTCCTTTTTAAAAACGAAATAATAAAATTAATTAATTATGAACATAATGACGCTACCTATTGCAATTTTATTACTGTTGGAATATTTCATATGAAATGTCTATTTTTATCATTTATAACGTAGAATTAGTGAACTTATGTTGTTTACTATGTTTGTGTTTAAAAATTGTAATATGCTGTCACTAATTAGCTTTTTTTTGGTAAATATTCCGCAGGTTGTCGCTTGTAACAAGTTATAACTTTTCATTCGTTTCCATTTTAATATTTTCCAAAAATACAAGTTATCATGGACATTTAGTTTGGAAAATAGAATGTAAATATTGAAAACTTGTAAACTTCAATAATCATTTCATCTAGAAATGTACGTTTTAACAGACAAAAATCATCTTTATTTCGAAATGTTAGTTTTCTGTCTGGAGGTCAATGGTTAGAAAAACTAATGTCTCCTTTCTACCCAGAGGTGAAATCATTACATTCTATCGTATTGCATGGATATTGCTATAATATAACAAATATTCATCCAAAGAACGACCTGAATTGGTTAATCAGACCTCATCTTTATTTACGAAGTACTCCCGCACCCACCTTATTTGCCAGACTTATCTCCAACAGGTTTCCATGTTTTCCAATTTGCACATCTTTCCTAAGGATAAACAATTTTTGAAAATGATTCTCTAGTCAAATTTCATCACAAAACTTTGAATTTTTCAGTTCTTAGGTTGAAAATTTGATAGTACGTCGGGAAAAATAGAAACTATGGGTAAATTATTTGATTAAAAGTATTTTCATTTCATTAAATTGTTTTAATAAATAAATTTCCATTCAAAACTGACAAACGTTATGAAACGATCCAATACTTACTGTTGATCTAACATCTGATTGTAAAACCCTTTTATAACATTCTTTTTTAAAAATTCTTATTTACAACAACAGATTTTAACACTTCTCTAATTATTTCAGTCCTGTAGTTTATGCTCTTCTGGTAATTAAGAACATCGCGTGCTACTAAGATTAGGTCCGCCAGGCACTGCGAAACGCCTTCTATAGCTGGTAAAACAACACCATGTTATGGTTTGTTGAGTTTTGTGCTTTCGAAAATTAACAATTATCTCAAACATGTTAATATGTTTCGGAAACGTAACTCAATTAAGGTTAGTTATTTTCGGTTACCACTTTATTTAGTAATAATTAACAGTAACACTTGATATTTTCTATATTTGTTGTTATCTAAAGGAAGTCCCTGCTTAAATTGAGAACTTAATGAAAGTTATAAATTTAATATTTTAATGAATCTTATATTCACACGCCTGTAGCCTTGGGACGGAGGTGGTTGTTCTACAGAGGTCAACATGGTTCCAGTAATCATCCTAACCGAACTAAAAATATATGATAAATAAAGGTTTTTATTTTCCAACATTGAAAAACAAATAGGTCTATAAAACAAATTTTGTGTTAAAATCGGCTGTTACAGACAAATTATTTAATCCATTAACACGAATTGATCGTGTAGGACCTACAGACTCTCCAGGGCCTCTATAACCCTTTTTTTGTACCCTTAATTGGGGGAACGGTTTTAACTTGTACTCTCTCAATTCACATCCCTGCACAATCGTTGACGAGTTGTCCCAGAAACAATACAGCTCTATTATATACTGAATTCAACACTTTTCATGGGTTGCAATGATACAGTTTTATTTGTTTTTTTTTTTTGTTTATCTTAAATTACAGTTGTTTTCTATTCGAATGGTGCGATAGTTGATATTTATTATAATAATGCGAAGAACTTGATATTTATTATAATAATGCGAAGTACTTGATATATTTTATAAAGTTCGAGTTTTATATAAATCAAAAGAAGATATTTAAGTTTTTGTACCCATATAATTAATAATAATAAGACAACGATGAGAACTATATTGTGTCAAACCCAGGTTCATTCAATACACCACAAGATAAAGAGTATCACTTTTTAATATAGAATGTAATTGCTTATTAAAAAGTGAATATTGCTTAAATTTGATGCATTATATAGCTCGAATTGGTTTTTTTTATCATGTATAAACTATAATTATTCAGTTCTTATATATATTTTTACATGATGTAGCTCGGAATTATTATTATATAGATTCAGTTTCTGGCATGATAATAATTTATAAATACATTCGATTAGGTGGTATAAACCTTTTTAGGTGCCTAAGTTCATCAAAAAAGTTAATTTAAACAGTTAGAAAATAATATAAAATAAGTACCACTCATCATTGTATTTACCGCATCACTTACCAACTTATCTTCAAAATTATCTATGGTCAACCACATCTATATCAATGTATAATCTGGTTTTGTGTTTGACATAAACCAACAATACTCATTAATCATAAGTTATATACTTTAAAAATTGAGGCTTATTTTTTAAAATTTATAGTTGAAACTTCTTCTCGATTCCAAATATGGTATTATGGTTCTTCATTCACTCCAACTGCTGAAGAGTATTTTATTGATAAAGTCATTAAGTTGAAGCGTGCTTCGTTGGCCAGTAAATATTTATCCGCCGTCCTCGAAGTTCACGGTACTTGCCCGTGATAATAATTGGCTAATAGGTTTTCTGCTGTTCTAGGCTATTGCTTCGTTGGTCTGTTAAACAACTGGGCTGGGGCGAGTGGCGCGTCGGACAGATCCTATCGCCGTTCTCAGACCTACCTCAGTTCAAAGCCACGGTCAAACAAGTAGATTATACATGTAAAATTTAATTTTTTATTGAAGATTTAATAGCGGATTATAAAGCTTGAAACTAAAACTTTAAATTTTCTTTAATATTTATAGACGTTTTTACGATTTTACATTGATACAATCAGTATGAACAGAATGTTTTGTATACTTTTGATGTAGTCCATAGTTGCGTGAGGCGCTCAGCATCAAAAGGGATTACTTCGAACTTTCAATATTTCAATACTCGGATTAGTTCATATTTAGGTTATACAACCATACCAGGCTTATACAAACATAACAAAGTTATTTCTCAATTTTCGTAAATCAAAATCTATATTTATAATAAATATTAATATATATTTATTTGTATGTATAGTTTCTCAATACCAATTTAATATATATTGGGCCAATTCAACTGAAGTAATCCCTGAAAATTACGTTATTCTCTTAACCTTTTTTAAATACTTTTTATGAAATTAAAAGTGATCATCCTAATATTGAGAAGTTCAGAACCAGTTTTAAAAAAAAATATCTTGCATCGGTCCTGAATGGAGCTGCCCTCATTGGATCACTTCATATGAATTGATCATTTTACCTTAAATTTTTGTTAATTTATTATTATGGTCTTAACATACATATTTCCTCATTTTCAGATCAGGATGAACGGTGTGAATGGACTGAACGGACACACGAACGGAGATTTGAACGGCTCAGGAAAGGGGACCTGGACTATCGGCCTCATCAATGTTCAATTCAGATATTTGACTGCCGAGACTTTCGGCTTTAAGATCAACGCAAATGGGGCTTCCTTGAAGAAGAAGCAGATGTGGACACTAGAACCCGTACCATCAGAATCCCAGACAGTCTACCTCAAGTCCCACTTGGACAAGTACCTCGCTGTGGACTCCTTCGGCAACGTAACGTGCGAGAGCGAAGAAAAGGAGCAGGGTTCTAAGTTCCAGATCCAAGTGTCTGATGAGGGTCGCTGGTCCCTGAGGAACGTCGCAAGAGGATACTACCTCGGCGCATCCTCCGATAAGCTGACCTGCACAGCTAAGGTCCCCGGTAACCCGGAGTACTGGCTCGTCCACCTGGCTGCTAGGCCCCAGGTAAAGTTTCTTTGTAGTCCTCTCACCACTTAGGTTCAATAGATTATTTATCTGTTTAGTTGAGGCTGTGTCTATTCTATTATATCTCTTTTCTTGAAAGAATTCTTATCTACCTGCTGTGGTGGTTTGAGGTTCACCTCGAAGAATTTCATAGATACTCCCTCAACTATGCATTCAATAATCCATGCAAATATTTAGAATAATTTAAAAATCAATAGTATTTTCGAATTATTAATTTCTGATAGTTTTTTCGGGATTTGGAACTGTTTTTTTCCATGTTTGTATTAGGATTAATTAATTGATTAGAATTTCTTTTCTACACAATGTTATTAAAACATAAGGTCAAATAAAGAATAAAATGGACGGCTCCTTTCAATCGAAATTATTCTTGGTAGTATTTTATACCGAGGTAAACAGTCGGTGTACTAAAGTTTATTTTTGTAGCGATTTGATAATTGTCTATAAATTGGCGCGTCCGTTCTCCATTTGAGTTAATAGTTGATTTTTATAAATACATTTAGTGCCTATTTCCTAAAATTAATCAAAAGAATTCTGTACTATGCCTCATATCATCGATGTCAAAACAATACCGCATATGTACATTTTTGGCGATTTTACAGTAGAGAAAAAATATGGTATATTATCTTATGTATATCGGCCATCTTTCAATTGCTAATTACAGCACTGCCTTGCGTTTAACCTTGAAAACTTTTTTTAATATTATGTAATTCAACCTGTAGAATGCGTTACCGTTACTCATTTTCACCGACAGTTGTAGATAGGCGGTGTTGTTTTGACAGCGACGACATGATGACCTAACATTTTTTGATATTTTTTTTTATTCTATTGTCATTATGTCTTCAAACTCAAGATGCTGAAAATAAAGCCCTTATCAGGCTGGTTGAGATGAGCAGAACATTGATAAAAACTGAAACATTTCCTTTATGATAAACGACACTCCACTTGACTATAGCGAATTGCTATATTTAATCAGTTATATACTTATTATGAAGACGCCGGCATCAACAATTCCTGTATGGGGTTTAACCTTTAGGAACATTTTCTGTAGGGCTGTTTTGATAGAGTAGATGCAGTTATTAAGTTATTTATCGGTTTAAATAAAGAACAATGTTGAGTTAATTAAAGATTAAGCCATAAAAAATAATTATCTACCGATGTAACATTGGTTTAGGGAAATGAGGAAAAATACGTTAATAAGGTCATAGTTTTTCTATCAAAGTAGGAATAAAAAAAAAATCTAATAAAGTTATAACCTCCATTTTGTTTTCTCTTACTTTTCTTATATGTATTTTTTATGAATTATTCATTAATATGTACTTTATATTTTTATCTGAAATTCACGTAAAGTTATAATTATAAAAATATTAATTTAAAAATCATTAAAAAATATTTATGCTTCAACTTAAAAATCTGATTGATGAGTAATCTAAACAGCTTACAATTATCACCCAATAATATTAATCCATTATTCAGAAAATTGTTAAAAATTTCACTATTTATAATGATAAATAAGATAAATAAATTTAAAAAAATAAACTGAGGTAATTTTCGTCTTCCCTCTAGCAAATGCAATTTAGTAGTTATTTAAACATTTATAGTCTGTTTAAATAACGATGTTTTTTTTTTGTGTGTATTTAGTTGAAAATAAATTCTGAAAGTTTCCATGTAATTTTTCATTTATACATATTTTGTTTTTTCATTAAATAACAGAAAAGTATTCTTCTAAAAATATTATAAACGTATATTATGCAAACAATATAAAATTATTTTATTTTTTGTAAATGTATTTTATTTTTTATAGATGTATTCGACTATATATTTTGTTTGCATAAACATGCCCTTTGTAACTTTGTAAAATCATATGTTGTTTGCACATAACAGTACCGGAATAGTTTCAGTGTTGATTACAAATGGGGAAATTGCCTTATCCTAATGTTGTGATTTGTTTGAATATGCTGGCAAAAGTTACCAATTTTATTAACTATCAATTGGTATCATAAAAGTATAGGACTCAACGAGTAACACAAAACAATGCTTTAGCCTGTCAGACATTGTATTTTAGGTTCATACAGGGAATTTCGTTTACGAATTGCAACATTACCGATTTGATTTTTATTTATATTGCTAAACAATATTATTTTGGGTTGACACTTCGAGTTGTCACTAATTATAACTTTTCATTCGTTTCCTTTTTAATATTATTAACATAAAAATAATCGAGAGTTTTGATGTGGAAAAAAGAGTGTAATATGTGAAATGTGTATGTTTCCTTAATTTTTACAACAAGAATTAAACGTTTCAAGAAATATTTCGAATTATAGATGATAATATAACCTAAACAATTTGTGTAAGTCGGTTATTTAATCTAAATACAATCTGTAATAGTTACTATATAGACAGTAATAAAATAATTTTTATTTTCGGGAATATTAAAAAGGAAACTAATATAAAAATAAAACTTCTCGTAACTTAACTCGAAGCGACAACCTGCGGAACTGATACCATTTATTTACTTTTGTTTGCATTAAATTTCCCCTTAATAACACGATAAAACCTGTTATGTTGTTGTTACTTGGACATTTCAGTATTGGAAGAGTTTCAGCTTGAATTATAAATAGACAGATACGATTGTTATGAACTGTTTGTTCGTTAATTTAACGTCACTTTTTGCTGATATGGCTAATCGGACGATGCTACATTTGGAGCTCTAAATTTTGCCTACCCAGGTTTAATTAGGACAGGGATTTTTATCTAGTACCTGACGTCGTACAGGCTCGGGACCCCCGTTTAACGTCCCTTCCGAAGGACGACGTAACTAAAGATTTCTTACTCCCTTAAAAAAATCCTAGGGCCACCTGCCAGGCTACGAACCCGCGATCTTGGTCTTAGTAGTTTGTTACGCTAATCACTAGACCACAGGTCGCCCCTTATAAACTGATTCGTGTATAATAAAAATAATGTATTTAACTAACACTTTCAAACCGCCCTTAAACTAAAACTTTTATAACTGAAGAAAACTATTTAAGATCCTGAGGTAATTATGATTATATCGAAGAGTATTTTTTTAAAGTCGTGATTTATCTAGCGTTGGGCCATTTAATTATAAAGAGCAGGAGAGCGGAACTTGCTTGAAGATGCCGGATTGAGAGGGTATTAGCTCCTCGCTGAGCTGAGAACCTAAGCAGCGGCTTTGACTTAGCTCCCAGTAGGATCAGACCTTTCTTCCTTGTTCGGCGTCACGATATTCTTAAGACTTTTTTCTACTCAGACTTTTCTTGATACCTTCTTTGATACTCTGGTAGTGTATCCTTAAGATCTTACAAGGGGATTCTTAAATGTATTCCGGAAGCTGGAGCTGGTCCAATCTCATGGGGGAAATCTGTGCAATTAATTTCGCTCCCCTCCATCTTAAAGGCTCTTGCAAGACAAAGTGCCATTAGGACGCTTCTGATGAGTGCCTTGCTAAACGTTGCGTGGTGTCAGCTTGATAAAACTGTTCTTGATAAGCGGAGAGGAGACGCAATCATTGGGGTTCTGTAGATAACTCCTAAATCAGCCCGACTTTCTGAGCTAGTGCTTATCTAATGAAGTTAAATGTATTGGTATATAATTAGTTAAATATAATCCGATAAATAAGAATGTTTTTAAACTTCTTTTTAAGAGTTAACTTGGAAATCTTTTTGGGGATATAATTCTGATTTTTACTGGAAGGCTTTATAATCTAAAACCCAATTCTGTACAGTATAAACTACACGTCTCGTTAAAAAATGCAAACTAAACTTCAACTGTAATGATTTAATTTTTAAACACGGAATTTCATACAGTATTAATGAAACTGCTGTTCGCAGTGTTAGTCTGAATTAAAAATTCTGTAATATTTGTACGATATTGGAGCATTCTTAAGTTTATAAATTCTACTCGTAAATAGATAACTTAGCTGATGTATTTTCCATAAACATGTGTTAATTAATGTGTGATAATATCAAAACAAAGAGCTTTTGATTTAATAAAATCTAAAGGATAAATAAATAATAGTAATTATAGAAAAGCATAATCCGTTTTTCATATGCAATTTATTGCTGCAAATGACTGCTGTATGGATCGTTACAAATTTTTAAATACATATCCTCAGTTCTTATATATTTAAAATATCTGTTATATTTGAAAGTGGTATCTTCTATATTCGCGATGTCTTAAGGTTTCCTTTAGAATTATTTTAAAAATATGGGCATACGGGCAAATGTTTTAAACATTCAACACTTAGAAAAGAGGTTATGTTCCAAACTCTATACACATTTTATATTTTATTATGAAATAACAATCATTAAAAACATTCAGAAGTAAAAGATTTTTTTTAGATACATATGGACTTTTACCAAATATTAATTTATAAGTTTTTTTTTTTTTTTTTTTAATAAACACTTTATTCAGACATTACAATCTGCCACTTATGGGCAATAAGTAATGGTGCTATGTAGCTACAACCATTCCATAACAAAACAAAAAAGTGGTATAAACAAAATAAAATAAGTGAATGTAATAAATATATACATACGCAACATATATAATATTTATAAGCTATGTGTTTATAACGATGGAAGATTGATTGGAATAATTGTATGAACTATTTTATGCAGAATGTACTCTAAATTCACTAAAAATACAGTTTTAATAAATAAATATATATATTTTAGAGAAGAGTTGGTCGACTGTATTTCTGTATTTCTTCCTTAAATAAATATATATAATTTTTGTTGTCACCTTTCTATTTTTTTTCTTATGAAAACAAACATGTTTTTACAGACACTAATGTGCAACAGTGCCAACATCAGGCATTACATGCACAAATCATTATTGAAATTGAAATAACATCTTAAATAATTGCTCCCTAATATTATAGTATTCTGATGTGACCGCAACTTATTTTTCCACAAGCTCAGAGACTCAAAAATTTCTTTTCATTAAAGTTAGGGAGTAAAAAAAAAAAAAATCCTTGGTTATGTCGTCCTTAGGAGGTTCGTTAAACGGGGGGAGGGGAGCGAGCCTGCACGTTGTCAGGTACACGTTAAAAATCCCTATTCTAATTAAACCTGGCAAAATGTTGGACGCCCTCTGTAGCATCGTCTGATTAGCCTTAGTTATGTAAGGTATTATTATATAGATATAATAATTAATATATTGACGTTATTATTCATATAACTAATGACACACACCTGCTCATGCTTTGGTCTATTTCATTGATTTATTTTGGAGTTTTTCATAAGTATTAATATCCCACTTCATACTTAAATGTGAAGAAAATATTGGAGTATTAACTAATCAATCCTATTGAATGTCCAGAAATTCTTCAAATCGGGCCTAAAAAAAAAGTGTGTGCCAGCTCCGATACGCGGCTGGAGATTGCTCCTTTCCGTTTTTAATGAATTTTAAATGTGTTCTAGCCAATTAATCGCTTTCTACTGATACTTATCACCGCATATTATTTTTTTCTTAATTTGTAAATTATTTTTAAAAAAATATTTTAATTAATGTGAACTATGTTAACGATATTTATTAATCGTGCCAACGTTTCGGCCTACGTTGTAGGCCATCTTCAGGGAAATATTGGGTGCTGTGACTTGTTACAACACTAAAACTATCAACTGAGCTCACACACACATATATATATATACGAGTATATATGTATATTTAACAGTTGAGGTTTAATATTATGAATTTATTTATTTGGTTTAATTTTTCTATGGGTCGGTCCCTAATTGGAGGTAAATATGGATCTCAGTCCTCGTCTGTTTGATAAAACATTGATTAATATTAATTTTGTTCATGAAATCACTCACCTCATTTAACGTGAAGTTTTCTCAGTCCATATTAACTGGAGGAATCTTCTTCGGTGGGGCCACCGTAGATTCCTCAGTTGGTGGTAAATCACCTAGAGTGATAAAGCTGTTCGGTGTCACTACCGGTGGGACTTCTGCTTTCCTTGTCTTCGTCTTGGCCGACTTCTTTCCTGTCTTTACTTTTTTGGAAGGAGCCTCTTCTTCTGTGTACGGAAGAGGTGTATTTAAGCCCAGCATGATCACTGCCTACACACACTACACACTGTACACAATTAGTCACTGCACATCATTTCTAGATAGCTTGTCAATTTCCTACTCTTATCAGAGCAACGCCGCCCTGTCCTCTGTTGAGGTTGTATCCAAGTAATATGAATGGACCCCAACAGTTTAAGGCGGAATCTAAATAAGACCAGTAATAGTGTTTGTTTGGATAGGTGTCTTTAAAAAGGTTCCTATTTAATAAAAATATTAAATCTAAAAAGGCTCTTTTATGCTTAGAATAGAGCATTAGAATTCACTGTTACACCATAGATACCACATGTATCCCTTCCCGATTATTCCGGGAATTTAACTTTTAATTTCTATTTATTATGTAAAACACATAATACAATACGAGAATGTAGCGTTACTCGCCACTAAATTCGATTTTACTGCTCATAAAATTTTCATACCGCGGGCTAAATACGAAAATCGTTTCTTAAGGAGTAAACTCCAAAAATATTAAATATTTATAACATCACAAACCATACAATTAATTTGTATTTAATGACGTATTTCTATCATTTTGCTTATATTGAAAATTTTAAATAGTTTAAGAGGAGGAACTCCATGTTTGACAAATAAAATGTAAAATGTTTATTTGTTCGACATTAATAGCTGTTTTTCCAGTTTTGTTTAGTCTGAAGCTTCCGTTGCAAGGGGAGCACATTTCTTTTGGTGCTATTTTTGTGTCTTCGACCGTCTGGGGTTGGTTTTTTGGATTCCTGGCCGATTGTTGGAATGCATACTCATTTGGAATGCGATGGCAAATGCGATTTGGGAGCTTTGATAAAGTTGTTTTAGTTAAAAAACTGTTGTATTTAGATTTTTTTCGTATTCTAAAATACAAACATTATAAGCTATTAAGTTGATAGTTCCATTAATATCAGATAACATAACTGAATTTTTACTTCTTGCACTACCAGAGTTGGTTTTGTGTATGATTGATCAGTCAAATTTTATTTTTCCTTTATTAACATTAATTGTAAGGCTGGATAACAATGATCGCTACTGTCTGTAGTTCATTATTATTATTGTTTATTTCTTTTATGATAATTAATATTAAAATACCCATAGTAGATTACTATACCTTATTTAGATCAAAAGTTAATTCATACGAATTCTCTGTTGTATCAGACCATTTTTTTGTATTGGGTTATTTTAATTTAGAATAATTATAATTTTATTTGATTTGAGCCTTAATTTGTTATAGGAAAAATTATGTTTTTCAATGTTTATTACAAAAATAAATTATTAAAAAATAAGTTACAAATTAAATGATTATGAACCAATAAAATTATTTTGAATTAAAAATCATAATCATAAAAAACTATTTCATTAAAAGGTGGAAAATCTAAAATCAGAGATAAGACACGTGGAAATGATGGAGCACGCTGAATTGTTCTAATTTTAGAACTTTGATTTCTTGTAATTAAATTGATGCATTACTGAAGTAATTTATACAAGTAAATTTTTTTTTCACTTAAAAATTGGGCTTCTTCTTTATAGTTTTCCTTCCTTTCCTTTACAATTCGGGAGCGAGTGTGTAGAGTTGAGTGTGTAGAGCGCTGACTTGCTATGCTGTTGGTGTCCAGGTTTAAATCCGCATGTGGCTGATATATTAATTAATCTATTAACTGACACGGATGGGCCCTTTGAGATCAAAATGGTTAACTTTCATTGTTGAGGGGGGGGGGGACTTGACGGTTGAGCGTGATCTTGGACAAATCACCTCCCTAAATAATCGTTGTCCTAGAAACAGTACAGTCTCTACCTTGTACTGGAAACAAAACAATGTTGTAATGGTACAGTTTTTACAGTTCAGTTAGTACATTATTATGTAATATATTAAGATCATATCTAATGCTGGGCCGCCCGTGGATTTAGACTTACAACTAGAGGTATTATGATATTTATCATTTATTAGCTTTAGCTCGACCAAGCGTGTGCCTGGCCTTTAGATCAGTGGTTCCCTACCTTCTTTATACCACGCCCCCCTGTTCAAACGACCCCTTTTGCGAAATTATATA
The DNA here is from genome assembly GCA_037127475.1 of Arma custos. NCBI lineage: Eukaryota > Metazoa > Arthropoda > Insecta > Hemiptera > Pentatomidae > Arma > Arma custos. The sequence goes on along the minus strand of CM073759.1, from coordinate 100,585,929 downwards.
TTAATAATATAATAATTGTATTAATGTTCGTTAGGCCCAAAAAATGAGTTGATCTTGACAAATTATTTATTTAGTGATGTAATTCATGTAATGCTGTAATTACTTTTTTTTAGGGAAGGGTTGAAATAACAGAAAAATTAAGCTTGTACTGAAGAAATCTTTTTTTCTGTAATCCTTATAATCACTGTGCGATTGGGTTTCAAATATTGGATTTTGAAAATTAACTATCACCTTTTTTTCTTACTATTTCTTTTTCTCTGTTCATAAGCAACCCTAACACATTTATAAAATAATTGATCATAAGTGGTTCAGTTTAAGTGTGAACCATTAAATTGATCAATCTATACAAGATTCATTCCTTTTGTGGATCGATATTTAAAATTGTCAGTATTGATTTATTTTCGTTTCATTACACTATTCATTTTTTAAAATATAGCACTTTTCTGCAGATGACAAGAATAAACGAAGTGTTATATTATCTAATAAACGGCAAACATTGCATTCAAATTTGAAATGCAATTTATATGTATATAAAAGTTATTTGAAGCCTTTAGGATCAAACTCCAAATTTAAAAGATTTACTTTTCCACATTTTTTTTTATAGCTGAGTCAAGCAACGCTTCGAGTCTCCGACACGAAAAAACGGACTAAAAGCATAAGAAATAAGACCTCTGAGTGACGCGTTTGACAAAAATGCTTGAGTAAGCTAACGAAAAAGTCAATATTTGGAAATTTCCGAGTTACCAGCTGATGCTTTTGATTCTGATTTGTTGCTATGCATATGTTTTGGTGCTTTTCCTCGTAGAACATGTACATTAAATGTTGGAAATAAAGAGACTAGCATATGCTAATGCTATTGTTAGCTTTTCCTTTGTACAGTCCCGTTGTTGTATAATCACAGGTCAGGCGGGTTCATTACCTTGCTGGGAAAACACTGGTCCTGGAATGTTACTCTTAATTTAGACAATCTGTTTATATCTCGAGTTAAATTTAAATCGAGATCTTGAATCGTTTTCTTTATGTCTATTCAGTGCATTGTGTAACTCCGACAACAAAGGTCAATGAATTCTTCCGCTAAATAAAAACTCCACTAAGAGTGTTTTCTCGCCGGTTCGAAAAGATGAATTGGATTTTCATAAGAATTTGCTTTGGAATGTTTCCGCTAAATATTTATTTATAATATAATCAACAGTGTCCTGCTTGTTTCAGGAGTATTCCTCCCCCCCCCCGTCTTATTGCCAAAAAAAAACAGCATAAAAACTAAACTTGGTTTTGATTTACTCATTCAATCGATTTTACTTTGTCTTAATCGATATGGCAACTTATGATATTTATTTATTCTAACCTGTTGCTTAAGTAATTTGGAAATATTCCGTTTTGACAATAAAACTGCCTATGCTATTAAAGAATTATTTTTGGACTTATAGAACCATTAAGGTATTGACACGTAAAAGATAGTAAGTAAAAAAAAAAAAATTATTTCTCTTTTTTTCTGAGAAAAAGTAGTAATTAATAATATAAATTGTATTGCAAGAGGAATAAGTCAAAACCGACAGCAGTTTAGTTTCTATAAACCGTGGTAGTTACTATATTTCGATTGAAACGTTCATTTTTTGTTGTCAATTTAATTTTTTACTTCTCTTGCAAAATTACTTTTTCATGACTTTCTAACTATTCCAGATCAATGCGTCAATTAACCAGTAGTTGAGGCTTTGCCACTATGTTGGCATTATGTTAGAATTTACAAGGCGTCTATTGAAGATATATGTAATGATTACATTATGAGATAAAACAGATTATGTCCTTAATAGGCAGCCAACTGATTGAAATATTTTTTACTTAAAAGATATGCGTGCCTTAAACCACTCTTCCATGTATATTGTATGTAAAATAACAACATTCTGTACCAAATCCATTAACTGAACTTATACCACCTTTCCAGGTTAATTTGCGCTCTGTTGGAAGGAAGCGCTTTGCTCATCTTTCTGAGAATCTGGACGAGATCCACGTGGACGCCAACATTCCCTGGGGCGAAGACACCCTCTTCACCTTGGAGTTCCGCAGCGAGGAAGGCGGTCGCTACGCCATCCACACTTGCAATAACAAGTACCTGAGCCGCGAAGGGAAGCTGGTACCCAGCGTCAATCCCAACTGCCTCTTCTCTGCAGAGTACCACAGCGGCCAGCTGGCACTCCGTGACTGCTCCGGTAACTACCTCAGTCCGATCGGGTCCAAGGCAGTCCTCAAGACCAGGTCGCAGGGCGTCACCAAGGACGAACTCTTCACTCTCGAGGACTCTCTTCCCCAGGCTTCCTTCATTGCTGCGCTCAACTCCAGATATGTCTCAGTTAAACAAGGTAAAGATTGAATCTTGAAGATTGATAGACATTTTTTATATTTCTATGTAAATTCAGTACTTGTGACTTATCCGGTAGGCATCGACTGTTATCCGCTATTTTTTATAAACTGATATCTTATATTTCCTTCGTTCTTATTCATATTAATAGTCATTAAAATATACAAAATGCTAATTCTAGATCCCTTTAGCCACGTTTCTCTTCATATATAAATGTTTTCCCTACTTTTTCTACGAAAACATCTTCATTTCTATCCTTTTCAAAATTCATTTAATGACCTTTTTCACATAATTTCTTCTTTGGAATTGTTCTGAGCTTCTGGAAGTATTTCACAGCTTCTTCTTTTGAAGACTGTTATTTTTAAAATATTATTCTGTTCCAAATTTAATTTAATAAACAATAAATAAATTTAAAAAACGGTAAACAAAATCAACAAAAGAAACCATACAGAAAACAATTTAATAAAGCTTACACTAATAAACTCAAATGATGCGACTGATAAGAAAAAGTTACACGAGATAAGGAGGTAGGTTTCATGGGTACCGGCTAAGTCACGAGTACTATATTGCTATATTTGCTTCACTGCCCAAGCTTTGATCTCAAGAAAAAGTAAGATCCTTTGTTCTGAATATATTTAAATACTATGCCACCCTGAGATCGTTATACTTAATATATAACAATTCTATATCATTAATAAATAAGAGACGTATCCCTCTCTTCTCCAAAGGTTGACTGACCAGGAGTTGTTTTTAAATAATAATAATTATTGAATAACGTCATATTTATTTGTGCTGATCATGGCTACAAAGATAGCTTATATAACAACTTACAAAGAAAGGGGGATCCTATATGTGACTTGCTAATTCTCGATCATTGCTTCATCCAGTTCCTTGCATGACTGCTGCTTCCCGACAACTGCCCTTATTTAAGAGTAAAGGCAATAAACCCTAAGAGACACTTGACTTCCTGAAAGTACCGCAATGCCCCTTCCTAGGTATTACAGATGTTCTAGATAGCGTCACAAATAGCAGTATATAATAATATAAAGTATTTACATTGGACTTCAGTATTAAATATGTTATGAGTACAATTTTACTTTTGTTCTACTATTTTACAATAATTTTATTACGTTTAAGATTAGAACTAATCTGTAAACAGATATTTTTGTTCATAGTGTATCTTGATGAGTATTGGAACATAACAAAGTTTTTTAATGCATTATTTGAGCAAAATCTACAATTCATTATATCCATTTTGATAAGTTTCTATTTGCTACATTTCTCTCGTAATAATTCCTTTTACAAATGCTCATCTTACCGATACAACGATTAAAATTGCAGTACTTACATAAACTTCATTTTTCACTCAAATAACTTCTCAAACCTAATATCAATCATTTCTCGAAGGTCTTTTGTAGCGATGCACTAGCAAAGTGCCCTCATAAAAACGCACTTCCTGAGACACAACTTATGAATATTTATATGATTTTTTTTTATGAGGTTAGTTCAGAAAAAAAAAACATTGGATATTTATGTTATTTTTTATATTATATTTATAATATTTTTTTTTGTTTTTTTAATAATTGGCACCTCTAAAGGTGTCTTTTTTTTAAAAAGTGCACAATTTTTTTACTAAAGACCATTTTGCCTAGAGACAAATACTAATTTTAAATTCTGAGTTAATAGCAGCACAATGGATATGGAAAGCCTTTCATATTCTTGTAATCTTACTTCTCCAGTTGATAACATATAAATAACATAATAACCTCAAAAATAACATTAATACAGCGATTAAACGTAGAACCCTCCTGATATTAGATGATGAATCAGACGGAATCGGAACTAACTGAAATGCATGCTGGCAATAAATGTATACAAACGAAAGTCTTTTATAATCTAACTAAATTATAGAGTATACACAAGGTCGGGTTGAAAGAGTTCTTTTTGGAGGGCTTTGACAAGAAAACCAAAATCAATCTTCGAACCATTTCTGGCAGAAAGGCATTGATCTCCCGCCTGATCCTTGCATGGAAAAAATCAGGATTTAAGAATCTTGTCCTTGACATATCGCAAGGGGGAAAAATTGCTACATCGCCTCCTGACCAGAACACCTTCAAAAAAGTCAAAAAGATCTGTCTTTGGGTGAATATCTCCCTCAACTCGGTATGGTGTATCTTGTTCATTACTATATTAGCAGTATTCTTTTATTATTTAATTCTTCTTTTTTTTATAACTTCTTTTATGAACTATCTCTCTCCCTTTCTCTATAAAATATAAACATACAAACGCGAGCGTATTGAGTTTAGGTATGACTGAATAAGGTAGATTTTTCGTTTAAAAAAAAATAGGTTTGAAGTAGGCATGTTACAATTGAAGGGCTATCTTCAACGCCATTGAACACGAAGGTCTTGTGATAAGAATACTTGAAGCAGCTGAGATCCACTCGATATACACTGCCTTTTATGTCCTCCTCTGCCTCAACCGAAATTTTATCATGGTATTATCAACTATATGAATGTAGTACTATTATCTAACCTAGGTGGATCATATAGGATCTAGGACCCAGCCTCTGTGCTTTACATAATATCTTTATTATAAGCCGCTTTGGCTTATAGAGCGTGATCTAGGACAAATCACCTTCTTGCAAATCCTTTGTCCTTGAAACAGTACAGTGTCTACCAAGTACTGAACCTCACTTGTTCGTGGGTTGTAGTGGTACAGGTGAACAGGCTATTCTCTAACCTGCCTATAAGAACCCAAAATACTTATTCTTTCTACTAAAATAGAGCCAAAAACTCAAAAAGAAACACTATTATTTATTATAATGCAATTGGGAAAAACCACAATGCAAAGCCTTATGTTTCAAAAATACACCCATTTACCAGTCGACGTTTCGCCTATTCAGGCATTATCAAGACACCAAAAACAAAAAGGGGGTTATGTGAATCACATCTCGAAGAAAAATGTGAAGAAAAAACCAATATACCTGGTGGTGGGGTGCTGTCTCATGTTTGTAGCCTGTTTGGGCTGTTGATCGTTGGAATGTATTGCACCTTTTTCTTCGAGATGTGATTCACATAACCCCCTTTTTGTTTTTGGTGTCTTGATAATGCCTGAATAGGCGAAACGTCGATTGGTAAGTGGATGTATTTTTGAAACATAAGGCTTTGCATTTTGGTTTTTCCCAATTGCATTATAATAAATTATTCTTTTTCATTTTTAAATTGTTTTAATTATATATTTACTAAAATAAATAAAATATATGCATATATAAATCATGCAAAAAATGAAATAAAAGAAGTGGATAAATCATCATATGATTCTGGATAAACAATGGTTAATATTTAATGGTGGCTTTCCGAAAATGGTGCATTATTACTGTACACCCGTACAGTCCATTTTACAGCTATACATTCATTATTCAATTAACATTATTTTATTTTTGATAAGGTACGTCATTATGTCGTCCGTTCTTATGGCTGGGACTTAAAACGTTGGTCTTGAGCCAGATCACTATCAGATACAAAGAATCCAAGCCTTTACGTGTACTATAATCTAAAAGGAATATTGTACTTTGTTATTATTTTCTTTTGTTTGTTTTTATATGTAGTCGTGCAATATCTTTTCTATTTAGAGAAGAATCTTGTATTCTAATTAAATAGAAAAATAAATTCTAAACGGAAGTTTAGAATGTAAAACTACTTTTAGTGTGTAATATTAGTTGTTTCCATGCTTGTACCAATACCTTGTTATCAAGTGGTTTCTTTATTTTGCCTGCATCCAGCGGATGAAGGTGGACTCTTTAAAACGGACCATTCTTCCAGTCTAAAGGACGGAGAAAGTTCTCGGCATTGGACAAAAGGACGAAAGCATTCCCTCCATGTCTTTTTTTTTCAAAGGATACCATCTCGCCCACGTGTGGTTTACGATCCTCTTTGAGAGGTGCTTCATCCTCTGCCTTCCAGCCGTGACTACAAGGCATGACTCACTTCATGTTATGAACACAGGCTGTGCTTAGTCCATCTTAACAACAGCATAATTACGAACCATTGCAAAGGGATAGCAGAAATGGCATTACTGGAAGGCCTTATATTTCTAGAGGTCTTTCTTCGACTCCTGCTCAGCTGGAAGAGAGCTATGGAGGAAGTTGAAATTTACTGGAATCAAGGACGGAAGCCGTTACTCAGCTGTACGTGACCAGCGCGCTGGCTCCAGAAGAAGCAGAAATTTCTTCGTCGACGTATTCCCGTTATTAATCCTTGCAATGGCTGTCGTGGCGAAATAAGTAGTTGAAATTCAACTCTATTTTTCTCAAAACCTTGTGTATATATATATATATATATATATATATATATATATATATATATATATATATATAGGTATATAATATCTTGCCTAATCAGTTCAGAAAAAATATGTTTTTGTTTTAACACATAGTCATTGAGATATCCCAAGATTTTTATTTACACAAGAAAAATCACAAGTTTATTAAAAAATTATATGATTGGTAATTAAATAAATGATAAAATTAAATTAAATAACGCAATTTTACATTTTATAAATAGAACATCGCTTTTGTATTTGGATAATTATTCGCATGTTGTCACTTTGAGTTAAGTCACAACAAGTTTTAACTTTTCATTCGTTTCCCTTTTAATATTTTCCAAAAATATAAATTATCATGAGCTTTAGTATGGAATAGAGAATGTCATTACGAGTAATGTGTATACTTCGGTAATCATTTCATCTCTAAATGAACGTTTCAACAAACCTATGTTATCTATATGTGTGTTTGACGAGTCACTACGAACAGGCACTCACATTCGCCCTGAAGATGGCCTACATCGTAGACAGAAACGTTGGCACAGTTAAAAAACAAGTTTCACTTATTTTGTTTTTTCTTTGACTGCACTGATTCAAAGAATAAACAATTAAATTTTGTTTTAACTAAACTCGAAGCGACAATCTGCTGAATTGATATTTTTTTTTGTTTTGTTTTTAATAAAGTCGGTCTGCTTTCACTATTAAAAACATAATTTGTATGGTTATAGAGTGATAATTAAATTATTCTCAGAATCGTATTTAACAATTATTTATTGGACCTAATAAAAAATGGTTTAATAACGATTATATATATATATGTGTATATATATAAAAGTTATGCCAATATTGGAAGGATTATTATTTGTGTTTATGTTTAGGATTAAGTCCATCTTTCTTTTATCCTATGTAAACTAATGTACCTGTAAATACTGTAGCTAGTTAGAAATAAAGTTAGTCTTTTACTATCAGCACGAGTATCTCTATGCCCCTTTTTCCCTTTTTTTTCCTATACGTGTTCAGTCTAATCCTAACTGGTGCCGAAACCCGGGACCCTTTTTATACGTACACTTGGTTCGGGCGTAAACGTAAACGAGCGTTGTAATTATTAGTGTTTTTGCAACCTGGAAGTCGAAAGTATGCCTCAAACAGAAGAATTGAAAAAACTGGAATACTAGCTAGCACAGGCAGCTGTAGAGGGGGCAGGTTTGGAAGAACATTGGAAGAAAGCAACAGAAACGACCCAGTTTGAACTGGTAAAAATCCGTTTACAAAGTTCGGCTTTCATTCACGAAGTGATTACCCAACTTGAACCCTTTACGGGAGTCATAGGTGATCTGGACCACTTTATAAAAGGGACAGATCAGATCCTAGGACTTATAGCGGCAATGAAGGAAAATGGCATGCTTCAGGAGTCAGATGTGACCCTCTTAGAGGCAGCGCTCGTGGGTCGTATGTCGAGGCGCATCCTTAATACAATCCAAGGAGATACAACACATCCGTGGGAGGTGCTTAAGGCCCGCCTAAAAAAAATATATGGTGGAGGAAGGTGGACCCCTGAAGAAGATATATTCTACTTGCTAAAAGCGGGCAGGAAACGAGAACAATCAGAGGGAGAATTCGCAGAGAAACTCGTCGTGCTGTATAATAGGTTGGTGGAAAAGATGGTGGAGTCAGTGGGTCAAGCTGAAGGGAATCATCGAATGACATTCATACGAGGAATTTTAAAGGTCCAGCTGAACCACTACTTGGATCGTCCGGGCTCATTACCCCGGGATCGTGACTTCGTGGAATGCGCTCACGAGATTATCGACACATACGAAGGAAATGAAGCGCGGCCCGAGAGAACAAAGGTAGAATGGACAGACGTAAAATCACCCGGGACGAGTCCGAGGAGAACATCTAACAGGGACACCGACAACAGGGCATTTCAGAGACAAACGACTGGTAGGCATGAGGACAAGAGGAGGAAGCAGGAACGCCGCTGCTACGAATGTAATAAAAGCGGACATATAGTAGCTCAATGGAATCTCATAAGGTGCTATGAGTGTGGGAGGAGAGGGCACGTGGCCAGGGAATGCCCGAGACGTAATCCTAGGGCGAACAGAAGGGACCTGCAGTACGAACCAATAGAAGTCAATAATCAGAGATGGAGAGGTCAGCAGAATCACAGGAGGACCGGAGGACACGACTCCAGCGGTGACTCATCCGAAGAAGGAAGTGTAAGGTCTGAGCGCAGCACTCTGACGGTGAGGAGACAGGGGGTAAGAGGGGAAAATACGTGGAAAAGAGGGGGTACTGGGGCAGACACACTCCCGAGAAAATCGCGAGCAGAATGAGGGTGCGGTAATTGGGGGGAGGGGGCAACCAACACAGAGAGATTTTTGTTAACAAAAGCGTTGCGAGGGAATTATGGAAAAGGTTGCCCGTGGCGATGTTAGAGGTGTCGGGAGTAAAATTTCTTGTCGATACGGGAAGTACCAATTCTTTGATTAGTCGACAGGGAGCGATTAAAATGGGTATTTGGGTACGGAAGCGACAGTGTAAATGCACAATAACCACGATGAGTGGGTCGTGTAAAACGTTGGGGGAAGTATTGCTTAACTTAAAAGAGTTAGCAGGGACGGAAACAGAAATTAACATACATGTGGTCGATAAACTAATGCCGGGGTACGACCTCATTATAGGGTGTGACGTTTTATGAGAGGCGGGGCTAATAATGAGCGACTTGGCGATATCGGATAGGAGACCGTAAGTACAAACCCCTTTCTGTTAAGCGTTCGAATATGGAAATTGGGGCCGCGGAGTATTGTACAAACGGAATAGAACGGGTTCTCTAGAGGAATATAGACTTGTTCTATAGAGAGGGGGGATTCTTGCCGACTAAAGGAAAAACTGAACAGCATTGCGCTGAAGCAGGAAACCCCGATATAAGTCAAGGATAGGCGATATCCTCAGGCACTGCGAGATATCATACAGGAGCAATTGGGGGAACTTCTTCGCCAAGGAACTATTCGACACAGCAGCTCTCCTTTGTGGGTAGTGGAAAAGAAAGGCGGGGCTTCCAAACAATATCGGGTCGTGGTTGACTTCAGAAAGTTGAATAAGGCGACAAAGAATGAACTTTATCCCCTCCCGCGCATTGGCGATATATTAGACCTTATATCGGGTGCCACAATATTCAGCACTTTGGATTTGAAAAGTGGGTATCCCCAGGTCAGAATGGCTGAGGCGGACATTCCAAAAACCGCGTTCTCGTGGGAAAGAGGCCATTTCGAATTCGTCCGGATGCCGTTCTGGTTGAAGGGGGCGCCTCTCACTTTCAAGCGGTTGATGGACGAGTTTCAGAGAGGATTAGGGGAACACTTTTCCCAGGTGTATATGGATGACCTCATTGTTTTCAGCAGAAGCTAGGAAGATCATGTACATCATCTCACTCAGGTCATGGATAGGGTGCGAGAGTTCGGCCTCAAACTGTCTAAGGACAAGTCGTGATTCAGTAAGAGGGAAATTAAATTTTTAGGCCACATAGTTTCGCGGGAAGGGGTACAACCAGATTCTGCTAGAATCAGGGCGATCCAAGAGGCACCGCTGCCTACTAACGTTCGTGAGGTCCGTCGATTTTTGGGGATGATCAATTATTATTGGAAATTTATTCCAAATATATCGGAACTGACGCATCCCTTAACGGACATCCTTAGGAAGGGCAAGCGGTTTAAGTTAGGGTCGGATCAACTGGCCAGCATTAACGACAGGACCATTGTTGGCATTCCCCGATTTCCGGAGAACATTTAAAGTCACGACGAACGCTAGTGAGGTTGCGATCGGTGCCGTGTTATCCCAAAACTTCGAGGGTGGGGGAAAGCCATTGGCGTTCGCGAGTCGCAAGTTACATGACGCCGAGAGGCGTTATAGCGCGATTGAGCGAGAACTATTAGCTATTACTATTAGTATTCTGGGTGGCCGAACATTTTCGGCTTTACATCTATGGGCGTCGATTTTAACTATTTACCGATCACAAACCGCTGATCCACTGGGGAAGTTTAAAGGAGACCCGATGGACAAAACGGCTAGCGGTCTACGATTTTCAAGTGGTACACAAGAAGGGCGCGGAAAATTCGGTCGCAGATTGGCTATCGAGGGCGTTGGTGATCAATGCGGTGGAGGACGAAACGACACCGCTGAACCGTTCGTGTTACGCTACCTGCGGGACTGGGCGGAAAGCGGCCTGAAAATTCCCTTAGTGCGGCCAGTGTCAGAGGACAGTGCGGTATCTACTGAGCGTCCGGCGGACCTCCCCGAGTCCGATGATATCATAAATGACAAAAAACGTCAGTTGATTCTTCGAACGAAGCAGGGTCGAGGGATTGAGACTCAGGCTAGTGAGTACGAGGGGCTTTCTAGTGTTTTAGTGCGCATGCCCGCGACAACAGATGAGGTCGAATTGGAACGGATCTTTCAGGAGTTCAATATCCCTGGTCGCGCACTGCATATCTACGTGGAGGATCGCGTTATTTTGGACAAGTTACAGCGATTGTGGCGTCAGGAAAGGATTGGAGTGGGTTATTCGATCATTCGATGCTTACGACAGGTGGAGACTGCTGTGGCTCAGCGACAAATCGTGGCCGATCACCACGAGGAGAAGACTAACCACCGTGGGGTAGAGGAAACGTTGAGAGCGTTGAAAACGTACTTCTGGCGGAAGATGGGCCACACTGTTAGGGAGTACATCGCGCGGTGCTCAGTATGTCACCTATATTCGACCTATATTAACTTAGAAGAGTTAGCAGGGACGGAAACAGAAATTAACATTCATGTGAATATATAGACCTATATTCGAGTGAAGGGCAATCTTGGGTGACCATGATTGACACTTTCAGTAAATTAGCGATGGCTTATCCGGTCGCGGAGAAGACACCAGGGGCAATTTGGGAAGCGATAGTACAATGGTGTGCGTTATACGGGGTGCCTGAGGAAATTGTGTCCGATGGTGGGAGGGAGTTCAATAATGCGTTAATTCGTGACGAGAGTAAGGGGCTGGGGATTAATTGGCGATTGAACACTCCTCACCACGTTAAGGGCAAGGGCGCCGTGGAACGGTTGCACAACACCTTAGGGGAACATATTCGGTTACTGAAACTAGGCCGTAACTTGGACCCGTAAACAGCAATGCCGCGCGCTATTATTGCCTACAATAATACTATCCATACTCCAACAGGATTAACACCTGTAGAAATTGTTTTCGGACAACAACGCACGCAGATCCGCCGACTGCGCGAGTTACAGAAAAAGTGTTGGACCACAGTTAGGGATAAACTGGTTCGCGGAAAACAAATGAGAATTGCTAAGACCAATCAGAGGTCCGCCGTATTTAGGAAGGGGCCGCTAGCATTGGGGACGGTAGTATATCGCCGACTGCGAACAGCGCGCAATAAGACCGACGCACGATATGAAGGACCCTACAAAATAGTTACTATCCGTGAACGCAATTTGTTCACGATTCGCGCTATCGATTATCCCTTCAAACTGCGGACAGTTCATCTCGAGGAATTAAGGATACCTCACCTCCGGTCAAATTCACAGTCAGAGTGCGACGTTCAGGAGTGAAAAAGATTGTGTGTGTGATCCTCATTCTTTTGTATTTTGCAGGTCTAGGATATTGTATACTGGTGTAAACTTTGTAATATCAGATGTTGTTTATTTGCTGTAACATGTTCTGTATTTAATCTTAAGGTCGCTTTTATTTCATATTTTTCTTTTTGTAGATTTCCCTTTGTATCTTGTAAGTAGTTGTTTTTTATTATTCTTTTTAATTTTATTATATAGTTCCTCCTGTCGAAGGAACTGGAGGGGGACAGTTATGCCAATGTTGGAAGGATTATTATTTGCGTTTATGTTTAGGATTAAGTCTATCTTTCTTTTATCGTATGTAAACTAATGTACCTATAAATACTGTAGCTAGTTGGAAATAAAGTTAGTCTTTTACTATCAGCGCGAGTATCTCTATGCCCTTTTTTTTACTATACGTGTTCAGTCTAATTCTAACTTATATATATATGTATATATAAATTTTGTAATTATGATTATTTGAATACATGTTTGGTATTATTCAATTGTATACACGGCCTAGCGAATTCGTGTTGGAGAGGGAATGCGGTCTCCATAGATTGATTTTTTCCTTGACGAATCAATATTTTATCAGGTTCCTATCTTTTGAAATCGATGCCCTATTTCTGTCATACTTCCTGTTAACCTGTTGTGATGATGTAATACTTTATTGAATTATTATCAGAACATTATTGAAATATTACTTTGTGTATGGTATTTTTTTCCATATACGGTATGGACAGACCTCATAAAAAGATGTTATTGTTATGATATAGAGATAAATATGATGAAATACATGAAGAATCGACAAATAAAATAATCAAATTCTTTAATCCTTAACGATTATAAAATCATCGAGAAAGAGATATCCACATCTATATTTTTATCTGATTCCAAAAACTGCCAAGATTTGAATTCATCTATTTTCATAATGAATAAAAACGAATTGATCATAAACACCGATAGTACAAGGTGTAGGATGTCATTGAATAATGAAAGAAGTGATTTATATATATCTGCAATTAATATTTATCTGAAATATTAATATTTAATATCTATAATTATCAATATTTAATATCTGATATATAATATATAATATCTTCTTTATCTTTATCTGATATATAATATATATATAATAAATTTATAATATCTATAAATATTAATATTTAATATCTGAAATATTAATATTTATCTGAAAGAAGTAATTAATATTTATCTGAGATTAATATTGCCTTATGATTTCTTTTATTTCTACCCTCTTAAATATTTAACTCATTTAAATCGGGTCAATCTTGTTTGAATCAATTAAATTTTGTTTTCCTGTTTTTAAAATAATCAAATATTTGTCATTCTATTTTAAGACATTCTGAGTAAATGATCATAAAAACTTATTCTTCGTTTTTTTCTAGTATCTGAAAGAGTTTAAATTTTCTGATGAAGGGTTTGATTTGAAACCAAATGCTCCTCATTCTTTTTAAATTTCGATCCCAATATTTTCCACTTAATTTTACAAAAAATGAGAACAAATTATTTTTTTCTGAAACGAAATCAGGATCAAACGTTTAGGAACAAAAGCGGATAACTCCAAATTTCAAAAATTTAATTTTTCACATTTATCGTTAATTTAGCCAAGCAATTCATAATTCTGTCGAAGCTTCAGGTTCAGAACCCGACTGAAACCATGTGAAATGGAAGTGGCAAAATGTCGTGTTAGTCAAAATTGATGGACTTAAAGTAAATTTTTGAAATTTTGAGGTTATCTGCTTTTAACCCTGAAAGCCTCAAGTAAGTATACGCCTTTCCACTTTTTATTTTGTTGTAAATTTACGTTGTTGATGGGTCCTCGGTAGCGGAAAAAGTAATATTTACAGAACGTCGTGAAATTCACGAGTGATTTCCCTTTCCTGAGCTGACTATAACTTACTACAATTTTTGTTTTTTCTTTTTAAGAGGAAGTTTGTCAAAAGCCGTTGCATAATCTTCATATCGAATCTTTGCGGTTAGCCCAACATTTTCCACCTGGTACGCATTCATAGTGTACTATTTTTTCTTTATTGCGTAACATAAGACTCTATTGAACTGCAGTTTGATATTGAATGTGATGCAATAGGTGTTGTGAACTTTAAAGACCGTGCACATTGAATGTCTTTTTTACAGAGAGATGTATTGAGTGGTGCAAAGATGAACAGTTATTTAGTTGCAGTTGTTGCATTGGGAAAGTTGAGTAGGTTATAAATAAATAAATAATTTAGTTTGTCCCAGTAAATGGCATTAAAAAATTAATTGCTTTATGCTAATTTAACATTACTTAGTGCCATTATTTTTTTCATTTCTGAGGAATCTTCATTCTCTTAGCGGTATGAATAACTGTGATTAAATAAATCAATACCGACCATTAGCTAGCTCAAACGAATTTAAACGACCGTAATATCCGGAATAATTAAGTAACAAAACGTATTCACTAATTCCAGGGCTGAAATAAAAAATGTTCCGAAAAGTCAAGTGAGGACTCCCTTCCCGGACAGACACATGTCGGGTGTTCGTTTTCATTTAACTGAACATTCCCGCAAGAGGCAAGTCCATTGTATGATTCAGAGCTGTAATACATTGGGTATTTAAATCATTTCTTTCAGTTTAGATTCTTTCAGAAAAGTATGAAATAGTTAGGAAAAATTATTTGAAATTTAAAATTATAATAATGGTATGTAAATGAAAAGTGGTTAGCATAACAACCTTCTATACCCTTGATTATGGGTCCGCAGCCCGGCAGATGGTCTTAGGATTTTTAAAGGTAAAAAAAAATGGTCATATCGTCCCCAGGAGGCGATTTAAAATGGTGGTTTTCGGTGGTAGTGCTCTTTACAGATCCCTGTTATAATTAAATCTGGATAAGAAACACTGAAGCATCGTCAGACTAGTTAAGTAAATAAATAAAGAAACAAACGAACGCTAAATACTATTATTGGTACTAATAACCGACCTTATTGTAAAAATAAAAGTTAGTTACTGTTTTGCTCGTGCTTAAAGTAAATTTATGTTTCACAGTTGGCATAATTCTGAAATTCACAATAAGTAACTAATAATCGTAGATGAATTCGCCATTCGGTTGACCATTGTTGGATGTGATACAGCTTAATAGTAGAAAACTTTTTAATAAAATTGCCGCTGTTTACTTTGCCACCTAAAAGATATTATAATAGAAAAAAAATTGGGACCATCTCCTTAAGAATAACAAATGCTTAGAGTAATAATGTAATACATATCTGGCCGAGATATATTCAAGAATAATGTGGTATTTACTCAAAAAGTAAATAAGACCCATAAAGTAAATTTATTTTTTAAAAAACAAAACAATATCATGAAATAATAAGAATTAAATATCCATAAATAAATAAATTGAAATAATAAAGCAAAAACAAATCAATAAATATACGCAAACAAAACATATAAAAAATAAGAAAATTATAAGAGAAGAAAATTAACAATTATTAGAATAAACTGAAAGAAAATGAATTCCCCTTGTTACTTGATCTTTAGTAATATTATTAATCTTCGTTTATTAAAATAATATTTGTATATTACTTTGATCTACTGAATAGTGTCTATGAATATGAAGACTCTAGTGCCATACTAACTAGCACAGTATTTAGAGTTGTAATACACGAAGTTAATAAAATGTTACTCATCTCACCAGAATAATCGACTTTAGTTTCGATAAATATCGCCTATCGATGTGATTGGCGCTTTTTAGCCGCTCGCCTACCTTATGCAACGTCCGCTCTCGGGAATAAACACTAGTCAATTATATTTCTAAAAATAATCTTTCGAAGGACGTGTGCAACTTTTTACAATTGAGCGTCAATACGGACCTGTATTTTCTGAGGTATTTTTTCGTTAACCAAACTTTAAAATAGGTACAATTTTAAAAAAAGGTAATGTATGAGTTTAAAATACATACAATGATTATCTCTCAAATACTAAATTTATTCTACTGTACATTCCCAATTCACTATTGAAGATCATTTGTTATAATGCTACTATAAATTGTTTACGATTTTATATTATAATATGGTTTTTAATAAATATATTTATATCTGATTATTTTGGGAACGATTATAGTTATTAGACAAACACATGCATATCCCCTTTGTAGTCATGTCAATGTATAAGGAAGCAAATGATTCGGTGGAAGATCAAGAACATTCTTTTTTATAGGGAAAACTGTTTATTGGTAAGCCAGCGTTTCAACCCAAATTGCAGGACTTCTTCAGGGCTAGTAGGATTTTAATCTATACATCAATAATTACTATCCCCCCTCTCTCTCTTCCTTATATATCAATACTCATTATTCATTATTTCATTAGTTTCTTTTTTCCTTTTATCTGTCCATTTCTTCCTGGTTGCCGCAATATTCTTGGCTCAAGTATTTGTAATCTTCTTTCGTCATTGGGTGCGATCATTAAGATTTTCTATATCAAACTGTTGTGAGTCTTCCTGAAACTTTTAGTAAAGCCATTGAGCGCCGCATTTACTCTTCGTTACATAGTTTAATGGCTTATATACGTACAGTCCCGATAAATCAGTGGATGCGGAATCCTGTTATTTTCGAAATGAATAAGTACCTAAGTCAGGCACAGAAAAGGAGTTATTATTACAATTCTTTTTCAAACCAAAAATTAAGAGAATGTGACGATTCCACATCCCTCAATACATTTAACTCATTTTGGATAAAATTCGACCACTGTCGACCACACAGTGGCTATAGTTATACAAACCATTATGATAGATATTTCATTTGTTACTTTATATATTTTTTAAATATTTGTATGTACATCGTTCATATTTGCGTTTCAAAGGATTTTTTTTAGATATGTGTTATTTTACTTTAAAATAAATAGGTTAAATTTGATAACTTAGCATAGCGGGAGTGATAAGATACATTACTAGCTCTTGCATTATCTCTGCTACTTTACATTGCAAAGTGGTATGTAGTTAGTATCAATTGTTTACATTATCTCTAATGTGATACGTTTTCTAGTGTAATGCTTCTTAGAATTTATTAGAAACTAAATTGCTTGAATCAAGTGGTCCATGATATTTCAATATCATGAATATTAGCTCCCGGTAAATAATTCTATTGTTGTTCTCATCGCTTTTACAATATTTATGTATCCATTTAAATGGATATATTATATATATGAATTATATGCAATATATTTATTACATATATGCATTATTTATATACTGCATAACATTTATATCCATGTTTTGTTTTTTCTGACAGAATAGACAGAAGATAGAAAAGACTTATGGCTCATTTTGCTTTAGGTTATTGGTCGACAATATACGCTGACCAAATTTGCACTCTTTCCTTTTCTCTCTAAAATAAAAATTTAATGGTTGCAATTGTCATTAATTGAAGGTGTGGGGATCATCTCAGTGTCATAAACTGCCTCAGTACCATTTTTTTATTTGTTAAGAAAAATTATTACATTTTCTATGTTATAATAATTTAGTTTTCGCTTAAGTACAGATATCGTGTATTTTAAAGTGGGTTATCATGAGCAAATCAATAAGCATTCTTCTTAATTAAATTGTCACGTATAGATTAGATATAACCTTAATAATATTCTCCAATATAATCCAGGTTTTAATTTCTTTTTAAATTAAAAAAAAAACAGGCCACGTAATGTAAAAACATTCCTAGTGCAGTATTTTACTAAATACCAAAGGCCCAGATCGTGGCCCTGATTTGAAGAATAGACTC
Organism: Arma custos; assembly: GCA_037127475.1. NCBI lineage: Eukaryota > Metazoa > Arthropoda > Insecta > Hemiptera > Pentatomidae > Arma > Arma custos. The sequence goes on along the minus strand of CM073759.1, from coordinate 100,567,879 downwards.
ATTTTCTCAACTTTTCACAAATATCAAGCATTTAAAAAGAAAATGAGTATAATATCGTTCCGAATCAAGCAGCCTTGCCTTGGTCTTAAGATGCTTTTGCACAATGCATATTACGTTTTTATCAGCATCGTTCAGAATAAACATGAAAAGAACAAACAATATATAAGCTTTATGCAAATTTAAAAAATACATTTCTTTCAACTGTAAAAAATGACCAGATATTCCTAAATACTTTTTATTTGTCTCAAATTCTTGAGGTATGATTACCAAATTAATTCTCTTTTCCTTTTTCAGGTGAGATTAACATTTGGATTCTAGCATATGAAATGTGAGTAGAAATATATTTTTTTTAATTATGAATATTATTTCTGGAAGATTCTTTTGTATATTTTGAAACTCATTCTCATAAAAAGTGATTGATCACTTCCGTTGTCGGTTTCCTTTCAAATATTTCTTATTACAATTGATACGATTTTGAAAGGCTTAGTCCTATGATAAGATACACAATCTGCTGTAGATTATTTTTTCTTTTAATAGGTCACTTAATTTTTATATTTCTTTTTTACTAGTTCGACATAAATGGAAAAAAAATTGTTCTAAATAATGTTTCAATTTATTATAGGAAGCATCCCACAATATATTGGAAAAAAAATAGGGGAAATGGTCAAAATGGCGCAGGCCTCATTTATTAGTGACTCCCACTTCTCACCATCTTCAACTGAGCTAAAAATGTTTAAATATTTTATTTTAGTTATAAGATTGTTGTAAACTTTGTGAATATCTATAACAGTTGTGATGTATATTTATTTAAAGTCAACAGGACGAGTGTAATCTCTCGTAATTCCAACTTTATAGTTTTAAGATATTTCGCAGGATACATATTTTGATCCGTTGTTATTAATTAACATAAGTCTATAAATGTTCTACTTTATTTTAATCAGACAACAGATCCCTAACAAGGGTTTAAGGGATGGATAGTTTAGCGTCAAGTACATTCGAGTGCATTGGTTTGTAATTGCAATTGTAGCAGTAATTTACGAGTTAGGGAGCCCTTGATTCTTAGTGTCATTATCCTGATAAAATTGATATCCATAGCAACTATTATGCTTTATTATAAATACTTATGGAAAACATATTACGCATAATCCTGATAAATTATTCGTTGAACCTATAAAATACAGAAGAAAATGATCAGGGTGGATGTGAAACAATAATCCTTTAAATAGTGATAAATAGTTAAATATTAGTTTTTTTAAAAATAGTTTACCCCTATTTCAGGAGTTAATTTTAACCTCACCGGAGCATTTTCTTCTCCATATATACATAAGTTTAGTAAAGTAATCTTTATTCCCACTTACACATTTTATAATTCTTTCTATGCGACAAAAAATAAAAAAACGGTCTGTGTAAGTTAAGTCTCGAATTAATAGTTGAAGAATAATGTCGGGTATAATCGATAACGGCTCAAAAACGCAGTTAGTATTAGGTAGTATATTAATTATTTGAAATAAGATACAGTGTACATTGAGCGTATCTTCGTTTCAGTTCTGCCATAAAAATACAATCCACGTATGTGGGTTTTTTTTTCACTTACACTTTGATTTTCAAAATTTCAATTGAAGCAAGCATTGTTTTTCAAGGCAAAGGGTTCCCTTTTTCCCCTCTCTCAACTTTAGATGTAAATTTCATTTTAAAAAAAATATATATCTATATAAACTAAGGATGATAAAAACTAAATAAACGAATAAAGATATAACCGAAAAATGTTAAAACTTTGTTTAAGTTATACCATAAAAATACAAGACAAGCTTTTATATTTTTTTTATTATTGAAAAAGCTCAAATTTCTGCTGTTTTTTTTTTTTTATTTCTGAAAGCTTCACTTGGAGCAGAAATTGTTTTTCAAGGCAACGGATTTCCTTTTTTCCATATTCTCACATTTAAACTTTAATTATTTAAAAAAAATTAAATTAATAAAATAATGATGAAAAAGAAAAAAAATAATAAACGAATAAGGATATAACGGATATTTTAGGAAAAATGTTAAAACTAGAAAAATGTATTTTTTAAAATTAAATAAACCGTATTTGAAACTTTCATATTTTCTGACGAGTGATTTCTCTCACCGATATAATTTAATTCTTAACGAGCCAGAGCCTGTTTAAGCTGATTATTTTTTAAAATATCTTTATAATTTTGTAAAAAAAAAAAAAAAACACTACATATGAATAAATAAAATGAAAGTAAAATTTGTCACTCTATAATGCGTACGAAGACTTCCTCAACTGCAACAGTGTTGTGCATCGTGTTTATGAAACGAGGGGGCGTTGTTCGATTGTTGTCGAAACCGAGACAAATCCCAGATAGTTTAGATGAGGGCTATTCAACTTACCTTTTGTTGTCACCGCAACCACGTCTTCGTCTCCTTGTACCGCTTTGTAGTGCAAGTCGGTAGGAATAGGGTCTACGTAATACTTAGCCTTTGTAGGAAGGCGTAAGAGCGACAGCAGATATCCATATCCGAATATATGAATGCAGCCCGGTGAATTAGTGATTGAGTCAAATTATGTCCGAAAAGGAGATTCTCGTACTTGAGGAAACGTAGCCGTTTTATTCTGGCAATGGCTAAGTCAAGCATTGGCTAGAAATAAAGTTATTGCTTGCTTTATTACTCCATTACAAGCCAAAACTTCGAGAACGACACGATTTCACTTCCCTCAATACAATAAACTCTTTCTAAACAAAATTCGATTGCACCACTTATTCACTGGGGCTCAATAATACATATACATATACATAACAATTGCAACTTAATAACAACTTTTTTTTATTCTGGGTCATCCCGTTTTACTAATAATTAATTACTTTAGGATCTCATTGAACAGTGCGAAATAATCTGTTACGTTTCACAAAGTACAATATTATGTTATTTGTATTAGAAAAGCGTTTTTTTTTCCTGAATATCTGGAAATCGCGATTAGTGATTATAAAATGAAGAAATGATTAATTAGAATTATGAAATTTCTTAATGAATCAAATTTATTTATAATTATATTTATTGGCATTTGCATTTTTCTGAAGACCAACTCAATTTCATTTCTAAACAAAGTTTCACGCTGGCGAAGTTCCGAAATTCATTATCTTCAGGGGGGGAGGCAATAATATCTGTGGAGGAACTAATAAAATAATTATTGATAATAATATTAAAATAATTATTTGTAGCTTCCGTTGCCTGTAATGCTCGGATTTTCTCATATTTTAACTATTTCCCTACTAGAAATCTAGCAATTGTTTTGTTATTGAACCGTAGTAACGTCAAGTTGATTCTTTAGTTTTGATCCATTGTTTGCACCATTATTGCCCCACGCATATCACGCCAACATCTAACCACAGCTCTCAATAGAAGTTTTCATTAAGAACTTTTTTTAAAAGACAACGGGTATAGTTAATTATAGACGAGAATACATATTTAGCAACGAAAAGCGCCACTTAACTAAGAATTATTATTAAACATTAAAACAACTGGATATAACATAACATCTTATGTTAGTAATTGCCCTGGAAAGAAATTTATAAAACATAAATATGATTTAATTCGGAAACATAAACCCCTACATTTAGACATTTTTTTTCATTATACCAGATTTCCGACCTATATGACTAAAGAATCGTTTGTAGTCATAATAAAAAACATCTGAAAACTAGTCCAATAATTAACCTCGTTTTCTAAACATTATTCTCGACTGTCTTTATCTCATAAAATAAAAATTATGTTATAAGTTTACTTACTATTATGAACGGATAAAAGATATCTATTAATTTTTTTTACATTATTTCCAACCTGCACGACTATAAACCGTAATTTTAGGTTTATAGCGAATTTCATTTCTTTTACGAATGGTGCAACATTCGATATTCGAGAGCATCTCAGGAATACTTGAGAAGTTATTAACGTTTTGCTAGGGAACAATAATCAATACACGAGCTCCATACAAAGATGCTCCCCAAACCCATATATGCAATAAAATGTTGTACGTACACATAAGGTTCTGAAGGGCTCCAGTAATTTAGATAAACATCTGTCGCCCTTACATCTCTCCCTTTGGTGTTTAGTTCTATCTGCTATTTGTTTCTGATTCCTTTCATCCTTTTCTTTTACAACCTATGCTTTAAATTCTAAATATACTGTCATCACCTAAGGTCAGACCTGCTTACAGACCATTTTCTTCCTCATATATATATATATATATATATATATATATATATATATATATGTATATTTAAGGTCAACTATTGTTATTCAAAAACAAAAAAAAAATTATAAATTGACGTTTCATACAAGAAAAATAATCGTCTGTAGCCTAATACCATATAAATAGTTTACATCTATATTTTTTAATATTTTTCACAAATTTAGCGTCCTCTATGCGGTGGTACATGGTTCACCATTCAAAACATGTCAAAGCCAATCTAATTTTGTTAAAAATAATTGTCTCAAATAAATAATTTGCTGTAATTGTTTCAGTATAATTAAGATTTTTCTTTACGCTAATTTTATATGTAAGGTTTTCCGAGGAAAAACAAATATATTCCAGATAATAATACTAAGAAAATCCATGATCTAGATGGTTTGTTCCTTTCCTCCCACTATATATTTTTTTATGCGTTATAACTGTGAAGAAAGGTGGGACTAGGGACATAAGACTTGGGTAGAAAAAAATATAAATAAAAAATAAGAGCCGTTCTGTCACGTGCGTGTCACATTATTAACTGCATTTATTGTCCACTTCTTCATGTTTATCTTTTGTCTCTTCTTTCTCCTAGTTGTATTTTTTGTTAACTCTTCCTAGTTAAGTCAATCAAAACTAAATCTTGAATGTTTTATTAATCAGAATAATTGAATGAACATAGAAATTATGAAAATCTGATGTTTTCTTCAGGCTTCTTCAATTAAATGCTAATTGCATCTTATTATTTCGATTTTTCCTCTTTTTCAGACCCTTCCAACAAATTTTTTGATATTTACAACTTTAATAATATTACATCAAGTAAATTTGCTGATATGAACAAATGACATGAAAACAAAAAACACTTGTACAGAAACTACCCATCGGTAGCACTCCAATTAAGTTCTATAGTAGAAGGTCTTGAGACCATCTTCTTTTCAGACGCCTCGGAGGGTTATCAGTAATAGTAAGGGAAGCAAGTTGAGAGACTAGCGGATTCAAGTGTGTATGGAGCTTGTCATGGAAGGATAGGTATCTAGTTTGTGCCAAATCAGCAACATATGGGATATTAAGATCATGATGGATGAGTTTGTTTGTGACATAATAAGGAGCATTGAGAATTTTACGAAGGATTTTGGATTGTAAGGATTGGATAGGAATTGAGATGAATTGGATGGTTTAGTAGAGCCCCAAAGCTCAACTCAGTATGTCCAAATAGGTCTGACAACTGTCTTGTAAATGAGCCTTTTGTAATTAATTGGGAGCTTTGAACGTTTGTCCAGTAAATGTTGAAGTAGGCGAAAACGTCGAGCAGTTTCTTGTCCTTTCAGTCTTGCAAGAGGATTCCAAGTGATACGTTTGTCCAGATGGAGTCCTAGGTAATGTATCTGTTCGGTAGGGATCAATGGAATATTATTAAAGGATACGGTAGGACAGGAATTCGTAAGTTTACGGCGAAGAGTGAAGGTGATTTGATGGGATTAGTTAGGATTTATTTTAATTCTCCTTAATTAAATTACGATTCTAAGTAGATAGCTTGAAATTCACAAAATTCTACTTAGCCCACTATGCACAGGTGCCACAGATATATGCTTCCATGTTTACCAATGCTTAATTATGACATGAGTTTATTCAAAACGAGTATAATGATCATGTTTTCTTTCCTTGCACATGCGATCATGTTGATAATGTCAACATTTCATAAAAATAAGTGTGCACAGATACCATCAGATGCCAATATGTTTTTCCGCTAATTAGTCTGTTAAAAATATTAATTGAATATAGACATTTATTTCTCAAGAAGATTATCAGTTATTATTATAGAGTTTAAAATTATTATATTATGTAGGTTCTTAAAAGATATATATTTACTTTTTATTTCCTTTAGATAAAATATTTTAGATGTACATTATATAGCATTGAACATTATAAATAGAAAAATAAAATTATCAGCATAATAGAAGAAATGGAGAAAAATATGTATAAATTCATTAACTATACATCATGTATATATGCGAAATTCAAAATACATTTTTTTTCTTAATTTAGGAATATTATCACAAAAAATATTATTTGGGAGATTATGAAAAATTTACTGCAAAATAATAATTTGTAAAATCACTTTTTCATGAGAAAAGTTAAGAAGAAATTAACTGAATAACTACAAATTTAAGAATTTCAATTAAAAAAAAGAAACTGCTTTTGATAAGCGGACAAACTCCTCATTTATTAAGGATTTAAGAATATTCAAAATATTTAGGTATATAAGATATATATACAAATGACTCGTTTTCAGTGATACAATGATTTTCCCTAAAATAAAACTGAAGGGCCCATTTCAAACATAAGGAGTGATTCGTCACTTATATATAAGTTCAAATATAACTTGTACAGATAGCAGATTAAGTATAGACAAAAACACGTCAGGTCTGATTGATGGGAGTTTTTACCTTCAGAAATGTAAAAGACCTCAAGAAAAACATCTATAGTATTCTTGGCAAATGATAGATGTTGGCTAATTACGTGAACAACGAGGACTTCTAAATAAGTCCCTCAGGTATGTTTATAGAAACATTTATTTTCCCCGTTTCTATTGGGAATATGGAATATATATATATATATATATATATATATATATATATATATATATATATATATATAATGTACATATATATTTGTCGTTGCACAGGATGGAGACGTTGATATGTCGTCAGTTCCTCTCCATTCCAAATTCACCCCGCGTATTCTCTGACACATCCTTTTGCTCAGCCTCCTTTGTTCAGTGTAGTTTTCCTTCTAACTCAATTCCAAAGTTATATAAGATAGTCAGGTTTTCCTATAATTTAATATTAATTTTCAGACATCTACTGATTTAGGAAATTTATATGCCTTCATTAAATTTGGCATTAAATTGTTATTTAGATTTTTTGAATGTGTCACTTAATGATAAATACTTTAATTATGACCCTGCAAATACTAGCCGATATAAGTTACTTGATAACTATCATGAACAATGGATATTACTTAAATAGGCGCTTATTAAGAAAATTTAAAAATTAGTTTAGTAATAAAATGATTTATGCAACTTCATTGTTGAAATTCTTTTTCAATCTTGAAAAAGTAAATTTTTTTATTCATACACTTATTGTATATATTTTTATTTCTATATAAACATAAAATATTGAACAGGTATTTCTGTAAAAAAAAATATTTGATTTTATGTACAGTGTATATATGTAAATTTATTGTATATACCTACTTAGTTTATGGCTTGCTTGTGGCATCAGCTAATTCCACATCTTGAAGCCTACTTAATATGTGTTCAACTTAAATATCAATGTAACAGTTGAATATTTTAAGATCTATTCACTATTCTTAAATGTAAATTTAATAAAATAAATGTATATTTAAAAAAAAAAAGAATTAATACATTTCAATCATTGCATGTCATTGTTTGTCTGGGGATTGTAATTTTATAAGGTGAAAGTAAACAAAATTTTTTTTTTTTAATATCTCAATTTTACTTTCTTGATGCCCATTTTTTTTACCGTCCATTACCTCATTGGCATCAGATTATCTCTGCATTTAAAATTATATAATTGATTGCTTATTGATTAAATTGACCTCGCATTATGAGAACGATTCCGTTTCTTTCTTTCATTATTTCGTTCGATTCCACGTAAAAAAAAAAACAATTACAAAGAGCAACATCTCCGTTATTGTGAAAAATAAACTTAATGTCAGATAACCGTCAAGTATCAAGATATCCGTACGGTTACTCGGCAGGAAAAAAAAAATGTTTTTTTAATTTTAATTATCTTGTTTTTGTTACTGGAGTACATCTTTTTTAGTCAATCATTCAAGTGAGTAAAATAAAACCTTTTTCCAGTCATATATTTTTTCTTTATTTAAAAACGTTTCAACATTAATATGTCATTCTCAATTTACATTTCTTATAAGTCCTTTAACGTTATTTAATTTAAAACTATTCTCTAAAATTTTTTTATAAATTTGTACATTTTCAACCTAAAATAAAAGACAAATCAAATAAATACATAATTTTACAAACAAACATGTCCCAAAAATACTGGATAAAAAGCATAGATACCTTTTTAGTCGATTGTCAAATAATTCAAAAACCACACATTTTACATAGAGAAAAAAATAAGATAAAAAGGAGATTTTTAGAAGCATTATACATCAATGACAAAATAGATAAAGTGGTAAATGATAGGAAGGAATCTAACGAAATAAGTAAATTGTACTCATCAGTGATTTTAAAGTTAAAAATGAAATAAAGAAATATAGAAGTCTACACTTATTAGATAACACAGATAACATAACCTTCTCAGGAACCTCATAACATTGTTTTCATTTTTCCAATTTTTCATAATATTCATACAATTAACTTTTTAAAATAAACAAAAGATATAAAATAGATCAAAATAGATCAAAAATCACTAATTTTATTAATTGACCATTCATGTTAACTATATATTAAAGAAGAAATCAAATTAAAATACTATTTTAATAATTATAATCATAACAGTCCAAAGTGCAAATTTCAAAAATTGTTAATGATGACCATGGAGTACATTGTAACTCTAAGTTTTATAAGAAATATTTTAAATTATTTGGCAATCAACTAAAAAGGTATCTAGGCTTTTTATCCAGTATTTTTGGGGCATGTTTATTTGTAAAATTATGTATTTATTTGATTTATCTTTTATTTTAGGTTTAAAATGTACAAATTTATAAAAAAAAATTTAGAGAATAGTTTTAAATTAAATAACGTTAAAGGACTTATAAGAAATGTAAATTGAGTGTTTAAAGTAGAATTCGGAGGACCATGTTTAAGTTAGACTCTGGAGGACCATGATTACGGTTAAGGGCCCATACCGAATATGGTGCCTCTGATAATGTTTTAGTGGACTGTATGAATAAATAAATAAATACATTTTGATATAAATGAACATAACTTTACTGTTTTATTTTTTATACATAACTGTGGTCGGCTTGTCTTCTTTCCTGTTGCTGTGGATTCCTTCCACCCCCTGCTGGCTTCCCGCTAGTAATCTACTCCATGATGATGCTCGTCTACTTCTGTACTGGTGTACTACTTGTCCTGTACTGGCCTACCTGGCCATTTAGCCTCACTAGTAGTTGACCCAGGAAGTGATAGAGGGCTCTGCCTCAGGTACAAGGAGGTAGAGAAGGCAGAATGAGATAAGCGGTCGTTTTAGATTGAACAACCGCCCGCCTAAATTGACAGTTGTCAATTTATAAATATCTAGGTGAGATGCATTGCACTGCACTGAACTCACTCGCGATACTGAACTATACGTCACTTGCCATCCACAGTATAATGTAGGAATTTTACAAATAGGTAATTATATTATTACCTAAATTTAACAACATGTGTTTAATCTTCAATTAACCATATGAACAAAAAAACAATAACAACATAACATAACAATAGAAAGTGTTTATGTAGAAATGTGTAGCCATAGGGAGTGCGTGGTCAATAGCATTTGACGAGAATGAGAATCATATCTCGTCTTGGGCGACAATATGCTGACTGAGAGACTCGGGAGGTCGAGGCCCATCCCAATAAACTTTTGTTCTACACCTTCTAGGTGACTTAATCTTTCCCAAAAGAATTAGATGGGATGAGAATGCGAGCGGATCAAACACGCTTGTTGCCGAAAAGAGACGGTGATTAGGAATACTGATCCGGGGGAGTGCGAGGAAATTGTCGGGCTTATGTTCCCTATTCTGAATTTTTATGTATGGATATTTTGGCTGTAGATCAGGGTTTTCCATAGAGGTATGAGGGTATTTGAGATACGGACATATCGTATACTGGACTTCTTCACCTTGAACATTGATTTTCTGAAGGTTGTGACGCTGACCATCTGACTGAGATCTACTTTCTCGAGTAGGTTCTTCTACTTCCTGATAAATATCCAGTTTCTTCTCAACCTTGTTCCATTGCGTAGAGGAGGCATCATTTGAGTCTTGAGTCGTTGGTATGACTTGGCGATCAGATGACAGATCGTTAGGAGTCGTCGTACACCTGAAATCTGAACATTTCTTGAATTTTCTCAAGCTAGTTGTATCAAGCGCAAGTGGCTTGTATTTTTGCGAGGAACTTGGAAATTGCAGTCTGTGGAAAGAGAAAGAGCTATTTGAGGTTCTAGAGAAAGAGACCCTTGAGAGTTTGTCGACGTTATAAGCCGTGGTAGTTGTGTCTTGAGATGCGTGGGACATCTCAGGCTGATTCTCTCCGATCTGCATATTGATTGCGGCTGCTTCGCATTGCATAAGTTCATTGCGGATTGTATCAAAATCGGCATACCAAGCCTCGTCTGGCCAAGAGTCGGGTGATTCTGAATAGACTTGTAGAGAATCTCTGTCATCCCACAGCTTTTGATACGTTTTCCAGTTGGATTGGGCACAAATCAGGTTTTCCTTGAAGAAAGGAATTTTTGTTGAGTCATTTAGAGCATCTCTCGCGGAGGAGAGGATGCCTAAGATCTTGCGCTTGAGAATGCGCATTTTGTTTTCACAGACCAGAGAAGTGGTCTTTACATCCAGTGAGGAGTCACGCATGATGTTGGTATAATAATAGGAGGAGTAGCAGAACAACAGGAGCAGAGGAGGAGACAACAGCAAGCAGATAAAGAGTGCAGAGACTGATAGAAATGAGAGAAAATCACCGAGGAATGGTGAAAAGATCGTGACGTACAAATGTTGTGACGTCACGCTCGCTACGCTATGGATAGAGGTAGCGGAGAGGTATGGAGAAACCTCTTTGGTTAAGGAACAAATTATGCATGAAAATATACTGGTGTTTTTAAACACCGATAGGCTGTATTATTCATCAAGAGCTAAGAATTGTGCAGTAAGATAGAAAATTAGAACAAAGTACCGAAGAATGGTGAAGCATCATGACGTACGGAGATGTGACGTCACACTCGCTACGCTTTGGCTGGAGGTAGCGGAAAGGTGTAGAGAAACCTCATTGGTTAAAGAACAGATTACATAGAAAAAAAATGTACTGATGATTGAAAACACTAATGAATGGTGAATCTAATCATGACGTACAACACAACACAAGACGTACATGTTGTGACGTCATGCTCGCTACTCTAAAGGTTAGAGGTAGCGGAGATGTATAGAAGAATCTCTAGACAAATCAGTAAACATTTAATTATTATTGAAGAATAATTAAATAAATCACCGAAGGAGGGTGATAAGATAAACAGGGACGTGCTAGGGTTGCGACGCCAAGTTCAAGTTACTCTAAGCGCTGGTTAGAGGTAGCAGAGGTATTGAAAACCTCTTGATTAAAGAATGAAAAATTAATCATTAGTAAAGATAATTAAATAGATCACCGAAGAGTGGTGATAGGATGAACAGTGGCGTGCTAGAGTTGCGACGTCATGTTCAGGCTACTTTATACGCTGGTTAGAAGCAGCGGAGGTATTGAGACCTCTTTGGCCGTCCGCCATTAAAACGGGTAGGCTATGAAAACAGCTGAGAATAGGTTACAGGTAGATAAGGACTGTGAAATGTGCTGTTGATGTACAGTGTTTTATATTGATACATAAGTGATGGAAGAACATTTATTATAGTGTTTAAATGTTTGTTAATTTGAAACACCTGTGATGGAAATGTTTTGAAAATTGATCCTGTAAATAATATAATGAATACGAGTTCACGTGATTCATTGATTGTTCCTAGAATTGTTTTTATATTAACATTTAATTTGATATTTTATCAAAGTTAATTGATGCAAACATTTAAAGAGCTATACATAAAATCATGAAATAATTGATTTGTAAATCACGAGAGCTATTAAGTTAAGATTTTCATTTTCTTGAATCATTGATGTGAATTTTAAAATCTAACAAAGTAATAATTTGAAATGGTATGATAGAAAATGCTTATGTAATTATAATTGACTGAATTTAATTATTAATCAACTGATTTATGAGATCATGATTTTAATTTGCATTGAAATAATTGGATTTAGTTTTATAATTTTTCAATTTTAATTGATAGAAACATATGAAACAAAATGTTAATTTAATTATAAATATGCACTAATGAAAGTCTTGGGTCCAGATTTCAGTCACTTAACTAGAATATTATCAGTTGTGCAAAATCATCAACATTAAATTTTATATTAGACCAAAGGTAAATGATACAAAATGTTTAAATAATTAAACGTGAAAAAATCTCAGCAGTTTTGAATCACATGAGATGTGAGGTCAAGAATTTCATTTTATCAAATGATCAACAATAAATTTGATTATTCACTAACAGGTAATTAATATAAACAATGTGATGGTGAATACTTATATGATTATAAATATAAGTGGCTGATAATATTCACTGTAAATTATTTAAATTATGAGGTCATGATTTTCATTTACATTAAAATAATTATAAAAGAAAAATAATTTAAAATAATTAGTTAAGATTGATCTAATTTGATAGCTAGATTTTTTTATATATATATATAATAACACAGTACAGAGTGTGTTTTTTGAAATTTTGAAAATTTTCATTAGTATTCTGATACATCCTTTCTAACCACTATTTACACTATAAGTAAATATGACCTTTAAATTCTTATGAGAATTTGGTTAATACCAATTGAGGTATATATTGATGCCAATACTGACATGGTTTAAAAGGAATTTAGAACCATCCCAAAACAACATTGATAGTAAATGGCTGTTATAAGTTATAGTTAAAATTATAAAAACAAAGCAGGTTTAACATCTTTTAATGGATCAATAATGATATTTAAGAAATTATGATTACAAAAAGGTGGCTTGATGCTTTTGATTGTTATAAAGTAATAATTAAAATAATACAAGCGAAACATATTTTTATGAAATAACAGTACTATGAATATTATATTAAATTATACAAAGAAAAACTCTGATTTGACTTGGCATTTATCCGTATATTAATAAAGACTGATATTTATCTGGGTAAAGATTACAGAGTATATTACATACATTCTGCCATTTATATGTAAATTAATAAAGACTATTATTTATTCGAGTATATGTTCCACACGTAACTGTAATTTAACCATCAAGCAATCTATATTTGTTTCACAATTGTAATTAGAATTTTATTCTGTGTGGTAGCATATATCTGGATAATAAAAACTGGAATTTATCTAGGCCCGGTGGACCATGTTTAAAGTAGAATTCGGAGGACCATGTTTAAGTTAGACTCTGGAGGACCATGATTACGGTTAAGGGCCCATACCGAATACGGTGCCTCTGATAATGTTTTAGTGGACTGTATGAATAAATAAATAAATACATTTTGATATAAATGAACATAACTTTACTGTTTTATTTTTTATACATAACTGTGGTCGGCTTGTCTTCTTTCCTGTTGCTGTGGATTCCTTCCACCCCCTGCTGGCTTCCCGCTAGTAATCTACTCCATGATGATGCTCGTCTACTTCTGTACTGGTGTACTACTTGTCCTGTACTGGCCTACCTGGCCATTTAGCCTCACTAGTAGTTGACCCAGGAAGTGATAGAGGGCTCTGCCTCAGGTACAAGGAGGTAGAGAAGGCAGAATGAGATAAGCGGTCGTTTTAGATTGAACATTGAGAATGACATATTAATGTTGAAACGTTTTTAAATAAAGAAAAAATATATGACTGGAAAAAGGTTTTATTTTACTCACTTGAATGATTGACTAAAAAAAATGTTTTAAAATGGATATTTGTAGGTTTGTGATTACATTTACAACCCTGGTGAATAAGTTGTTAAGTATAATTTTGTCCAGAGAAGGTATTGAGAGAAGCTTACTCGTGTCATTCTCGCTGTTCTTGGCTTGAAATAAAGTTGTAATGTAAGCAATAACTACATTTCAAGCCAATATCTCACTTAGCCACTTATTCACTACGAAAATAGCACACACAATTCCGCTTCCTTAAGAACTAGAAGTTCATTTTGATATAAATTCGTCTTATTCACCGGGGCTGTAGATTTAAAAACAATGGAGGCTAAGATTGTTATATTTTTTACATTTGTAATGTAAGCAATAACTACAGTTCAAACCGTTGAATCACTTAGCCACTTATTTAATACGAAAATAGCACAATTACGTTTCCCTAAGTACTAGAAACTCATTTTGGAATAAATTCAACTTATTGACCGGGGCTGTATATTTAAAAACAATTGTTACTATGATTGTTATATTTGTCACATTTATCATTATCCTACGAAATAAAGAGCTGAGAAGTTAATAAGTTGAATATATTTAGGTCTAGTTTTTTACTTGATAGTTATGATATTACATTTTCTTCTTTTAACGAGCACAGTTCTCATAAATTGGTTTGCTATACTACACCTTTCATTTATTTCATCACAATCCCGTTGAAATATCTATCTTAATAATATAACTTAAGAACTCTTCAAAACCATCTGATTTGTTTTTGTCTAAATCGTAGCTGTTCTTTGGAAAGATATGTATATTTTTTAACTTGCCCTTGTTGCACTTACTTGTCAATTAAACTCTCAATACATACTTATCTGTAAAAGGGCATTGCTCACAGGTGTGGGAAACGGGTCTGTTAATTATATCTTATTTCTTATTTATCCAGTCCCAGTCAGATCCGCCTTCCTATTGTGATAATATGGTCACTCCTTTAGTTTTATGGACGGGCTCAGTAATGACCATCCCGTGCGGGTTTATTGCGCATAGGTACACCGCTGTTGTTCGTTGAAAGATGCGTACCCTGTTCCATATTCATGCGTGAGGAACGATCCATATCCCTGGAGTGTGCTACCAAAAGGCTAATTTAATTTTCTTAATTACCCTGACCTGAAGTACTGGTTACCGTTACATGTAAAAGTCGAGTGGAGATAGTAGAATCCAACCGCCAGGTTTCACAGCACTAATGGCGACTGTATTATTCATGAGGCCGCGGAGGGCAGATCGCTTCGTTACTGTTAATAGTGCTCCTCGAGGTCTGCCCTGGACCAGAGTCCATTATTCCCTTCGCTTTGTTCCCTCCTCCGAAATTAACTGCAGTGATGGCGGTTCCCCGCCAGAATCGTGACCAGAGGTAGCTTCTTAACAAGTTTCTGTTTGTTAATTAATTAGACTAGCATTGTTAGGCGGTTGCTTATCACGATCTTCACAAAAAAAGAAGAATAAAGGAAACAAACATTCTTAACTATTTCTCTTTTTCTGTAAGGTTTGAACATTTCAGTTTTCCAATAAACTTTTTTTTTTTAGTTGTGACGAAAGTTTGATCTACTGTGCGCTACTTTCAATCAGGTTAAAAAGAAAAACATGTAATTAACTTAATGTCAAACAAAATGAGCAAATATTAGAATGCAATAGGAAAAATCCAAATCCTTAACTCTCTAAAATACTGGGGGGGGGGACTGTATCAGTTTTGCAGGTTGTCGCTTCCCGTTGAGTCACATCAATTTTTACTTTTCATTATTTTACATTTTAATTTACCGAAAAAAGAGCGAAGTTATTATTTCATAAATACCATAAACGTTTCAACAAATATATATATATATATATATATATATATATATATATATATATATATATATATATATATATATATTCTATACATTGAAATATTAGTTGAAACGTTTATTTCTGGATGAAATGATTGCCAAAAATTAAACCTCCCATAACTACAATCTTTTTTTCATAGTAAAACATACGATTATTTTCATTTGGAGGTTACTAAAAAAAGAAGCGAATGAGAAGTTAAAACTTGTGACTGGACTTGAAGCTACAACCTGCGGAACTAATACCATTCATAGTCCAGCACATTTAATATCAACCGTCCAAATTATTACTATTACCTCGGCACTACAACTCGGTTACGAGTCTTGGCCTCCTCCACCAGCCTCCTCCAGTCTTCTCTGTTCTGCGCAGTTGCCATCCAGTTTCTCACTCCCAGGACATCTCTGGCATCTCTCGCCATACCATCCGACCATCGCAGCTTCGGTCTCCCTCTTCTCCTTTTGCGATGGAGAAGTTCAGTCAAGACCCTCTTAGGTATTGCCTCGTCCTCCATCCTAGCCACGTGTCCAGCCCATCGCAATCTCGCAAGCTTCGTTGTAGAACAACATTCTCTTCATTAATTATTGCATATATTTCGTTGTTCGTTCGCCTTCTCCAGTTCCCGTTGAGGTGGAGAATTTTCCTTTCAAAAACTAATAGGTCCTACTCGATTCTTTTACCTGTCGTCCATGTTTCAGATCCATACGATAGGGCGGATCAATGTCTTGTACAGATGGAGCTTGGTCTGCCGTGATAGAAGGCGGGAGTTAAACTCTATGCGGAGGACAAAATAATACTTGTTGGCCATCAATATTCTTCTCTTCCCTTCATCCTAAGGTGCATTATCTTGAGTGACCAGTGACCCTAAATACGTGAACTGGGCCACTTTCTCAAAATTGAAGGGCCCAACATTGATGGTTTCGCCAGGTTGTGGATCCTCTTCTGTGGCCATGTACTTACTTTTTCCTTCATTCACCTCTAACCCAAGTTTTCTGGCGGCTTCCAACAGAGCCAAAAAACCCTCTCTCTCAGACTGAAACGACCTCCCCACGATGTCCACATCATCTGCATAGGCTAAGAGCTGGACCATACGGTTGTAAATCACCCCGCTAGTCTGCAGATCAGCATCCCTAACTACCTTCTCAAGTGCCAAGTTAAACAAGAGACAAGCTAGCGCATCACCTTAACGAAGTCCTTTTCTTGAAGAGAACTCTTCCGTCCTTTGCCCACCAACCTGCCCAGTCCACATGGTCAGCTTCACCAGGCGTATTAGCTTATTCGGGATATTGAATCCTTTAAGTGCCTTACAGTTCTTCCCGGTTAATGCTGTAATAAGCCGCCTTGAAGTTCACGAAAATGGTGGGTTTTAATTTGGTGTTCATTTCCTCTTTCAAGGATTGTTCTGAGGCAGAATATTTGGTCTGTTGTAGATCTTCTCTTTCTAAATCCACATTGATATGGACCAAGTTTCTGCTCTGCAAAGGGTAGGAGACGCTGAAAAAGGATATTAGCCAGGATCTTATATCCGCCAGAGAGAAGAGAAAAGCGTCCAAATATGCTCATCAAATAGAGACAGCAACCTAGCTCCGATACGTTCCATGAACAACTCTACGTCTTGGAGTGTCTGCACATGTGCTCCACTTTGTCTTCTTTCATGCGATTATTCTTTTGCTGTGTTTCTGATGATGTCCGAACTGGCGAAACGTTGACTGTTTTTTTCGCCAGTATTTTAGAAGTTTTGCTATTTGGGATGTTATCTATTGCATACTGATTAATAGTCAACGATTCGCCAATTCAAGTCTCAACATTAGAACTAATAATTATTACTTTGTGCCAGGAAATGTATGTCAGTAACCATTCATTTCACGTTAACAGGCTGAAAAATAATAAATAAGTTGAGTAGTTATACATAAAAAAAATAATACATGCTGATTAAGTTTGTTTGTCATATCCTCATAAAAATATATTTCATTCTTTGTCAGTTGTATTTTAAATTTTTCTGAGATGTATTTAGGTCTTTTGAACGATTACCGGCGTAAAACAAGCTGAAGTATTCCATCTTTTGCGAAAACTGAAATTCAATAAAAATATTTAAAAACTTAAAATCTAAAGGTTTAAAAAAAAGTTTTGATTATATTTGTGTCAAGTTCAATAATATGCTAGATAGAAATATAAGAAAGAAAAGTTACCCTATGTGGCCTAGGGAATAGATAATGGAAATTCCAGCTTTTCCTTTCCTAATTTTCAGCTTTAGGAAAGTTGTTAGAAATCTGCGAGATTTTAATCGAGGCCTGGAGGACTCTAAATCCAGGATAAGAACTTAATTCTGCCTGAAATGGCCCATTTTCCGGTTAAACACGACTGATCTTAATGAAGAAGATAAACATTGCTGGTGGTATCCAGCACTAATGTAACAGAGCTTTCATTCCAGCC
The DNA here is from genome assembly GCA_037127475.1 of Arma custos. Taxonomy (NCBI): domain Eukaryota; kingdom Metazoa; phylum Arthropoda; class Insecta; order Hemiptera; family Pentatomidae; genus Arma; species Arma custos. Next base: position 100,549,641 of record CM073759.1, on the reverse strand, counting down.
GTTTCCTTTTTTAAACACTGTTAATGTAGTTCAAACAATTTTAGAGAATCAAACTACTATTGCCTCTTCAGTTCATTATTCAATATTCACTTCACTATAATTTCCTATTCATACATACTGATCTAAAGGTACAAAATTGTATCTGAACAACGTTTATGATGGTAAATAAAAAATATGGCATAAATAATAATTAAACCCATAAAATAATCGAGGATCTGTTACGGAGGGTAGCGCAGTGAATTAATTGATACTTCACAGGGAAATGTTTCAAACAGCTGAATAAAAAAATGTTACTAAAAGATTTATTTCCATTGAATATGTTTATAATTAATATAAAAATGCAAGGTAATGAATTTCTTAAAGGATGAGGATAAAGTTTTTTTTTTCTTTTTTTGGGAGTCTATGAATAGAATTGACATGATCACTTTAGTGATTTTAAAAATGCAGGAGTGAGAAACAATATCAGCGTGGCTCAGTTGTGGAACAGATCCCAGGTTAAAATCCAGCAGTGACAGATAATTTATTTAATCTGTTAATAGTCAAGAGTGGATTCTGTGGGATCTGGAATCCTCCTGGGTATTGCCTAGCCTCTATAAAGTGGTCTCGCCGGCACAACCGTTATCCTAGAAAGACACAATCTTTACCACTTACTAAACCCAATATCCTTTATGGGCTGTAGTTTTACAAGTTTTCTATCTACACTAATTGTCAGATATTTATATTTTATATATATATCCAGATCACATCAAGTAATTTTTCTTACAATTTAAAATGTAATCCCCAGAAAATTAGATGTATCCAATGTTTGAAACCCAGTTTTTCCGAAGCCATTTCCTTATGCTAGCTTGAAATGTTCTATAATAAATATGAGAAAATGGGAAATGGTTTGTCGCAGTGTGCTTAGGATAATTGGCGTGAAGAAGTACTCCAGCCATGCATAATTCCTCGCAACGACTAAATCGGTTCTCAGCCCGCACAGTTTGTTTTTTTCCTTATTCAGTTACCTACTGGGTTATTCTAATGACACTGGGTGGTCCTTGTTCTAGACAAACCTGTTATAAGGCCCATAATATCTTAATTACTTTAGGCATTAAAAGTATATATTTATGTTACTTTCAAAGCTACAAATACTGCTCCAGAATAACCTGTTTTCAATGAGCTTTTTGTTTTACATATTCCTAGTTGGTTATAAGTAAACAATATAAATTTTGTCGTCCCGAAGCCTACGTTTATGTATTAATTGTGGGGTTATACAGCACTTTAACGTAGCATATTAAATAAAAAAATCTGACGAATACTTGGCGGCATTATTACTGTATTACTTCAACCCGTGAACGGATCTGTGTCTCAGTACATGGTAGAGACTGTACTATTTCAAGGGCAACCGTTGTGCCTGATGGTGATTTGTCCTAGATCCTATATGATCCATCTCCGGCTGCTAACAGACTAAATAAATATCTTGCCTGCAGCGGGATGTGAACCAGGATTTTCGGGATGCCAACTCAATGCTCTACCACTGAGCCTCCCCGCTCCCTAATGCCATTTTTTAAGAATTAAAAATACTACCAAATTAATTATAGAATTAGCTAACTTAATTCTGAATTCGTTATTCAAAATCAGCGTTCTAGTTTTCACAAATTTTCAAATTACCACAGTTATCTTATACAAACGACATGTTAGACAGACAAATCTATAATTTTCATATACTCCTTAAACAAACGACTTTGTAAACTGGTTAACAGATTAATAGTAGTGCAATAAACAGACTGTATCGCTACAACCGATGAAGGGTTGTAAGCTGATCACGTGATAGAGATTGTTAAGTTTCTTTCTTGTTTCTAAGACAACGGTTGTGCAGGGTGGCGATTTGTCTGTGATAACACTCAACCACCAGGGTTTTGTTCCCCAATTAAGAATATCAAATTTATAGAAGTTGTGTGAGCTTCAGATTTCTGTTATCCCAAAAAATCGATCAGTGTCTGTTAACAGATTAAACGATTTAACAGCCGCAGCTGGATAACCTCGGGATTAACCCCGGGAAATTCATCATAGCAACTTAGCACTCTACACACTGAGCTATCCCGCCCCCAATCGCTTCATTATGACCTTTAAATTATTTTTACTATTATATAATTATCTTAAATTGATCTTAAACACAAAGAAATTGTTTCTCTTCACAGCATTTACGATTAGAAGTTTTGTCCTTTTCAATCTTGTTATCTAAAAGCTTTTTTTTAGTATTTTTATCTTTGGAACCACTATCGTCACAACTACTGTTTTTTTCCTGGGTCAAATCTTACCCTATGTCACTTCCGATTTCCCTTCCATCATGACAGTGAGATAAAGTAATACGAGGAAAAATATTCATGAGATGCGAACCTCCTATAAAATTTCAAAACGAAAATATATGAATATACGGGCAGTACAATGGAATCAAAGTGTTAAATAAATTGTATTATAATAATAACATTTTTGTTTGGTTTTGAGGCCCCTTGATTATGCTTTCCTATAGCCATTTCCCGCTTTGGCTTTTTTACGATGTCATGAAATCGCTTGTTGGGAATTTGGTGTTGAGGTTCTCTATCGAGGATTGGATTATCCTTAATTGCAATTACAAACAATTAAGTGTTGAATGGCAATGAAACCAGGCTTGCTTGATAGCAGCTGTCTTGTCCGTCCAGAAATAAAAAATAAAAAAAAAACCTAAGGGCCAGACTGACAAAAAACAAGGACATAAGCCTTAGCTGTCGCCTTGAATCTCCCATTCAAGATTCATTTTCTAAGCTATTGTCCGTGCATTGATAAAAACATGTTTAATTTTATAATTGTTGTTATTTAAGTTTTAACAACATATAAATTATCGTTTACTGTAATTATACTAGAAGAAAGGTTTTTATCTTTAAGAATCTCTAAAAAATTATTTTAAAAAATTTGTGGGAGAATAGGTCTAGGGTTTCAACTTGAATATCAAGATTTTATCTGCATTGGGAGTTATGAAAGCACTATCTTATATAAATTTTGGAAATGTTTAACGAACATTAAATGTTTAATGAACATTCTCCCCGTTTATACATCAGTTACAGTGAAAATAAAGTATATTTCTGACCGAGAAACGAACCAGGATGGCTTAGTTGGTAAAGTACCACAACGGAAAGGTGTGAGACCCTGGTTCGAGTCCTGGTCCTGTTCATATCTTTTCTTTTCAAATAAAAATATTTGGAAATGTTTACCGCTACTTTAAGACTTTAAAAAGTATAAAGACAATAAAAAACCGATGGGAGAATAGAGGTGATAATATAAAAATGAATAATAATTTATTTTATTGTTATATGATATAATTTTTTAAATATTTTATTTGAAAAGAAAAGATATGACCCGATCCTGGTCATATCTTTTCTTTTCAAATAAAATATTTATAAAAATAAATGGTTGAATAAGTCTAGGTCCAAACTTTATTAAGATTTTTTTATATACTTTACTGCAGGGGGGTATGAAAGCAATTTCAATTATTATGATAATGAAAATCTCAATGCTTGGTTAGACATAAATAAACGAAACTTGCTTAGAACGCACTCAACAATTATCTCAAACATAATGAGGTTTGTTTATTAAAATTTAATTTATGAAACTTCATTAATCCTTACCAACGTCATTGTTTGTAAGCAGGCCTTTTAGTGATTGGTTCCTTTTAATTAATGTTTTTCTAGCAGCTGTGTTGGCATCTGTTGGCTGGGCACTACTTCAAGTGGAGCCTGTCTGTTAGTTATCCTGTACTTTATTTATATTGTTAATTACTTCGTTATCAGTCGTTTGAGTATTTGTTGAGCAATAATTACTCAATAACAATTTACAACTTGTTTGATGGAAATTTTAATTATTTCAAATTTATTTTAACATTTGTTCGTGATGAACGTAATGCCCTAGTATTGTTTCGTATTATTAATGTATTAATCTATTTATGTTAATGTTTTATACCTGTCGTTAATTTTTTAACAATGAGTTTTGTTTTAATCTTTCTCAAGAATATCTTAACTGTGTGAAAAAAGAAATATATCAATTGAACAAACAATATTCACTTTCCATGTGAATACCGTTTTAGTGAATTATCTCTTTTTTCTATAAGGTAATGTTAAATGTAACGAACAAAATTCAACTCAAGTTCATTGCGGCAAGAAAAAATAGTTTTAACCTTTACTCCAAGGTTTACTTTAATTGATATTTTAAAAGAAAAATGTGTACTTAAATATTATTCTTAAATCCTCAAATATTATTTTCAAATGAATCGACGTAGATGTAGATTATGGTGTTAAAAATTCACTCATTTAACGTTAAACCTGTAAATAACTAAAATGTTCCAGATATTAGGTGACGTGATTTTTAGAAGTTGTGATGTTTTTACATGGCCCATGGAATTTAATGGGGTGATTTTTTGATAATGGAAATAGAGAAAGTAAAATATATTTCTGTCCGTGTAAGAGGTCCTTGTAATATTTACTTTAATTTTTAATAATTAAGGATACAGGATTTTCAAATTTTTATTTGTTATAAGTTTTACTTGCTTAGAATATAATGGTTGATAAATGTGATTTATTTTAATAAAATATTGTCACCGTTAATGAATGGAAGAGTGCATCAATTTAAGAAAATGTGATCTACTAGATAAGGTATGTTATTTAAACCAAATAAATGACAATTTTTTTAGGGATGAGCTGGGAAAATGGGTTAGTTGGAAACATTTTTCATACAAACTAAGGTTGACGTTCGCAAATGCTCATGGTATCTTTGTTTACTAAATCAATGAGTATATGTTGTCACATTTTTGCTTATCTTCATATGGAGTTCTCAGGAAAAATCAAAAAACAATAAAGTAAATGGCGTTAGGGTCAGTTAAGAGAAGCATTCCTGAAGACAATCGTATCTCATTCCTAATTTTAGATATACATACATATACATATATATATATATATATATATATATATATATATATATATATATATATATAGATAGATAGATAGATAGATAGATAGATATTATTGGTTTCTTCTTATCTTGACTGTTATAGAAAATATATTGTGTTTTAGTTCTAGAGTTTCAGTCTTTCTTGAACTTCTTAGGCGATGATTCGAGAATAGCTTAGTCTCATAATCATGTCCTAACAGTGAAAAAATGAGCTTTTAGTAAAAACATTAAATAGCGCACTAAAATAAATATAAAATGACATCTATAAGTTGTAATAGATCGGGTGTACTTACAAGTTCCAGAGAATAGATCAGTTTATCATCAGTTACTTCGCAATATAAAAACCGAAGTAACTGAATTATGATAAACTTATCTATGTAAAAAATTATAATTTGTAAAATTTTATTGATACATTTTTTATGCATTTTAAAGAATGTACAACTTCAAGAAGTTTCTATGTGTTAAGACGAAGATCGAACATTTTTCATAAAAATCTTTAGATCCATTTTAATTTTCAAGGAGAATTAACAAATGTCTGCTTAAAAATCTGTAAATATCATCAAACGTATTTTACCCAGGTCACTACACATGTTTATTGTGCCTTATAGATGATTATATATGAATTTTACATCAATTATCAATACTAAAGCAATCGCTATAGACCGAAAATATGTTGTTTTTTTTCTCATTCGATACTTTTCATTTGTATACTATATAGGCACATGCTACAAACAGTGGAATATGCTACATTACTTGCCTTAGACACCTATCTCTTCTATAATATTTCAAAGCACACTGTTGCCGGATTATGAAGAATATCTTTTCTCTCCTCTCTGCAAACAAGTAACATTTTAGTGGGATCAGTCGGATTTAACTCTGAAAACTGTTATTTGGCATGTTTTAGTTACATTATTCTGCAATTTATGTCTCAGAGACTTAGTATTTTTTTTTAGTGGACTCGTAGTTACACCCTTGGTCGTTGTTCACCTTTAAATCTATTCAATTAAACTGACAATGTTATTTTGTAAAATATCCTTGCAATTATTTTTTGTTACATTATTATTTTTACTGTCACATAGTATTATACTATATATACCTTCCTGCCGAAATGATAGGCCCGGCCAGCCAACGGACCGGCAAATGAAACACATGTAATTGGCCCCAGGTGAAGGAGATAATGCCCCCTGAGCAATATAGCGCCACCCTAATTAGGGTATAGCTCCTCCTATCTCTGGGATCCTGTTATGCTCCAGTGCCTAATACCCGGTTCATGAGGTTGTTCCTCCCAATCAGGATAGGCAGCAGTCTGGATGCAAAGGTCATAAAGTGTAATAAAATCTGCCTTGTTCGGTGGCGAAGAAGTCCGGGACTGCACCAGCTGAGTCGGCAGTTGGCATCAATCCTAGCAATCTGCTGACTGTCTTGGGACAGTCTCTCATTGCTTCCGTCGTTGGAAGGATTCCAACCCCATCCCCATTGCATCTTCCCATTCATTTTAACCTTGATTATACTAATATGTCTAATGGTTCTGAAGTAATTGGGTTTGGAATCAATTATGGAAATGTAACAAAATAATGCAATTGTAAAGCGAAGTTTAATGAGTTGTTGCTTAACCGTATTGTTTGTTTTGTTTTACGTCACTTCATGCTCCAATGGCTAATCGCACGATGCGACAGCGTGGAATCTAAATTTTGTCTATCCTGGTATAATTAGGATCTGAATCATTAACGAATACCTGACACCTAACAGGCTTGGGATCCCCATTTTTCGTCTTTTCCGAAGGACGCCATAGCTAAGCATTTATTAGCTAAGCTTTTTAAAAATCCTAAAGCCACCTGCCTGGCCGTGAACTCGCGATCTAAATCATAATTGGTTGTAGCGCTAACCACTAGACCACAGGTTACCCAAAAAAAATATCAATTTGAAATGACGATATATTATTTTTCAATTGAATATTTGTTAATATTTATTCATATTTGTTTTCATGACTCTTATACGTTAATATTTATATGTATCTTGACATGTAGCTATTTTATTAATTTGTAATTTGTTTATTTCAGGTAAGAAAACTAATCTGCACTTCATTAGATAGGTAATGTAAAAATAGCAAATAATAGTTTTCCTTAGAATAATTCAGAATATTTATAAACGAATTATTAATTTTAGTAGTGTTTTCTCTTTACGTGAGCGCTGTAAATAAATTAAAATTATCTGTTTAGAAAAAACAAAGTCTGATTGATTTTAATGAATCTTACTAGATAGCAGTAAATAGATAATATAACGAAAGGATAGTAAAATGTAGTTTTCAAAACTTAAAGTTAGCGCAATGTGCTTAAACTTATTACATATATCATATATATACATATATACTTACTACTTACTTAATACAACTAATACTCATTGAGCCCTGATTATTCATCATTCCTGATTTTTCTCGACGTAAACAATTTAAGCACAATCTCTTATATTCAAGGAATTCAAGGCTTATTATTATTATTATTATTTTTTTTTTTTTTTATGGCGAGTTATTACTTGTGTTCAATTGATCTATGTTTTAAAAATTAATTAATAGTAAATTGTTATGTAATAAAAATTTGGAAGAAACGATACTTGCATATTTGTTTCAGATTTGTTTGATTTGTTTCAAAATCTTCCATAATGTTATTCTCATTTCAGTTATTATTTATTGATGAATATAAAATTCTAAACTTAATAATCGACGAATCCCTAAAAAAATAAATAATAAAAGCTAATAAGGTAGTAAATATTCTCTACTTTATTTTATTTTTTGGTGACACTGTCGAATGTAGTATGCGTTGGACTATAGTACTTCAATTTTATTCAAGTTATCTTCAATTAATTTCTTTTTTTGTCGAAAATCTCTTTTCATGTTTGATCTGTACATTGTCCTTCTTCGTCTTAAGAAATCCATTTATTGCTTTTATTTCTTAATTTTTTTGGCTATCCAAAGACTTTCGCTGCATCACATTGCAAGCTGTCGTTCCTCTTACGGTTGACGCCTGAATTGTGCCCGTCATGTGACTGCAGTTACGGGCCACTTACCCCTCTTTATTCGTTGAAAGGCAGAATGTTTTTTAAAATATTTTTTCCAACGCTTATGGAAGAAGTCCTAGACAGGACAAGTGGACAATCTACATAACCCGTTATGGAGATGCGAGCTTCGGAATGCACGTAATATAAACCGATGTAATGAAAGCATTTCTCTATTGTCGGCTGGCTCCTGCTGGGTTTTTAACCTCTTTAAATTTCTTCTATGGTCTATTCTCTAAGCTTTCCGTCAGAGTTGATAAATTATTTATTGAATTTTAAAATTAGTAATAAAGTTCAGAAAATCGTAAGATCAATAAAAAAAAGAAGAAATAATAATTTTTTGGAACCGCAAATAAGACAATTTGTTTTTCTAATTCATGGAAAAGATAGTAAGTCCAGGAGGAGCAAAAAATAATATTGAGAGCTACAAGCTAAAGTTTCAATATAAATAATAGCTGCCACCTTTCATAGAAAAAAAAAACTTCCAGTTTCGACTTACTCTTCTTTCTGCCCCCTTGTCATGAATAATTACTACCTTCTCTATGAAAAAAATGAAAGACTCCATTTAATTACAAAAATCTACCCCTTCCATGTCAAGGCTTCAATTGATTAATGTAAATAAATTTTAATAAAAGTAATCATCATAGCTTATAGTTCCCAAAATTTGTATTCTTCATATTTACTTGCAGTATATTTTCAATCCATTTTTAATATAAATTTAGATTTCTGTATCAACTATAACATTTATTACTTTTAATTTTTATCTTCTCTTTAATACTAGCTTTCTTTGGTTCCAATTTGCTCTATGTTAGTTTTACACTTCGCTGGCAAAGCACACAATTTTTGCAGTGTAAATCTTTTAGTTTTTGGAAAAAAAATTAAGATTTAATTGTTTCCTGTAATTCCTTATTTATTTATTCCACATTGTGCTTTGTATGTTGGTACAATGATGTTTATTATAACACTAGTGTAGTTAAGGTTTATGTGTAGATATAGGTTGGTTAACTAAATAATTATAAAATTGGTAGATTAAAGATCGTGTAGTGTATATTAGACACAGTTCAACTCTTAAGTGTTTGAGTAACCCAATTGTTATTTACTCGTTCATCCAGGAAGTTAAGGACCTGTATATTTTGTCTAAGCTCCTTCAATACTCTGTCTTTGTTTCTCCCCCTTCTGTCCTAATGAAGATACAATGCGGGGCACGTCTGCCTTTAGTTATTGTTTCTTGCTATTTTATGTTCCTCTTAATCGCCACATGGTCCGTATAGTTTAAATATTTAAATTATATGCTTTGCTTCTCACTTCAGATGCATTCTAGAATATTTAAAAACGTGAGCAAATATTTGCTAAAGTAATTCTTTTAAATAAAATTCAATATTCTTCCGTAAATAAAAACAATATATACATGCAATGAATAGGAAATTCAATACTAAAACTGAAGGTGGCCTGTGAACTGAAGGTAAGTTTGTGCGATGCTAAATAATTGTTTAAGATCCTCTTTCTAATTATACCTGAATAGGAAAAATTTAGGACTTCCGCTGTAACTTCGTCCGATCAGGCATAGCGGCATAAAGTTATGTTAAACTAAAAACAAAATACCAAAACAATGTTAATTATGTTGCTATGCTAATAGTTTCTAAACTTTAAATAAGACATACCTCTCTAAACTGTAAAGTTTAATATCATGCTTGGAGTATTTGAGATGGCATTGATTGAAGATCAATTCATTTCAAGATATTTTCATCATCGCATGTTTTGTTCACGTGAAATCTTTTGAAATTTCTTAAATTTATATTTTTACTTTAAATCATTTATTTATTTTTTAAATAATTGGCTGTCTAGTACAGTTGTCTTAGTATAACGATAATATTACATAGGCAAAATTTATTAATGCTGTCAATAAGTCAGTAGTATTATATTATTTTTTATTATAAAACCTTTACAGTTAAAAAATATGAAGGATTCAGTACAAAGTTGAGACATTACTGTTTCGAAGTCTAGTTCACAAACAACCTTCAGGGCTTTCCCCCAATTAATGGAATGCACTAGATAGAGGCTGAGTGAGCCCCAGGAGGGGCAGATCCCACAAGGTCCGCCCACGGCTGTTTACAGATTATAATGATTTAACTATTACAGATAGAATTGAACCCTGGATTCTAAGAACTGCACCTTAGCGCTCTTTACTCCGAGATAGGCCGCTCTCTTATTTTATATTATATTTATTTGGTTTCGTTAGACTGTTGTATAGCTTAAACTAGAAATTGTAAGTTCCAAAGTTTTTACTTTGATTGCGCTGAAATATACAGTTGTTTAAACCACCAGTGGTCACAATTGATAGTACTTTACGAACTTGTGGATTTTTATTGAAATTCCCCGGGTTTTTTTATTATTGCTCACCCGACAGACACTAGACTATTCATAGATATTCACCCTGACCTAGGCAAGGAGTCGTGCTAATAATAGTGCTACAGATGCGACCTTGCTCGAGGGACTATCCCAATCAGTACTGGGAGGGGTGCTTTGTTGGTCTCATCGATCCAACCGGGGTTGCCAGCAGGGGAATATGAGCTTCGGCAGAGTTAGGGGAATTATTAGGCATGAAAGTCTGAAAACCCTAAAAGCAAATGTTCACCGATGTTGTTAACATAATATATAAAATACGCTCAGCATAACAGGCTTCTAATATTGGCCAAAAAGCGTTGCTGTAGGAAAATTTAGGCAAGTTATCTGTTACAGTAGATCAAAAGACAAATAATTTACGGCTGGCCAAATAAGGAAACATGTATCAAGTACCGAAACTGTACATAAAAAAAATAATAATTTATTTTATCTTTATATTATATAATTTTTTAAATATTTTATTAGAAAAGAAAAGATATGGCCAGGACCGGGACTCGAACTCGGGACCTTCACCTTAGCTGGAAGCCTGGAATAAAAATAAAATATTAAAAAAAAAAATAACTTTTAGGCCGTCAATTCGTTCAAGAGAAAATGGTATTACATACAGTCAGATAGATCAATGGACAAAAATACTGTTTTCAGTCTCAGGGGTATTGAAAAAGTGTAAATCTGTAAAAATACGAAATCAAAATTTTTATTTTAATGATTTTTTTGAAAGTATTTACTTTACTTTATTTACCGTTATCTAGTAACGAGCCATTAAAAAACAAAAAAAAAACTGTACCACTACAACCTGTGAAGGGTCTGGGGTTCAGTACATGGTAGAGACTGTTTCATGGACAACGGTTGTGGAGGTGATTTGTCCTAGATCACGCTTAACTGCCAGATTTTTACCCCTTATTTTGGGTACCCACTTTATAGAGGCTGGGTGAGCCATCTGATGATCCATCTCTGGCCGCTAACATCCCAAATAAAAGTAGTCAGCAGCGTGATTTGAACTAAGATTTTCGGCGTGGCAACTCCGCTCCCTACGACCGTAGAAAAGTATAAAAATATACTAAACGATGAGGATCAGGTTTATATTATAGTTTGCAATGGAGTTTATTATCGTAATTCCCTTTTACCCGATTCTTTACCTATACGATCGTAATGATTTCATCAAAGCTCAATTCATAAGGAAAAGTCATTGAAATGCATTTTTTGTCAATAACTGTTTTGATGCTTATTGGAATGCGGAGCAACCGTTCTCATATTAATTTATTTTTGTCGAAAAAATTCACAATATTCAAAATTTTGGTTATTGATTATCTATTGCCCTCATTAGAGAAAAAATTAGCCTTCAAAGTAATAAATATAATAAATGTTTTTTTTTGCATTCATAAACAATATGAATCTTTAAAATTCAGATTTATGATATGATTATTTCTGAGTAAATGCAATGGGGATGCACAGAGTGTTGTATTTTTGGTTGAGGGGGAATCGATGCTGGTTTTTCCCATGACCACGGGAAGAAGGCGAGAATTCTGCAAATTTTTTCGTGCTACCGGCTACAAAAGTAACTACATTATCCTTAACATATTCTTTCAAAATAATCATAATATAAAAAACTCTAGGATTGATACGTACGTATGGAAACTAGTATTCCTAATATTTGAATTATTTTCCCGTTGTATTTTATCGTTCTTAATATTGTTTTAATCGCTTCTGACTGCTTAATTTGAATAATTCCTCCATCGAGACATTCCTGATAGAGCTGGGCTCCATCGGCTGAGATCAGCTAGCCTCATCACCCGCGGCCTTCAAGCTGCAGGAAGGGGACTATTAATTGCATTAACATATTATACCCGCATTAAGCTAATAAGGGGTTCTTGCCATCATAAGAATCCAGGAGAATATATATATATATATTTTAAGTTTATTTCATTTTATATAGAAAGTTATTTCAAGGAACGGAGCCCAACCTATTGCGGAATATGGAGGTACGAAATATATTTTAATCTGTCAAAGAATAATAGCTTCTGTTACAATAAAGGTGACAATATTCAGAACGGCGTATAAAAGAACAGTGAAAGTCTGAAGATGGAATTTGCGGTTTTGAAACGTCAAGGATAGTAATGTATAAAGTATATCAAATAAATGTTAAGACCGTGGAAAAATTCCAACGAAAAGTCCTTATTAAGTCACCAAACTAAAACATAAAATGAAATTATCTGTCCGATATTTCGCCTAAGGGTAGAAAGAGAATAACAACAAAACAAAAAATGATTAATGCACCCGAGAAATATATATATATATATATATATATATATATATATATATATATAGAGAGAGAGAGAGAGAGAGAGAGAGAGAGAGAGAGATAATTTCATTTTCTGTTTTAGTTTGGAGACTTAAGGGCTTTTCGTTGGAATTTTTCCACGGTCTTAACATTTATGTGAGGTCTCTTTTTACTTTTCAATATTAATATATTTTGTGGAACAGGAAATATCGGACAGCTTAGCGAGAATGCTATTTTTTTTTTTTTAAGGCCGTTAGAAAAATAAAAACCCATGGAGGATACAGCGAAGAACTCAGTCAAAACATGTTTCTATATTTAGGAGGAGGAAAGGCCCCTGAGTTGCCTTCCTTAGAAAGGAGCTGAAACTTCAAATGATTTTAAAATAGGCTTCCAGTCTTTTTCATACTACGCTACGCAAAACGTTTCAAGGCCACCCTTAAATTTATTTTTAACTTTTTTGTATTAGTATCATCGAAATTAAAAATCTTATTAATACGAATGCTTTTACCTCTTATTTTAATAGTTTCATCAATAAATTATATTTTTCACATAATATTAATTGGAATAAATACTATTATATATACAACTCGATTAGATACTCGTACCTTTAAATACCTATTGAGGTAATAATTAGCATAGGGATTTTTAAAGAATAACTGAAACCACACAGTCTCGGGACCCCCATTTTACGTGCCTTGCGAAGGGCGGGATAAACAAGGATCTTTTTACCCCCTTTATAAAAATTCTATGGTCGCCTGTTGAGCTGCCTTGGCCTTAGAAGGTTGTTTTGCTCCAACAATTAAACCACAAGTGGTCCACATGAATTACTCGAAATTATGAGTTTTTTCGTGTTGTTTTAATTGATACGTAAATCTTTATTTAACATTTAGAGTTGCAGCAACAGGTTGGCATTCCTTTTGTTTCATTTTTTGCTTCATATTAGCTTATATATTTAATAAGATAGCAATGGCCTTATTCTAAGCAGCAGCTAATTAAATAATTTAATAATCTAAATAAGATTGTCTGTACTGTTTAGTTAAAAATTAAGGTACTAGTACATTTAAGGGCCTGCTGGCATCAGCGCGCTCTGGTGACGCGTCTCCTAACCATCTCCTACTGTTATAATAACCTTTCTTTGTTTTGTTATTGTTTATGTCAAGTTCAACGTGAATCTGTTTTTCATTATTTCCTTTAAATATGAGTTGGAATTTGAAGAAGATTTTTCGGAAGGTGTATGATGAAGAAACAGCTGTTAGGTTTCTTCAGGAGCGGAATGTCATTCCCCAGAAAATGCGTTGTGTTAATTGTTTATCAGAACATAATATTTTAGATATTTATATTGTATTCATTAAATAACAATTTTTAACTAAAATATGATTATTTAATGAATACTCCTTGTAATATATGTTTTATTATTTATAGTTTAATTTTGTCTACATGTTCCTCATTTATTTCATTTCATATTTCCTATAATCTGTTGTATCATTATGAAAGGCAATGCCTATTTCAAATTGATACATAACCTGACAAGGTCCAAATAGTTGAGGTAAGTGACACCAGAGCGCGCTGATGCCAGCAGGCCCTTAAATGTACTAGTACCAAAATTAATATATTTAAGTATTGGCTTTTCAAAGTACTTTCGAATTTTACTGTTGAAATCTTTTATTCAAGAAATAAAGACATCTAATTTTTAATTATGGATTCGTATCTTGAAAATTACGTCAAAGAATCCTCTTATGTTATCTTTGGTGAAAAGATGATATTGAGTATTTTACTACACAAATTAGGTTGCTCCATTAGTCTCCGCAGTTTCATAGGTAGGTTATATTAAAAAGGATTGGATGAATCAGATTTTGAGATGATCCTGTGTTGAGTCGCACCTCTGAGCCACGTCCCTCTGTAATTGGTCCCCGCCTGACCTTTCACTGGTTCATGGGAAAAACCCTGGGACGTGGAACTCGCCCAGATTATATCTGACTCCATTAGACTACTCCTGCAAAAAACGTAATTTCTTTTCTATAGAGCTGCAAAATTTATACGATTTGTCGTCACATTTCTTCGTATAATAGCTAAATTTGAGGTTGATTAGTCCGCCCTAAAATAGCTGCGTTCGCCTTGGTTTTTTATTCACCGCTAAACACTACTACAATTGACCCAACTTCCACTGTAACATCGTTTATTGTAGCAATTGTGGTGGAACGCCATTCCAATACAGAAGAAGTATTCTCCTCTCACTTTGCGGGAAATAGTGTTCGATTGTCATGTTTTGTGCTTTTGTTTGCTTTCTAACCGGCATACATTAGATAGGATCGGATTCAAGAGAGATCGAGGTTACTGAACTAACGAATGTGAACTAAACCTTTCATCTTGTATCATTTTACACAAAGAGTAATTTTTAAAAAGGCTTTTATTAGCTTCACTCGAATCGAAGGACCGGTGACCATACAATAAGTTACTAAGTTTGTCTCATTATTCTGACCTGGACCTTCGAGATTATAGATTTTTGAAATTCGAAGACACAGTAGTGCTTGATCCAAGTACTAAGGCGTGTACTGAGGTATTCATGGCTTAGTATTTGTGACTGGCAGAATCAACTGGGTAGTATAATATGTTTTGCAAAACAGTTAACAAACTAAAATATATATATATATATAAGAAATAGTTTACAAAACTAAAAACCAATCTTTTTTAGCTAGCCGAACTAAAAAGTAGAAACTTAATATTGGTTAAAAAAAAAAGTAACATCTGAAGAACATTTACAGGAAACAGAACTAAAAAGTAATGAACAGTTGAGTGATGAACGAAAAAAATCATTTTATCATAAAAAAAAACATAGGATGCTTGGTGTTAATTGTAGTAAATATTTTATTGACTAATAAAATCCTTCGTGGAAGTAGAGTTACCATGGAAATATCTTTAAAAACATATCATGCTTTTATATGACAAAATTAATTTTATTGTTCATCACTCTATTATTATTAACTTATTGAAAATTATTTTCTACTTTTTAATTTTGTTCCTTATTAAAGATGTTTTTAATTTTTTTTCAGCTATCATTTATTTTTTGCTTTATCGGTTTTGTAGCAAAAGCTTTATTTTGACTTCTCAGAAAGTAGTCCTTGTAGCAAACGATATATTAATATTTCGACAATATCCAAATGATAAAATTTATCTTTTATACCTCCTCGAGAAGTTTTATTGAAAAATTCTAACCTGATCTTGTTTATCTAACCTTGATATTTACGGAACGTAATTTACATCTTTTATATATTTTAAAAAAGTATCATTTAATGCCTTATCATTTATTTATATTCATTTATAGCAGTATCATTTATAGCAGCAATAATCCATTTACTGTCATGCTTGGCTTATTAGGACATAATTTTCAGTTAATTACGGGTGTGTGTAATTAATGTAGGCAAATAATTAAAACTTGTTTTATTATTTTTTACATTTCTTGCATCAAGTTAGTTCAGTATGATTCAGGATTTCTTCCATTACCTGGTTCTTTTTTTTATTTATTATTGGACTCATCTACTGTCATGAACATTATTCGACATCGTCGTTTGAGAGTACTTGCTTTCTAGCATAAAACCAAGGCCATCAATCTTGGAGAAGAGAAACCAACTCCTTTTCTTCATTGACTTAGCGAAATGAACAGTGTGGCTTTCATTTGCGGTGACTTCTTACTTCTTGATTCCTTTATTCTCTTTGTATTGATCATTTCTCTTAGATGTTTAGAATCTGGGTTTTTTCTTTCTTGATAAAAAGATTAAATTGTAATTTTAAA
This sequence comes from Arma custos, assembly GCA_037127475.1. Lineage (NCBI taxonomy): Eukaryota > Metazoa > Arthropoda > Insecta > Hemiptera > Pentatomidae > Arma > Arma custos. The sequence continues at coordinate 100,533,160 of CM073759.1, read as the reverse complement.
TTGTCCAAGGAAAAATTGTTTGCACTCTCTACAGAAACAAGCTTTAAGCCTTTAAGTGCATTGGACGCATATATGCGTCTGGAACTATCGGTGGGTGGTATGAGCGCGTTTATGCTTATTTCAATTTTTTCAGTTTTTCATTTTATAATTACATGAAATTATATTTAAAATATTACGTAAAACATCATGAGAGACAGATTTAACTCTAGATACTGCAGTATGAATCAATCCGGTGTATAGAAAAAAAAATTAAAAGTAGGTCAAAATATTAAAGTGTTAAATTTAAATAATTAAAGCGTTAAAATGTTAATAACTGATATCTTCAATAAATTTATGATAGTTACTATTGATATATTTTTCGTAATAGCCAGACACTAAATAGCTACGAAGGCATCCCAGATCTTTTTTCTTATGTTGTTACAAAAAATTTAAAAAAAATATATATTTATTGAAATTTACAACTGTATACAGAATACGTCAAATAAATATAATGAAAGATAAACCATGTCCAGAGACACAGGCATGTAGAGAAACTACCCAGTGGTAGTACTCTAATAAAACGTTCAGCTAAAAAGGTCACGAGGCCATCTTCTTTCCAGACGCCTCGGAGGATTATCAAGAATTGAAGAGGTTGCGAGGTTTGAAACTAGTGGGATATAGTGGAAATGAAGTTTGTCATGAAAAGATTGATATCGGATTCTGGCCAAATCAGCAATTAACGGTACATTAAGGTCATTATGGATTACTTTGTTCGTAACAAAGTAAGGAGCATTGAGAATTTTTCGAAGGATTCGATTTTGGATTGTAAGGATTGAATACGAGAGGAATTCGATGGCTTAGTGGAGCCCCAAAGCTCTATTCCGTAAGTCCAGATGGTCTAATGATTGTCATGTATATGAGTCTTTTGTATATGTCTAATTGGGAGCTTAGAGCGTTTGTCTAGTAAATATTGAAGTAGTTATCATAGTTTTCCAAATATTTTCATCTTGAAAGAAAAAAATTACTAAACAATCTTCATCTTAGGAATCGAATAAGAAAAGTTTCCTCGGCATATCCCAAGAATTCAGGAATGTCTCGAAACGAAGCATTATCTTTTTCTTTAATCTAAGTGGAATTTTTGTGGCAAGTCATTGCTCGCCTTGTATACACTTATTCAAGAGGATTTGTAAAATTTTCCTCTTATGAAATCTCGTATGTAAATGTATTAGGCTTACGTAGAATATTTCTTACTCTATGTAGGTATTTGGATCTTGTGGTTTAATTTATATTTTCATTATTATCATGTATATCAATTTATATTTACTGATTGCGAACATGAAGTCGTAACGCAAAAAGGAACAGCATAATTAGAACGAACGGACAGTGGAATTAAATCTGAGATTGGAACGAAACTAAGTTCCCATGGAATGAAATCGCGAACCGCTCCATTGGTGGAACTAGTTCCTCAAACCGTTCTAAACCCACTGGGTGTTCTGAACAAAGTGGCTACCCTTTGTTTAGAGGAAAACAAGTCGGATGAGGGCAGTCTTGGTCAATTAATTAATATACAGTACAATCCTTACCAAGTACCGAACGAAAGACCCTTTATGGCTTATTTTTTTTAAATAGGGTTTGTAGATAGAAATCATAAGCATAAAACAGTAAAATGCACAATAGAAGATTTATCTGTAATAACCTCGGTTTTAAGAAAACAGAATAACAAGGCATCAATATATTTTTTGTACATATTTTGGCTTCTGGTTGAGATTTACTTTCACCCCTATTTGATTTTTCATCTTAAGTGCGAAGGGCAGCACGCCCATCAGTTTTCAAATGGAGCTAATTTTCTAATTTCAATATTTGATTAGAGACTATTTACAATTTGTCAACATTTTTAATTGACTTGGAATTACATCAAATAGGCAATAGACACTAATCACTCCTTAACCAGCCGTAATTCTGTAGCGCTTTGGAACAAATGGAAATAGTTACAATTAAATACAATAATCTTCTATACAAGAGTTTGTGTCATAGTTATCCATCCAATCTCACTGAGAAGTGCTATTCCAAAAATTTTAGGAGCTAGTGTTTACTTACTTTCGATGTTTGTAAATGTCGAATTCTCAATGTTATTTACTTGGTGTACTCTATATTTATCTATTCGAACTTTCTAAAATATTTTATGAAAAAATAATGAACAATAAGTGGAGAGTGAAAATAAATTAGCAATAATATTTTTTATTTTTATAATTTTCACAATAAGAATAAGTGAAAATAAATTTACATAATATTAGAATGAAAGAAGTGGCGAAAAAAGTTAGACTCTCTAAAAAAAATATAGTTTTGGCTCGTATTTATATTGCTATTTAATCTAGATGTCAATACGTTTTGTGTTATTATGCTGTATTTGGTTTGCTATGTCCGTTGAAAAAATCGAACCCATTCGTATCTTTACAGGTATTAATTTCATGATGGTTGTTATAAATTTTAGTTTTAATACCATATGTTTTCATTAGTGTCTTATATATATAAGAATATATATGAGGCGTCCATGATCCCAACAGGATAACTCCAAAATTTCGAAATTGGAATTTTTCACATTTTGTTAAAGTTTAGTCAAGCAATTTTGTCTAGAACGTCACTTTGTAGTCCTGTTTCTCATTTCTTTAGTCAGTTTCTGAATCTACCGGTTTCGGTAGCATATAGCATTGCTTGACTAACTGGCTGAAAAAAGTCCTTTTTTTTTAAATTTGAAGTTATCCGTTTTTTATCCTCAACGCCTCACATATATAATGTTTATTAATGTACTTACTGTCTAGGTAAATGTGTTTTTTGCATTTACATTTTTTAGTTTAATATTAAATTATGTACTTGATTGTATAATGGTCCTCCATGGCACACTCGTGAAAGCTTTGTCTTATTTATCATGATTATCGTGGTTAACCTTTCCACAGCTTGGATAACCTTGGCACAGGACAGCGAAGAATGGAGGCGACGCCTTGATCAACGGCCAAGAACCGTACTGGGTTGTAGAGCCAGTGTTGATTGATTGATCTTGGTAAACCACGAATAAAATTTTTAATTAAAAAAAAAAACCTTAACAGTTTCATTAACAGAACATATTCAGTAACAGAACATTCGTTTACTACAGACGATTAATCAAAAAATCCCCCTGAATTTATGCGAACCCTTTCCAGCCAGGTGGATTCTAATAAATCGACCGTAGAAAAGACTGGCTTTAACCGATGGAGCGTACCAAGTCTTTTACAGGTGGTATCATCCAAGCAGTGAAGAGGAAGTGGCCCTCAGGCGCCGAAGAGTGCTTCCACGATAAGGCCAGCCGCGGCTTCCGCTTCGGCGCCCGATTGTCTTGCGCGGTCGCTGGCAACAAGCTGTTCATTAGCCAAGTCAAACAGCTGGAAAAGTTAACAATGGCTACAAGGGGCATCGACCATTCTCGTAATTCTATTGTTTTGTTTTTTTATAATATTTCTTTAGTGGTCTAGAAACCGTTGAATATTAAAGTAATTGAAATTTCTGAAAATGTTTATAATTTTTTGCTCTCAAATTATGAATATCTTATTTTTTCACAATGAGATTTCCGATTCCGAGAGTACCAGTATGGGCACTATTACAAAATCATGTCCATTAAATTACGTTCTTGTTTATTGTACATGAAGTATCATAGTTCCACTATTATTGCTCGAAGAGATTTTTAATTGAATACCATGGAAACAGTAATAGACTTATTCGTGTTATTAATATAAATGATGATTATAATGGTGACCTAAAAACGCGAAAGGTTTTTTTATTTATTTCCTTAATTATGATAATATGCTATCAGTCGTAAACCAGTTATTTCTCTTAAGTCCTCAATATTTACATACTGACCCCCATATGATAGCTGTATTAATTAGAATAGAGTACATTATGTAATTTTAGAATAAATTTGTTTACTATTAATTAACTGTAAGAGTAGTTATTGTACTGGTATTTATATACCTTTGTATATAATTTTGTACGTAATCATGCATTCATGGAGAAAATAATCTGTTTTGACTGACTAATTCAGAAGCCAGATGATTTTCGTTTGAATCGTTATTCTCAACTGCGTATGTGTTCGTATTGTTTTTTTTTCTTTATTTATTTAACGTCAATTATAATTAGGATAGGAATCTTTAACGGGTACCTGACACCACACTGGGTCGGGACTGTCATTATATACCATCATAACACCTTGAATCCCTAGAGATTGAGAAAGGAATATTTCTTTTCAGTAAGTAATCATGTAATCGAATGATAAATGTATATAAAGAGTAATTTTTTTTTTAAATTTCTTTTATTTATATTATTTGAGGTTTCTCATTTACTAAAACTTAGGATAAAAAATTGTTTTTGTTTTTTTTACATTTACTCTACTATAGTGTATTCCGGATCAATCATAATATAAAAGTGTTTTCATCTCATACATAATATAAAAGATTTGTTATTATTGCATAAATTATAATTATTACATATTTACAACTATTGTCCAACATCATTATTTATATCCTTTACTAATAAAAAGAAAGATGTTGATAAACTTTTTTATAACATTTAATTATCCTTCTGTTGGGGGTGGGATATCGACCATGCTGGAAGACCCACCCTCCTGATAGGGAAGAACTGTGCAACCACAGGAGAAAGAGGCTATATTTGGAAGGGAATTTTCAATGGCAGTCGGATCCTCTTTCCTGTCTGTTACAGATAGCATTCTCAATAGCCGCTCTGTTCTCGCACTCTCTAACGCCTCTACAAATATTTACTTCTACTCAATTAATTGTGTACTTAACGTATTTTGGAGAGAAAATAGTTCTATAAACAAAAACAGTTTAAATATAGCGTAGAGCCCTGTGTATACAACGCTTCTTTGTGGAATTCAGTTGAATATTTTCCTTATAAACAATTTTATTTTATATTTTATTGTATCGTTAGTACTATTTTGTTTAAATATTTATCTTTCCCATCGGGTTTTATTATATTTGGTACTTATTTTTTTTAAAACTCAGACAACAGATAAATTCAGGATACTATTTTTTTTATTTGTACAATATTTGTGCATTTATATCTAACGCACAACCTCATACAATGCAAACAGATCAAAAATTAAAATATATATATATTTATAATTAAATAATGATTTATACCTTCATTACGTCATCCTACAGAGATCATTACAAATCAACATATATGATACTTTAATTGAATAGCAAGAAAAAATTAATTTTAGTTAAGTTAATATTGCATCCAGGACCAATACAAAATACAACGCCAATACAACATTGGCATACATCATTATTTTGGGGTTTTGTTTTAATACTTTCTGTATTTATAATATAATGTAATTCAAGTTATTAGTGTTAGTTTTGACAAGTTTAATTTGCAAAGGAATGAAAGTGCTTACGTAAAACATCGAAAAGGTCTGGTACGTCTTATTTGAATATTCAAGAACATCCTATTAGACCGGTTTTTATCATCCTCTTCTTACCCGTTATCTTTTCATCTATTTCTGTCGTGGCCCGTACTGCCCCTATATTGTCCAAGAGCAATAGAAAAAAACATTGGTAGCGGTATCGGTCGAACCCTACCTAGCATAAAAGTTATTCTACTTTACTGATACACATTCTAGAAGAAGAAAACTAAGTCAGTAAGTGCGTTTTAGCTCCAGGTTCCTGTTGTAGCAGATAATTTATTTCACCTCGTGCATAACAATATAAGGTGACAACCTAATCTTCCTTTGGATTAAAATAAAAACAGATGTTTTACTTAAACTCTGGCCCAGTATAGAGGCCCCGTATTTTCGTATCGTCCAAGGTCTCGCAATGTCTAGATCTGCTACTGCGTAATTCACGTCCCGAGTCACAGTTGAGAAGTCCTCCTTCCCAAATGAACCAGTAATTGGATCATTCTTCATTATCTTCCTCCTCACTTGGCCTCCTCCTCGCTTCCTATTATTCTGTCCTGAATGTTATCAGCGGCCGGCAGTTAAGAGAGTGTTCAGGATTGATAATAACGGTCGCATTCAGATTTCTATTAATATTGTGTTTATATTTTACTTTGTTTTTAATATTGTTTGACCTTTTTTTTCACTAACGCTAAATTTTAAATTAAATTGTCGTTACATTATATTTTAAGATTAGGACAGCTGAAAGCGTCAATATATTTTTTAACTTTTTGTAACTTGTATTTGAATTAGTCTCATTAGACTATTATAAATTTGGAACGGAGTTGCTCAGTGGTAGATTGCTGAGTTGCCGTTCCGAAGGTCCCGGGTTTCAAATCCGGCTGTGGTAGATTTTATTTAATCTGTTAACAACAGGAAATGAATCCTTTGGAATCTGAGATCCTCCTTGGGTTCACCCAGACTCTGTAAAATAAGGGGGAAACCTGGCGGTTGACCATGATCTAGGACAAATCACCTCCCTGCACAACCGTTGTCCAAGAAACTGTACAGTACTGAACCCTAAACTCTTCATAAGCTGTAGTGGTACAGTTTTTATTGTTTTTTTAGACTGTTATAAATAATTTAGAAAAATAATCCTGTGATAAGATGTTTCATAATCTTACGAGGAAAGTGATTAAAAGATAATAGTTGGGTATATTTTATATCTGTGGCACCTGTGCATAGTGGGCTAAGTCGAATTTTGTGAATTTCAAGCTATCTACTTAGAATCGTAATTTTTCTGAACTTATTTTAAGTTCAAGATTGGAGTATCAGCCCACGATTCACAAAGGAATATCCTTCATTGCAATGAACGGAACACTTAGCGTGTTAGACACAAGGAAAGAGAAAAAAATTGCGATTCTAAGTAGGTAGCTTGAAATTCACAAAATTCGACTTAGCCCACTATGCACAGGTGCCACAGATATATTTCCACTTATATTAGTTATGAGATTTTTATTGTTTAAAAACATATAACATTTATATGTTATTATTTGTTCTCTTAAAATATTTTACTTCAGGACCATATTTCCATTATTAAATTTCTAATTTTTCCTTTTACTCATTTATATTGTTCAACTATAATTTAATTTCTAATTTGAATAATTTGTACTAACTTTATTTTCATTTTCAGGTGTTGATGTAACTGCTAATCAAGATGAAATTTCTGACCATGAGACATTCCAATTGGAATTTGACAATGATACCAAGAGATGGTATCTTAGAACTATGCAGGATCGCTATTGGACTTTGGAAACTGGTGGTGGAATCCAGGCTTCAGGAGATAAAAGGTGAAAAATATATTTTGTTTGGATATTTTTAACATTATAATTTTTTTTATCATAATTTTTTTTTACATATCAATTACCTATGTAGGTTATATGCTCTTAATAGACACCCTATTTCCATTTCAATATTAACATTGTTTTAAATTATCATTGCTTCAATAATTTTTTTTTAAATTATCGGTTTTTAAAATTAATCAAAGCTTAAGTTAGCTGGAAAAATTAAAATGTCTACAATAAACTATCTATTTTTTCTAAAACTTCACTTGAAATTTATTATTGCACAGCTATGTTGTGCCTTTAAGCATGAAGTTGTAGCCTTAAAATGATCAAGCCGCTTGTGAATGCTTGTTTTCCTTTTAATGTTTCTAAGAAATCTCATTTCTGCTGAAATGCTTATCACTTGCTGTCTGCTGGATTTATCCTCCTTTTTGATGACTGGGAAAAAATATTGTACTCTTAGTATTCCAAATCATTTTTCATACAAATTCATTGTATTGCATTGTTAATTTTATTTTTTTTAAATAAACAATAGGTGGCATAATAAGTTATTTTAATTAAAAGTTAACTGAAGAAGATTTTTGTCTTGTATGGTGTATAATGTATTATAAGTTTGAAGATGATCGGTTTGGTTTAAAATTAGTCTATTTTAGTTTTAAAAAATACATTATTGAATCAAATTAGTTTAATTGCATACTTTTCTTAAAAACTTAATACAAATATTTTTGATTTGTTTTATATGTTGTGTATATTACGCATATCATATTAAAGTTTCCTCGACATTAGGAATGCCATAAGAGAAGTCAAAAAAGAAGATTTAAAGCAAAGAGTTTGTAATGGGTAGAACATGTGACAAATATTTTCTTCTTTCTGCTTTAGAGAGACAAGAACTGAGATGATGGCCCACAAAGCTTAATTTTCAGAATAATAAATTTAACACTTACTTCACCCTAACTATTTATTCCTTCATCATACTTTTATCTTATGATTCAACTATAAAAATTCATTTTCTTATTTTATAGGTCATCAAATGCTCTATTTGATTTGGTTTGGCAAGGAGATGGATCAGTCTGCTTCAGAGCGAATAACGGAAAATTTGTGGCAACAAAAAGGTCTGGTCATCTGTATGCCAATCAAGATACGATTGACGACACATGCAAATACTTCTTTTATCTTATTAACAGGTCAGCATCTTGTTTACAATATTCTAGTAGTAATTATTAGTTATTGTTTTCAATTATTTTATTACACATTGTACAAAGTAGTCTGAAATTAACAAGGGGTACGATAAATTTGACACAAATAAATACAACTTAGTTTATTTTATTTTGTGCCGAGGTTTCATCCATATTTTTAGGTCATTATCAGAGCTGAGAATAAAACAGCACAAAATAAAGTTTTATTTATTTGTTTATAATTTATTGAGTGCTCACTTCCCCCTCTTTCCGACCTTTTTCAACAGTCCTCAAGACACAGTCCATTTCCATCATTATTGGATCTATTATTTGATTAAATTAACAAAAAATAATATAAAAATGCTAAGTGGGGAGAAATGGTTCTACTCGCTCAGTTGTAATAAGAAAATTGTTATTAAAACTATGACAAATGCGTATGTTCAGATTTGTGAATATAGCCAGAACCCATTGGTATTTATAATTGTTAACATAACCCCACAAATTTATGTGAAATCTTTGAAGTTCATTACCAACATCTACATTTATTATAAGACACTTTTGTTCGTTCAGTAATATTAGTTGCTTTATGTTCTATAATTAAATTTCACATTGTGATATTTATGTAATTCAAAGACCTATGTTTTGTTTTTTATTTAGACCAATCCTGGTTTTGAAATGTGAACAAGGATTTGTTGGCTACAAGGCTGGTTCCAACATTCGCCTGGAATGTAACAGGGCTACTTATGAAACTATTCAAGTCGAGAGGGGTGACAAAGGTGTTGTGTTTTTCAAAGGTATGTACATAAAGGCTATAGAGCTTCCAATTAATTTACTAAATTGAAACATGCTAATTATTTTAAAATAGGTTTCTTAGTTATACCATGTTTAGGATTGTTATTTATTTGTTTTTTATATTTTAACAACTTCTGGCATTAAGATTTAATGAAAGTTTTGAAACAAGAAGTTGTGTTTACATATTTTTAAACTTTCGGCAAAAGTTTAAAAATATGCAACTGCTTAATACCAAGTTTTAAAACAGAATATTAAAGTTTTGCCATATTGAGGTAGTGTTTTGATAAAAAAATTATGTATAAATAAAGTATCAAGTAGAAAGGATATAGAATTAAATGTCATACAAGTATCAAATATTTCAAATCATTTATGGCTTATGTGGCTTCACACTTTTTCCAGCGAAATGATCATTCTAATGGGCACTATCATAAATAAACTAATATTACTGTGAATCCAAAAAAGTTGTCTAATAAAGAAGGATATAGTATCTCAAATTTTTGTTTTGTAATATTTACTTTCTTTATTCCAATTTTGTCTGTCTGTAGTTCTTATAACACATGACCGTAATTATATCAATGGATGTATTTACAGGAACCCAAACAGGAAAATACTGGCATGTTGACAGTGAAGGAGTGACTGTAGAATCTGACACCCCCGAAGGATTTTTCCTCGAACTTCGGGAGCCAACCAGGATCTGCCTCAAAGTGGCTTCTCCAGGAGGTGGTTACCTCAGTGCTGGAAAAAATGGAGCTTTCCGGATTGGAGACCAGGACTATGCCTCTGCCACCAAATGGGAATACTAACTTACACTGACCTCTATTATATAGACCCCGATATATTTATGTAGGATAATGATTTTATTATAAAACCTCCCCAAGTATATTGCCGGTTTTTGCATAGGTATAGCTATTTTTTTAAGTTGTACAATACTATGAAAAACACTATTAAAAGGAAAAACATCGCATTTACTTTATATACATAGATACATCCCAAGATCCTTTGCTTAAATGGTTGTGGCCTTTACATTATTTAAAAGAAAGATAATAAACTCATTTTTTCTAATATTTTGATTTTAAAAATGCAATCTTTTTTTTTATAATATAAGGTGTTTTAGTCCAAAGAAAATGTAAATTAGTATGTAGGATATAGTATGTGGCTGTATTTGTAAGTTGTGTTTCATTTAAATATAGTTATTTTAATATTAAAGTCAGAATAAAGAAAATATTACACTGAATTTATCAAAATTATCTTATTTATGAGACTGAAAATTTGGATTATAATTATTGAACTAATTTCATTATACCAGATAAAAATTGTCATTACGATTTGTGTACTATATATATGTTTTTACACAACTGTTTTATACATTTATATAATTCATACTTTGTATACTTAAATGCCAAACTTCTACTTAGAAAACATAGGATAGGTTAAGTGTGTTTTGAAAAGTTATTCGATTTATATATTGACTAATATTTATAAATATATTTATACATGAGTCAAAACTGCCAAAAAAAATAGCACACTTTTGCCAAAAATGGATAATCAAAAAAACAACATTTCTGAAATGCAAGGGTTCATTCAATAGACATTTTTTGACTATAGTCTTTGTATGTTTCAAACTGCAGTACTCAAGAAAATTTTACTGGGTTATCATGATGTTTAATTGTATATAAACTAATATTCTAATTATGTTGCAATATATTGGTGTTGACATGCTCATAATGTTGTAGTGATTAAAATACGTGTTGTATTTAGTATCGATGTGTCATTTTGTTCTATTCTTGTTTTGTTTCAAAATTTTTAAATGTTTGTGCACATCAAATATAAAGGAACCAGAATTTGCATTTATGACGTGACAGCCATGTGCTAATTAGCTTTTTGGCATCATTGGCAATGTTCATCTAAGTTTAAAGTTTATACTTAAACAATTTTAAGCATAGTTAATTTATTCGATTTGTATTACATTGTTTTTAATTATATATTAATGTATTGTATATATTATATTTTGATTTAAAATTAAGTTACTCTTTAAATTAAAATGTTTTAATTATTTATATTATTATTTGATTGATTATTTATGATGTTTCAAATTTTATTTTAAATGGTTTTTATAATGATAGGGATAAAAACATATTTATGAGAAAATACATGTAAGCACAATTCTTCTATTTTATTCTCTGCTTCGAATGCTTATTCAACTATCATATAATATGTGATGATTTGTACTTATTCAATTTTGTATATTAAAGAACAAATAAAGAATGGTGAAAACGATTTTGTTTTATTTTGTTAAAAGCATATTTCATAGTCTATTTATGAGCAAAAGCTGTTTTTAGCCAGTGTAGTTTTAAAAATTGGTTATGAGTAAATATCACTCAATTTTTCCACAATTTTTTTTCTTAACAAATCCAAGGGCCCAAGTGCGGATCCAGGATTTTTTTCTGGGGGAGCACAACGGGCAGGCGGGCAAAAAAATCAACAATAACTTGTAGTATTTATACAAATGTTTCAAAGGTTTATTAAAATATCTAAACAATAGTTTCACTCACGTAATTTCTGTTATTTTATTCAGATATTTCAACAACTATCATCACACGATTTGCCTATAAGTATGTACTGTAATGGATTCTCCACAGTACACAAAAAACCGTCTGGGGGAGGCACATGCCCCCCTGGATCCGCCTATGCAAGTGCCACTATATATTTTTTCTTTATAGCCTGTATGGTTATTAGGTATAGAGGGTAGTAAGTAGTACCTAAAACAGTAAATGAGCAGATGAATGATTGTATAAAATTATTTATCTGGGACTTGTAATTACTTTAAACAGTTTCATTGAAGATGAAATAAAGGCTGTGCTAAACTTTAGTAAAGCTTTTTTCTATATTTTTTTCATTTAGATGCACATATAACTCTTTAGGTTATCCATCAATTTTGTCAAAACTTTGCAGATTTTCATAGTAGTAGAAGTATAGTCTTATTATAGAGGTATGTATTTAAGAAGTTGGGCTGGAGATGCAGGCAATGAGATTTGCTTATGACAAAATGACTTTAATGGTTTATGATTTATTAAGTTGACTTCCTAACCAAGGCACTTCAATAAATTTTGATTATACTCGGTCTGTTTTGCAGAAAATATTCTTATTATTATTATGTGGTTTTTTTTTAATTTAAAGTATTTTAATCTTACTAACTGCACTGACAGTATAGAATATTTTGAGCGTTGTCTAAATGTTGTCCTTGAAGTGATAAATAAAAAACAATTAAGATTATACAAAATAAATTTATATTACCACAGACTTTTATTTAGTCTGTTAGCGGCCAAAGATGGAACTTATGGGATCTAAGACCCTCCAGGGGCTCATCCAACCTCTATAAATTGGTTTCCAAAATAAGGGGGATAAATTTGGCGGTTGAGCATAATTTAGGACAAATTAGCTCCCTGCACAACCATTGTCATTGAAGCAGTCCCCTCTCTACCATGTACTGAATGTACTGAACCCCAGACCCATTCACTGGTTGTAGTAGTACAGGGTTTTTTTATGTTACAATTCTTTCTGTTGATTTCACATCCTAAACCTCCAATGCTCTATCTATATTTTTTTCTGCCAGCAATAATATAAATTCCTACTGGGCAATAATACCTAAAGATGAAGTTGTCTATTGGTGCTCACAGTAGCACTGTTGACTGGACAGAGATTAATGAAGGAGTTATTCAGTTTGTAGACTTTTTAGATTTATTTCAACATCTTGGAGGTTTTTATTTAAAGAATGTGGAACAAATGTACTGTAAAACTACTTAGGCTAATGGCAAAATGTTATATTTTATTTCTCAAGCCATAATTTTCTTGTGTTTTGTTTAAGAAAGTTGAGGGTTCTTTTGAGATTAAAATAAAATTGGCAGAAAAAGTTGTATGAAATTTGGGGTTCTCCAACAAAGAGTGTGCAAATTTTTGGTTCTAGTCAATAAAAGTATATAGAATTCCAGAATACAAAGCTTCTTGATTAAATAAAACAAACCTTAATCATCTATATAATCAATCATAAATCAAATATATTAAAAACTATCAGTTAATTAACTTAAACAACTTAAAAATTGATTCTCTTCAAAACAAAAATATTTAAAAGTTATAAAAATTAATAAAAAAGTAAAATTATGAAAAAGAATATGGTTTAATATAGGCTCGATGCTGATCTCTCCTACAAGCTTCCTACACAGAACACCACCCATACCCAATTCCACTTGATCACTCTTAACACTAATATGAATTCATGTTCATGATATTCAATATGATATCATTATTTAAAATTTGAATTTTTTTTTTTTGTAATTTTTGCAGATTTTGATGGCTGTGTTGCTCAATAGCTCATCTAAATTTAAAAAAGTAAACAAGTTGGAAATTAAGCGTTTTTAAACATTGCATATAATTCTAATTTTTGTATTAAATGCTCAGGGAGCAGCTATTATCAGAAAAATTAAAAAAAGAATTCGAAAGAACACTAAGTTCCAAATTATTAAACTTTTAAAATATAAAATTTTCATTAAGGAGCCCTATTTTGAAGTAATAAAATAAAAATGTTGGAATGAATGAAATAATTTAGTGACACAAAACTATATTGACAAAATAGACATTTTTGATATATGTAGGTAAACTATTTTTCATGTCCTATTTTAGGATATCTTCTTAGATATTAGAAAGGTCTTATTTCTAGGTTGTTACGATACAGATTTTTTGTTTTCACTCATAAATCACTATTTCTTTGATTCCTGAAAAATGGTATTTTTGTAGACCCATTTTTGTATCACTAAGGCAAAAACTATCCTCACAACTAATATTTACCTCCATTGAATTATAACCATCTGGGGTATAATAAAAGTTGAATTAAGCAAAGTTGTATATATTTTTTATTTCAACAGGGCTACAAAATGTGAAATTCATTAAGTATATTATATAGTACCCCACTGACACATTACACAGTTTGTTTTAGATAAATGATCTACAAGAGATGTAGGATATGTGACAAGGGTTGTAGATCTTCAGTAGCTGATGGTGTAATCTGATCATTGATAAGTGTGACTGATGGATTGAATTAGTCAGGGGGTGCAGTCAAAGATAACACAAAATAAGTTTTGCTTGTTTTGTGTTATCCTTGACTGCAGCCCCTGACCAATTCAATCCATCGTTAGAATTATCCAGTCAACTATTTTCCACTCAAAGATAAATGCTACTGTTAAAGTCATAATAGTTTTTAAGTTTATGTAAAGTTTATCATTAAGCTAAACATAACTTTTGGAAGTTTAACAATAAAAATTTTTAAATATTTTATTTGAAAAGAAAAGATATGAGCAGGACTGGGACACGAACCTGGGTCTCCCACCCGGGTTATAATATTCAGATAAAATATTAAAAAAATTATATCATATAACAATAAAATAAATTATTTAACAAAATAATATAATATATATAATATATTAATATAATCATAATAAATATAATAATAAATAAATTATTTAAAAGTTTAATTTATTTTATTTTTATATGATATAATTTTTTTAATATTTTATTTGAAAAGAAAAGATATGGCCAGGACCGGGACTCGAACCCGGGACCTTCACCTCTCTGTGGTGACACCTCAACCATTTCGGCCGTCCTGGCTTCGCTTCACGGCCAGTCAACTAAAGTCAACTAGATCCAAAATAAAGTCAACTATATCCAAAATAAAGTAATGTTCAATTAACATTCCCTCGTGTATACATCGCAAAGTGTGAGAACACAGAGATGTAGGATCAAGTGAAAAGAGGGGATATGGCTGGCCGTGAAGCGAAGCCACGATGGCCGAGATGGTTGAGGCGTCACCACGGAGAGGTGAAGGTCCAGAGTTCGAGTCCCGGTCCTGGCCATATCTTTTCTTTTCAAATAAAATATTTAAATATAAGTTTAACTTGGTTTGGTTGATGGAATTTTCCCATCAGTTATAAGTGGAAAATTATAATTTTGCCTATTTTCCAGGTTTTCATTGCATTTAGTTAATTATTTAGAATTTGTATAGATGAATGAATTAACAAGAAAATCTGGCTTACTGACAATGACTAAATGATTAAGCTGTAGAAGAACAAATCAAAGATATGCATTGAAAACCAAATTTAATGCTCAACAAATTTAATTTGTCAGATTATTCTTACAGAACAGCTGTTACAATGATACAAGGGTTCATCAGACAACTTATATGAAAAGTTGTAGTTGGAATATCTGTTTTAATCATATTACTGAGCTAAATTTATAATGTTAAATATTTATTCAACATAAAATTTAATTCCCTTTATTTTTGAAATGTAAAATTTTTCTCTAGGATGTAAGGAGATAAAAACAATAACCAAAAAAAATAAATAAAATGAGTTATTTTATTGGTTGCCATTGTCTAAGCTCAAAGCTTCATGGCAGCAGTCATTTGTTAGTTTTTCTTCAAGGACGAAATTCAATACGGGTAAAACAAAGCAGTATCGTGTAAGAGTTTTCTGCAAAAGCTTATGTACTGTAATTACTACCATAAAGATAGGCTAAGACCAAGTGATAAAAGGATATCATTTCACCTCTCCGTACCTTACCAATTTGAAGTAAGATAAGATTGTTTAATTTTTATATAAAAAAAAAGAAATAAAAGAGATACAATGAAATATGTAAACTAAATCCAATTAAGAACATAGTAAAGTCAAATAACAATCTTGCATTCTGGATATCTCATTCTGATCCATAAATTCGAACTTTTTTCTTTTTAACAGGTTCAGTTCTTGCATTAAGCATAGTAGGTGTTAATGGGCCTGCTGGCGGCATGGGCACATTTTAGCAAACACTCTTGACATTAATATTTATATGAAATTTTTTCCCTTTATTACAATCCATCAATAGTAAGTTCCAGACCTCAATATATGAGACATCTCATTCCAAACTCGGTTAATTCAATTTTTTTCATAACTTTATTTTTTTCAATTAATGAAAATATTGGCTGACATCTTTCTACTGCCAGAAGCACACAGATCCAAGCCTTAGGAGAAATTAAATTCTTCGAGCTTTCAAAAATGGATTTAACTAGGTTTGGAATGAGACCCCTCATATAAAAACCAATAAATAATCTCAAAGTTTTAATTCAGATAACAAGACAAGAAAGCTGCAGTAAGTTAACAATTGGTTACTCAGTAATAGAAATTATTTGACTCTAATGATGTAAAAATTGATATAATTATGTTCGATGACCTAAATAGTAGTAACGAAAGTAGTAATTCTAGTTAACCAAAAATTAGAATTAAAAAAAATATTTCAATGCATTTCCTTCCTCTTCTTTGTTTTTTATTAAAATATGCTTGCATTTGCTTTGAGGAATTATAAAATATGTGATGTCAAATTTCAATCTGTTCCCCAGTTGCATCCAATGTCTTTTTTATAAATTACAAGTATTGTTTAAAAATCCTTTGTTTTTATTTTAAAATATTTGGACAACTATTGAATTACTTTAGAAAAACTTTGCAACATTGATCAATTAAATTCTCTTTAATATATGGCAGAGAACATTTCAAATAACAAAGATTTATTTGTGGTGATTTTAGAAGAAAAAATATCAACCAAATCATTTTTTGAGAAACTGAAACCAAAAATGGATTATAAGTTCCTGAATTCAGATCAATTTTGGTTGGACACTGTTACAATAATTCAAGAAGTAATAACAATTATTCAATCCAACATAAATCATGTAATTGATATGGCCTTTATTGGTCATCCAACTAGAATTTTAAATATGATGAAACAATGGCATCGCTATCATAAACTGCATCCCAAAATTAATTATGCTTAGATAGGCAATTTCATCACTACCTGGCTGGCAGCAAGATGGAGAATAAGAGTTGGGCTCAAAAGTTCACAAAAGACCCATAATGATTAATTAAATCTCTGTATAATCTTACTAATATTATAAATGTGAAAGTTTGTATGTTTGTCTCTCTTTCACGCAAAAACTACTGAACGGATTTGGATGAAACTTTACAGTAATATAGGTTATACATCAGAATAACACATGGGCTGTAGCAAGCGTGGATTTAGGGGGGTGCACGGGGGCACGTGCCCCTCCCGACCCCCGACAGTTTTAGAGGTACTGTGGAGAATCCATTATATTACATAATTAAAAGCAAATCAGGAATTTAGCATCTTGAAATTTGCAGATAGGTCCTTTGTATGATTTAAGAAAGAAGTTTGGATAATTCCACCCTTATTATAATAAGGGTTCAAAGGTTGTATGGAATCCGTCAGTTTTGAAGTTAGACATCTGAAATTTTGTACGAGTAACCTATAGTGAAAAAAATTAAATTATTTAAATAATTAAATTATTTATTATTTTAAATTATTGTTAAAAAGCACTGTCAAAAAACTTTATGCGGTAGTCCAAATTCTATGCGAGCGAAGCCGCGGGCAAAAGCTAGTAAGAATATATAAAGCAAATTTGTTGTCTATAACCATAAATAATCAGCTGGTTCTAAGTACTGTATAGCTGGTGCAGTGAAAGGATGACCCTAAAATGACACATTATTGATCATTAAATATAAATAGTTATATAGTCCTGACAAAGTAATGTTCAATGAACATTCTTCCCCGTGTATACATTGCAAAAATTGCGAGAACACGGGGATATAGGATCGGTGAAGAGAAGGGATTTGTCTGACTTAAATATGACCCCTGGTAGCTCAGTGGTTTAGAGCATTGCACCAGAGATGCAGACAACCCGGGTCCGAATCCTGGCCAGGACAAACCTTTTCTCTTCAAAACAAAAATATTTAAAAATAATAACCATCAAAATAACAATTAATAAAAATAAATTATAAATAGTTATTATTCAGAAAGCTATACACTCTGTTTGGCAGATTTTTTTTATAAAATATTTTATAGAAAAGAAAAAAATATTTTATGAATTGGAAATAGAAATTAATAAAGAAAAAATAATGGCTACAATTTAAAAAAAAAACTTTATGTGAGTACTTCTAACTGCTGAACATTAGAAGACCGATATGTTAGTATAAAACTTTATTTTAATTTCAGTAATCTGCAGAACTAAATATTCTGTGAATCGAAGCATAATGAGGGTTAAAAAAAAAAATATAAAAAGAAAGATAAAGAATTCAGTCAGACATGAATTGACGAATAACATGATTTAATAAACCAATTTGGAAACAATTATGGTACAAAAAATATACTTTTATACATTTCTCTGATTTGTTATTTACTAAACAACAAATTATAATAATTCATAAATTCACTAAAATTGTTCGTAAATTTCTAAAATATTTTTTTAAAATAACATTTAAAATACAATTGTATTTATGTATATATATATATTTATGTATATATTTATATATGTATACATATAACTAAAGCTAAAATTATAATGACTACTCGTTGTATAATTACATTAAATAATAGTAGATAAATAAATGATCATGACACAGAATCAGCTTTTGTACATACTGGACGGAATGTTTAACATTCGATTATAATTATAACTTTAACTTTTATAAACATAAAGATTTGCTCACTATATAATAAATAGTTTTAGATTTCTAAAGGCTCCTAATAAAATTGGATCTGACTTGCACATAATTACAGGTGATAAAGTGAGTCATATAAGTACACTTTAGAAAATGACAATTATTCCTAGGCTGATGACTATTACATATACAATATTTAAAGCTAGTCCGCTGAGCAGAAAACATACAGCACTGAATCTGATTACCTTCCTCCATCAAATATATTACTGCTGCTAGTGGTCCGATGGTATTCTCTCTGAAAAAAAATTAAGCATGCATACATTATAGGCATAGCTGTTTAAATGAAATACTGAACTAACGTGCAACAAAATTACATAAGCATTTTTAAATAAAAAATTTACATGAAAAATCACATCAAACATACATCTAAAAAAGTAATTAATTTACTGATATCACAAAAAGCATAAATAGCCTTTATTATTGTTCATTAGAGAATTATTCAAAATTTGTTTATTTCAGTTGATATTGTTTAGTTCAGAATTTAGTCTTTATCAAATTTTATGAACTAGTTAATTCATAATGTATCTAAATAAAACTCTTATCTAGATGAGAAAAATGTATGATAAAATCACAAAAGAGGATGTTTTAGTCATTTAGTAAAACCACTGAACACTTCAGTTGTAGCTTGATATAAAAGGAATCTTTACATATTCATAAATATATAGCCATTCACCAATATATATGGTTCTAATAAGTTGAAAATTATAGCTACATAGATTGGGGAATATCACTTTTGAGGCTTCAAGATTTCATTTTAGTTAATTATTACTCAATTTCTTTCACTGTCTCTCATCAATGGTTTTTAAGTCTTATTTTCTCAAACATTACTAAAAATTACAGGAGGGGAAATTAAACCTTTGAAAAAAATATGTATAACTATTGGCCATAAAAAAAAAAATTGTATTTCTATAAAAATATATAAATATTTTTCTCAGTTTTCCCAAAAGTATGTTTTTAATACCAGTTAAAACTTATTAATTTTAAATAAAAGTAAAATAATAAGGATGACCAAAAACAGGTCACATATTTCCTCTAAATATTCAAATAATTTAAATATTCATACTAAATATTCTTTAAGAATAGGAATAGTCCTATGTAATATTATAAAGTATAAAATACTTACGCCTATGCAAAGCCATGTACTGTCGAATTAACCTAGCAATCTCATGAGCTTGATCAGTCTGAAGCCTTGCCACACGCTGTTGGAATAGGTTGCCTACCTTCAGTTCTACATACATTATTCCACTCTCAGCCCTAACTTTTCTGGTTGATATTACTTCTGAATAGGGTACTGTAGAAAGTGTTTCCTATGGAGGACATTAAAGAATAAAACTTAATTAGTGTACATGGTAACCATACTTATGAAAATGTGCACGTTAAAACTAGAAATTTATATATTTATAAATAAATATAAATTTATTTCAGAATGAATAAATATAAAATTTATATCAGAAAATATTTTTTTAAATTAAAAATAATAAATAACTTCTTCAACTTTAATGATGGTTACAAATCTTTTTGAAAATTTATTTTATAAAGCTCTGTTACTTTACAAATATTAATCATTCGTTCAATATTGATACTTAGCATCTAAAAATTTCTTAAAATCTAAAATATCATAGAAACTTATATTGAACATTACACCGATACAAATGCAAAGTATTGAAAGTGAAAAAACTATTACAAGGTTCATTGGAGTACTACCATTGGACAGTTTATCTACTTACTTTTATCTCATACAATTATATATCTTTCATTATATTCACTCGATGCATTACTATTATACAGTTGTAAATTTCATTAGATAAATTTTTTAAAAAAGAGTCATTCAAAATCAGTGCGTAATCATCAAACGTAGTTTATCTATGTAATTATTCGTAGATTTGAGCTTTATAGATGTCTCTATAAAAACTTTATATCAATTATTAATTCTAAGATATTAGGAAATAATATATATATATATATATATATAATATTTGGTATGTGTAGCAGTCACTATTGATCAAAACAAATAATGTGTTTTTTTTTAATTGGATACTTTGCGTTTGTATCGACGGTATGGATTCTTCTTTTACCTCGAAATGATAAAATGACAAATAAAATGCAATAAACAATAAAAAAATAAAATAAAAAATATATATTTTCAGTAGCTGATATAAAGCAGTAATGTCATATTTTATAATAAACATTCTTACATGTGTCACCAAGTGTAAGAAATGTACTCCTGATCGATTCAGAGCCAAAATCTGCTGGTCTCCACTTCTCTTTACAGCGAAGAAACTTGATCCAAACAGAGGCCACTTACTCAAGATTTCTGAAAACAATAAATATGCATGCTGTTTCATTTGAAATATACAATTTAAGAGAAGCATTCTTGGTGTATGTAAGAACAATTTTGCAATCAGCAAACAAAATATTGAAGTTTGAGATTTGTTAATTCTTTCATTATAATATGTAATTATTTTTAAAAATAAAGCCATCATAAACAATTGGTACAATGAGCCAATAAAATAGAATATTTATTTTTACACAATAATTTCAATATAAAATACCTAAAAGACTGGCTTTAGCATCTATCGATGTCATAGCTTGGACGCCAGATGTCCACGCTGCACTGACCATCTGAACCCACTCCCCAGGTCTCATATCACGGTAACCAAGGACAGTCTTTGGAAGGAGGAATTTAGTTTCCTTAGTTCCGGGTGGATGGGTCATATCTGCAGCTCTGTGCAACAATGCTCCAATTTTAGCCATCTCGAACTGTAAATGATATAAACATATAAATTAAATAACAAAATAAGCAGGCGCATAGATTTATATTATGTTTTCATAAGCAACTTTAACAGTTATTCATTCTATTAAATGGGATACTTATTTATTATATAAAAATAATCACTAATTAAATGAATAAGGTAATGGTTATGTATGCCATTCAGAGAGTAATAGTTGTTGTTTTTTTAATTAAATGTGCTAAAAAAAATACTAAAACATTCAGAAAAATTAAAGTTATACTGTATTATAAAGAATAATTATAAGCTATTGTTAAGAATAATTTATATTTTGAAATAGGGTTCAAATAGGCGACAAAAATAGGGTTCAAAATGGTCAATAATTTTGTAGAAATAAACATTTGTTATGAAATAAAATAATCATTAAGTCAAAAGTTTTTATTAATAGAATAAATGTGGGATGAATGTGATTCAATCATTCCTTAATCAATTAATGATAAGATTTTTAATTTTCTTTTAGTTAGATAAATAATGTTTATTTAACATTAAAATAAAAGAGTGGATTTAAACTCACGATGACTTCTTGAGAGATGTGTTCATTAGGAGTGACTAAGAGTAACCCTTCAAGATAATCAGGAGCGATTTGATTGAATAGAACTTGCACATACAGCTGATTCTCCAACCTCAAAGGAAAGTGCCATACTGATCGGCAGAATATGAGATAGAACACCTAGAGAGTCATTCATGGCATATATTATTCAATAGAAAAAAAATGGATCATTATAAGTAACAATCATTCCAACCTGCTGTGCTTTGAGCAACTCAGTTGTCACATCTAGTATATATTCTTCCCTGGCCAGCGGCATTGTGAAGGTATCTCCCTCAACGATACAGTACAGAGAGTATTCCATTACTTCTATAGGGTCTTCAACTCCGATCAGGGTGCACATCTCTTGAACAACATCCTGTACGACAGTTGTTGACTTTGTGTGTACCACCTAAAATTTTGTAGTATTAAAAAATAGATTAAAAGTAATAAAAATATTTAAAAGGGTAAATAATAATATACAACTAAAAATCATTTATGCAGGGGCAGAATATGCCATCACATTTAGTGGCTGCATAGGGCTTCAGTTCAAATGCTTGCTAATTATTTATAAATTCTGTCTATCAATTAATTTTTTTTACTATTTAAAAATAGTTAATAACAAAATTTTACTATTTAAAAATACTTGACTGATTTTTTGTTTGTCAACTTAGATAACTGCTATATTGCACACTGCCTATATCTGAAGGTATATCTAATTACAAATATTTAGAATGTTATTGAGAGATAGCCTCTCATTACAAGTTTCATTTCTAAATAATTACTTTCTTAATTAGAAATAGTAATTTAATTATTTTAATTACTCTTTTTATTTGTATTGGATAATTTCAAGTTACACAAAGAAAACACTTATAAATATTTACTGAGTAGGCCTATAATGCCACTGAAATATATCATAAAGATTTATAATTATGAAGTGACCACTCCTCTATTATTTATATATACTTGAATTATAAAATAACACAACTATTTTATTTTTAACCTAATACTAACTCCAAGAGACAATAGGTTGTTAAGACATGGAAACAAGTGATGTATCGTTTTTTACTACCTTGAAATAATATAAAACCACAAGTTTTTTACTTTTAATTCTTACTCAAAATAATTAATGAGTTACACTAACAAATTTTAAGGCTTTGAAAAAACTATTCAAACAATAAAAAATCATTTTACCGTTTCACTGCCTCCTGGTAGCCTATACATTTGTCTTTTTGAATTTCTACCAGCACTAACTGCAGTAACTTCTTCAACAGAAGGCACATTTTTCCTTCCTCCATATTTCAGTGTTTTACGAAGATTTTGTAAACATACACTGGCAGTTCCTGTAAATAGAAATAATCACAAGTAGAGATTATTAATTAAAACGAGTCATAACCAAATCTTCTGACATCCGTACATTTTTTTAAAATTACAACACTATAAAATTTAAAATGATCTTATTCATTAAAACCACTATAAATAAAGTTTTAAAAATCAAAATATGTCCCCATTCAAAAGGTTTAAGTTTGTAGTCTGATTACAAAGTTGAAGAAGTCATTCCTCATTGTACTTTATATCCTTTAATTTCTGATAATGTTATTAGAGAAATTTCAAATAAAAGTAAGTTTTAAATGTTAAAATTAAAATTTAACAAAGTTGAATGAGAAGTATATATACAAATAACTGCTAAGTAATACAAAAGAAATGAATGACTGGCTTTAAGATTGTATTTTGAAGGCAAAAAGAAATTTGATAATAAACTGATTTTAGAATGAATTGAGGAATAAAAGGATATGAACTTTTAAGTCAGAAGCATTCTGATAGATTACTTTTTGAAATGTTGAAATGGTATTTTAAATCTCTCCAGTTTCTGGCTTCTGTGTTATGTTTATAGGATGAATTATTACCAAGGTAAATATTCTTTTTATTAGTTGTTTTAAGTTAGAGGAATCGAATCACTCTTGCTTTCAATATAGAATCCAAACCCCCAAAAAACTAACTTATTAAGATAAATGAAGTAACTTCAATAATATAACCACATTTTGTTACTTTTTACAAAATACAATCAAATTACCATGATGAGCTCTCCTCTTGTCATATGCAGCTGTTTCAAGATATTTTATTAGGTAAGGCTTGAGGGTATCTGAACATGTAAAGTAAGCTGCTACGATACTCAGCAACCTCCAACCTCTCTGGCAGGAGTCACGCTTGTTTGAGGTTGTTTGCTTCATGAGTTGGCAATAAACTTCATCTCTCAAAGCCACGTGTTTATGGCAGTGCTAATGACAAAATTAAATATTAAGAATAAAAATATTATAAAAAAAAACTGTGACAGCTAATTAATCCAAGAAGAGTAGGAATTAATATAAAAATAATTAAAAGAGGTGTTACACTCAAATATTGAAATATTAAAGATAACTTTTATCTTTTATTTAATTTTTTAATAAGAGGTAAGGGTAATTAATATGAAATGCTTAATATTCTATAACTCTTATTATTGCAATTCATCAAAGATAGCCCCAATTCAAAATTTCAGGTTTTAAGTTTCGGTACTAAGATACTACATTTTATTTTAATAAGAAACAAAACCATAACATGATATTATCTAATAATTTTCTATTATAAACAATAAACTAACTTTTGAGCTTTTCTTGAACAATAATTTAATTAAATGTTTTCAACAGTAAATTAATTTAAGAATTAAAAAAAATTAAACAAGGTTTACATCATTAGTTATGATTTCAAAGGGTATTAAATTTTTTTCTTGGTCAATCGCATAGGTTCATTATTGAAACTAACAGAACATAATGGTACTAATATTCTAAGTTATTTTTATAGTTTGGCTCTTATACTTTTATTCTCAAACTTAATTTGAAATAAAATTCATTGAAAATAATTCAAATAATACTACTTAGAAAAAAAATTACGAAATAAAAAATATTAACACGTAAAAATCAGATCAATCAGATTAATTGGAAATAGAAACAACAAAACAAAACAAAAAATAAACATAAATCTGAGTCAAAATTGAATCATACCATTAGGATCGTATAAACACATTTGACTTCAGTCAGATCTGGTGTTGTAGGGAGATCACCCATATATCTCATGGCACATTCAAAACATTCAACTGCAAGTTGGTTTAATTCAGGATTCAATTTGAGCAAAGATTCAGTAATTGGTGTGCCTGTGTACTTCACCAAGTCCACCTAAAAATATGATCATTGTTAGATTTGTACAAATTCTAAAATTTAAAAAGAATAATACAAACTTTATAACGAAATAAGTCTAATTGTTGGCTTTACAAAGATTTTAGAACTAAATCTCACCTGTTCTTTCCAAGTCCAGTCTCCTTTCTTAATTCCCTGTACAACTTTCAATGATCCGGTAATATTCCCATCAGGTGCTTTGAGCATCTCAAATTTTTCAGGACTCTTTCTGAAATGATGGATCGCAAACTGGAGGAGTGAATGTTTTCCATCATCGGCAACCTTTAATAAAATTGTAGAAAGTATTAGAAACATGTTTTTGTCTAATATAAATCGTATAAATCATTTAACTTAATTATAAATAGAATAATCTAATATAATTGATGTGTTTTATTTTTTTAAATAACACTGACATTTCCTGATTATGAAATAATAATAATTTACTTACTGTTGGTTGTTGATTGTGGGTAACAGCCGCTGGAGTAATTAGCCTTATGTCTTGCTGCCAGCCTTAAAATAATAATAAAAAGTATTTAAATACTTGTTTATGTATGTTTGCTTAATTAATATAGTAAAAATTTAAATATAAATATTCAAAGTAAAAAAATTCATGACTCCATTTTTTGCAGAGCTAATAAATTTCAATTATTTTGTTTTTATTGTACATACTATCTTTTGATCATTTCTTAGGAACTTAGAGCTTTCAGTTTTTATTATTATTTAGTATTTATTAATAATCCCAGCGGGAATTTGCAATGTCATAGCTGGGATTGTTTAAGGTAATTTAATTTTGTGTTATAAAATTTAATTTATGATGATTGGCTTTTAAAATAAATCTCAACGTTTCTACCTTTTCTTTGGAATCAGATCTAGGTATAGGCAAAGGGAGCACTTGGTCCGGGCAGAATTTATAGAGCAGCATCTCTATTTAGACCTTAATTCAGTGAGTAAAATGAGTTAGCGTTATAAGATGACTCAGACTTATTTAGAAATACATTGCTTAAAATACATTTGACGACTTTTTTTGACATTTACATACGTTTGACGATAAAGAGCACAAATGAAAGAATAAGCGCCATAATGAATTTTGTACCCACCATTCCTTGCCATGCCTGCTTAGAATAGTGTTTTAACAAGTAAATTATCCAAGTTACTTTACCTGGTGTCGGGTATCAATAGCTATTTTTTATTTATTTTATTTTATTATTGTTTTTTCAATTTATTTCCAAACGAATATTTTATTCAACGCCAAGGCATTAATAAACAGATTTTGGATATTCTTCAATGTTGGTATACCAACAGCCAAGCGAGAGTAGTTCTGGACTTAAATGGAGAGGATTTTCCAATCGAAAGAGGGATTCGTCAGGGCGATCCTTTATCACCCGATCTATTCAACGCGGTCTTGGAAGATGTTTTCAGAAACCTTCACTGGGAGAATTTTGGGATAGACATTAATGGTAACAAACTGTCAAATCTGAGATTCGCCGATGATGTACTTCTCATTTCACACTCACCATCTGAACTGAAGAAAATGCTAGAAGAGCTAGTCCTAGTAGGAAATGAGGCTGGGCTGGAGATAAATTTTAACAAATCAGTCCTAATGACAAATGCCGAAGAAGAAGAAATATTTCTCGGTACCAGCAATCTCCAATGGGTTAAAGAAACAATATACCTAGGGCAACTCATATCATTTGCAGATAAATCCAAGAAAGAGGTGAATAGGAGAATTAAAATAAGATGGTCCAAATTTTGGTCACACAAAAATATTTTTAAAAGCAACATGGCCATACATCACAAGAGAAAAGTTTTCGATGCTTGCATCATTCCCTCTTTAACTTATGGATGCCAAACTTGGAGCCTAAATAATGATACATCTAAATCCCTAGCAATCACTCAGCGTGCAATGGAGCGAAGTATGTTAAAGAAAAGTAGAAGGGAGAAAATAAAGAAGACAGAACTACGGAAGCTGACTGGTACGCGCGATATTCTCAAGACAGTATCTGATCTTAAATGGCAGTGGGCTGGACACATTGCAAGAATGGCCCCAACACATTGGGCTAAGGCAACAACGGATTGGTATCCAATACACCGCACTAGGAGAAGAGGGAGACCAGCTACGAGATGGCGGGACGACATACAAAACTTCATAGGAGTATTATAGCACCGTTCGGCTTGGAACAGACGTAGCTGGGGTAAATTGGGAGAGGCTTATGCCCAAAGAAGGGCCTTTTTTCTTTTTTAAAAAAAACCTTGTAAATATAAAAACCATGTAAAAATTGTACATAGAAGAAAGAGGAAAAAATAAAGCTTATTATTATTATTATTTTATTCAAACGAATATTTTATTGCATTAAAAGCCAGATGTTTTTTGTTTGTTATATAATTCTAATAATAATAAAATTATTATTAAAAGGAAACAAAAGAATTCAGAGAGTAATTTTCAAAACACATGTTATATATTAAGTGTAATGTTGGAAAAAACAAAACAAGATCAGTCTCAAGACAGTTGTCCTGTGAGAAGGTCGCTTGCTACTCTACACTTGATTTTGTCACCACTCTCTCCATCTTCTTCATCTTAAATTTAGTCAACTCTCACCAGAAAAACTTCTCGCTATTTTTATCTAATTTTGGACTTACCAGTAAGAGACATTTAATTTTTTCTACTCATCATCATTTCGAATCATCAAGTCATCACTATCAAGACCTCAACACTTATCAAGAACTCAGTTCATTTCTCAGTTTTTTATTGATTCACAGACCAGTAATATTTTTTGTTTTATGATTCATCTCTCTTTAGTAAATAAGTTAATTTAATTTTTTATGTAAATAATTGTAGATAATAGCTTAGTGCATTTTCTTTTTTTCATAAATTTTTTATTAATTTTAAATAAGTTTCTTTCTATTTTCTTAGGTTTAGTTGAGCATATTAATATTTTTGTAATTGTTATTTTTCTATTTTTACATTATATATTTATCATTTACTCATTTTTGGATGTTTTTATTTGTATTTACTTGATGAATTTCTTTTCTTTCCTTTTATAGCTTCAATTATATGTAATTGGGGAAATTGTCACTAATCAAACCATCAGGTTTTTTATTTTTTTATAATTATTGGTCATTTTTTATGAGTTATAAATATTTTTATTTTTTAAAGAGAAAAGATAGGCCCTCGACCGGGATTTGAACCCGGAACCTTTGTCTCACCATGACATCGCTCTGCCAAATGAGCTATCCAAGGCCCCTCCTGGTTGAGGACAAACCTTCTCTCTCATAGATCCTAAAGCCCCAGCGTGCTCCCGCCATTTTAGCGATGAATACGCTAGAACGAAGTTCTTTGAACATTAATTTTAATTAGGATCTTATTGACTTACGTCATATTATTATTTATAATTTTTTTATAATTATTGGTCATTTTTTATGAGTTATAAATATTTTTATTTTTTAAAGAAAAAAGATAGGCCCTCGACCGGGATTTGAACCCGGAACCTTTGTCTCACCGTGACATCGCTCTGCCAAAAAATTTAAAATTTTAAAATTAAATTTTAAAAAATAAAAATATTTATAACTCATAAAAAATGACCAATAATTATAAAAAAATTATAAATAATAATATGACGTAAGTCAATAAGATCCTAATTAAAATTAATGTTCAAAGAACTTCGTTCTAGCATATTCATCGCTAAAATGGCAGAAGCACGCTGGGGCTTTAGGGTCTATGAGAGAGAAGGTTTGTCCTCGACCGGGAGGGGCCTTGGATAGCTCAATTGGCAGAGCAATGTCACGATGAGACAAAGGTTCCGGGTTCATATCCCGGTTCATATACCTATCTTTTCTCTTTAAAAAATAAAAATATTTATAACTCATAAAAAATTACCAATAATTATAAAAAAATTATAAATAATAATATGACGTAAGTCAATAAGATCCTAATTAAAATTAATGTTCAAAGAACTTCGTTCTAGCGTATTTATCGCTAAAATGGCGGGAGCACGCTGGGGCTTTAGGATCTATGAGAGAGAAGGTTTGTCCTCGACCGGGAGCGGCCTTGGATAGCTAAATTGGCAGAGCGATGTCACGTTGAGACAAAGGTTCCGGGTTCAAATCTCGGTCCAGGGCCTATCTTTTCTCTTTAAAAAATAAAAATATAAGGTTTTTATATTGAATTCACAACCGGCAAATTCGCTCGGATAGAAGGTTAGCGAATTATTATTATGAGCCCCTTCTTCCACACTTGGGATGCATTATTAGCGCAAGAAACTCAAAGAAAATACATAACTTTTAAGGGTTAACGATAAAGATTCATTTACCTTTGTGATCTACAGGCCTGGCTCTCTCTTCCTGTAACATAATATATATATATATTATTTTATAAATATATATCATATTTAAAAATATTAGTTGTATTTCTATTTCTATTAGTATATATTTCTTGATATTATTTAGTAATTTATAAAGTAAGAGAAACAATAATCTTACCATGATCCGAGCTTGATGTAACTCTCTGTTAATAGTCGTATTTGCTGTGCCTGCTGCTTCTCTTACAAAAGCATTAATTAAAATTTGCAGTTGTTTAGCTCGTTGTGTGTAAAGTGGAAACCTTTCACCAGAACTTAGCACTATATGCAATGAACCACCTCCTTTGCTTAGGCCGGTATCAGCTATCTCGTTCAACCTTTAAAAACAATCGGTCATTTCAAAACCACAATCTCAAACTGAAATATTTTGATAAATATAATTCATAGTACAATAACATTATCCACATTTGAAAAAATAAAAATAAAAATTTGTATTCTCTCAAGTTAAATTAAACAATTGTAAATTTTTCAAACTTTATGGGCATCTCTAAGACTAAAACTTGCTTTTGATTGATACCACAGGACATTTTCAATCACAAAACATTCAAAAATAAATTAATCCAATAATCCGATAATAAAGAAATAAGGAATAATATAATAATTCAACTAAATTTTCAAAACTAGTACATTACAATAAATACAATATTTCGTAAACTTAACTGTTTACCAACTTAACTGTTTGATGATTATGAGTCAAGTTTTAGTCATGAAGATAAATTCAGAGTGATGAAATATTGAATTTTCAAACAAAGTTCAGTTTTAAAAACTTAAGCCTTCTAGATAGCATCTTCAAAAAATATTCAAAAATACTATAAGCGTAAAATTTATTCATTACACTAACAACACAATAGTTTCACTGGTTGATTCAGTAAGTTGAATGTTTGAACAATGCAAATTTATAAAATAAAAACAGAATACTAACTTAATACTGTAAATAACTCGTAGGTAGTTGGCATCTAATCTGACAAGACGAATAGCAGCATGACTGACTGCAACCATCTGTGCGTCTGGGAATTGATGTCCTCCCTGTTTCAACAAAACACGTAAGAGTAAAAGGTTTAAGTTTTTATTGATGATATAGATAGTTAACTACAACACACACAATATGGTTATAATAAACATAACAATACTGATAAATATAACTACTTCTAAGATAGACCACTTTGCTTCGTTTTAGCCAAGCATTAAGTAATAAGTTGACACAGTGGGTATAGAATTACAAAAAAAGGAATCAATAGTTTTTATTTGAAAAAGCAGACATTGAAATATAGCAACAGATAGGGCTAATTCAATTTTCAGCATTATTTTCTCAGTTTGGATCTTGGTTAACAAAAATTGAAGAAAAAAAAATTAAAATTTTTAAAAACTAACTCTTTTATAATTGTTTAAGATTTTAATTATCAAAATCAGCTATAAGTTAGATAATATAATCCATAAATGTATTTAAATGATAATATAATTATATACGATTACATTTGTGTTTATTACAAAGTTACTATGTCATTAATGCTATTAGTTAGTATCATTAATTCTTTTAAATGTGACGTCACTGCAGGACTTTCCAGTATACCTAAAAAACTATGATATGATTGTACAAAATGTGATTCTGAATAAAATTAAAATCTGTTTGTGCCACATCAAGTATTATTAAATTATTCATTATTACTTATTAACAATATATATGAAAGTGGATACAATCACTAATGAAATAATCTCGATAGATAGAATATTTGTTAACATGATTCCTATCGCTTCCTTAACACATTGGGGAAAATGAAAAGCAGTTTAAAAGTTCAAAGTACAGTATCACGTCCAGCTCATCAACTAAATCTAGAATTAACATAGTATGTCGATTGATAATGACTGTTAGAAACTAAGTTTGAATAGAATTAATTCATATTTAAATATTTGAGAACCAGAGTTTTGTTTGATATTTCATGCACCTCATCTAGTTTACTGCTTGAAGCCAAAATTGTATACATTAATTTCATTATTATACGTCATTTACATTAAAATGTAAAACTAATACTACAAATCAGATTTAAGAAGTTTTGTTTTTTATTTTAATATAATTTTTTATGAAAATATCATGTGGCCTTCAAATATCTTTAACTACCACTTTCACTTTTGATGTCCATGTAGTAACTAAAAAGGAAGTTGCTCAATTAGATCTTACATTCATCCCAAATACAAGATTTCAATTTCTTATCGCTAGTTGTTTTTAGTTAAATGCAACATGATAAAATTTATGTACATGTTTCACAACCAAAATACTCAAAATTTATTGTTCTGTTGAAATTCTAAGACTATTTTTTTTTTTATTACAATACATTTTTTTTGGTTTAAAAAGAAGTAACAATGTCAATTTTTAATAAGACTAAAATTATCTAATATGCCATCTTTAATAATTGAAAGAATAGAAAATCTTTATGAGCAGGAATGGTCAAAATCCAGCCACAAAATTATTATAAGACTATAACAACTTGAGTACAATGCATTTTGAGTGATGAGATATATAATCAAATGGAGATAATGACTGACTAACAGTTTCGGTCCAATAAATAATACATAAAAATTCATTAGGACTAGATGTCAAATTACATTACATGATTTAAAACTTACAGAAAGAGGAAATAGTCTTGAGAAATAAGTTAACCAATGCCTTGCCATATCAACAACAGCCCTTTTTGCATTAGCTTTATGCTGTCCTGTCTGGTAGTTTGTGAGTGTCACTCCGAATCTCTCCAGTAACTGTAAAATAAATAAATAATTCTTAAATGTTTAATATTATAGTTTATGTATTATATATATTTTTTTAAATTGCAGTTTAAAATATATTTTTCTCATGAAGTTCACTGAATGAAATAGATGAAAACATCCTTAAAGGAGGAAAAAAGTAAGGAAAATCAAATAATAGTTGTAACAGGTTGAGTCATGGTAAATATAGGATTTTTTTTTTCTTAACAGTAAGGATCAAGTGCAAGGTCAACTCTCTAAACTAGCAAAAAGAAATGAAATCAGCACTTCTTTGATGCATCTATCTCCTAAATCATTGCTACTATATATTTTTTATATTGCATATCTAAAGTTCTAATAGCAATTTAGATCATCAGTAGCCATTAAATTATCTGAAGTATAAGTGTAATAGCTACAAAAATAAATTTAATAATAATAACAAATTGATGTTTTAATTTTATTTTTTAAGTTGTAGTTTTTAAGTTAAAAAAATATAATTAAAATGTATATAACTATTAAAGTAGGTTTATTTAATTAAAATTAAAATTAAAGGTGTGGGGAACCAAATATATTTACAAATAACAATCATTGCAATTTAAGATTTATTATAATTTAATTGCAGGTTACTAAAATAATTAAATCCTAACTTCCAAAGAAAATCTCAACCTGAATCAATCACTACATTAAAGTATAATTATAAATTTATTATACTCTATAATAGTGTATTTTTTTTATAAAACAGTAACTACCAATAAAGCAATATCCTAAGCATACAAGGGTAATTATTCAAAGGCATATAATAAGATTTTCTCATTTATCTTAATTATGTACCCATATTATTTTTTGAGGGGTAAACACTAATAATACTGGGTTTTGATAAATACCTGAATCATATCTGATCTCTCTTCTTTGCTGATTCTTGGTGTTTGTTTTGTTAGACAATCTTTGACAACTTGACAGTAGATGAGATGCAGAACAAGGGGGTTGGAGACAGTCTCCTTTGGAGAGAAAACCTGCAAACCAATTTGATCATAGATATTTTTTATCAATCAGGTAATTCTAGCTTACAGCTAGGGTCCAGGTAAAAATTTCTCAACAAAAGATATGCTTTCCCCTTTCTAAATCAGACCAACAAGCATAGATGAAAGTGGAATTTCTCACCTCTTTCCTGATATTTAGCTTCCATACCACCCTGTTATAGGTAAAGTATGCTGCAGAAGGGGGTGAGTGAAGCTTTGTGTTTGTGTTGATCTCTGGTGGTGATGGCAGGATTGGCAGAGGTTCTACGGGCCCACCCAGAAATTCCCCACTCTCTTCAACTGTAATTTATTAAAAGTTTTCTTTATTAATATCAAGGATATATTATGGAAATTTTACTATTTAATATGACCAAATTATAATTAAAAATATTTTAATGCAAAATTTAACAAAAAACAAGATCTGTTTTTAATTAATTAAAAATGGCTTATTATTATTATGATTTTAACATTAAACATTTTTTGGGGGGATATGACCAAATATTTTTATAAATATCTTGAATTGTAAATTGTTTATGAAAATGGGGAAATAGAAATCAGCATCATAAAAATCTAAATTAATTTTTATCAGTATTTAGGTATTAAGCTTTTTTAATACATTGATAGTACTTCACAAAATGAAAAAAAAGAAGAATTTGAAATAAAGATTACAATATAAAAAATGATTAAAACTATAATAAAATAAAAATTGATAACTGTATTATCAATAGCTTCTCATATTTAATTAATTTATTAATTTAAATTAGTAAGAAGTTAGAAAAAAAACTGAAACAAGATAGTTTATAATTTAAAATTATAATAGTGTTCTTATAAATAATAATTTGTAAAAAATGGATGAATTGATTCAAAATTTGTCTTATATAAAGTTCTTTGAGTGAAATAAGTTTCAAAACTGATTGGCTAAACAAAATTATAATTTATCACTATAATTAGCTGATTAATTGACTTACTCTCTATTTGATCGGAATGTTGTGAATTGACTTGATTGTTGAACATTTGCTGATCTGTAAATATTTCTCTTCTGATTGGCTCTATTGGTGCTGGTGGTGCGGAATTGCTGAAATGTGACATGATTTTTGTAAGAGAACCCTTATATTTCTATGTTTTATTTATAATAAAAGATGTTTAGACAAAAAAATCTAAAACAACCCAATACACATGACTGAAGTAATAGGCATTGTTCTGGAGCATTGCTCAAGAACTTACCTGTGGCCATGTGAGTAAAGACTGCTAGTCCTGGATGGGGTGAGAGGGTGGGGAGCTACAGGAGGTGGTGGGGGCCGCCAGCCAGAACTCTTTTCCTGAAAGTAGTAATTATAATGTTCCTTTTTATTACAAATTAAACAATTCCCTTAATTAAAATCTAACTAAATATTTTTTTATTTTATATTAACAGAAATTTTCTAACCTGAGTTCTAATGTTGTTCTGAGTTACATCTGCCCTATCTTCCTTTGTTCGAGCATCCACACTGTCTACACTGCCCCAACGGCCAGCTGAATTAATAAAAAAATTAAATAAATAGATGAGACTCTTAAAGAATATCAATATAAAATTATCAGATAATTTATAAATAACACATATATAATCATTATGCTAAATTAATTCAAAAGTAAAATTTTAAAATATATTGTAATTTTTAGAAGTATGTCCCCAACAGAAAAACACTAAATTTATTATGTTACAAATGTTATGATTCTGTTTATTCGATGAGGCAAATCAATCCAAAGATGTTTTGTTTGATTTATGTATATGAAACTAAATGTTACTGATTTATGACCACTTTAAATCTATAAGATGATAATTTTAAATAAATAAAATACACTAAATTTATTTAATAGACAAATAACACTGAAATAAGAAGTAAAGAATATTACTTAAAAAAATCATATGTATATTTGATATATATATATATATAAAATACAAGACAATTATTAGTTTAAGAATTTGTGTTATGAAATAATGGTTTGAATAACATCAACTATACAATACCTAATTGGTGTTGTAATAAGTTTCTTCTGTCAGAATCCAGCTTTGCTGGAGGGTTCATATTAGGAAGAGGCGCAGGAGTTCTTGAACTAGTCGATCTTAATGAGTGATTGGCTGTAACCATTTCTAGTTTATGCTTCATTTCATTTGATATTCGCAGCTTACCCACACTTCCAGGAGAAGGCTTCGGAGCAGCAGCTTCAT
This sequence comes from Arma custos, assembly GCA_037127475.1. Lineage (NCBI taxonomy): Eukaryota > Metazoa > Arthropoda > Insecta > Hemiptera > Pentatomidae > Arma > Arma custos. Next base: position 100,497,515 of record CM073759.1, on the reverse strand, counting down.
GTGATCTGTTAAAGTTTAGTTTTTCAATTTAGAATAAATAATGGTATTTATATTATACCAATTAATAAATAAATATATGATTAAATATAGAATATTACTTGAATGAATTTGATGACTTTGAATTATTAACTTCAGGCTTTGAATTGTTTATGGGCGGAGAATCACTCATTTCAAATTCTTCCCACTCAATACCCTCAGGTTCATTAATCTCCTGGAATAATAAAAACACTTTTAATCATCTAACTGCACAACAGATTTGTTATGCATCTGATTCTTTCATTACCTAATGTTCACTAGAGCATGCACATATGGTCTTATGAACATAATGATAAAACAGAATTCATTTTGTTTTTATAGCAGATATAGAACTTCATAAATGTACTGCTTATGCTGGATTATTTTAAATTAATTTGTTTTGATTAATCTTAATAATTAGACTCTTCTCAGGATGGAATTTGTTTAATAATTATTGCCAACATCTGTATGCAATTATTTATATAAGCCGTAATCAAATTCTTTTCATGAATGGAATTATTTTTTTTTACAAGTACAATCAGAAAAAGTAACTTTAAATACTAACTTTAAAATGATAGGAAAGTAATGACAGATATAAAAAATTTTACTATCTATTATATTTTGTTACTCAAATGTGTTGTTTTGTAAAATCTAAAACAGATAGTTTAGGTTTGTTGATGTTAAGATATGCTAATTCGAATGAGTTATGATAATGTACACTTAAATAGCTCATTGTTTTATTTTCAAAGCCTTCTTAAGGAAAAAAATTAAACAAAAAATATTTAATAACCTTTACATGACAAAATATTATCTTAACAAGAAACAATGTAAAAATTGAATGTTTATTAGCTCTAATAACTCTTATTATAAGACACTAATAAGAATTATTACAACTACTAATATTTAATGCTTATTTCAAGTGTAAAATCTGATAATAATTAAAATTATTTTTGTCCTAAATCCCATATTATGATCTTGTATTCTTTGTAATTTTATGAAACGTATCAAAGTCAAGAACCCAGCAGTTCTGCTTGGTGAGCTCACACAATAGTAAGGAAGTCATTCTCTTTTTAGTGACCATATCATTCACTACTTTGGACTTTGATATTGTTTTGAAGAATAATCATTTCCTCTTATAGACATGAATTCTCAATTTTAATATAAAAGTAAAATGATATATTAAATTAACAATTGAGAAACACAAGTTATTTTCTTGAAATGTAAATTTGAAATGGCAATATACTAGGTACAACAAAAATAGCTGTAGCAATATAGAAACAGAACATTAACTGCAATAACTTAATTTATATTGATACTTGATCCGAAGTTTCAGGTATATTTAATTTTCTGTTTTAAATAAATAAAGTATTTTTATACATTATGAATCAGTCATTTTTAATACAAAAATGATATGCTCTGTAAAAAAAAAAGAAGTATTTTGACTACTAAAATGAGAGGATGAGAAGTCAACGGTACAAGTTACTTTATTTAAAGTTACTTGGCTTATTTAAAGGGTTTTAGGATTTTGGATGTTTTTTCAAAATTTAAGGAATATGCAACGAAGAACATAAATTGAGAAGAATTCTTAATTGCATGTTAGTAGATTTTAGTTGGTAATTTTAAGTATTACACTTCAATTGAGCTTTCTCGATAATGTAGTAATGAAAAAATAAAGCAACTTTAATCATAAATGATACTTGAAACATTCCAAAAGAAATTATTTCAAGCTATGCTTCCAGACTTGAGAAATAGAGTCATGCTCTAACAACCATGTTTAATAGCCCAACATAGTTAATCTATTTTTAAGTAATCAGATAAAGATGGAATTGAACTTCTGCATCCTTCGCAAATTTTTATTCATCAAACGTAGATTTCATAATGAAAAAAATTGAATTGTTTCAAATTTAATTCTGATGTTACAAACAACTAGTCACTCAATTTTATATTGTATTGTATTCTAACAATTGAAACTCGTGTACCTAATTACTTGATACAATAATTTGTATTAATAACCTTGGCTATATTTATTGACAAAATTATTTACTCTGCAATAATATTTAGTTTTCCATATCAATCTTTGAAATTGTGTTTAATGGAAGAAATAAATTAAAAAGCAATGAAATAAAGTACGTCCTGAGATATTTTTTGACACCACTGAGAGTTATTGAAATATTTTAGTTCATGAATATTTATTTCATTTTCATGATTATAATTAAGACTTATTATTTGGCAAATATTTGGAAGGAAAAACTATTTAGTTATTAATCAATAGCAAAAAAGATTAAAGCCCCATGAAGAGTAAATTTGTCTAGTGTTAGAGATTAAAAAATAGAAATATAATATTTAATACAGAATTTGATGATGCTTATTTGATGATGATTATCAGTACAAATTGCAACCATTAAATTCTTCTATTAGCTCATCCCAACAATGGTATTTTCAATTATATTATTAAAAAACCCAAATTTTTACTGCTTTAATAATCTAAAAAGTTTTAATAATCTTTATGTTATTTATAAATGCATTAAAAAAATTATTGGATTGAAGCATTAAAGTTTTGTTTTCAAAAACCCATTAAAATTGTGCATAAGTTGATATATAAATATATATATTTTCTATGCCTCACGTATTCCATTGAGAACATCTCGTACATTATATTAAACAATAGTGAATGAGTATTATTATTTATTATATTATTATAGTATTATATTATAGTATAGTATAGTATTATTATTTATATTATTATATTTATTATTTAAATTATAAAAGTTTGTCTTCAGCCAGCCTTAAATATTCATTTTTGAAAGAACTATTCACTATTATTTTTTTGTTGCTAAAAACATAATTATTTTCTCTAAATAATTAAACTAACTAAAGATAATATTTTGTGTTTTCTATGACTATATTACAACAGCTTTCTAACAACTTATATTTAAAAGAACAAATGATGAATTAAGTATTGTACATTAAGTTTTTTATCATACCAGGCTGCAGAAAACTGAGAAAGAATACAACTGACTGTTGAAGAAGAATGAGATTTCGAACAGTAAAAGTATTTTGTACAATGTTTAATCATATGAAATACTGAATTAAAATGAATAATTAATGACGATTAACAATCGCTTATTTCCTATGATGTTAATTAATTGCATTTCATGGACACTTTATAGTTAAGAGAATATAAGACTCATTTAAATAAGATTCAAACTGATTATTTTAAATATGAAAAAAATATACTAAAAATATTTTTAAATTTCATAAACAATTTTAATTTTCCTTCAATAAAATAGTCACAATTTTATCATAGAGAAAATAAAATTGTAAAGAAATCAAAAATAAATATTTTTTTTTAACAATACAGAACGAAGTCACAAAGGGCTTGACGAATAATTTGGTGCTCACAATACCTTGTAGTAACAAATAAATAAAATAATGGAAAATAAACAAGTGCTTAAAAAAGGAGGAATAAAATATAATTCTAAAATAATTTTGAAAACTATAACATAAAGTACAAAATATTTAGATGTTTTCTGATTTACCAAATTATCAAGAGAGGAAAAAGACTTAGGAATTAACTCTTCATTAAAAATGTAAGTAATATAAATTGAGATGATTGGTCAGATATGAAATGAAACCCGAAATGAGATGCATCATGCCTAGTTGTTGCATTAGTTAGGCCTTTAATAGGTTTTAATTAATATAGATCATATTTAATCGTTATTATTAATATATTAATTAAAAATTTATAGGAATTTCATTCTATAAATAGATATTACTGATAGTTGAATCATCATTTATTGACTTAAAAATCAAAACAAACAAAAAGTAAAAAGATAAGTTTGGCTTAAATGTTTATGTTTAACTGTCAAAAGTTGTTATGAGGAAAAATTATTCCAGTTCATATTGATATTGATGACTCAGACAGAAAGTTCAAAATATGAATGTTATGAACAAAAAGAAATATAAAAAATATACAGTTCCTATTGCAAGTAGAAAATATGAAATTAAAATTAAAATTAATTTTTTAAAAGTATGGTAAGCAGTTTTCAAATTGGTTTCAGCCTAATAATAATGTTTAAAAAAATCATTAAAAGAATTTAATCAAGATTTTTTTTTAATCTTTAACTCATAAGTATAAGTAAGTATATAAGTAAATAACTCCATTTCTGATAAACAGGCAACTTAGATGGATACTTTCACATAAGACTAAAAATTGTCAATATATAATATTACATAGCTAATAATATAATTATATATGTTAATAATGTTATATAATGGAAAATAGTTAAAAGGATAAATTAGATTTAGGCATATCTTGTGGAAGAGAACCTCAAGATAGTCTATGATTATATTATGTGGTGTATGATTGTATCTAATAGATCAATAATAAATACTTAATAAAGTATAAATAATACACTTAAAATAGTAATGATAGAAGTTAATCAAGCAGATAATCACCTGTGAATGTTTTCTTCTCTGCTTCATCTTAAATTGAAGAAAGCTTGAAGGATCTGCTGCATCTGAGTCTTTGGGGGGAGGCCATCTCCATTTACCTATTCTTACGGTCTTAGCTCTCCCATAAGGATCCATAAATGGCCTGGCTTCACTGGGATCCCCTGGTTCCGGTGGTGGTGGCAGTGGAGGAGGAGGAGGAATGCTCTGCAATTAAATGGTACAATTAATACTAGATTAGTTTTTAGTTTAATGAGTATTAATACTATTTTTGTTAATTATGCTTAATGCCCAGACATACTTCAACTAGATCAGTGATGGTGGCAAATCCTAAAAACTAATGATCTGTTTCAGCCAGAGGGTCTCACATGAATTAAAAGCCTAACAACTCAAATGAAATTCCAATTAGTGCGTCTTATAAATAAAAAATATAGTGAAGTGCCCTAATAAGATTGGCCATCTTGATCTGCAGATTCAAATTAATTCAAAATAAGCATCAAGAATATGCAAAGATATAGTTAAGAAAAGTAATAGAACTAATAAGAATGAAGAAGAAATTCTTTCATCTGGAATTCATTCAATCGATCCTCTCTGCCACATTATGATGTCTTCTATTCCGAAAATCTTATTAATCCTTAGCCTGAAAGGCCTGACAATGGATTCTTCTTGGTTACAGTGCTAAAAAGTGGGAAAACCAAATCAGCTGATTCTCTTCTATCATTGGCTTGGTTGATCTAACAGGTTTTTCCAGCATTATTTCAGAAAAATTGCATTTCTGATTCTTCTATTTTTGTTTGATTTCTCTTTGTGAGAGTCCCATACTTCGGAAGGATGCATTAGGATAGAGAGAAATGCGTTTTTGAATACTGCCAGATTTATCTTTTTCCTATCACTGTTCTGTTCAAGAAACCTCATTAGCAGCACCAAACATTCTGTCTACAGCTCTGATTCTTTCAGTTAGGTCAATATTATTATACAAACAACAAAACATACTACAAGTATGTTTTTCACAGGTATTGATATATTTATGTTTTAAAGCATGAATAGCATTATAAAAAAGCAAGTTAATTATAATTATTTATATAAAAATTATAATTATAATTATTATAAATATAATTTTAATCTAAAAAAACAATAATAGTTTGCAAAAATATTTTACAGTTGTAATTAATAAATAAAAACAAATGTTATAACACTAAATAAATGCCTAATTATTGATATCAACTTACAGTGACAATAAATTTTTTTCTCCAACCCATAAATCTCATACTTTCCTGGTTGTTAACAACTTAAAATAACCACACTAATGGACCAAAACTTCCACCACTCTAATTGTTAATACTCATACAACCATTCAATCGTTGAGCTCCTAAATCACTGAGGCATGGGGGATAGTTACCTTGTTTGGTGTTTCCTGTGATGGCTTCCTGGTTTTCAATTCTGACAGTACTGTAGTAAATGCTTGCTGCTGGGCAGGTGAGCTGGATCGATGAACCTAAACAAACAAATCAACATCAGGGTATGGATAATTGACCTTCACACTTCTATGACCAGCAAGTTGGATTTAACATTTTCATGCTCTCACAATTAATGATGCTTTAAAAATTAGCATAACACATTATTCAGATTAATTGTTTTATTTTCTAAATATTATATCATTTAAAAAAAGGTATATATATATATATATATATATATATATATATATATATATATATATAATAATAATAATATATATATAATAATAAATATTTAAAGGGGAAACAAGAAAAGGGGATAAAAGAAAAAGGCAATTTGTAATTGAATTTTAAATAAACAAATTTGAAACTTGAATTAATAGACTTTATGTGGTTTTTATACTAATCTTTGAATAATATTTTGATAAAAATGAAATTTCAAAGAAATATTAACATAAAACATGTCACATTTTTCTTTATGTTGAAAAATAAATATTATATTTACGAAACCGCTAAAATTTTATATTTCACAAAAGAGTAGCTGCTTATGTAAGTTTGTGAAATGTTTTCCTCTAACAATGTGAAATAGTTAATAAAAATTAATGATATACAAATTTATGCATATATGATAATGAAATTTATGCAGCTTAATCAGATGAAAATTATTATAAATAATAAGCGTGGAAAGCTATCAGTTCCCTTGAGCAGTTCATGGTCTCTTAAACATTCAAAAATATAGATGATGAAGGATCATATCAAAGGCAAAAAATTCAGACAGAAAGCTTATTTCACATAAATATATTTGTTAAAAGAATAAGATCAAAATACTTTGTAAATAATCCTTCATAGACTAAAAATACTTAATCACTACTATGGATTAAAGGTTATGAGAGATAAATGGTAATGTATTACCTGTGCCTTTGTAGTAAGTGGAGTGGATCTCGATTTTGGAGGAGATCCTGACCACTGGGCAGAAGTTTCCACACTACCATTTTGCTGAAATATATTAAGCAGAAGTTTAAAAATTGAATCTTTATCAAGAAGAAGCTAAAATGATATAGAAACAGAAATCATTAAGTATATGGATCAAAACATAGTAATACATAAGATAGCTTATTTCTTAATATCAAGACTCAAAGAATCGATCATATTGTTCTGAATAAACATTTTTTTATTTTTTTAAGCTAACATTTAAAATATTACATAATCATTTTGTTTTTAAATCATTTAAAAATCAAATAGAAATAAATAAAGCTTAGTTTCTAATGATTTCATTCCTAATTTTATTCACTAAAGAATTTCCTCCCTTCTTTTTGTTAATTTGAAAAATGTTTGCTAATTTCTGATAATTTATTATCTTCATGACATCATCAACTTTAGATAAAAATTTTCAATTTCAATTAATGGCATTATTTCTGTATAAGATAGAAATATTATGTTAAGCTTTGAACAGTTAAAATTGGCCTACAATAATAACACTAATCACTAGAATGCGATACTAGCTCTTTGATACAGATAAACAAAACATTTACATGATTGGTTAAGTACCAATAATATTTAAAATTATTATTAAAATTATGATAATATTTAAAATTATTATTAAAATTATGATAATATTTAAAATTATTATTAAAATTATGATAATATTTAAAATTATCATTTTAAATATTTCAAAAATGTTATTATTACCAACTAGACTGAAATTTATTTAATAAAAAGATTTAAAGTAATATGTATCATAAGAGCAGTATAATAGTAAATATATGTATAAACTAACCGTGGGTGTTTGTTGCTGTTGTTGAAGTAACTGTTGAAGCGCTTGGTTCTGAGCCAATAGTTGCTGCTGAATTTGAATATTCTGTGCCATTGCAGACTGTAAAAATGCTCTTTGTAAATTAGCTTGGTAAGCCAAAACATTCGGGTCATTCGCGGCCCCTTGAGATGGTAGGCTTAAACCTATAATAAATAAAATTTATTAATGCTTTCATAGCAATGTTCATAAAACAATAAACAAAATTTTAAAATATTTCACAGAATGGGAAAATAAAAAATAAATCTTTACCTTGCATGTTATAAATAGGGACTGGCATGAAATTACTCATAGAAGCAGCGTCCAATGAAAAGCCTCCAGGGAAAGAAGAATTAGGTCCACCATTAGCTAACATGAAATTATATATAAATAAGTAATATAATTGCTAATAAGATGATAACATATTTTAAATTAAGAAGTAAATAATTAATTACCTTGAGGGCCAGTAGGGCTGAAAACTGGTAGTGGTGACATTATGAGGGGTGCCATCCCTGGGAGCACTGGAGGAGGTGAACCAACCATAGGATTAAGATTGAAGCCATTTGGAGTCTGACTTGGTGTAGTATTCTGGAAATGATATTACAAATAAAATTATTATTTGTAACAATATGTTAATCTGAAAAGCATACTTTTATTTTATAGTATATTTTATTAATGTACCTGCTGGGTCCCCACTCCTCCAATACCTTTCCCTCCTCCTTTAATTGACTGAGAAAGTTTAGATGAATCCATTTGAGAGTCTTTAAATAATGGGTCATAAATATCATTCAGAAAATCATCCTGAGATCTGTATAACAGAAAAAATATATAGATATAAAAAATACAAGCTTGCAATGTTCAAAATAACTACATTAAATTTAATTTATTATTCAACAAAGTAAATGGAATATATTTAATAATTATTGGTTTAATAAAATATTTTTTAAAAAATGAAGATTAATAACAGTAATACATAAACTAAAACTTGGAAATGAAATATTTTCATATTCTATTCTCTAATTAGGTCATATTAATATTTCTTTATTTAACCAACATGATTAATAACAACCCTTTCTATTGACTGTATTTAGTTAATATTTCTATTAACTGCCTTCTTAGTTTAATTATAATGATTCATTTACTCCAACATCCCTTCCTTAATACTCCTTTACTTAATTAGTGCTTAATCTCTTTTAGTCTTTACCACACTGAACCAACAGAGACTGTTTGTGTACTTATATTTATTTTTATAATTCCATAATATATATATATATATATATATATATATATATATATATATATATATATATATATATATATATATATATATATATATATATATATAGAATCTATAGTTGGTATTAATTTTCTTTATTTTCTAATTATTCATTTTTGTAAATTTTCTACTCAACTACCTTCATTGCTATATTTTATATAGGGTTTTTATATATTATTTTTATCATTCTATACCAAACTAATTTATATTTATTTTGTTTTTATCTTGCTTATTTAAATAACTACAATTGAGTCAAAATGTTGGTTTTAAATAAATGTTTTTTTAATACTAAAATAATTTACTATGACATCCATCCTGGCAGTCTATCTCCTCCATTTAAATGGAATCATATAAAAATAATAATGATAACCATACATATAAAAATAAACTAGTATAAAATAAGCATTACCTGATTGTCCCTCCTTTTGTTGAAGGTGCAATAGAACGTGCATCGGATAATCCATCAAGGACTGGATTAAAAAGATCATCAAGAAATTGGTCCACATCACTAGCTTGAGAAGGCACCCTTACTCGTCTTACATGTGAAGCTATGACAAAAATAAATACATAATTTTTACTTGTCTGTATGCCTTATTAGTTTGATGACTTTGGTTACAAGAAAAACAAGCAGTGAAAGATAAAAGAACAATTAAAAAGCTTGATTTGAAAGAATATTTACGGTTATTGTTAAAAACATAAAATATTCTCAAAACATCTAAAAGCTACCAATGGAATTCAAATTAATGTGATGTGGAATAAGGAATTTATGTGTTGAAATCCAAGAAACAATACAGTTTTTTTTTTTTTTAAGTTATATCAATTATAATATTCATAACACTAAATAATAAAAATAATTAAGACTTTTATAACATAACAACAGCACATACCCAGAGAAGGTGCTTCACTTGTATCGGACATAGCAGAACTTTTGAGTTCCGATTTATCACTGAACCTGGTTTCGATGTGTGCTCTACTTGAATGTGATCCAGGAGCTGCTCTTTTCCCTGTATATTGAGATTTAATAAACCTGTAAAACAATCATTATATATTATAAGATTTTCAATTTATATACCAATAGAACCCAATTCCAAATTTTAAAAGGGAGATACCTAGGATGACCTCGGATATAGCTTCCTTTATCATCTTCACTCCTAGAGGCAAGTTCTGGGAATTCAAATTCCAACTGATTATCAGACACCAAAACATCCGATGAAGCACTAAAATCAAATAATAATGATAAGTTACAAGAATAAAACATAATTAATATTGTCCATATGTTCTTTTTCCGGGATGGACCGTGTGGTGTTGGTTTTGTTTGCCAAGCTTTCGCTCATCGTGTTGTGAGCTTCCTCAGGGCTAGTCAGTGTAGTACTGACTAGTAGTAGTGTAATACTGACTAGCCCTGAGGAAGCTCACAACACGATGAGCGAAAGCTTGGCAAACAAAACCAACACCACACGGTCCATCCTGGAAAAAGAACATATGGACAATACCGCAGACCGTGGAAGCCTAAGTGAACAAATAATTAATACATATATTTTTTTAAATTCAGAAAAATGTATGTAAATAATATTTTATATTGCATTTGATTCAATTGAATTTCAATAAATTTATAAAGAAAAATATAAGCACGCATAAATGAATATATATATTAATGCAACGAGAACCCAGGAATAGTTATAACTTTGGTACTTATTAAAATTAAACTTTACTTATTAAAAGAAGTTAAAATAGGTTCCTGTCTAATGATATATCAGGAAACTTGTGATGTCAGCATTTCGCCTCAAAATTGCCTGGTCTTTTTTATTATTTGTAACTATTGTGGGGTTCAAATTGAGCTTAGTCAGGTTGAAATTTAATTTTTCATGAACACAACGAATGACTCTGATTAGAAAGTAACTTCTAATAAGAATCCATCCTGCTTGGAAAAAAACTTTAAACCGGAATTAAAAAGAAAAAAAAATGAAGTAAAATTACATTAACATATACTTACAATAATTTAAGATTAATTAAAAAAATATGAATATTTATAATAAAGATTCTTGTATTTTCAAAACTGTTATGGAATAAAATATATTTATATTTATTGGATTGAAATTAAAAGAAAAGAAAAGAAAGAAACATAACAATAAACGGATAAATTATAAATAAAACAATATAATGTGGTTATTTTTGTCATAGCATAATAAGTTGTAATTAAATCCAAAAAAAAAAAGGAAAAAAAGAACTGATTTACTATGACACTTGAAAGAACCTAGTTTTGAATTGACACAACCCCACATACCCTGTCAAACTGTATTTCCTATCTCCGCCACGTTGACTAACAGATTCCAAGTTATCCTCTTCAGATTTATCGTTGTCTTCTATTACATCTATTTGTTCCATCGTATCTAAGTTAACAGGATCTCTTTCTTCAATTCTTTCCATTGAATGATAACGATCATTAAGGCGAGAATGGCTCAAACCTAAGGTTTCTAGCTTCGATGATGGCTTATTAATAACCACCTGGAATGTCAAAATAATAAATCAAACATAATATTTTTTTAAATTATGTACATAAACTGGCAATGTGTTTCAGTATTTTTTAGAACTGCTACTACAAGTACAGTATTTCTTCCTGTCAATTGTTAAAGACCCACATGCAAATATATTGTTAGTACATCTTACAGCTGAAGAAACCAACCATAGTAAGTAAAATCTTATAATTCATTATTTTTAACACCAAACTTTCCTAATATTAGTTATTGATACTACAAGAAAAAACATATAAGAAAAAAATGAAATAACAAAATTAATGTATTTTTGAATAGTTAAATAACCCAAAAAATTCGAGCAATTAATTATTTAAATTTCTTTAATGTAATTAGATAAATATATAGGTATTTAAATATATTTAATAAGGAATTAAAATTAATAAATACAAAAATTTATTATATAAAACAATGTAATTAAAAAAAAGGTATTATACCATTTAAAAAACTAATAATACCTAAAATATACAAATTTTAATAAAGCAAGTATCTGGACAGAAGATAATAAAATCAAGCTTCAGATAAAATTAAGAAAACCTTTTTTTTTTTTTTTAATCTTCATTCAAAATAAATCGTATGTTTACGTTATTTTCCCAATAAAAACAGTAAAGATGAAGAGTAAAAATATAAAGATAAATTAAGGTTGTCAGCAATATCTTAATAAGAATAATTTAATAGCATATTTGATTCACATCCGTCAATGTAAAAAGCATTATATTAAGTATACCTAAAATGTTATTCATTATTAAATATATTAGTAAATAATTAACAAGATCAGTTAATCGGGATTAATATTATGATTCCTCACCAAAATGTTAAAGGTTAGAGAGCATAGTTGCCTAGTATTATAACATTTTATTTTAAGCTCAACATTTAGCCCCATAAATCCATATTAAAGTTACCGAATATCCATAAATGAGCCTCATATTGCCTCCTACCTAACACCCTACTACAAAAAACTTGCTGCCTTCCCGTTCTTAAAATACCTGCTGAAGGTGAAGTTCCGGATGTTCTTCACCTTCCTCTTCCGTGAGATCTACCAGATCTTCATCATCATCCATATCATCTTCCAACTCATCCTCCTCTTCATCCAGTTCCTCTTCTACATTTTCCTCCCGTACACTCATCAGGTCTTCATAAATCATACTCTCAGAAACCTACACACCCGGCCATATCTCCTTATTACTTAAAAAATATCAAGCAAAACAACCGAAGACTTCAGTTCAATTTTTCACTAACTAAATACCCTGAACTGGAAAGTGTTAAGCAAGGTAGGAATAACACTGATATTAAAATTCTATAAAAGCAACTTCGAAATGTGTTTTCACTTAAAAAAACAAAAACAGTAGAAATAATTTAACGAACAAAAATTCAAGAAAGGCTGATCATCAAATAAGCTATATGGTTACTTATAACATTACTGTTATAACATTACTTGAACAAAATGGACTATGAAGTAATAACATATTTTTAGAAATGATATTCAACTATCAATCAATAGATTAAAACTTCATATTGTAGTTGAAATTAATTTAAAATATTTTTGAAAGTTGTTGAAACCTAAAAAAGTACTGGTTATCTGAAAAGAGCACAATTGTTTTCAGCAAAGGAATTTGAACCATAATACAGAGAACTTTAAGAAAGTTTGCTACATTTTAAACATTATAGGGAAACTGAACGTAAGTTCAAACCCTAAAACAATTAAACATAAATAAAAGAAAATGTCTCCATTCAATTCCTGGAAAATTGATAAATTTTTCCAGTACAAAAAACATAGATGATAGATATTCTATAACTTTTTTTTTCAAGGACATACATGAGGCTATGTTCCTTTTTTTTTTAACTACACTTTAAAATTTCTTCTAAGAAGTTAGTAAGGTGCACAGTAAGATAGAATGAAAAAATGTATCATTAAATCACAATTTTTCTATAAAATGTACAAAAGTTGCCGTTTTTTTAAGAAAAAGGAGTAAATGTATAAGGAAATTTTTAATAAGTTTTGAGCTGCCCCTGACCAACTACAAATTAAGCCATCATCTAATTTAATCATTATAATATCGCTTTGTCTAAGTTGATCTATTGCCCATATAGTATAATTCCAGAATACCATGATTTAAACAATAAGTAAAGTGCTATGACAATATTGTTATTAATTTTATTCACTTTTGTAAGTAAATCTCTTATTACAGCTCACCATTCAGATATCACATTGTTGAGGAAGGTGATAGAATAACAATAGTTTAAGCTCTTGAGGCAACTCTAAGCCTTACATTAAAACTCTAAAGCATAAACAAATATTTCTTAGGTTTCTTCTAAATCATTTAGGCAGCTTTTGCTGATAATTATAAAATGATATTAAAATAAAGAAAACATTTTATATATGTTTACACTTCACCAAGGTGTTTACTTTCAAAAAAGTACAGTCTAGTCATTTTTCAGAATAGAAAAGAAATGCCCAACAATGCCATAAATACTATAATAAATAATGCAAAGGTTAGTAAAATTTATGTCGAAATTGATGCTCATTAAGAAATAAATCTTCATTCTTAAAAGGAAAAATGAAGGCTTTACAGCAATATTAAGTAACTATTTTGTTAATGGTCATGTTTTAATTTTTTTTTTTTTTTTGTTTTTCCATAAATTATTTATTCATTAATAAACCAATTTTGTTTTATTATGGGAAATTTAAAACCTTTAAAACGTATTAATTTATTTTTAGTAACATAAATTTTATGTTTACCTACTCTAATTTATAAAACATTCTAGTTTTTCTTTTAAAGTGAAAATTACAACTATGTAAAAATGGGGGAAAATACAAGTATCACTAGTCAACATGAAAACTTGTGGGGTTCATTAAAGAAACCTGCTTGCTCATTAAATTTTTTTATAATTTTAAACAGAAAGAATTAGATTTTTAATCAATTGTTAATATACTTTTCAATGGACTATTATGTAAAATTAAATGTTTGTTATCACTAAAAATTTTTGTTTTCAGAATTATATTTTTAAAAAGATACCTTTTTACAAGAAACAACAATTTTGATAAACATAAATGTGGTTTCAGAAACTTTATTTAGAAAATATAAATAGATTTTTCACATTAATATAATGAACAAATATCTTAACCAACTATCCATGTGTATATATATATATATATTTTTTTAAATCAGCAATTAATATATAATTCTTAATAAAAGAAATTTGAATTTTGAAAATAAATTATTTCTCATCATTACAGTATTTATGGCAAAACTAGATTTATATAAAGAAGAGATTAAAAAAGAGAGAGACAAATATTAGTTATTTGTTATGTTAAGATTAAAACACAGAAAATTATAAAACCAGATTAGCAAATCACATAAATTTGTTACAACATATAGACCCAATTTTTCAAGCTTTGACATTACAGTTTTCATGGAAGTATTATTTACATATTTACAAATCAAAAGAAAACATATTGATTAACTTACTAATTTAATAAACAAAACCTTGATTTAATGTTCAGTTTGTATCATACTTACGGGAGATAACAGATTGTCTAAAGAGCGGGAACGACCAGGTTTATCAAAGTATCTGTCATTTAGAGCTGATTTCCTTGATAATCCAGACTCAGTAGTGTGATCTCGAGAGACAGAACGTACTTTTGGTACAACCTAAAATCGTAATGTAAAGCTTGATTCTTATCCAAAAATAAATTCAAATAACAAAATTAAGCTTAAATAAAATTTTAATTTCATTTTTGCTGTAGTTTTTAAGTTATTTTTTTTTTCATAGCTTTGTATTGTACTTACAGGCACACTTGGAGGTTGTGGAGGTGGTACCGAAGGTCTCCTGGTAGCTGGTAGTGGTTCAGCTTCCTAAATCACATTATTATAAATTAAATAAAAATTAAGTTGCAACAGGGTTTATAAATATGAGGGCTATTCAGATAGTAAGGAATGTTTCCACCAGGCACGCGCCAATTGATTGGTATATACATTGGTGTGCTCATGCTCGGCACCTCAGTCAGTGTCAGGCTGTGACAATGGGAACATCTCTGCACTACCCTTTTTTTTATATTCAAATTTGAAATGTGTGCTGTAATCCAAAATCCCACCAGTTGTGAGGTGCGGCCTGCGATTCGTTTTTTGTTGGCAAAAAATTTAAAACCAATAGAAATTCATCAGGAACTGTATAAAGTGTACGGGAACAACGTAACGAGTGACAGTCCTGTCAGAAGTGGTGCATTCAGTTTAAAAATGGCCGAACAAACGTTCATGATGAATAGAAGAAGAGTGGACGTCCAAGCATTGTTACTGAAGCTCTGGTCGCCAAAGTTTACGAAAAGATTCGTGAAAACAGCCGTTTCACAATAACTGAGCTTTCTCTAAGTTTCCCACAAGTTTCACGGACTTTATTGTTTGAAATTGTTTCACAGAACCTAGGTTACCACAAATTTTGTGCAAGATGGGTGCTAAAAATGCTTACAGATCAACATAAAGAACAACGAAGGGGAGCAGCTTTGATTTTTTGAAGGCCAACCATAGTCATGGTAATGCACTACTGGATCGAATCGTAACAGGAGACGAAACATGTGACAGCTCCAGTCCGATGAGTGGGGGTACACAAGTTCCTCTAAAATACCAAAGATATTTCTGCAAACTTTGTCGGCAAGGAAGATCATGGCAACAGTGTTCTGGGACAGGCAAGGTGTTCTTCTTATTGATTTTCTTGAGCATGGTGCAACAATAAACTCTGAGCGGTGCTACCAAACATTGCAAAACCTTAGGAGAGCTGTCCAAACCAAGCGCTGAGGAAAATTTTCGTCCAAAATTTTGCTTTTGCATGACAATGCCCGACCTCACACGACAAACCATAGGCAACTGAACTCGTTCAACTGGTAAGTTTTTCCTCATCCCAAATTCAAATGTTTTTCTTTTACTTGTTTTATTTTAAATTCCAAAACGTTCCTTACATTCTGAATATCCCTCGTAATTATTCAGATTTATCTATCTAAAAATAATTATATACTTTCTGTACTTACTGTACCACTACAACCGATGAACGGGACTGGGGTTCAGTACATGGTAGGGACTGTACTGTTTAATGGACAACGGTTCTGCAGGAAGGTGATTTGTTCTAGATCACACTCAACCGCCAGGTTTCCCCCCTTATTTTGGGTACCCTATTTATATAACATTTTATAGAGGCTGGGTGAGCCCCAGGAGGGTCCTAGATCCTATATGATCCATCAAAGAGAAGATCAAAAGGTCAAAGTGAACATTTTTTTCTTAATTATACAATTTCTAATTTAATTATAGAATTAGATTAGAAATCGATATAGATGAATAAATCGATAGAAAAGATCGAAAGGTCAAAGTGAACATTTTTTACTTGATTATAAAATTTCTTTCATAAATTGCATTTCTAGCTTGTTAGTTATTACTTTTCCAATTTTTCATTAATATCTATTTCACTATTTTAAATATCTCAAAAATTGTTTATAATTATAACTTTGTAAATCAATGATTGATAAATTTTATAACTAAACATATTATTTTTATTTTAATGTTACATTGGGAGATTGAACGTATGACCATGAAACATTGGAAATGTAAATGATGTAAAAAAAATTGTATAATTTAAGTAGCAACCTTCCTCTTTAATGATAATGAATACAATCTTGCAAATCATTTGATAACTTGGGAAAATATTGTTTATAAGCAGAAGCATCTATAGGAAAAGATGCTTTTATTTGTTGGCCCAAATGTACTGAGCACAATTCAGTCTCAGGATAATCAAGTGAACCGGAAATAACTGGTAACAATAAAAATTGTTTGTGAAATTATCAAGGAATAGGTCTATACAGCATAAATTATTTTGAGCAGGCATTTATATAATCAATCAATTCTATGATAAATTATAAAAGATGTATATGTATGCTAAAGACAAAATTTACCTTTGATGTAATAGTAGGCATGCTTTTAATAGTTGGAAAAGCTGGAGGTAGCTCCATTACTGTAATTGCGTCAAAAATATAATCTAAGCCTGAGCATTCGGAATCATCTACTGAAACTGTCCATCCTGAGTTTTCTGATATGGACCTTTCGGCTAGAGCCTGCCTACACAAAGATTCACATCTAGTCCATGAATCAACAGCAGTCATGACAGACTCTCCTACAACAAAATAAATAAAATGATTTTCCATGAATAATTGTGAAATAGTAGATAGTGTAAAGCAGTACATTTTTTTTCAAATAGTCATTTTTATAATCAATATCCCTCCTAAGGTGCATAACATTCGGCACAGTGAAAGTCATCGGAGAGTAATGTGCCACTATCCGTTTCTCTTAGCATCAGCAATTGTCAAAGTTGGAACAAACACATATTACCGTTCTTGAAAAAGAATATATGAACATAAGCTAGGTATTATAAAAATTTAATGTTCAGTCATGGAGTTAACATTATAATAAAGAAAAAAGGAATGTTGGACATTAACATATTGGCCATATTTGCAATTTCATTGGAAAAGATATGTGTATTGTTAAATCATCAGTTGTAATCTTAATCTAAATTCAAATAAGATTCGGCATGATAGTAAGCAAGTGTGGAATCTTAAATGGTTGAAAATGAAGATGTAGAACCAAGTACAATTGAAGTTGGTGGTGAGTAAACCTAACCTCAGCTGGTTATCAGAACTTTGAGATCCGTTTAGTTTACTCATTGTGAAGAGATAGACATCAGTTGGTACTTAGCTGAATGCTCTACTGCCTTACATTAATCATGATAATCATAATGATAACATGATGATAACATTAATCATAATGAAGACTCATAAAAATAGAAAAGTGAGAAGAGGTCTGATCATATAAATGTGTTATAGAGCTGCCCCGATTATCAGCTATTTCAATTTTTTTTTTTTCAAATGGAAAACCTACTTATGTTGTGTTATAAATTGTTGTTAATAGATAAACATATAAAGTTGGAAATAATACTTATTTTATATCGAGAAAATGAAAACAGTTCCTTAAAATTTAGAAACTTTATCAATATTATCAGATGTTCATTGGATTATTTTTTTATTTTTCAAGAATCTTGAATAATAAATTTTCTAACCATCAGAGAAATGTAGTTGTAAAGCCATGTTGACTCTTTTTCTATTTGCTCTCCATTCCAACAATGAAGGAGTATAAGTTCTTGGCCACTGACTATGAGATTCTAGAAGCTTTGTTTGGCACACATATTTGTAGCCATTGTGGCCATGATCTGAAACATACCTGGCAAGAAAAAAATATTGTATTAGCAAAGGAGTAGTAACTGAAACAGATTATATAAGAATAAATCAGTGATACATACTTGAGCAAAAATTTGTAAAGCGATGGCGAGGGAGGAAAAACTGACAGACAATTCGCCATTAACAGCCAACCTCTTTCATTATTTGCAGCAACATCATTCCGCCATGTCTGATTTACAAGTTGACACAAAATTTCATCCCTTAACTTTTCATTTGAGAGACCCTAGAGAAAAATAGAATGTTGTAAATCCCATAAAACTTAATAAAATGCCATAAAATCTTTAACTTATCTTTTTAGATTCATTAATAATTGTCCTAAAATCATGTACAAACTTACCATGGAAGGATGATCATTTAAAAAAAAACTATTATCACATAATTTATGTTTAATTTTTTTACACCTTATTCAAAAACAGTTTGTTAGATAAAAACTATATAAAAGTGATATCAGAAAGGATTGCCAGCAAATGAATAATATGACAAAATTATCAATAATTTAAATAATCCAAATGAAAGCTATTCAATAAAGAATAGATAGTTCAAGAAAATTAACTAAAGAAAATCTAACCTAAAAAATTCTGTTCTCACCTTATAAGCAATGTAATCAGCCAACGCTTGCTCTTTCTTACCACTCAAAGATTCATCATTCATGAACCTTAGTATAAGTTTAAATATAGCCAAGGATTCAGCAAAATCAGAATCTAAAGCTTTTGTTAGTAAGGGTGTTTTGATAGGTTCACGTTTCATTCCCCATACGTGAGACTGAAAATCAAAATTTTAATTCAATTACTATTTAATTCAATGAAGGATGACTTTTATTACTTTCAAGTATAAAATATGAACCTTAAAATATATATTTGTAAATTTCGAAAATGGATGCTGGTCAATATCCTGAGGTAATGAGTATTTTTCTTCAGGTTCAACAACATGCCCAACAACCTTAACAAGCTGTCTTTCAGAGTGAACAGGGGTCCAGTCTAAAAATGAGATAATAATATAAAAACATCTGGAAAGAAAGTTGTACAGCTCTGTAAAATTTGTTTTAACAAAATAACAGTTGGATATCACAAAAATAGATCATATAGCATTTCAAAGGTAAATAAAATGTAATAACAAATAGTAACCATCAATTTTATTGAAGACAAATGCCAACTCAGCGGGAATATCTAAATGTGTAACACCAGCAACTGCTCTGGAGACTCTTTCTTTTTCCTCTTTCTCCTCCTGTTCTCTTTGCGCCTTAAGTTTAGCCCTCTCCTTGGCCAATTCAGCTCTTCTTACAAGTTCCTCCTGTTTGTAAAATTACATTAAGTTAAATTATAAAAAAAATTCTAGTGTATGCTTCAAAAACTTATTCCACAATCCCTTAGTTTCTATAAAATACAGGTAGGGAAATTAGTCAGTCAAGTTAGCTGGGTGTATACTGCCTATTTTGGAAACAGATTCTATTTAGTCTACCTTATTTTAAATTGGGTGCTGTGGGATCCTCAATCAAACACTTTTGGCATATTGGGTCCATTCCCTTAACAGTGACTGAAGGACAGTTTTGTCACACCCAAATAAAATCTCAATAAACATTCACTTAAATATAAGTATTTAAGTAGAGTATTTTTCAGCAAGGAAATAGAAAGATTTACACAACATAAAACCATGAAAATATGTAATTGATATTGATATATCAGTGGTATATTATTTGAGCAACAGATTAATCTCAATATATGAGCAATAAAATCTCAGCTATGTAAACTATCAAGCTTCACAGCTTGAAATTAGTCTGTATTTTATTATTATTATTATTTACAGGAAAATGATAAAACAGCTAATTAAAATTTAAGAAGAAAAACCTTAAGCTGTTGATATCTTTTGCGCTGAAGATTTCCTCTGTGAACAGCCTGTGCTCTAATTATACCATTTCGTATAGTTACATATTTTTTTCTAGATATCCAACCTCTTACTGCAGATTGAATTATAACTGCACTTTTCTTTTGACTGTGGTACCTCCTCCTAGCTAAATGCCCTGTTAAAAATTAAATAAAAATATAGTTTATAGGTAGATAAAGTTACATCAGGTAACTCGATAATGATATCTGTAGTGAATAGCCCTTAAGTTATCCAAAAACCATAGTTTATTTCTCAGCCATTTATTTATTTATTAGTAATAAATATTTGTAATTACCTCTTATGGCACATTGAACTGTTACAGCAGCCTTATTAAGAATTTCTGCTCTTTCTCTTTCCAGTTTCCTTTCTAAACTCTCCCTCAAAAACACCCTAGACACTCCAATTTGATATTCACTTTGATAAGGTACTAGCATCATGCTACATATTTCCCTAAAATAAAAAAAATAAACATGAACTCTCCTACATAGATTGATGACATACTCTAACAATACAACCTCAATAATCCTATTGATTTATATACCAATTCTGTAGTGTTATATTTTATGGATAGTCACAATACCATAAAACATACACTATCCAATCAAATACTACTAGACGGAAGATGAAAAACTTCAGTCGTGTTACAGAAAATTATAAATTAATATTAAAAGATGTAACCAAATATCAATTACCTTGTCGGTGTAGATCGAACTGGAAGTCTTTTTTTTAAAAGGTACCTGTACCTCTGAGCAAATTCAAGAAATTTCATTCGAATTGGGTATCCATTTTTACGAATACGTATTGTTTCAAGCATACCAGTATAACGGAGCTGCTCCAAAACTGTAGGCATATCAAATTTCATTGCTGCTTTTTCGTTGTTTGGTTTTATGCATCTTACAAACCAAGGGTTACATCTGTAATCACCAACGATACATAATTTTATAGCATATCCACTCATAAATAAATGTAATATCATATATAATATAATATAAAATATAATATAAATAAATATATAATAAATATAAAATCGTTTAAATTCTGGTACAACTAATCTCCTTAGAATAATAAAAATGTACAATTTAGTGTACACAGTTGTCTTTTTAACTAATATTTAAATAATATATTAATAACATTAATATATAGTTGGCTTTTTAAATAATATTTAAAAACAATATCACTTTAAACAGAAGAAAAGATTTAAATTCTAGATATTTATACACTTACGAAGTAGCACATTTACCATAATTTTTACATATTTGTGGTAGACTGATAAGTAACAGAGATGGAAAAATAGTTCTTTTTTAAATGAAGTGAGAGATAAGAGATAAAAGAATGTAGATGGATAAAGAAGGATATAGCATGAAATATAAAGGATTTTTTTAATAAAGACCTCCTCAGAAGGGATTTACAGGTTTAAGGTCTGGTTTTTGCTATTTGAGGAATGGAATGAGAAACAAGAATGAGTTATTGAGTATGTTTGGTGGCTTTTTAGATAAAAAGGATCAAAAATAGTAGACATTTTGGAAGTATTATCAATGGAAAACTGAACAAAGCACCTCTATTCAGCATAAAAACTGGAGAGGTATGAGCATTATAAGGAGTTATAATAATACAATTTAGTTATATTTACTTTGACATGGTGTCCATAAGATTTTGGAGAGAATCATGGAATCTAGCAGCAACAGTTGGTGTTCTGGGTTTCATAGTTACAAATCTGCCATTAGATTTATTTAAAGTTTTGTTCGATTCTTGTGAACTTCGAACAGCCTCAAACATTTTGCTCACCATCTGAAAATATTAATAAGTTATTGACTAGCTTAACATCTCAACTGTCATAATTTTAATAATATTTGTATTATTGTAACTAAAATATATATTTCTATTTTATATAATGATAAACTTACAGGGAGCGAACTAGAAATAAGCAGATCTATAACATCAGTCCTTAATGTATCACGGTTTTTGTCCAAGAAGCCCTCAACGTTGTACCAAACATTGCCAGCAAAATGTTTAACCCCGAACTCTGGGCCATTCAACCTTGGCCGAGAGTATAACTCATTGAGAGCGTGATTGTAATGGCACTTTTCAAGAAAAGAAACATCTGAGGCCCGAGGAAAATTTGATTCATCATCCAGCAGATGCAAAATTCCGACTGGTTTCTTCGATAACAGATGAATCACAGGCAGATTATCCTAGAAGAGAAATATATGTTAGTAACACTATTACTTTTCTATCAAAACAAATAACAACTAAGTTGAGTTAAAAAACTTAAAAGTAATACTTAATTAACAAATTAAATAATTGGTCTATATTTTTAGATAGAAAAAGAATTGTATTGTGAGATTAAGCTCCTTTAGACTGAGATAAAAATACATAAATAACACAGAACACATATCTGAACAAAAAACTAAATATTGAAAACTAAAGAGCACAAATGAGTATGTATAATATAAAGGAACAATTATTATTTACACTACATAGCACAGGCTTTCTCTAAATTATATACTTGGTTTATGAAAAAAAAAGAAGAAATATAAAAATTATATTATTATTATTATATTATAGCGACTGAAACTAATTAATGAATTCATCTTCTAGTTTAGATACATAAATGAAGTTAAAAATGTTTAAGATAAGAGTATTATTTACTTCATTGGTTAGTTATAATAGGAATTATAATAGCCTAAGAGAAAAAAATTTCAATAGTTAATACATCAATATAAAAATAATATGGTAATATCATAAAGTTATATGGTTACTAGCTTATGCCCGCGGCTTCGCTCGCGTGGAATTTGGTGTGCCACATAAAGTTTCGTGAAAGATCATTTTAAATAAATAATTTAATTATTTTTTTTAAATATAAGTTACTCGTACATCCAAAATTTCAGATGTCCAACTTCAAAACTGACGGATTCTATACAACCTTTGAACCCCTATTACATTAAAGGAAGAATTATCCCTTTCTATCCCTTGGGTAGAATTATCCAAATTTCTCCCTTAAACTGTACAAAGAACCTATCTACAAATTTCAAGTACTAAGTTCCCGATTTGCCTTTAAATATGTACTATAACGGAGGGGGAGGGGGGACATGCCTTCGTGCCCTCACATAAATCTGCTCTTGGTGTAGCCTATGAACTATAACCTATTTTACTCAATAAGTTTCATCGAAATCCGTTCAGTAGTTTTTGCGTGAATGAGTAACAAACATAAAAACAATAGTTTCACTCATGTTCTTTCTGTTCCTAAATAACAGTCGGGGGAGGGGCACGCGCCCCCGTACGCCCCCCTAAATCCGCGCTTGCTATAGCCTATGTGTTATTCTGATGTATGACCTATATTACTGTCAAGTTTCATCCAAATCCGTCCAGTAGTTTTTGCGTGAAAGAGAGACAAACATACAAACATTCACATTTATAATATTAGTAAGATATATCAATGGCTTATCATTTGTTAAATTATGTGAATAAATTAATAACTTAAAAAAAAAGTTCATGAGGTAACAGCAAATACAATTATTTAAAAAGAGCAAATCTTACCGTATAAGTTATATTTTGCCATGGTATTTTTTCTTTGGCGTATTCCTGCTGTTCCAGCTTAAATATATGCTTATTGAAATAGCATTGCAAATGTTCATTAGCATAGTTAATGCAGAGTTGTTCAAAGCTATTTTCCTGTTTTCCATAAATAAAATTATAATTATTATTAACATATTATTAATATCAACATGAGCTGTCATTTGAGCTACTAAAGCAATTGTTAAAAAATTACCTTAAAGTCTTCAAAACCAAAAATATCTAAGATAGAAATCGCAGTAGTTCTTTTGGTTCCTTTAAATACAATATGATTAGTCCTAGCAACCAGCCAAGCAAACAGAGAACTATAAAGAGCTTTGGCAAATGCATCACGAGCATCCAAGGCTTGATCTATCGTTAGGGCTGTTAACAGTCTTTCGTTTCTCGCTTCCTGAGAATAAAATGAGTCTTATTTCCTTCATTACAAAAAATATAATAGAATAGATTTTTAAAAAAATAAGTAAATCAGAACATACAGTGGTTTTCGTTGTAAGGGCCATTTTGATTCCATCAACACTGATCTGAAGCAAGTGACCAGCCCAGCGGATTTCAGCATCAGAACCAATTTCCACTCCTTCTTGCCCATGCTTTAGCTGTTTACGATGAAAATATACATTTCCTAAATGAAGAACTGTAAAGGAAAAGAACAAAATAGTTAAGACATGAATATCATCTACGTATAATATAGGCAATCAAGATAATTTTTAGTAAGGGATATGCCAAGTTATAAGAAATAAATCAGAAAATAAAAATTTGATACCTAACCAATTTGGGCATTTATTGTCTTGATTTTTTTTTTTTTGTAAATAAACTCATTCCAGTCAGAACAATACTGAAAATATCTTTATCTAATGAGGAATGTTAGCTAATAGAATTCAAAATTAATTGATTCAAAATGATAGCTTACTAGTAAATAAAATTAATAGCTTTTTCATCTTTTTCAGAAGTTTCAGATCCTCAACTATACAGTAATTTTGATATATTATCACAGAAAACCATCAAACATCTATCAAAATAATTGCTTGTAATATCGAACTTAAAAAAGTACGAAAAATGTTCACCTCTTATAATTTCAATATTTTTTTTCAACCAAAACAATAATGAAAGATAACATTATAATTAAGGCAAAATTAGACATATGTTTGTTAAAATAAATATTAAATTAGGTAATTTGTTAATTGATAATATCAGTTGTCAAACAAATGTATCATTACCAGATGCAAGTATCCTGAAAATTGTATCCTGTTCTTCTGAAGTAAAGTCAAGCACTTGCATCGCTGACATTAGTGACTGAAAGCCATCAGAGTCATTCCTCCCATCTATTTCACAACTCTCTCCCTATTTTTAAAGTAAAATAATATTTTTAAAAAAACAAACAATCTATTAGTATAACAACAATGCCTAATGTGAAATGGAAAATACTTACCTGGTTGAGGTAGAAGTATTTGTCGGCAGAAAGAAGTCCATACTTTAATTTTGTTTCTTCAGATAGACCAGCTAAAAGTTCATAAAAAACATGATAGTTCCTCTCCTCTGGAGCTTGCGTAACAATACGTGATTTTTCTAAAAGGTATTCAGTTACCTTTCCTCCAAGAATCACACCACTGTAAGCAAAGATTAACTCGATGACCTACTTTTTTAAAACATTTCATTCCCAATTTAATTTTGTCTTTAAATAATAAAATAAAAATCATATTAGTACCAACAGAAAGTTCTGTTTTATTTTGAATTTATCATTGGAATAATTGGAATAAGCTGATTCTTTTCTCAAATATTAAGAACGATACATATAATAAGCAATAAGAAGTTGAATAATTACAACAAAGAAAAAAATATTGATGAAAAATAATCACAATGGGATTAAAGTATAACAGAAATAAATTGATGAAATATAATTTATTTGAATAAAAATGACTTACTCTTTAAAGTGGACTTCTAGGAATTTTCCAAATCTAGAGGAGTTATCATTCCTGGCAGTCTTTGCATTGCCAAAGCTTTCTAGGAGAGGCGAAGCTTCCAAAACCTGCTCGGTTATGAGATTGGAAGGTGCTCTATTAACTGCAGCAAGATACTGCATCACCAGTTTGGTGGACTCAGTCTTTCCAGAACCAGACTCTCCAGAAATAATAACAACCTGATTGCCACGGGACATTGCTGAATATGCTGCTGACCCAATAGCAAAAAGGTGCCTGCACAATGTCGATAAATAAGATTTAGAATTATCACCAAAATATATTCTGTAACAATTATTATGAATAAAAGATTGAGATTAGCGAAAATAATAGATACTAACGGTGGTAACGTTCCTAAAATCTGCCCTTCGTACTTCTTCACCATATTCAGTCCGTACATATCGTACATTCTGTAAGGGTTCACAGCCACAAGAATGCTTCCAGTGTAAGTCTGTAAAGTAATAAAAACGCTCAAATTATCTAAAACGGTGAAACGTTGGCGAACAATTTATTAACACTGTCTAAACCAGAAGAAATCAACAAAGTTTTTTGTAATAATAGTGGCAGTGGAAACCTAAAAGAGTATTCAAATTATCTAATTAAAAATGGATTAGTGGATGGACTATGTATTTCAAACTGAGAAAAATACTAACTGCTAAATAATTGTGAAAATATTGAAAATAACATAATTAGGAAACAGTTTTGGAATCCATTTTTGTTAAATGCAATATAATATAACAAAAATTATCATTTTATTATTTTATGATTTATTGAATGAAAAGTACTCTTCTTAGCTACTTCAGTAAAGTACGTAACAGCACTGAGATCATTTTATCCCATATGAAGAAACAGTAGAGTTCTGGGTGAAAAGAAAGAAATCTTTGATGGCTATTAATTATATCAAACAACCATTGACTCTATAGGATATTAAAGAAAATTGTGAATTCCAGGGAGCACAAGAATTGTCTAATAACTGTGGTTTTTAAAAAGGTTTAACTAATTTTGAGAACAGATCTGGTTGAGAAGTAATTAATTATATAAATTCACCATCCAACAATACTTCATGAAAATTAGTGGGAATACTGATAGAATCTTGAAGCGTGTTAGAGTTAATGGAATTCAAACTATAATACGTAGGCAAAAGAAAAATATTCTAAATTTGGAAGAAGTAAATTTTCTTATTAATATTCTTCTTCTTCTTCTTTTAATGGCGCGACAGATGCTTAAAGCGATCCTTGGCCTGCTCAATCTCCAAGCTCCATCTGCTTCGGTCCTGCGCATGTATGGAACTTATTCTCAGTTTTTTTAGATCTCCCAGGACGCTATCCTTCCACCTGCCCCTGGGTCTCCCTCTACGCCTCACTCTATCAGGGCAGCTCTCGAACACTCTTCTAGCAGTTCTTTCTCCTCTCATTCTCAGCAGGTGACCCAGCCACTTCATCCTCTGTAACCGGGCGAAAGAGGAGATCGTCATGTGGTCATACCTTTCATATAACTCTCTGTTTTTCCTTAAGCGCCATACACTGTTTTCCTGGACGGGCCCTACGATGCGTCTGAGGATACGCCTTTCGAATCTATCCACCAGATGTGCATCCTTCTTGTTTAGGGTCCATGTCTCGCAAGCATATGTCACTATTGGCCGAATCAGCGATTTATAGAGAGTGATCTTGGTTTTGAGGTCGACATTTTTGCTTTTCAGCAAACTGGTAATAGCAAAGTAGGCTCGATTCCCAGCCAGTACTCTTCTTCTGATTTCTTCTGTTTCATCTAGTTTGTCGTTGATGACAGAGCCAAGGTACTGGAAGCTGTTCACCACCTCGAAGGTATGTATTCCCATTACGTAGAGTTGCTGCCGGCGAATTTGCTGATTTTGCCTTCCTCTTCTCAGAACCATCAGTTTGGATTTTTCCTCATTTATTTTTAACCCCAACTTTTCTGCTTCAGTCTCGAGCCTTTGCAGGTTGTCCTTAATACTAGGTAATGTCCTTCCAATAATTACCACGTCATCTGCATAGGCGAGTACCTGCGTTAGTCGATTAAAAATATTCCCGCCTCCAAGTAATCCTGCTCTTTCCATAACTGCCTGCAGGGCAATGTTGAATAGTAATGGGGCAAGAGGATCTCCTTGTCTTAGACCATTTTTTATTTCAAACTGTTCCGACAGTCCCTCTCGAATGCTTACTCGACAGTATGTGTTTTTCATCGTGCATTGTACGAGTCGTATTAGTTTCCCTGGGATCTCCATCTCCTGCATGACTCTGAACAATTCTTCCCTTATAATTGAGTCATATGCTGATTTAAAATCTATGAACAGCATCCACATTGTCTGGTCGTACTCCTTCATTTTCTCGCAGATATTTTTTAAGGTCCATATCTGATCAGTGGTCGACCTGTTACTTCTGAAGCCTCCTTGGTAATCCCCCAGCTTCCTCTCCACATATGGCAGAAGTCGATTATATACTGCTATTGAAAACACCTTGTATGCCGTGCAGAGGAGCGTTATTCCTCTGTGGTTAGAGCATATCGAGGGGTCGCCCTTTCTCTTATACACTGGCACTATGATGCCTTCGCACCACTCCTTGGGTATAGCTTCTTCTTCCCAGATCTGTGCTATGAGCTCGTGGAGTTCTTTTTCTAGTTCCCTTCCAGCTTTTTTGAACAGCTCCGCGGGGAGACCATCTATTCCGGATGCTTTCCTGTTCTTCAATTTTTCCACTATTTCCTCAACATCCTCCACATCTGGCGGGATGTGTTCGTCACCAGGTTCCTGACTTGCTCTTCCTTCTATTCCGGATAGAGGAACTCTTTCCGTTTCTGCATTCAGCAGATTGCAGAAATAGGTTTTCCATCTGTCCAGCACCTCGTCAGGAAGGCTATGTAGGTTTCCTTCTTCATCCCTTATCCCTAAAGCCGGATTCTTCCCTTTTCTTTGTATTCCTTGCACTTTTGGAAGAACTTCCTGGTGTCATTATTCCGTCTCGCATCCTCCAGTTCTCGGATCTCATTCCTAAGTGCAATTTTCTTTTTTTCCGTAAGCAGTTTCTTTACCCGTTTTCTGGCATTTGAGTATTCTCTAAATGTGCTCCGTGTATTCCTGGCTAACCATCTTTGCCTTTTCTCATTTCCGTCATTTATGGCCTGTGCGCAGTCTTTATCAAACCATGTGTTTCTGGGAGGTTTTTCTGCCTGCCCACATTCTCTCTCAGCAGCATCTTTTAGGCAGCCTTTAATTTCGAGCCATCTCTGAGTCGCGTTTTTGTTCATACCTTCTGCTGCTGGCAAATTGTTTATACTCGTTGTTACTACCGTTTGAAACTTTTTTGTCTTCTCTTCATCTCTAAAAAGGTCTAGATTATTAATATTAGCTATTCTAAAAAACAATCAGGACTGCACCAAAATCCTCGCGCATTATTTGCAGACACTCCTAAACACAGAAGAACATTAAAACTTAAAATTCAAGTTCCAACTCAAACAATTCAAAACCTTCAACCAGAAACTCAGGAAATAGAAGAAATAATCAAGGGTTTCTAGAACAACACAGCATCACACAAAGTAGCTGAGATGTGGAAACAAGCAGATGAATATTCCTTGCAGAGCATCTATCAAATCAAAGATAATATATGGACAACCAAGCCCTTTTCAGATGAATGAACATTAGGAGACGAAATAGGGTTGGTATATATTTTACTAAATAAAATTAAAAACAAAACAAAATATATGCATTGTTTTTGTTACATACTAGCTTCTTAGAAATAAAATTTCAATTTAGTTACTAAATTTTGAAATAAAGAGATATCAGATGAAACCAATAATGTTCACCAACACGAACATAATAAATAATTATCTTCATAAATCAACAATATTATAAATGCAAAGATAACCATTAAGAATATAACCTTTTAAAAGCTATTCTGGATATAATATTAAAATATAAACAATGTTAATTCAGAAGTAAACATGTCACACTTACATATATTAATTCCTTGTCGTACCGTATCTTCAGATTCCATAGTAAAGAGGATTCATTGAGGTCACTAGAAATTGAAAATTACATCATTACAATGGATTTAATTTTATTAGAAAATGATGACTTAGATAAATGTCAAGGTTCATATCTAAGCAGATTACTGGAGGAAATACAATGCATAAGACAATGGAGTTTACTCAAATTAAATGGAATGTTTTTAATATCAATGGTAATTCAGGAAATAACCCTAACTTATGCTAGAAATTAGTTAAAATTAAATGTACTTAGTCCAGTAAAATATTACTTAAAAGAGTAAAACAGAATGCAGTTTTGACTTTAGGACTTTGTTTAGACTAGTTAGGAGGTTAAGATTCTTTAAGTTCTCATTCCAGATAAGTGAACAGGATGAAAAAGGGGAAGGCCTTCTCCCCCTCCCCCCGACAAATCACTTTGTCAACTTTTTATTCAATAATTATAACTTT
The DNA here is from genome assembly GCA_037127475.1 of Arma custos. Taxonomy (NCBI): domain Eukaryota; kingdom Metazoa; phylum Arthropoda; class Insecta; order Hemiptera; family Pentatomidae; genus Arma; species Arma custos. The sequence goes on along the minus strand of CM073759.1, from coordinate 100,466,870 downwards.
TTTTCATTTAAAGCCTTCAGATAAAGGATGATTGAGTATAATATATGTATGTGCAAGCTAATCTGCAAATATGCATTATTTCCACCCACCCAGTGGTATAGAATGCAAGATAACTGAATTCATCAAGTTTTTATATTTCAAAAATATGACCTGATATAGAACTTATTTTTGTTGATTATTTATAAGAAGATAAATCCCCATAGGGATAAAAAATAATTGGAGATATTAATAAAAATCAAAAAGTAATTCGTGCCAAAGTTTTGATTTTAAAGAATGATTTAATTTGAGAATTTAGAAAGAACCACACAACTAGTAAAAAAATATTTATAATAATATCTCATTCCACTTACTTCAGCTGTATCATATCATCTATCCCCAGCTGTCCCAGGTCCTGCCTCCTCCTAACTCCATTTGGTGATGTGACAGAGAACACTTGAGGCTGTAACAGAACAAAGAAAAAAGTCAGCAAGGAGAGTATGATGTTAAAGAAATTAAGTAATAAATCAGTGGTAGCATGAAAAATGTTAAACAGAAGCTACATCAAACAGGACAAAGATGAACAAGAAAATATGGATGCTTAGACAAAATTAAAGAAATGGATTAATTGTTTAATTATCAACTTGCAGATGAACATATATTTTCCACCCTTCTCACAATTTTCAGGAAAAAGTTTTCAGAGCACACATCGATTTAAGATTGAATAATTAGTGATTAAGGTTTTTTTTTTTTTTTTTACAAGATCCTTTAAGATCTTGTATAACATCAATATTAAGAATTTTCCAAACAAATACATTCATATACTCAGAGGTAGCTAAATAACTAAGGTCTCACTAATTGGTCTGTTTGTGTATGTATTTCTCCGTTCTTAAACGACAATAAATTAAATGTTAACAGGAGGGGGATGCCTAGGATGCAAAGTTGTTTTATTTCAAGGGCAAACAACTACAAATGGTTATTATTGCCCTCACCCTCAGGTGAAGGGAGGTGGTTTTAGTGGGTAAAAATCCCACACACGGATAGGTACGACCCTGAATGTACGGGGTTGAAGATTTCCACCGGCCCACGTAAAAAAAAACACACACATACAAGATTGAAACTAGACGACAGTGCTGAATGCCCAACGTGTATGGCGGTAGAAGAAACAGCAGAACATGTATTTTTTTAATGTACTCGCTTCACTGGCGAGAGAAGAGAATTGGAGTGAATTTAGTGAGCTGCATGCTAAAGTCGGATGAACAGTGGGCAGCGGTGAAAAAATTGGCCACAGGGGCCTTCAAAAGACTAAGAGAGGAGAGAAAATCAGCAAAGACTGGTGCCTTCTTGAAGAAGAAGAAGAATTTAGACCAAGAAGCTAAAATATGGAAATGGCCATGATGCGGCACACAGCCATTCCCCTCCACGAAGTAATGCCTAGCTGCGGTCCCGTGGAGTGTGGAAAACAGGTGTAGGTGGATTTAGAGGGTAAAAATCCCACACACGGATAGGTACGGGCCTATCCGCGTCTTTTGAAGATTTCCACCTGCCCACGTAAAAAAAACACACATACGTACATGTCAAATTAACTGAAAAATCTTGATGTTTTTAATAAATTCTAAGGTATTATTTACAAATTGTTTGTTATCATTCAACGCCTTAAGCATTTGCCGAGGCACGCCACACCTTTCCATCACTCTACTGTACCTAGGACAATCCTCGAAGATATGGTGCACTGTAACTGTCACCTTACACTGTGTACATTGAGGTGGGTCTCTCTTAGTTATCAGGTATTCGTGGATCAAACGACTGTGACCAATCCTAAGGCGGATATAATTACTTCTTCTCTTCTACACTGCCTAGAAGATGATGCCCAGCTGCAGATAGTCTGTTTGATTATTTTCAGTTTATAGTTCTCTAGCGATGTCCAAGTCCGTTGCCATTCGCTTAGGATATTTGTTTTCATTTGTTGAATAAATCTGAATGTGGGATATAAGAAAGTGTTATTTCTTCCATTGAATGGGCTTCTGATGCTGCTTTGTCGGCTTCCTCATTTCCAAGGATTCCTGTGTGGTTCCCAAAAAAGTTATTTTTCTTAATGAGTCTGCTATTTGTTTTAAGTCCTGGTCAATTTCCAGTATGAGAGGATTATCCGAAAAGGTGTTTATTATAGCTTTCAGGGCACTCATTGAGTCGGAACAAACTATTATTGACTGATCTATTGTTGTAAGGGTTATTTTGAGAGCCTTAAGAAAAGCCGCCAATTCAGCTGTGAAGATACCGCATTTACTGTTCAGCTTCTACTTTAAAATTGTGTCGCCAGTATACATAGCACACGATATAGAGTCATTGGTACGAGAACCATCTGTGAATAGGATTTTTTTTAAATTGATACTTATTCAGTCCACCTAGAAAGGCTTGTGAAATCTCTTGTGGGGACATTCTCTAGTCTTGGAGAGTTTCAACATTTTGCAGTTGATGTGTGGAGGTGATAGAGTCCATAGAACTAACTTTCTTCTTAGAGGATTTGTTGACTGGTGTTGTACTAACGTTTCTCATTCTGTACCACAATGTGTAAAGTTAATTGCCCTATTCACTTAACCAGGAATACCACCTCATACATTGGTTTTACACTTTTTGGTGTTTGGTGAAAATAATGGTGATCAAACTCGTTATACCTTTCTATAAGATAGTGCTCTTAATATTAATATTAGCTGGATGATCTGCAAATAGAATAACAAGGTTTTTAATGATAAAATTTGTTTATTTTTAATTATTTTTGTTTGTTTGTTCATTTAACGTCACTTCATGCTGCTATGGCTAATCGGACGATGCTACAGTGGGAGCTCTAAATTTTGCCTATCCAGGTTTAATTAGGATAGGGATTTTTAGCGAGTACCTGACCTATCTATATATCTACATTTAATAATAGCACAAACAAGTATTTTAACAAGCACTTGTTTATATGACTATGGCCTGTTCCTTAAGTATCTTTCAAAACTAAGAGACTCATCAAGCATGTCAAGGTTACATTTTTTGATTGATGGCAAGGAATTTTGCAATAGTTTGAAGTCGGATTCTTAAGTACATTCTTCTAGTCGTATTGAGAGATTACACTGGTAATGGCCAAAGATAATCGCCCAAGAGAACTCAAATACAAAATTTAACTCAGCACACTTAGGAAATAAATAATAATGTCAGTACAGGGATGACTGTAAGTAAAGAAGTCATGGTACGGTTACTACATCAATCAAATAGGTGGTGAAGATATTGGCAGCTGACGCAACCGCTATGAACCACATTTGCCTTTTCTAAGAATAGTTTTAGACAACGGAAGATAAAGTAATAAGTAGATAACACAAATAAAGATAAGCCTTTCAAGACCTAACAGTTAAGAAATATAGGGCACGAAGAAAGGTTCGCAACAAGTTCATTCTAATTTTTGTTTAGATTGGAAGTTATTCTTGGCAGACCTGAAAAGTTATCAGACAAGTGAATTGTAGAGGTGAGATCTAAGTCCGTGACCGAACTCAATGGCACAACAAGATAACGGGGAATATTCTTTTTATCGGTCGGATGTTGGCCACGGAATTCAATCGGCAGACAAGGATAAAAGTATTCCATTACATCCGATAGAGGAAGCCGTTTACGTGATGAATTGAAGATAATACATTGAACTGGTTTCTTCATGAGCTTTCGTAACGCAATATTATCGGGACAAAATATCAATCGATTATCATTCTCAGTTGTAGGTAAAGTACTCCATGACCCTAGTGAGACTTTCAAGGCCGCCTCCTAGCGGAATGTTGACGAGCAACCTTCTGTTGGTTATACATGGGAATCGAAAGGTTATCCAGTTATTACAGCGAGCATTAACTATAGGAGTTGCCTTATGAACGTAACTGTAACAAAGGAATAGAAAAAAAAGAAAACATGATTTTCTATAAAGCGATGCAAACCGTAAACTCACGTTATAGTGTTGTGGTTTTTCTCAATCCACCTTCGCGATTACGAAGTACGAATCAGATATATTTTCAGTTGAATTGATTATAGTTCTCCAGATCATCTTGGAAATTACTTCAATACATCTATTGCTTCATGGAATCATTACAATACAAGTATTATTCCAGAAACATTCAGTTACCAAACTAAAAATTGTATTTTTTATTTTGAAGAGAAAAGATTTGTCCTGGCCAAGAATCGAAACCGGGTCTTTCGCATCTCTAGTGCGGCACTCTCCCTACTAAGTCTGCCGTACTAGAGATGCGGAAGACCCGGGTTCGAATCCCGGCCAGGACAAATCTTTTCTCTACAAAATAAAAAAATATTTAATAATCACCATCATTTAAAAATAAATAAAAAATAAAATTATAAAAATTTTATTATAAATTTATATTAGCAAAGTAATGAATAACAATTATTATCATTAAATTTTTACTCAGAATGTGAGTATAATTTGTATTGAGTAATACAAATTTAACGATTAAATTTGAATTACATTGTACTATCATAGTATGTCATTTAACAACGATTTAATAGAATATAGAATAGGCTTTTTAGAAAACAGTTATTACTTGTAGGTCTCTAATGATTACAGATATTTTAAAATAAAACAATTAAACTCTTGTTTTATTGTGTTCATTTGTAATTTATTAAAAAAACCTAAAACTGACTTTCAATATATTATTATTATTATTAATGAATCTTCTTCTACCATGAACCTCAGCCTAAAGAGGCCCGACTTATAATTAACAAATTCAGATTAAAAATACTTTATTTAGTTTTTATATATTATAGATTACGAAATTTATATAAATACTGCGGCACGGGATTTGTTAATAAGGAATTATTTTCAAATTTAAACTAATCAAAAAATATTAATCGTAGTAATAATTAATTTAAATTTGTTTGTCAAGTAATAAGTGGTGTATAAATGTACAGAAGTCCAACAAAAATAAGTACCACAATTATGACAAGTAAAAAAGAACTCATTATTAGCATAAAATTGTTCTCAAATTTAACTCTCTCCTCCTGGAGCATTATATAGTTTTAAACAAACTTAATTTAGTTTTATGTTAGAAAAGAATTGGTTGACTGTAACTTCTAATATAAGGAAGAAATAGTTGGGGGTGCAGTCAATAAAAACACCTTAAAAAGTGTAACTTATTTATTGTGTGCCGACGTTTCGGCCTACAATGTAGGCCATCTTCAGGGCTAATAGAGATAAACAAACAGAAAAACATATAAAAAACGTTGCAGTAACAAGAATATGGTGACAAGTAATGTAGTAATGTGGTACAAGAGTGGAAATTAAAATAGTGAATAGATATGATGAATTAGTGAATAGATATGATAATTAAAGATAATGAATATAACCTCCTCATTTTCTTTCCTTGTATATTATGTTTACATTTTATCCTTTCTGTACATTTATTTTCTGTATTTTATATTCGTATTCTTTAATTATTATATCTGTCACTATTTTAATTTCGGTTCATCACCTATAATTTTATTATTATCTGTCACTATTTTAATTTTATTATATTCTGTAACCACTTTTATATTCATTATCTTTAATTATCATATCTATTCACTATTTCATCATATCTATTCACTATTTTAATTTCCACTCTTGTACCACATTACTACATTACTTGTCACCGTATTCTTGTTACTGCAACGTTTTTTTTATGTTTTTCTGTTTGTTTATCTCTCTTACCCCTGAAGATGGCCTGCATTGTAGGCCGAAACGTCGGCACACAATAAATAAGTTACACTTATTAAGGTGTTTTTATTGACTGCACCCCCAACTATTTCTTCCTTATATTAATTTAGTTTTATTAAAGGAATATAAATTATAAGACTCATTAATAATAGAACCGAGGTGGAATAAAGCATTACATATAAAAACTGGAGAAACTGTAATACCCATGATTTCTTTTTTTTTAATGCTAGTTTTCTTAATGTAGAAAGGGCATTGACCTTCTGATATCATCAGTATCCTTTAGTTCTACTTATGTATTTAGAATTTAAATATTAAACATCCTAAAAAAAAATTATATAGGTATTTTATAACTATATAACCAGTCATCGAACAATAACATCTTGTCCCTATAAAATAGTTGTTACATATTTACATAAAAATACGTATTTTATTGTTTCATCACAAAAACAAATAAAACTGTTAAATTATGTTATATTTTTATCAACACACATTAAGCATCAGATTAAACCGAAATAACGAATTATATGCTTGGTTGATAAAACGAAAATAACTAGTTACCCTGAGCTCACACTTGGAAGGAAAAATCTCCTCACTGATCACTCAGCTGCTCAGTACTATAATTTAAATTTGATTTAAATAAGGCTTTGGATGTGGCTATGCTGTACTAGGCTACAAGATCGTAAATGGCACAACCTTCAGCACTGTAAGATAATTATATACTTATTACAGCCAGATCAGTACAGGATTAGAGTTGTCGTATAGAGCACGCGCGCTTATGTATGCTACGTAATACATTATTATACTATTATATGGTGAAATATTGATATTCAATGGAAAACAATATGCTTGTATAACATTCTATAAAACTGGAAGAATGGCGATCAATCGGAAGCAAACAATAAGAGGTTTTTAGTTCAGGGCTAAGCCCAGTTTTGTTTTACATCACAAGCGAAACTCATTTAGAACTAGATAATAGAAATGCTCGCATTTCTGAAATTTTCGCTACAACACATATTGTAGTATTTTTAGTCACTGATATCCAGGAGGAGGAGTGTAAGAGCAGCTTGATATCCAAAGCTCAACTCATAAAAAAATTAAAAATAATTTACAAGGAACTCTATTGTATATATTACATCTAAATCATTACATCAAATCAAATATATTACAACCAACTGTAAACAAAGCATAAAAAGAAGAAGAAAAATCAAAATAAAGAAACATTTCTGAGGGAAATTAAAACATTATAAATTTATATTTTAATGAGACAAATATAATATTTTTACAGTTTACTTTGTCCCTTTGCAAAACTCAAAAGAAAATTTTGTCAAGTTAGTAAGAACTGACTAAAAAACTTCAAAGCATTTACCATTTTACTTTAAGATCTCTAGCACTGGACACTGGATACCCTATCCTAGAAAGCCTTTTAACGCTATCTAATGAATTTTCCAAAACATGGAACTAATGGCGGCTAATTGACAGTCCACAAGGAGAGCCACCTCCGAGCTAGGAATCACTAATGCCAGGGCTGAAGACGATAGGGACATACAGAGCGAATGCTCCTTCTAAGACCCTCCAGATAGAAATACCTCGATCATAGTCCCATCTAACTCTCTTCAGTCTGAATCCCTTGAACTCTGTAATAATAATTCAACCAGCTTAATGGTATTAAATATACATTTCTATCGTGTTATCAAAGCATTATAAGGCGTTCGCAAGGCCACATTTTTCGGCAACGTTGATGTATCCATAACCGGTTAGAACGACATTTAAATAAGTAACCTATGCGTATGTATGCAGGAATGCTGAGAACAACACAATAACGTTGGCATATATTAATAATATGAGATGTTCAGGATAAAAAGTGGAATTGATGAATTTTAAATCTAATGTCGGCTCGCCGTTTCAGGCTGCTTCAACAGTTACAAGACAAACTCTATAAACTCCCAATTAATTACAAAAGACTCATATACATGTCACTAATAATACCCATCTACACTTACGCAGTAAAGCTTTGGGGTTCCACTAAGGCATCAAATTCATCTCGTATTCAATCCAAAATCCTTTGTAAAATCCTCAATGCTCCTTATTTTGTTACGAGTTTTGTTACAGATTTGACCCGAATCCGATATCTATCTTTTCATGACAAACTTTATCCCCACTCTAACGCACTACTTCAAATGTGGCAAACTCTTCAGTTCCTGATAATCCTCCGAGGCGTCTGAAAAGAAGATGGCCTAGTGATCATCTAAATTGAATTTCTAATTCGATTACTACCATTGGGTAGTTCCTCTACTTAATTTTATCTTGTGATATTTATTTTTCATTAAATTTACTTGACGTATTATATTTTAATTTTGTATATTTCAATAAAAAAAAAAGATCTTGATATGTTTTTTAATCACAAGTTTATCAATATAATTAAATCAATCCGATATTACTGAAAATGAAAAACATAGATTTCTACTGATCAATGTATTTTGACTCAAGTATTATGTGTTACATAAATTGCGTATGTACCTATTAATATTAAGTGCCCCTCAAATGAGATAATTGTTTAAGCAAGCGAATACAATTATTTGTCATTTTTGTTTGTTCTAAATATTTTAAATTGGTTAGTCTGTAACTTTTGAAAGTCTATGTTTCCATAATAAGCTTAGAAAATAAATACGCCCTTCGAGAAATTACAGCGATCCTGATAAGAAAAAAATATTACTGTTATGAAACGACTCTAGTTTTGTTTTTCTTTTCCTTTATGATTAGACGAATTGGGTATTCATATTTGGGCTTGAATACCCAGACCGTTCACGTGCTCGTTGCAAAAAGTTCTTTATGCAAATACCAAGCAACCGAGGCTCCTGCAACAAAGCAGTTGAAAGGAGCTAACTATATCACAACAAAAGCCGTTATTCGTCATGGTCGAATGCTTTACATAATATTTTACCGACCTTTTGTAGGAAGTATGCAAGCGGTGCATGAATGCGCTAAACGGAGACAAAGAGCAGGTATGACAAAAATAGCCTATGGAAGTCGAAAAGCAGCGAATCTTATAAATTATTTTTTTAACTTTTGATGTTAAGCAATATAGAAAAAAAGTTAACCAATAGAATAAATACATAGCAAATCAGTCAATATTTTGCCTACACAACATACTAAACATTACCGAGAAGAAAAGACACGAGTTACATAAAATCATACGAAATAAAGCACATCACAGATCAACAAGAGGTAATACATCACTCACCAATACAAGAAAAAAAAACACAATCATACCACTAAAATCCATGAACGTCTTCGGATCAGTATGTGGTAGAGATTGTACTGATTCTTTACAACAGTTGTGAAGGGAAGTGATTTTTCCTATATCACGCTGATTTGCTCTCCTTATGTAAGGTACCCACTTTATAAACTCTGGGTCTTTTTCCACTTCAGCAAAGCATGTATTCTTCAATTTGACCTTTTTTTAATTTTTTGAAAAGTTAGTCGTCCAGAAGATTATTGTTAACAAATTTCCAGAGGATGCAATTCTTCTTTTCCATGCCCCATCCTTGAATTTTTCCATCTTTTCAAACAAATTATTGTTGTGGGGTCGCAGACATTTACATGGCCAATGACTTAACTGGGCCCAAGATTTTTCTGAGTATGCGAACTCATTGATAATATTGGTTATTACTCCAAAACTAATTAGCTAATTCTAATTCATTAATCCGTCAAACTTCATGAAAGGCTTCCTATGCTATTGCCCCTGGATGAATACGTAACTGTACGGTAGTCGGTCAATTAACTGGCAGCCATATTCCACTTTCCAATGGCGGAAGTAAACTCTCCACTTTATGGTCGAAGCCTTTGTGCATCGTCACTTTTCACTTTGGTGATTGCCAGGATCGTGACTGGGGAAGAATTGATCCAGGGACAGACAAGGAAAATTGTGACTAGCATTAGATACAATCTTCATTGGAATTTAATAGCAGTAATAAATTTAACTAATAGAATGAGAAATAGAGAAAGAGCATATTGATATCAATAAAATTATAGAATCTCTTTCCTGGAAAAAAACCCTGTATTCGATTACTATTGTCACCTTTTCCATCGTGAAACGATAATATTGTCCCATTTAAAAGCCTCCCCCTTTGAGTACTGTTGTATGGTGCATTGGTCCATTTCTTGAGACTTTGAATAATAATAATAATAATATATTTGATTAACTTCATCGAACGATTTTTCTTAGGGACGCCAAGCGACACCTCGATCTCCCGTTTCGAAGGTTCTATTCTTTCTCGCCATTTCGGCCTTATGAAATATCTACAACAGCTCTCTGAACCGCAAATTTTGACAGATATTTTCCTAAGCGTTCCACATCCTGATGAAATACCATCCTGTCTTCAAATCGTCGCTCTAGTACTCTCTCCACCTTCAAATCCTATGTATACAGTCACTTTCTCTCTATCCAGTTTCAAAAGATTTGTAAACTGATACTTCTTACATTCAAATAAATTAGTTTCTAATTATGTATGAATACATTACTAGAGGCGTACAGAATAAGAAATTTAAAAAATCTACGATTTCAAATTATTTGCTAGTTAATCAGGCAATATTCTTAGCTCCCGAAACCTAAGGCTCCGAACCTCACTAAAAACTGAGAAATAAGGCGATAAAGTGCCGTGTTTGACAAAATTGCTTGCTACTAAATTAGCGAAAATGTGTACATTCAATTTTTGAAATATTGGAATAATATTCTTTTGATCCTGAACGCCTTATTCGTACTTTTTAAATTATTGTTAATTCCTTTTAGTTAACTTTTTTTAATTGATTAGTATAAGAAATTTGTTTGGGATAAAAGGCAAACAAGTTATGTTCTTTTTTTTTTTTACTCATTTTGTCTTATGTATTTTATTATTTATTGATTCACTTGTCCTTTCTTCTATTTTAATCTAAGCCACCATAGATTAATCATTCTTCCTTTAATGATATTCTAAAGGTGCACATCCCGGCATCATAAAGAACACTATTGATAACTGCAGAATGTCAAACAGCATAGCATATCAATCAGTTCATTCTACTAATTTCATTAGCCAATATTTGAAACTAAATGACATAAAAGGAAGACAATGATGAACCTGTAGTAAGGCAATTAATTTAGAGCTGTCAACTTTTAACTATGTGTAATTTATTTCTAAGTTTTGAGGAATGGAATCTTAGATTTTCAATCCTTTAACTAATACACATACTAGGGTAACCAGGGATCACCATGCTCTAGAACTAATAGATGGTATTTGTTAACTAGCGCGAAATTTCTTCCAAGCTATACTCTGAACTTGTTTTTCAACTAGACCACTACTAAATTACCAACCAGAGATATTCTGCTAAAACTAAATATCTTTAATTGACTCGGTTGATAATTTTTATTAGGGGAATGTGTTGTACCTCGGGACAGTTAGTAAACATATATTTTTATTTTTAACTGTGTATGGTTGATATTAGTTTTTTACATCATATTTTAAAGCCCAGCATTTAGGCCACCCACTAATGTAAAACAATTTAAAATATGCTTGTTAATAAGGGAGCAATTAATTACTTTTTACACCCCTGCAATGTATCCCAAGTATAACCGGGTTGCACCTTGGGATATGGGTTGTTGTACCCTGGGAATAAGGGAAAGGTTGGAAATAAACTTCAGTTTAGCAAATAAATCTTATTTAATTCACACAAAAAGTATAAGAATGAGAATAAAAATCCAAAAAGATTCATTTAACCACAATATTAGTCCATAGGCATTTCGTATGCCGTATGAGGTTCCTGATGTTAAAGGCGAAGGTAATTTTCAGATAACATCTTCCTCATCAATTTCATAGGGAGTGTCATTTCTTAATATGAAAGCCTTCGCTCCTGTTCTAACCAGGCATTGAATTTCATATACAATGTCAGTTTTCTTTAAGACTTTTGCTACATAGTACAAAATTCTCTTCTTACCAGAAATCTTTACCAAAATATATTTGGTTTTATTTCACCACACTCAACAGTTGCCTCAAAGGCTATTTCCATTTCTTCATCCTAAACTCCTCGAATTAGTTGTTGCATAGATGCATCATAATCTTCATCAATAGATGGAAAACTAATATTCTCATCTTCTGAACTAGTGTCGTATTTAGTATGGCATTTCAATTTCTTTCTGGGATTTTTTATGTTTTTCTTGTTACCAGGAAACAATTTCTTATTAACAACAGATTTCCTTTTTTCCTTTATTCTTTTTTGCTCTTCAATTAACTTCTTTTCTGGAGTATCTAAAAGTATTCTAGTATTCTTTCTTTCTGGCCGCAGCTTTGGGAAATGGGCGAACCATTTCCGGAGCCAAAACGCTATTTGTTAGTTGTGTGGACGTTGAAGGCATAAGTACTTCACATGTAGATGAAGACGGCAAGGCTAAATTTTCCTGTGTGGTGGGAGTTGGTGAATCTGACCCAAACTCACCTGTTCGATGTTGATCCATATTACTGTCTGTAGCTTCAGTTTTAGTCTGCTCACGGTCTGTTACATAGGATGAAAGAAACTCATCTTCTGTAAAAATATTTCTGTTTACTTTTTCATATGTATTTTAACAAAATTACAAAATGTGTTGTACCTTGGGATGTCCCAAGGTACAACGGTAATATTGTCCTAAGGTACAACACATTAGATAACTGGAAAACATAGCCGATGACAATGTTTTAGGTTAGTGGAAAAGATTCATCAACCATACCATTGGAAAGGGAAAGTTTTATAGTTCAATACGAAGTCATAATTATTAACACAGATTAAAGAAACATAATTCCAAAAAAAAAACAATGAAACAACAAAAATTTACTTACCTATGACAGTTTTTCAATTTATCAATCAGCTTCCACAAATCTGACTGGATAGTTGCAAATCACTCTACAGTAACTCCTAGTGAAAAGATTAATAACTACCCTAGGTTTGTTTGGTCGGTCACCAATGGATGACAGAGCAATGGCGTTTGTCCCGAGCTACAACTGTCCCAAGGTACAACACTTTCCCCTATGTTAATTAACGATTGGCTTTTGAAAAATAAAACTTGGCTTTGGAAATAAAAAACATTTCAAATATTTTCAACTCATTATCATTTACAAGATTTGTCCGTATGTAGTTATAATAAGTGGGAGTAGATTGGCTCAGGGATAGATCACTAAGTTGTCATGCAGAAAATCCTGGTTAAAATCCCGCTGTTGGCAATACCTTTATTTCGTCTGTTAGAAGGCGGAGGTGGACTATATAGTATCTAGGACCATCCTGGGACTCACCCAGTCTATATAAGGTAGGAAGGTAGGAAAATTCGAGGCTGTAAATGTGTTTTAAAACAGCAATACTAAAACATGAACTAACGACTCGTAACCAACCAACAATTCCAAATATGCCTTAGCCTAAGGCTAAAACAATTTATTTGAGTATGTGTGTTCTGAGTACACTTTGGATTCCTGGCTGGTATCTCATGTTGGCCTAACTGTCACCCGACACGGCACAATGTGTGGAGCTGATGCTGAGTTTTTGTCCTCCGAGAAAGACAGTTTGATTCAAGCGTTTCGGGAGCGTGAAACGCTTTATAAATTGGATGACAAAGGCGAAATACTAAAAGAAATTAAAAAAAAGATAAATCAATAAATAGCTTCAGTGGATATTCTCTGTCGACTCATTGGTGTACATTTCGATTTCGTTTTCATTAAAAAAATATCATGTTAGAGGCACCATCGACTTATAACCGGATCGTATTGATTTTTTGTGAAGAAAAAAATGAAAAATGTATGCTCAATATTTGGGTGGCAATGGCAGAATAGGATTTGAGACAGGATATTTTAAAATTCAAAGCATTGATTGAACTAACGAGGTATTGGAACATCAATATCTCCGCGATATTCATCTGTATATTATAAAGTCAAAAAACTCATCATAAATTTTGAGGGTTCTTTAACTTTTCTGAACTAAAATATTCCGAACAAATGTGTTATTCTATTCTCTTTTTTAAATCGAGGGAGAGAGTAAGCTCAGGAGTAGAGCGCTGAGTTGCCTACTCGGAGGTCCCAGATTCAAATCCGAGCTATACAGGAAGGAGATTGTCCGAGATCGCGCCAGGTTTACACCCAATAAATAGTACTCATTTTACCATCTACCACATTAGAGCAGCAGGACTCTGATCCCATAGGTTCCATCAATGACTGTTAAGAGATTAAATAATTTATCCTTTTCAGCCGGATTTAAACCCTGGTTATTCAGCACGGCAACTTGGTGCTCTACAATTAAGCTACCGCTCCTTAAATAATTAACATAACGCACCTCAAATACACCTGCATTTATTAAATTGAGATTGCGATGAGTGATTGTTTATGTCAAGTTGTTTGAGGTGAGATGAGCTTTATTTTATCTGATTTTATGTAACTTATATATTGTCTTATCGATGATGTTTATACAGGCAAAAAAGTGACTGATCATTAAAATTTTATAATTAACAATTAAAATATTCTTCTGCACAGCGCTATATCTCTCTACTGAACTACCTCTCTCCCACGGATTACGAAAAGATAATTGCGATTCTCATATTCATTTATAGAGGAGTCTTTTTTTCTTTTTGGAGATAGGGTCCGTGATTGCCCAGAGTACGCACAAAATCCTGCATAATGGTGTTGCATATCATACTAAAAGAAAGCGTACCTTCCTTTTTCTTTTCAGAGAGGCGAAGTAGATATTTTGTTAAAGAAGATTCAATTTCTCCCTTGGAGTACACGTCCCTCAAGTTGGCAGGTAATTATCATAGTTGCGTGATCCAGGAGGCTGTGCATTTTCTAGGCGGGGCTCTCTCTTTAGACAAGGACTATTATTCAAAGAGGATTCTCAAAGTGTGTAAGTTGTCTCCTGGGAGGAACGTGAAGGGGGCCGGCGGGTCAGCGGGCCGAGCTCAGAGCCGGGTTCAAGGCACCACTTTCTAGCATTCCTATCGTATAGCATCCTCCAAGGATCGCGATTTTACGGCATTATTGGAGGATATGGGATGAAATAATAGTGATAATGATGATTTCGAAATCGTAGACAACTACTGTAAAATATTTTCCAAATATCTTAGATTTTTTATATGATTTTTTAGCTAATGACTGTGAAAGAACCTGAGAACTTACAAAATAGATTTATACAGATATTATTATTTTAGCAATACTTCCTTTGCATACCTAAATGGAATAAGTAATTAAGACTAGCAAATGTAAATTAGTAAATTTGAATTTAATAAAGAAATTAGCCAGCCATATTCCTGCAAAAATAATTCAAACCCAAGAATACTAGTTACATCATATTTTACATCGAAGAAAGAATCATTTTATTTAAAATTTATTCATTAAGATTTACAACTGTACTATAATAAATCAACAAGTAAATGGAATGAATTCTACATAATAGCAATTGCCCACTGATAGTACTGAAAAAGATCAAACAAATTCGACTCAAAAGGTCACGAAGACATCTATCGCCTTTATAAACGATTAAGAGAGTTATCGGGAATTTAAACGATTGCTGGTTTTGAGACTAGGAGTTCGAGTATGAACGAAGTTTGTCATGAAAGAATGGTTTAGAGTCATTTCGGCAACAAAAGAATACATTTTAAAAACCGAACAAGAACATCTTAGAAAACGGTAAAGACCTGTTTAAAGAATCTATTTAAATTAATATTGCCAACTTACAAATGATCTTATTTGGTGGAACTTCCCAAATGACCTTGGACCAACATTTTGCGCTATGATTCTAATACGCAGACCAACATCCATCTTAACCGCTATCAGACGGATACATGGAAGTGGTATTGTTAATAGCGACACTATCGGGTCACACGTGGGTTGGCCGACTGTTGCGCAAACCGTGACCTTTGCCCTTCCACCGCTGAAACAGAACAAACTGAACGCTTTCCCTATCGAGTCGCCGAGCCTGGCACGGCCATACATCGCTGGTTACGTAAGATACTAGTAATGAATGGAATCTCTTAATAAAGCTGAAATGATATCCTCTATGGATGTAACGACTACAGGGATCTTGTAATTATAATGATTCCTCCAGTTACGCAGGCATCATGCTTTCGAAATAGTGTAGTTAAGTCTGTGTTACGGATGTTGTACTATCTTGGAAAACAATCTTTATACAAATGTAATATCTTGCTACTAATTATCTGAAATAGATTCCTAATGTATAAAAAAAATCTAGTTTATAATTAAATCCGGTCGAAGAAAAAATATAAAGTAAATTTCATAGAAAAAAAAAACCTATACCAGTAAAACCCATTAAGTAAGCGTCTTTGGTTGAGTACATGGTAGAGACTTTACTGTTTCTTGGAGAACGGCTGGGCAGGGAGGTGATTTGTCTGTCTCGGGTAAACCACCAGATCCCCCCCTTTATTTTGGGTACTAATCATATAGAGGCTCGGTGAGCCCCAGAAGGATCCATCTCCGGCCGGTAACAGATTAAATAAAAGGGGGAATAATAGGGAGATTAATTAATGTATATTATGAAGTATTGTGCTCTGGAACAATATCCTCATCCGAAAATTTCTTTATAAATAATGTTGTGGGACGTGATCTCCAAAAATATTCATGATATAGACCAATACTTATTATGTTTTTACTGGTTATTTAGTTTTCTATTGGTTATATAGTAGAATATCAGGTAATTAGTTCAATTATTCAAAACCAACAAGTTTGATCAACATCAGCTGCCAATAAATAATTAAATTTCAATTAATTTATCAATTTCATTTAAATGAATTGTTGTAATAAACAACAATGCCACATATATCATAAAAAGTTTAAATATAAAAATTAGACTCTGATCAAGTATGGCCACGCCAGTTCGCACGTGATTTCCGCATCTAACGGGCATTGAAGTCTTTTGACTTGAAGACTTTAACGGTGCTACAGAAGAGATACCTTTTTGAATCTCTAATAATTGGCGTAAGAAAAATTCATTAGTTCTTGTATAACATTCTATGCAACAATGAAACTAAACTGTAATTTAGCTATATTATATTTTATATTTACAAATTTAGTGATAAAAAGTAATTCAACATTAATATAATTAAAATAAATAAATAAAAATGCCAATACGTTTTATTGTATACAATTTTTAAACCATTTGTTAAATTTTATTATATCCTTTGATCAACTCTGGCCGCTTTAAAATATTTAAAAATAAAATATATTTATAAAGCGTAGAACTCAAATATTATCAGTGTACTTATAGTTTCAAAAGGAAATATAAGGTGTCACCCTACCGTCAAGAATATTAAAAAAGAAGAGCCATAATTTTTAATGAAAATATAACTTTTGAGTTATCTGCAATAAATTTATATATATTTATTTTCTAGAAAGAAAAGAAGATACCTAGGAATATATATGAAAGAAAACGTATTTTTACTATAAATCCTTTAAACCAGTAAACTAATATTGGTTGGGGTTTTAAAACCTTAATATTCAATGATAACACTATAGAAGTGTTAGTTTGTTTTTAAATAAATTTATTATATGTCATTTTTTTACAAATTAAAATATCTGATTACAAAACTAAACTTTAAAAAAGCACGAAAACCAAATAAGTTTTGCAAAAAAGAAAATCACAATTTTACTGGAATTTATATATTTTTTTCTGGGACAATAGAAATATTTATTATCTACATTGTTTGTTCATATAAACATGGTAAGCCTTTTACATACCACTTGAAAAGGTCACAACGGCCCAGACTATATTAATCCGAAGAAAGAAAGTTCCCTTGGGATTTTTATCACAAAGAGCAATAACTGGGTTCAAGGAGAAGTTCAAGCCCTGCTCGGGATAATGCACCGACCTTCATTAAGACTTCAGAGCAAGGTAACACCATTTATACCATTTCTTTGTTAGTACATAAAATTTAAGGGAATATTAATACTTGTTGGTTTTGTTTGATAATAATGCCTGTTTTTAAAATTTTTTAAACCATTATTTATTTTCTTCTTTTCAGTCCGACTGGTTATAAACGCACGTTATTTAATTTATTTTCAAACAAAATTTGTTTGAAATGAATTTTGAATTGAATTGAATGAATATTTAATATTCATTTTTATAATGTAGTTATAGTTCGGCTACAACAGCTTTTTAGATTTTTAACTCATTATTATTTTTTTTTTTTTAAATATACAAAACCTCCCAGTTGATCCTGCCAGTAGTCATATGCTTGCCTCAAAGATGAAGTGCATTCTATCGTACACCCCATAGTACTAGGCAAAAGGCACTACCGTGTCTTCAGATATCCTGCAGATCCCGGTCAGGATTATGAAACCAATATATTAAATTATTGAATTACCATCGGCCCTTGAGAAGTGTGCAATGTTTAAATGCATTTAGATGTTTTGAAGTCGCCAAAAATAGATTTCAATTATTCCTTATCGTTCATATGTATATACGGGAGAAGTTAATATAAGTGTGTTGAAAATAAATTTCACAATAGAATGATTCAATAAAAATCACAATTTCAACTAACCAGAAAAGTTTATTGAAATTTGAATTGATTGATCGAATTAAAGAATTAACTTGGTTCCATTTAAATTTAAATTAATACCATGTTCACGTAGTAAACATGTTAAAATAAGTGTGGTTTATAACTAAAATTAATATCTGCATTAGTTAAAGTGATAAGCTACCGTGACAAGACTGGTAAATGCCCCACATTCATCCTACAATTATTTCCTCAACAGTGAAGCACTAAAAACAGTATGTACCCCCAGTATGCAATTTACAGGATGTATTTACAGTTAAAACCGTTAGTGCATTTTCTACAATAGTTTTTTAAACTAATATTGTTTCCTGGAAAGGATGGAAACAGGAATCGCTAATGTATTATATTTTCACATAGAAATAGAATTATTGTAGACCAAACAACGGGAGAGGAAAGCAATTGTAAAACGGGTGAATTTTGGTGATTTTATAGCTAAAATATTCTTGATTTAACGAACAATTTTTCTATTACATTTCAAATTTAAAAATTCCTAAATAATTATTAAAAATCGTAAAGCTTTGTTTAATATACATATGTAAGGGCACTACTTCGGTAAATGTAAAAAATTAAATATACTAGCAATTAAATATTAGGTAAGAATTAAGAAAGACATTGCAAATTGAAAAGAAGATTATTGGCTGCATACAATTTCGGGCTCCTAAAACATTTCAGAAGTAAAAACCACTCACGCAACACTGAAGTACAACTCTCAAAAACCTTCGTAAGGCCTGTTCTGATCAGTGCATCTGAGTGATGGACGATTTCGCGATTTCAAGAAATCACGTTAAATAGATTCGGGAGACGAACCCTTAGGAGAATTTTTGGACCAGTTTTCAACAATAATGCTTGGAGACAAAGAACAAATGCCGAAATAGCAAGCCTCTATAATAATATAGACGTCAGATAGATTGAGAGACGACGAAATCCCAAAGAAAATTCTCGAAGAAAAGCTATACGCTATAAGTTGTAGTGCTGGAAAGAAGAAGAAGAAGAATTACAAATTGAATGATCAGTTGTATAATTGTATTCTGAGAGAGATATTTAGCAATAAAACTATTGATTATGAATACCTTTTATATATTATTATATTACTACCTATTACATATATTTCTGGTATTTTACTACGGTAATAGTTGCGTGTATTTGGTTTGCCGGTCGTCTCTGGACCTGGGATCTACTACAGAGAGATGAAACAAGCAGGGAGTGCCTTCAGGGAGGCTCTCGCAAGTGACTCGAATCCAAGTGAATTCCTTAGGGCTTACAAGGTTTTCAAAATAAGATCACAAATATATGCCAAATGGCATTTGTATACTTTCTAAGATAAATAATTATAATAACTATTATTATTGATTTCTGATACGTATTATCATGGTTTTTACTGTAACAGATTGATAAAAATACAATGATTTATAAACTGTAAAGCTGTCAGTTGTACAAACTTTCACATAACAGCGATTTGAACTGATAGCCTAGACCTTTTGGAAATTTGCTGTTTATTAGAACGAAAAACTGTAGATCTGAAGCCAATGTATAATTTCAACGAATTTCGCTAATTTGGGTTTATATCGAATTTTACTTTGGTTTTCTTTATCCTCCGTAAAGCCAAAAATATCTGAATAAGTTACGTTAATAATTAAGGGGTCTAGAATACGACAGCTTTACTAAAATAATATGAAGCGGAATGGGTCAGTGGTAGACCTACCAAGGTCTCGGGTTCGAATTCGGCTGAGGCTGATAATTTATTTGATCAGTACTAGCCGGGGATGAATCTTTTGGGATCTGAAGATTCTCTTGGGACTCATCAGCCTCAGAGTGGGTACTCCAAATTGGGGGAAAATCAGGCGGCTGAACGTGATCTCGGACAAATCACATTCCTCCACAACCGTTGTCCTAGACACAGTACAGGCTCTACCATGTACAAGAGTTCATATGGGTCGTAGTAGTACTTTTTTAAATTTATTTTAACTAACATATTACCTACCTTACATCATCAGCTAATTTCAAATTCAATGTTCTCAGGTTGAAACACTTTTTGTTAAGTTACTTTCGCTTTGAGACGGCAACATAAAAGTTAAGGTATTATAGAAAGTAAATGCAGAGGTGAGACTCCATTTATAAATATTATTCATAAGATCATAAGACTCTTGCGATGGGAGACTGTAGTAATCCAGAGTAGTCATAATTATCCCGGAACTTGTTAACAAGAACTAAAGGAATAGGATTCTCTGGAAGAATGCGGGTACTGGAACTTCTGCTGGTGGCCAAATCCTTGTCCGTAAGGAGGACGATGAGGCTATTACCATGGCCGTGCGCTATCCGTATCTAGGTAGGAGGGTCAATGACTCCCGTCTGCTCTAACAACCTCATTCACAGCCTCCTTTACTTTCATGTCTTCGCTGGGTGTCTGGTTAGTGTAACACAATCCTGAAGGAAACCATTTTCCAGCACGTATCCGTCCGTCTATGAGCCGGCAAAACGTTTACTAAGTCGATGACAAGCTTTTTCTGTCTAAAATTGTTCGACTTGGAGTGACTTCGGGTTAGGTTTTTGGGTTTTAGGTTTTTAGTTAGGATTAGGTTCGAGTTAGGTCGAAGGTCGTAGCCCGGTAAGTGGCCCAATGTTTTGGCCATGGGAGTAAAACTTCCTTGGTTACGCCGTCCTTCGGAAAAAGGGAGTTCCGAGCCTATACGATCACAGGTACTTGTTAAGAATCCCTTTCATAATTAAACCTGGAAAAGCAAAATTTAGGGCTGTCAATGTAGCATTGTCTGATTAGCTATAGCAGCATAAAGTGAGGTTAAATGAACAAACATTTCTCCGACCCAAGTTATATAACATTTAATTCTCTAAAATACAAATATAAAATATTATACTAGTATCAAAGCAGAAGGTGATTGGCATAGGATTCAATGTCTTACAGTTTATAGGGAATCAAATAATAATTTTCAGAAATAGATACATTTATGAATTAAAACCTGTACTACTACATCCTGTGGACGGGTCTTTGGTTCAGTTCATGGTAGAGACTGCGCTGTTTCAAGGACAACGGTTGTGCAGAGAGGTGATCTGTCCTAGATCAAGCTCAACCACCAGATTTTTCTCCCTTATTTTGGGTACCATACCATGATCCATCTCCGGCTGCTAATAGACTAAATAAAAGTCTTGCCAGCAGTGAGATTTGAACCAGGATTTTCGATTTGGCAACTCAGTGCTCTTCCAATGGGTCACTCCGCTCCCAAATTTATAAATAATCACTTAAAAAAATACAATTTTTAAAATAAAACTAGTTTATTTAAAATAATTGTTCTCTTTGTAATATGTTTTCCACATCATTTAATCGTTAGAATTAATACATAGTGTACTTAGGCATAATCTAATGTCATTAAAATATAAAAGGAGTAGTATGTAAAACCAGGAACTAATACTTCAATAATTGTACACGGGAATAAAACCGGTAAGACTGTAAAACATTTCATTATTTTTCCAATGCAATGTATTGTTACTTCAATCGATAATAACTACAATATCCAACGTAGAAACGTAGTTATGATATATAGTTTTGTTCAAGCGTTTATTACAATTTTTTAGTCATAATTATAAAATTTCACCACTCCAAATACGTAAAGTATCTGGAAAATCATTCTTTCGGAAGTACAAGGGATTTACTGCAATTAATCTTTACAAAGTTTTTTTTTAATCTAGGTGACGCTATGCTATTTTTTATTTTCATTTATTCATTTATCTGTTCATATAACATTCATAAAAATATTCTCATGTTATAAACTATAGCATTAAAAGTGAATTGTGTTTACCTTCCCAGCGATGAGTGCTTGAACAGTAAGGACCTGGGCTGGCTTGTGGTACTCCAGCACCTCGCCTGGCAGGACATGGCCCACTCCAGGATCAAACCAGACCAATTCACCCTGGAAAATATTAATTTATTGTTAAAATGCAATAATTATAAAACTTGTATTTATTGTTTGAAGAGATCAAACGGTGTATTTAAAAGACATCGTCTGGTCAATGATAATAAGAAAAAAATGATTATTTGAGGTCCAAAAATAATTCCTCAAATAAGGAAAGTATTTTGCACGTTGAACTACAAAACGCACGTTTTAGGTTTTCTGCAGAATTTACAGGTCACAAGTGCATTTATTTTTACTTTAATCTATATCACATTTATGTTTTATGCTTTTTCTTTATTTCATCTCTTAGTCCGATAGAGACATACAGTTCAAAATAGTAACTTTTATATGTTGAAGAAATTGGTTCGGGTAGAGGTCACTAAATGAATTTCTCATGTAATTTGAGAAAATCTTTATTGATAGCCAACGTTTCGACCTACGTTGTAGGTCTTCTTCAGGGCTATATGCAAAATACAGACAATATTAGAAAATGGTACAAATATATTAAAACATTTTAAATATAGATAAACCAAAAGAAGGTGAATACAGGCAAAAAAAAAATTGATAAAGATGTACAGTATGGTAATTATGAAGGTTAAAATGTATAAGTTATACTATAAACTACGAAGTGCCAAAAAGGTAGTAACCTACATCATAAAGAAAATAAGTAACTTTTATAATTATAATTTTAAAACAACTACTTAGATCAAACGTTTTTAATAAACTTGAAAACGAAATATTTAACAAATAAACGAAAGCGAAGATAAAACAAAATTATCAAAGCGTAAACTTACGGCATTACATTCTTTTATATTTATCGTTTTGACAGTGTTCCTTGAAAATCCCCTAGAAAAAAATTGACTGATTAATATCTTATAGGTAATTGTTAACAATATTACTTTGTATTTTGGAAATCATTATAAATTAAATCACAGTCGATGTGTTACTGTTAAAATGTAATCTATAATCTAATAATGTTAAAATAAATAAAGATTTGAAGAAATAAAGAACAAGAATAAATACAAGTCCTATCGTCTGCATATCCGCAGACAGCCGGGAGGTCTAAGGTTAGACAAGGCGTGGTATCGGATAATCTACGGCCCTTTGGCGTTTGGGAACACGACCTGCCAGGGAGAGGCTCGCCGTCCCTTTCCACTTCTACAACTTTGATCCTCCTCGGCATTTTACTTTCTACTTAGCAACGGGAAAGTTACCTCCCAGGGGTGACAGTTCTGCTATGTCCTTTAAAGGTGAGTAATTCACCGGTGGTAATAAAGGGAAAAATTAATCTAAATTAATGGTTCAGAATTAATTTAATTTATTGTGGACTCTATCTAAAAAAAATATAGGTGTAAAGATAGTGTGTAATGTCTGAAATATGTATTAACTTCGTTCCATTTTTCGTTTTCAATAAAACCGAGGAATTCAGCGTTTAATGTTATTTTTAAAATACTATCATTCTGATTAACTTTAATTTTAATAGTTGATTTGATGTTTAATGGGTTATTAAACAAGTGAGCACCCAAAATAAGGAGGAAATCTGGCGGTTGAGCGTGATTTAGAACAAATCACCTCCCTGCACAACCGTTGTCCAAGAAAACTACACGAGCTGTAGTAGTATAGGTTTTTTTTCATCTTTAATTAAAGAATGAAAAATATGATAATATTTTTATGTCTAATATTAATTGAATTCGATATTCCTGTTACCGGATAAACATAAATTGACGGAATTTTCAACGTTTTAATTAAGTTAAATGAGTTCAAGTCGCACTAGGTGATGCAGCACACTAAAAAAATTTCTAAGAATGACTAAACTATGAATCAACATTAAATAAAAGTGGTTTGTAGATTTAAAAAAAAAAACTTGTAGTAGGCTACTTCGGTAATGTACTATTATTGCAGAAATATAATGTCTGCAGCATTTCTTAAATAAATTCGTTAAAACTCAAAACTTTTACAATCTTGGGTAAACTTATTTATTATTATAAATTTAGAAATTATCATTTATTTAAATAATATAAATATCCGATTCAAGATGCTAAATACATAATTTATTGTACTATTTCCAATTTGTTTCTATATACATATAACTCTATTTGATTTAATATATTTTTACCAACACCTTAAACTTGATAAAATTTCCACTGCAAATCTTTTTTTTTTTGCAAAAAAACAGAACATCATTTGAAAAGAAAACAATGGCCCTATACTATGACTATAGTGGGATGAAAAGTTGAATGAACTGGGTAGAAATCCATCTTTTTTTGGCCAGATTGTAAGATAATAACGAATTTCTCTCTAGGTATGTATCAGGAGAGAAAATAAAATACTATACTTAATGGTTATAAATAGAAAATTATGACACATTTATTGTTTGCAGCCCCTGGTTGAAATAATTGAGTAAACGATCTTTAAGGAGAGCACTTTCGACATTTTATTACTATTCGAAAATGGGTTCAGTTGAGAGGCCACTTTCTGAAAGTCTTTTACCTGAATATTATAGTTGAACTAAATTTTTTTTTCATCGAACGAAATTTCTTCATCAGTGAGTATACTAGGCAAGTTTAAGACCATGCGAAGAAGTCTCTTAAGCAAATAGAACTACAAAAGCCACTAGTTGTATAATCTAAATTAAATAACCTATCTATGCAATAACTCCAACTCGTAAACAACAAAATGCAGTACAAAACTTTGAAAATTAACAAAAACAACACACTTTATAAACGTTAGGTGCCTTAAAAAAAATAGTCTGACAACGGACAGGACAGGGGAGTCGATTTCACTATCGCTATAGGCCGGTTTCCTTTCGCATGCTGGACCTTACTCTCGCCACGTTTCGAAACGAATTCCACAATGAAACATAATTGGGGTTGTTTATCATTAGCGAAAGTCCAATGTTGAGCCAGGCGGGAGTTATGTCTGGTTTGCTATTGGAGAGATTCATAGGATATCGAGCCATCGACAGAGGTTCTTCAATATTGACTTAAATAGTATGGCAATTAACTCGTCATTTCAGGATACTTCAAAAATTTACTAGACAAACGCTCTAACCTCCCAATTAATTACAAAAGATTAATATAAATAACAATCATTGGACCGATCTGGACTTACGGAATAGAGTTTTGGATGTTCCACTAAGCCATCGAATTCCTCTCGTATCCAATCCTTAACGCAATACCTAAGCCAATACCCTTCGTAACATCCTTAACGCTTCTTACTTTGTTACGAACAATCCACAAACGATTAATCCATAATGACCTTAATGAACCATTTGTTACTATTTTGGCCCAAATCCGATATCGATTTTCATGACAAACTTTATTCTCGCTCAAACCCACTAATATCTAGCCTAGAAACCTCTTCAACTCCTGATAATCCTCCGAGGCATATGGTATGTAGATGGCCTAGTAAGTTGAATGATGTCTTTGATGATGGATACTAGGCGACATGACTGAACATCTAGTCATCAATTATAACATCAGAGGCCTTCTCTCGAAGTTGAAATCCTCCTACAGCAGCACCGTCCATCGGTGGTGGCGCTGACGGACACCATGCTACCCTCCTCTGCTCTAATAAATTTCCAAGGTTACACAGTGTACAGGGAGACCTGTGCACTGGGGACCAAGGCAGGCGTCGACATCCTCGTCCGAAATGATGTACCGTCTAGGAGGGTTCCTAGTCCAGTGCGTTCAACTGCCGGCACTCATATAGTCACTGTTGACGTGCGGTTCAAGACCCGCTTCACGTTCAGCTGCGTCTATAGGAGACCGAGAGCTGTTCATAAAGCTGTGAGATTGTTGTTGCAACACGCCCAGTCAGTCAGTCGCTATATAGTCCTTGGTGACTTCAATGCCAATCACCCTGCCTGGCTATGTATCAACCATGACACACTGGGGACGTACATTACAGAGACTGGACTAGTCGCCTACTACCCCGGAGTTCATACCTTCCGGCATGATTCCCTACCCGGATATACCTCAACTCTAGACCTCCTCCTAACCAGGGATCTGCACACCATAACAGGCTGTATAGCGCTCCCATTCGGTCCGTCAGGTCATCGACCGATTGTATATATTTTCGGAGGTACCCCCGCAGCCCCGCCTGCGAGCAAGTACCTCTTAAACAAGGCCGACTGGAAAGGATTCAGGGCTAGCATTGAGGAAAATCTCCCCATGATCGATCGCCTGAGTACAGAGGTAGAGGTGGACAGGGCGGTGCAAGTCAACACCACTACCATACTGGACTCGGCAAACCAGCATATCCCGAGGTTTAGTCCGCAACCTAACGCCATCAGGAAACCTCCAAAGCACATTCTTGCCCTCATTGGCCAACGTAATCATCTGAGGAACATTTTCCAGCGCTCTCATAACTATGGGTTAAAACCGGCCATCAATGCGATGACCCGGCTGATAGCCAGCCTCATGCGGGTCTGGAAAACTTCCCTCTTGCACGAACAGTTACTTAGGGCTCATGATGACCACCGCCAGTTCTGGCAACTCGTCAAAACATACGTAACTAAAAAGAGGACATTGCACCTGACTTCCGGAGACGAACTGATGACGCCGGGGGAACAGGCTGAACGTTTGGCGAAGGCATACGAGGCGGGCGATGCTGCTCGGCTGGTAAATGCTCCACCAATCCCTGAGGGACCACTTCCCTGCCCCAATGAGAAACCCATTTTTTCCACCTTCAAAGGTCTTGAATCGGTACTACGGCACACTAAAGGTAAAAAATCCTCTGGGCTAGACAACATCCCTTATGTAATGTTGAAGATGCTCCCTAGAAAAGGTAAAGCCTTCCTATTGAACATCTTCAACACCTGAGAATCTCATACTTTCCTGAAGCAGAGAAAAAAGCCGTTGTAGTACCGCTACTTAAGCCGGGGAAGTCTGGTAAACTACCTGATCACTACCGGCCGATCAGCTTGCTCTCACATATGAGTAAAATTTTCGAGAGGCTGGTCCACCGCCATTTGCTGACCCACTGTATTACCCCCTCCCCCCGAACAGACTGGTTTCCTTAGAGGTATTTCCTGTGACCATCACCTGGCAAAGCTCCATAGAGCGCACACCACAGAGCAGATGAACATGAACAAAGCCACGACCTTTATATCCCTAGATTGCACTCAGGCCTTTGACAGTGTGTCTCACACACTGCTACTCCGACGCTTGGAAGAGTTTAACTTCCCAGACTCGTTATGCCGTCTAATCCGAATCTATCTTAGCCGAAGATCCTTTGTCGCGCGAGTCGGGGAAAGTTACTCGACTTCTAGCAACACCACCTGTGGAGTACCACAAGGGTCTGTACTGCGGCCACTGTTGTTTGTGATATTCACAGCACCCGTGGTCTCGGTTAAGCACGAAGGAGCGGTAGTAGTAGCCTATGCGGACGACATAGGGATTTATGCTTCAAGTCCCAACACCCGTCATGCCCTTAAAAAGGCACAAAAAGCGTCGGTGTCAATTATTGATGATTTAAAGCTGAATGGCATCAGGGTGAATCCGTCTAAGACGGATGCCATCGTGATGTCATTTCAGGAAGGTAAAAAGCGCCTACCGACGACCTTCACAATTGAATATGAAGTTCGTCGTGTATCTAACTCATATAGGCATTTTACCTTCTCGAGTCACGTCAGGGGGAGGCTGAAACTGGCCCGACAAAAGTCCTATAGGCTCTACCACCTCCTCACTTCGCCCCAACTGTCGTTACGGCTTAAATGCCAAATTTATAAATCAATTATTAGACCAACGCTGCTCCATGGTGCGCCGCTCCTTAAACATGTTTATAAAACCACACTAAAAAGTCTACAGCAGTTCCAGAACTCCATCCTTTGGCGTATAGTTAAAGGCACGACGCTCCAAAGGGCGCGTAATACTAAAATCTATGAGGAGCTAAAACTCCGGTCTATACCGAACTACATGAGCCAGAGGCACATCAAATTTTTTGATGGGCTGAAGGCATGTATCAACCCACTCTTTAGAGACATAGTTCCCCCTCCCAGACCTGGGAGGTGGCAAGGCAGTGTCCCCTTGGTCGACGTGCTCTCATTGGCCTAGGGATGGGGCGAGGACTCCCTTGTCCAAGCCTTTCTTCCTTCCTCTCCCCTCTTTCTTCTTCTTCCTATCACCTAATCCCGTAAAGCGGTCACTCCCTGCTTTGTATGTATAGAATCAGCGACCTTGTGCCGGTTTAGAGAACCCGCCTTCAGCGGACTCATACTATGTATCGCTTAAAATACCTCCGGGTAGGAAAAGTATTATAATTATTTCCATATATATATATATATATATATATATATATATATATATTTATGTATTGTAAATATTTGTTTATATAAATAAATGGAGATTTGAAAAAAAAAAAAAAGTAAGTTGAATTTGTTATTTGGGTACTACCGCTGGGTGGTTTATCTACATGACTTTATCCGTGTCATTATGTATCATTCCTGCCATTTACTTACTGTATAATGGCAGGAATGATAATGCAGTTGTAGATGCTAGGCGGAATAATACAACAGGACAGCAACATTGCACCACCACATCAATGCTCAAAACTAATGAATTATAAGGAAGGTTTAAAGAGTACAGCTTGAAACGGATAGACACTGTGAGATTAACTTATACTTTTTTTTATATTTTCTTTCTTCCTGATTCCTGCCTGAATTGGAGAAATAGCGGAATGTTTTGTAGTTTTCTGGCTTGAAGAACTTGGTTTCAGTGAGTTAAAGTTTTTAAGAGAAGTTTTTCAATCATGTCTTTTTAACTTTTACTTTTCTGTACTAAAACATAATTATTGTAATTAGTACAGGCGCGATTGTAGGTTATTGGCCAATTTAAATAGAGATACGAAAAGTCTTATTTTACTTTCTGAACTCCTAAATTAGAAAACTTCCTGAACTCCTAAATTAGAAAACTTCCTGAACTTCCCAAGGTGATTAAAATAAATTCTGCCGAAAGTTTTACTGTAGAAGTGCTCAATGTACAGAAACAGTTCACCTTATTCCTGGCTCTGCTCTATCTATTTGCCATAAAGGTAGAGTCATCTCTAATCCTCCTAAGCCTTCTACTGGGAAAAAATGGTCAAATTGAACAGCTTCAAACGCCATGCACATGTATTCAATTTATTTTAAGTCTATCATTCATGTATGATTGAGTAGAAAACACTAAAAATACTGCTAGCAGAGTAATGACCAACTTTGAACCCAACAACCCCTTATTATTGTATACACAATAATATATACCAGGTATTTTCTATCCTTCAATACATTCATATATAATACATTCTACCAGAACTAGAATGTACCATATCCTATAAAAAGTGAAGGTATGTTTCCAATTTAAACGGTAAAAAGTGAAAACGGCAAATTAGCAACAGATATGCATTTTTCCCATAAAATAAAATAAAAAAATCTATATATAGGAAGATTAAATATGTGAAAAAGATAAAATAAAAAGAATTACCCTATTCATTCCGACACTGACACAGGGTTTCGAAGATGTACTTTTTTTAATATTCATGATATGCGGGATGCGAAAATTACTAAGATAACAGTACTAAGGTTCCCACAGCGGGTTGGCTCATCTGCCGGCGAACGGTACGCGGCAACAAGCACTTTCTACAGGTTTTGCCTTCAGAAAGGAATTCCTTATATTCATGGGACGTGAGCAATATTGACCTGCTCTGTGAAATGTCGGTATGGGGAGCTTTCCTCTCGCATAGTTTGGAAAGTCTAAAATGATAAATATTGATCTTACTATAGTATTTTACTAAATAATATTTGTATCATAATTATTATCTATAAAAAATAATCACACATGATATAGTAATTTATTCTAAGATAATTTATCCAAAAAAATATCATCATATAATTAACGTAAAGTAACCTGTACCACTACAACCCTTCTGGGTTCAGTACAGACACCGTACTGTTTCCAGGACAACGGTTATGAAGGGAGCTTATTTGTCCGAGATCTCAAAATTAAAAAAAATGGAGTAGGAAGAATAAGTAAGACAGGTCAAACAAAGCATCCATTGTAAATGTGCACCGGTACTGTATACATTTTCCTATTTCTTTCGAGCTTCAGTTTTTCCATACTAGGTAACTCACTACTTTCAAAGAATCGTCTTTATTTACAGTGATTCCGTTTATGTTGTTAAAGATCAACTAGTGAATCTAAATCAATAAAAAATAATTTTGTTTTAATATTACTACGAAGAATAATATTCATATTCAACAACATAC
Organism: Arma custos; assembly: GCA_037127475.1. NCBI lineage: Eukaryota > Metazoa > Arthropoda > Insecta > Hemiptera > Pentatomidae > Arma > Arma custos. The sequence continues at coordinate 100,436,478 of CM073759.1, read as the reverse complement.
GTACCAATAAAAAAAGACAAGCTCCACCGAAGATCACGACTGTAATAGTGGTTTTGGGCTGAACAGCCCAACATTAAACATATCCTTAATTTTGGTTGTCTAAAGCAGTTAACCATAAAGATTTTTGTCGAAAAGGTTTTTCAGACTTCATCACATAATCATCAAAGATTTGAAGAGCTGAGAATCATAAAAGACAATTCCAGCATGTTCCAAATGATTGAAAAAGTAATTATTTGTTCATATAAATAATATCTCAGAGGAGCAAGTGGTCCGAGTGAGTGTTAAATTTCTTTTTTTTTAATATTGAACAATTATTTATAAGAAGCCATCGTTTCGACCCATATTGCTGGTCTTCATAATAGCACTATAAAGAAGAAACAAAAATAAATGAATTGGAAGAAACATAAAAATAATGTAAACAAATGAAATAAATGGAATTAACCAGGGGGAAAATTTACGTGATAGACATAATTGCTTGACTAAACTAAAAAAAAATTTTGAAAAAGCAATATTTTGAAATTTGGAATTAACCTTTTTTGATCATGAACGCCTCATATATCGTATTGCTTTAATCTTGCTTATTTAAATTATTGAATTTTTATTCAAATTTTGGAGTTATTCGCTTTTGATCCTCAACGTCTCACACATTAGTAGCAATAGTGATACAAATAATATTTAGGTAAAAAAAACACAGGAAAAATAGAGTAATATGTGGTTGAAATGTGGTTATTGTCATTTCCTATAATAATAAATACAATAAAACATAGAAATAAATATAATAAAATTGTATTTATTATGTATTATTATCCTTTCGGACCATTCTTTCCCTCATGATTGAAAAACAACAGAATTTAAGTGCATGTGAATATTATGTATTGAAAATAAAGGTTTATAAATCCGTCTGGGCATAAATAAGAACTAATATATTAGATAAAGTAAATAGTAACACTTTACAAAATCATTATCATTTTATATCGGGTAACAGAAAATTACTATGAATAAAATAAATATATTTAATGAAGAGAATTTAAATGTTTAAAAAAAAGAAGCAAAGATTGGAAAGCAGTTAAGAATTCAAGATAGACAGCCCAGATATTTATATCGGATGAGGTCCTGAGGACAAAAAGAATATCTGATGAGGGAAGGAAACAAAACGACCATAAGAGGCAGGGGGAAAGCCAGTAGGACCATTCTTCGTCTCGCCGTCCTTGGCTCTGAATGAGCTCCGGTCGGGCTTCGAGATAAATAATAAAGCTATTTTTAGATATATATATTTTAACTTTCTACAAGAGATTTTCATTTTAAAAAATTCTAATGACAAAAAACTACATAAAAAACCAAACCCAAGTAAGGGCCAAGTAGGCAGATACAGATTGACTAAATGAAAGGAATAGACCAGTTATATAAACTTTATGAAAACCTGTAAAATTTATAAGAGTAAAATTGAATTAAAATGTAAAATTTAAACTGAAAATGAAGTTAATGGAAAAGTATTAAGAGACCATTATCAAGATATTGCAAAACATGTGAAACTAAAGAATTATTAAACAGTGCCACGATTACTCATAAAGAGTTTTGGGTGCAGTACTTTTTAGGACCTCATTGTTTCAAAGCCAACACTTGTGCAAGTAAGGGGATTTAGTCTAGGTGATGCTCAATCATCAGGGTATTGTAATAAATAAAGGTACCCAATTTGGGGCTGGTTGAGGCTCAGGAGGCTCTCTAGATATCAGAGAGATCTCTAGATAGAGTCGATTCACAGCTGAAATAAATTACTGCCTTAGAACTCGACTTTGAAAAAATACGGTCCTATCATGTACCAAGTCCCAATCTTGGGTTGTGGTATGCAAGGGTTAAAATAAATAATTCTATTGGTTTATCTGTTTTGTCATATCGAGGATCTTCTTTGAATATTTTCCATTAGTTTCGTCTTAAATTAAATTGTAATTATTCATAAAATTAAAAGTTCATAAAATTAATATAACTGTTTATTTACCCTTGCTTTTAGTTTTTTTAAGAATGTTTTCCTTATTTAGTTTTTTTTAGTAGAAATGAAAATATCGCCTATGTACACTTTGGGCGATCTTACAGGAGAGAAAAAATACCGCAGTTTGCGGAAAACAGCAATACGAACTGTAGACTTGGCAAGGTTTTTTTCAGAACTATTACTAAAAAAATTGAAGAGAAGTATCAACAACTTTTTTTAATAGTGTGTAATTTTCAATTGTTACTGCTATATTGTTGCCAATATAGCAACTGACTATGGGATGAAACACACCCAGCTAATTTTCAAATATACAACCTTTTAAGCTACAGAAAAAGCCAGAGATTTTATACTGTTGATCACGAAACCTATTTATTGAAAATTACCATTTAGGTCGAAACGATTATAGAGAATATTTACATAGCAAATGAATTTGGACTAAAGGTTTTTTAGTATTTTTATACACACTAAGAAAAAAAAAGTATTTATTTTATCTATATGATCTATATGATGACGTAGCACAGTCTTCAGTTAATTAACAATATCAGAAGTCCTAAGCATTCAAGATTAAGCAAGATAAGCAAGATTAATCAACAGTTATGAGGGTCAGTAAGAATGACAGTTGGGTTGAATGTAACTGGGCTTGAAAGTGCGTCCGGCCCAGCTGACAATTCCTCCTCAACGAGGACACACCGATTATCAACTGACCTACCTCAATCAGCTGCATTCAAAAGCCGATTGTTATGGATTCTAAAGGATGTCTTTGCAAATGTATATTATTAAAGTGCCCTATTAAGTACACCAAAAACGTTGTTAAAATAAATCTATGCTTAAAATGCATAATTCACAATTTACTTATATACTTATTCACAATTTATTAAAACGTATACTCGTAGTTGACAATTGTTTTTCACAAGCCTTCTTCCAAAGCATTTCTTCAAATTTCCCTAGTAAAACTAAAGAAATCTAAAACACAACTATTATCTTCATAGAATATATCTGCAGCCCAGGAAAATAAGTGATTAGGTCGAATTGTCCAGAGTGAGTTAATGGTATTGAGGGAAGCAGAGCCATTCTTGTAGTTTTTGCGGTGAAATTTAGTGATATTATAAGCAATAATCCATTTCAAGCCAAGCATCTGACTTAGTACCTTATCCACTGTGAAAATGCCACAATTTCGCTATATATAAATCACTTTTTATGTATACAAGAAACTCGTTTTGGAGAAAATTCGACTTAAATAGGATTATAAATATATTAAATACTCTTTTACGTTTCCACGGCCACTATTATTACAAAAGACTTTGTTGATTCTCATCTCAGCTCTGAAGAAGTCAGCAGCATGTCTGGCGAAACTTGGGCGAAAAATGTATCAACACGATCTAAACCAGAAGAAATCAACAAAGTCTTTTGTTATAAATATATTCTTTTTTATATTTATTGTGAGTTTCCCCAGAGTTGAGGTTTTCTCCAACCAAATTTTAGGATAACATTTTTTTCAATGTCTTCATGTCAAATGCATGTTCTTTATTTAAGCCATATTCTGCCATGTCTTCCTGGACTTGGTTCATCCATGAAGTTTTCGGTCGGCCTCTTCTTCTTCTTCTTCCTTCAGGGCACTAGTGCATGGCCATTTTGGACATTCTATTACTCTTCATCCTCAGTAGGTGTCGAAACAACTCTAATCGCTTACTGTGATTTTTTCGAGAATGGTATTGTTAGTACCCTTTATCTCTTGGACTACTGAATTGGGTATCCTATCACGCCTAGATTGAATAATTAAGAACAGATTTCAAATATATGGAATAAATAGTTTTGTTTTTCTTTTTTACTTTCACTTAGTTATTAAAAATATATTGTAATGAAAAATAATCGACATTATTTGTCTTAGTTCTGCCCTTTATACATGGGTGCTTAGTGAAGAAAGTAATATAAGATTTACATATTCGTAATTATTCCAGAACATGCTTTGCATAAGATCGTTATGAGGTACATAGGATTATTTAATAGCTGTTAACAGAACACCGTTAACCGTTCTTTTTAAAATAGAATTCAAATATTGCCGGAAAAGGAATTCTTAAATCCTGAATTTATTTGACTAAAATCCTAATTATATTATTATAATCATCATGATCATCATTATTTATTCTAATTTTATTTGACTATATAATGAGTTTAACAACTGCTAGTGTTACACATCTATGTTATTTTTTTTAACATTAACTTTAAAATGTTTTATAATAGAGGATGGAAACACAAATATTCCAATTTGTTTTTAAAAACTAATTTTGGTACATAATATTTATCACATTAACTCCAATATTTTCGGGCATCTGCAGAAATTAATGTACTAAATCAAAGCAGACATATTTTAACCATTGGTGAATATATCTGTGCTTTGAACCCATATGGTCATATTATAAATGAAGAATTCGGATACAAAGTTAGACCTATATATTTAGTAGAAGACAGCTTAAAAACTCTCTTAAATTAAAGCCCTGAGGAAGCTAGAAGTATGACCAATGAAGTCAAAGAACTTGACGACACGGTCGAAATCTGAAGATCTTCAATGGATTAGGCCGTTCAAATATTAATATTGAAACAATAAATGAAGTTTTCATGCCTAAACTATAATGCTAGAAGAAAGTAAGGTGAATGGCCATATTTCGAAACATTTATAATCGAATTATTAAAAATTCATAAATCACTGGATAATTTCAGAAATATTTTAAAATATTAAGAGTTTTTGTGTTCCAAAACATAAACTAAAATATTCTCTGCACTTTGAGAAGTGTAAACATGAAAAGAAACACAAGGAAACTGTTTTGCAATAGTAGTAATAATAGGGATATCTATTAATGACATAACTATGTTTTTTTAGTCTTATAGAATTAATTTCGAAACATTAATATTCGACACAAATAGATAAAGAAATAGGTGATTGCATTCAGTAATGGTACAAAGCGTGGAAAGAATATGTTTTTAAAAAAATAATGTCCAGTGTTTCGCAATATAAGTTTTTTTATTTCATTTTTGGTGCACCTAATTATAACATAACTATTGTTTTTTCTTTATATATGATTAATTTCTAAACATTAATTTTCGAAATATCTAACGTTCAGAAATTTCCTGTTAGTTTCGATAATATTCAATTCAACAGTTATTCAGGTTTTTTAACAATTTTAGCCCCAAAAAGAATGTGTTTATCACATGATAATACCCTCTATGCTTTGAGAGATGGGAAGTAAGTAGAACTTGGGAAGTAAGTCGAAGAAAGAGTGAAATACTTATTCTTTATTTTATTTACTAGATATCTCACTTTATTTGTGGACTTTAAAAACTACTGGTGGTTAAAAGTAACAATAAAAATACTGAGGACCTACTATTCTTCCAAGGTGCTCTAAGGTTGTGGATTTGATATGAAGGTGTGCAATGAAAAGAAGTAAAAGACTGAGAGCGCCACCTGACCTTAGGACTCACCGGAGGCAGATGGTAGAGAGTCTGCCTGCTGGCCGCCCTCCCGAGGACTCTGAAGCCCGCAGGGGGCTCCGGGGAGTCTCCGGCGCCGCAGATCGTGGCCATCCTTCGGCTTCGGCCCTCGGCGATGTCATAGCGGCCTCTGCGACCCAGCTCCGACCAGCGGCGGCGAAGCCTCGCCGTCAGTCCAGGTTGCTCCGTGCAGAACATCACCACATGTCTCTTCACGCACTAGTTACCTCGGCCAACTTTCACTCGAATCAGCACTCACAGAACTGCCACAAGTATCGCGCACTGACTGCCAGATGATTAAGGAAGGAGTTGGCCACACCGCGATCCAATCAGCAGGTTCCCACGTCGGCTAATCACGACCGGATGAAGGAAGGCTCTAAAGGTCGCTCCTCACAGCTTCGCACAATGACAGTCATTGATTATTGAGCGCTACACTAACGGCCTAGGTGACGCCACCTCCGGACCACATGATGAGCACGGATGTTGAGCGCTTACTGGCTGGTAACGCATCCCTGGCTTAGCGGGCCAACTGCTTCCGGAGGCTCTAATTGGCTCATTCGGTCACGTGATAGCAGGTGGGGGAGGGCTATTTAACATCTTGTAGTTAGCCGGTTTCTAATTTGTTTTTCCCAGCTGTTGCAACGGAATTGACAGAAGAAACGTCAAATCTATTGAAGTAACGAATCTAGATAGAACATACAATTATCAAAAAATGATATGCAACAATCAAGAAGTTTGAATCAATCACGAAAATTGACAGCTACAAGAAGAAGCTTTTAACAGTTTTCCCAAACTAAGTTACTTGTTCGTTTATTCATTTAACGTCACTTTATGCGATGCTGCTGTGAGATTTGTAAATAAAATTCGTATGTACCTACCAAAACCACATTTTCTTCGCACCAGTCTTAATCATCTCAAAAGAATAAATGGACAATAAAAATCTAGCTTTACCTGACCATTAAAGAAGAATATGAAGAATACCACCAACGTCCCAACGCAAATACTTTTGGATACACCAAAGTTGAAGAACATGTGCATTACGGTGGTGGAGTGCTGTTTCTGGAAGAATTAGTATATTACTAAATTTACTGTGGGCAGTCGGACTATGCCACAGTGGAAGTGCTAAATTTTGCTTATCCAGTTATAATTAGGATAGGGATTTTCAATGAGTACCTGACACCACACAGATTCGGGACCACAATTTTACGTACCTTATGAAGGATGATACGACCAAGGATTTTTTAAATCCCTTTGGGCTGCAAACCCACGATCTTGGACATACTAGGTTGTAATGCCAAGCACTAAACCATGGATTTAGAAGCTACCTAAGGAACATTTTACACCAAGAGAAAAAACTATAAATGATTCCAATAAGAAACAAATTCAAATAACAGAATAAATTCAAAGAAAAAACTAGACAAAGTCTAGCCAATACTCGGAAAAAGGGCAATTCTTGTGATCAGGATAGGTGATAGCCACTCATAAGAATGGTCAAAAATGCTAAAAAATCCATACAATTTAAATTTGATTGTTAAAATGAACAGTTATCCAAAGAGAATACACCCATAAATTTATGAACAGGGATACATATTTCACTCATGAAACTATTTACTTCGGGATTCAGCTCAAAGGTATTCAGAACAACAGCTATCGTCCGTTGTAATTATGAAGTTCCAACTGGAAAGACTGCCGATTAAAAATAGAAAAAAAAATCGCTAAAGATAAACAGCAAGAATTTAATAATTTGAACCATAAGTAAAAAATAATAACTATGATTAAGTGAAAAAGTTGCAAACGATCCACATTTTTGAATTTTGCAATTTTTTCCTCTGAGGTTTCTCTCCTTTTTGTATATCATATTTTCTCGACTAGTCAGACAACTTCTGAGGAGACAACTGATGCTCAATCAAACCGCAAAAAATAATTTATGGCATCTAAATTATTCATTCTCCTTCCCCCTCAAGTATTCCTAAGATTCTCTATCGTGCTCTTTAAGAAAGTAACTGCATTAATTATTGACCTGTTAAATAGAAACGGGACATAATAGAATAAATAGTCCTGTAAAAAATTACTAGGCTAATCCCTTGGTCCTGCAATCCAATGACGATGACCATGACCATGTTTACCATTAACTCATCAGAGATCACGGAGTGACAAGAACCATTACTCGCTGACTTGGCTCGGCATTAGCTATGGTGATGAGGCTCCTTCTTGGTCATTAACATAATGGAAATGAAACGCATACTCCCAAGTGCAGTTAACTGTCTCCGTTTTAGTGAAATTCGCAAGGAAAAGCTGCAATGAAAGGAAATACACCTACATAGATGCTTCTTGTTTCCACGTTGCGCAGAAAAATGCAAAAATGCAAAAATGCATGTATACAATACATGTATTGGGAGAGAAATCATAGCCAGTTAAGTACTGTATAGTAACTGATATCACGTGATAAGCTTGAAAGTTATAAAAAATTATTATCGTCATTAGAAATCCTTGAGAATATTTCATCCTCGACAAAGTATAAAACAAAGCAGTAGATTATAAGGATTAATAAATTTATGGTTCGTTTGAAAGTAGCATTTTTAAGAGGGACAGTTTTTTGTAATTTCCTGCAGAAAAAGTAGAAAATGTACACCTGCTCCGTCTTCAAAATAATTATAGATTTGTAATTAACGTGGTTATTGTTTTATTATTTTAAAAAGCTGTGACAATTTTAATATTTATATGAGATAAATTGAGATTATTTTTGCATAAATAAATTTTTCAAAATATTTCTCATTTAAAAAAATATCAGATTCGACCTGTACGAAAATCTTTTTGTAAAAATCTGCCGTATTTACTGAATTTCGGATTCATGTAAGCAGAATATTTTCAGTCTCCACCTGAAATGTAGCAGCAACATATCAACAAATCAATAATTGAATTCCTCAAAAAAGAAGGTATATTTCAGAAAATCTAATAGATCAAAAATTATGGAATAAGGACACTCAAGACCTTAGATGTTAAGTGTCCATAAATAATCAATCTAACCTCAACACATAGCGAGGCTTTCACGCAAATTTGTTAGAGCGTCTTGAGAATAAAACAAAAAAATGTTGCATCAAAGTTTCTACATTTCTTAACTTTTGTATGTCATATGCAGCTTGGTGTTGTGTAGTAGAATAGATATCGTTGGATATAACAGTACAAATTTTACGGATATATTCTTTGATCTTTGCCCTATTTCATTGTCGATATCTAATTTTAGTATCAACTAAATTTTGATATCAAAGGTGCCAAGAGGAACAGATCTGGTTTTAGCTAAAATTTAGCTGCTGTTTATCAATATGTTGCTATATGCCAATTCCGAGGGATCCAAGTCACTTCTAATCATATGCTTTTTCAGACAGCAATAATTAAGGAAATGCAACACTTTTTTTCAGTTCTTTTAATACTTAAATAACTGTTTCATTCTGCTGAAAACGTACTGTTGTATTCCACATTGGAATCATATAATACAATACAAATCAGAAGATTCACTTCATACGCTTCGGAGTTGCGGACAATCGGACGAACTCCAAGTACATCTGGCAATTATTGATAAGGATTAATCATAGTTGTAAAATGTTCCAATGTATCTTCAATAGCTACGCCTAACAGAATCCAAAGATCTTTGAGACCTAGGCAACATTTATGGAACGAAGGGTGATGTTTTACAAAGTATAAAATATCCCATGTACCACCTCCTTTGTCTCAGGCTACTAAAAATTCAACAACTTTATCAGTATACTTTATACTCGATATTTAGCACTACATCAGCATGTTTCAGGTATACATTATTCACAAATATGGTTAACTCAGCATTATCAAAAACGAAAATTCTGAACCATCAAAAAAACAACCTGTATAAGAAGAGAAAGGTATTTTAATCTTAAAGGTATCGAAAGCAGGAGATGCCTAGAAGCTTTCTATCAGTTTATCAACCTGCGGTGAGGAGAGGTTTCCTTACATCCTGAGTAAGTACGCGTTAATTGCTGGAGAACGGGAAGGGAATGTTCTCCAAAGAATAATAAACAATCATTTCACGAATGATAAGATTTTTTTTAGCTGATAGCCCAAACAGTCTCTCTTGCGTAATAGACGACTGCGGAACTGAGGTTACGTAAAAAGTTCGTGGTTAACTATAGTGAACATTATAATAGCTTTTCTATTTCGTGAAAGTTTGAAAAATTCAATAAAGAAAAAACCATAAGGGTGTGTGTTAATACGCATACCCTTTCGCTCCAATATAACATTTATGGTTATTCATTTTTTTCTCACATAGGTAGGCATATTGGTTTGGCAAAGGAGGCTAGAGATTTATAAATTCCAGAATTTCACGATCATCTCGATAGCATCGTCCTATTAGCTTGAAATATCATAAATTAACGTTAAATCCACAAACAATGAAAAATAGGGATTTTTAGACTTGTTGGAGTGATGTAGTATTTCTGTCTGTCTGGTGTAGTGTAGATCGATCCCCTGTTGTGTCGATGTGCGAAGTCCTGAATACGACCTTTTCATGTCCTTTCTTATTTGAATGAAACGATAAAGTATCAATGATAGTTTGGACTGATTATTTATAATAGATGCATACAGACACTAAATATTTATATTAAAATTAGGAAAAGTATTTTATAATTAAAGAACTCATCTGAAACTTTCTCGTCCAAACTGACCTAACTCAAAGTCATATTCATATATCATTACAAAGGAATATCTAACAATTATGGATTTTTTCATATTTTAAAAAAAATTCCGACAGTGGAATGGGGCTTCTGAAAAATATATTATTATTAAAGTGAAACTTTTATTCTATCGCCCCAAAATTTTTCGCCCATCTATCAGCATGTCGTGTTAAAGCTGGAGAAGGGGTAAAGTGAGAGGCGCATGACAGGACAGTCTTGGCCAATATGGCGACGCCCAGTCAGCTGACCGAGTAGCATTTATATTCTCACTTATTCCTGATAGTGCTCCGCGGTATTTGGGTGTTTTTATCGGTGTATTAATGTAAATTTATTTACATTACTTATTTATTAACATTAATTATTTATTTACTTTATCGTAAATGTTTTAATTTTCAATAACTTTATATAAAATTAAATAAATAAAAACGATATTTTTACTATTAACAAATCTCTTCAAAGACTTTCAAATCCTTTTGTCAGTGTGCATTAATTTTAATTTTGACATATAATAATATATTTAATTATTTTTATACTATATGGCATAATAGCTTACAACACCTGTATTGTTATTCTAAAGGGACTTGTCCCAGATTATCTTGTTCATTTTCTCGGTTTCTACCGGAGAATGGACCAACCCGGACATAAGTGAAGAGTTAGGCTAGAGTTTGTATAATGATAAAATACATGAATATATATAATCATAAGCAAACACTTTATTGTGAATATTCCTCTTATATAATATTGCTCTTACTTTTTAATACGCATCTATCATCTAAAAAATTGTATAAATTATGTATTCCGTACTCTAATACGCAAATTGAAATTAAATTTTATAATTGAATATTTTGTCTACTATTGATTTTCCATTATCATTCCCATTTTTAAATAATTATGTTAAGATTAAAAACGCAATATTAATATCCTTAATCGAATAATTTTCCAATTTTTTTTAGTTAAATGCCTAAAAACCGAAAAAAGTTTCACTTGCATCTTGGTTTCATAAAACCACACAACTTTTTTTTCTTAATTAATGTTATTAATTAATATAAAGATAAATAGATCTAACATTTAAAGTTTCAGATCTGTTTTGTAGTTTCTATCTGGAACAGACTGTGCTTACATGCTTTAACAATAATATTAACATGTTCCGTCACGCTTTTACCCTTTCTTCTTCGTGCTGAACTTAGCGCATTAAACGCAATGGAAACGTTATTCACTAATCATCAAGTGATATAATTAACGAATTTAATTAAAGATTTGTAAAAGAAATATGCAACCGTCGCGTAAACCTGGCATAACAACATTTGAAATAAGAGAATATGGTAACCTCGATAATGAATATAACGAAATAATTCACTGTATTTGTCGTGTTAATAAACGTTCCACATACCAAACGAAAATCTAAAATAACAGAAGAAACAAGGAAAAAGCGAGTTCATACAGATACGAAAATATTTTAGAAATTATTCAATGACAGTGGTAGATGTAGGGTTTAGGAGACATAAAATATTTATATTATAATTATTTTAAATGAGATAGATATAGATATTTTAATGAACGAAACAGCTGTTCATTAATCAATCATTAGTGTGTTAATTTTATTAATATATACACATATATATATATATATATATATAAATAAAATAAAATATATATATATATATATATATGTATTTTAACTACGCTGATTTCTAGGATTTCTTCTTATTTAGATAACACAATAAAAATTCGGATAAGGTAAAAATACATTTCATTCTTTATTTACTACGTTTTACTAGCTGTGTAGAATTTGAAATAAAAACATTGTCATCACCAGAATCGTAAAAAAAAATAATCTTAGCAAGAATAAGCTTCACCTTATTAAAATCCACCAAATATTAATAATTAAATGTTCTCTTTTAATTCTTATTCAGGTTCTAGATTGATAAATATTTATAATTTGTAGATAATTAAGTTTGTTTTAATTGGACAAAAAATTTAAAAATCATTAGGCTTACCTAATTATCTGTAGTGAATTTTATAAAAAAAAATCATTTTACCACTGCATGTATGGTCTAAATTCTGAGACAGTACAACACATCATTGGATATTGGAGACATTTTGAATTTTTATTAAATAGTGTTGTAATCCAAAATCAACTTTTTATTAATAAAACTTACCTAAACGGGTAATTGGGGACTGTTATTCTACGGCAGAACATATTTATTTTTAGAAACTAAAAACTTTAAGCTCAATTTGCTGGCACAATTTCGTAAGTGCGGTTTTTTCTTTAATAGCCTCTTTTTAGCGCTCCAATATCATTATTTTTGCGCTTCTTTTTCTGCAAATATGCATTATGAGATAAAAAATGAACTAAGTTTTTGTTTTATTGGACTTGTGCATAAGCATTTGTTGAATCCATAAGCATTTGTGAAACCCACGGGTATGTGTATAGTTTCGAAACTGAAAACAAAATCACTGATGTATCTTTAATCCGTCATTTTCTCGTTTAACTAAGATCTTGCAAATATGTATCTTACAACTGAATGTATAAGTTTAATTGAGCTGTAGGATACATATTTTTATGATGTTAGAAACGAGAAAAAGACGGAATTGGAGATATGTCAATAATTTATTTGAGTTTCAAAACTATGAACGTATCTATGGGCTTTGCAATATGATCCCTAAAATGAATCAATATAATTTTAAAAAACAATAAACATGTTTCACATCTTGCTCTGTTTAATTTTCATTTTAGCCTTACAATAAACACAGTATAATAATAAATAAATAAACAAGGTTTTACAGCAACACTGACAATATTCCTATTAGAACGTAATCAAACTAAATCAAGTAGCTGAGTCGTGCTAAAAGTTGTGAATGAATTACAGAATTAAAAGATTGATGTTAGTGAAAACTTTAAACTAATGAGCATGGTGTTTTCTTTTTATAACGGAAATATAGTTTGGAAATATTTTTATTTTACGTTCAAAACCTCTCTTGTCCATACAAATATTTTGAAAACAAATGACATTATTGTTACACACATCTAAAGGCCTCATTTGATCATAGGCGAAACGTAAGATTTAAAAAAAATGAGTATCAATACATACATTTTCAAGAAACAACTTACAAGTGCTACTTTTTTAAAATTAATTCGCTAACCATAATATGAATTTATATCACGGATCAGTTAAAGGCTGGGAAATACCATTAAATACAAACGAAATAATAATAAAATGTTCAGAGGCTGCATATTTTTTACTTCAAAATTCTTTAGGTTTGACAAATATTTCGTCTTATTTTATTTTTTTGCTTATAAAACTATGTAGTTAATTGTACCAAGCAGAAAATTCTTTAAGTGAATCATAAGGAAATACTGATACTTTCAATTCTATATGATTAAAATTCTGTAATGAAACAATTAAAAAACAGCGGTTGAAAAAATAATTTACCTAAATTAATTGGTCTATTAAAAAAATTAATTGCTGTTGTAAAAAAAAATGATTGAAATTAGTTGTTATTGCGATCTAAAAGTACGAAAGAAGAAAGAAGCATTTGAATGTTTTATTCTCTCGAACATTTGTGATTTTAAAACAATAATCCAAAGGAAACAAATAAGATTTCATTAGAGAATGTGCAATAATACTATAAAAAAAAATATATCCTTATTTTTTTGTAAATAAAAAGATATATGCAACATAAATTAAGCAAATAACAAGTGGTACAATTTCAATCAATACAATTGAGAGGTAAAATTTATAAACCATTAACTGGTGTTTACTTTTTTAAAATATTTTCTTTCATTATTCGATTGAGGGAAAACATAGTAAGCTTTTTATTACAAATTTTCCTAGTCTTTACCTGATTTACATTTTTTTAAATTTATTTAAAAAGTTAAATTTCACGTGGAATTTAATAAAAATTATCAACTTCGGAAGGGTATGTACAAAAAACATATTTCATCTTGAGACAACCATCGAACTAAAACAACTGGATTCCATAAAATATGAAATTACGTTAAATTAATTGATTAATATAGAATCGATACATTTCCGGTGCAAGATTTGTAAACCATTATTTGTATTTATGTTTTTAAATCTTTGCTTCCCATTATTAATAGAGAATAAATATAGTACTCATAATAGTTCTTACTACAAGGAATATTTTTATGCCATTAACAGATGCAAAAATGAAAAGTTAAATTTCACGTGAGATTTAATAAAAAGTATTAACTTAGGATGGGTTTGAAAAAAAATGCTATCTTGAGACAACCATCTACAGAAACAAATGGATTCCATAAAATGAGAATTAGCTCTGAGGCCTGTGCAATAATACATCCATAACAAATTATTGAACTCTTGTTTTTTGTATGAAGTTGCGAGCTATATATATTAAGAAATTAAAAGTCTAACAATTCCAATCAATGCTACTGAGATGTGTATGTGTATATTGTTTTTCCTTGTTTTAATATTTTCTTTTTGTTTTTAATTAAGGAAAAACATTGTACTAAACTTCACCAGGATTAGTAAAAAAAAAATAAAGGTAATGAAATTTATAATTCCCCTGAACTGAAAAAACATTCTCTACAATACAAAGGAGATATAAATTTGGCTAACAGCGTATCGGGGAAGAGGCCTTCTTGTTGTTGTTGACAGAATAATAACCCCCTTTCAAAAGAGCTCGGTGACTTCCAGGTTTATACAGTGTGACAATGGACCAGATGCCTCGCATACCTCAGCAACACGCCCAGTTATTCCGATCCGTTCTTTAAACATAGTCTCAATAGATTTTTTCGCTTGTTTCTATTGTCTGTTTTTTCTCACTATTAAACTATTAGTAGATAAAATAAGAATCAGTTTAATTCATAATTTTGTTATTATTTCAGCTACGAATTTGTTAATACGCCATTTAAAATATTATAATTGTAACTTTAATACGGAATTATAGATTTCAACATTTACAATTTTTTCGAAGCAAACAATACAATTTATTTTAATTTAATCAATGTATAAAGAAGAGTGGACCCCAATCATGAGCGTTAACAGGAAATATTGGTTATCACTTCGATAACTTTGTAACATATCAATGTTCCATTCATTTTTTTTTTTAATGACATCTTATAGTATTTTAATTAATTCTCACTTTTTTTCATTCATTTTAAAAAGGATTCATAACTGGATGTTTTTATATCCACGGTTTATATTTCATACTAGCTTTTGTTTATAGCATTATTTCCAATAATAATAGTTTATTACCACCAAAATATGAAGGAATTTCGAGATATAAAAATAAGAGTAGAAAAAACAAATCGCTTCACTGTTTCATATGCACAAAAAATAACTCAAATTATTATATATTTTTTAAAGTATAATAGTTAATAAAAACAGGAAAATAA
The DNA here is from genome assembly GCA_037127475.1 of Arma custos. Classification (NCBI taxonomy): domain Eukaryota; kingdom Metazoa; phylum Arthropoda; class Insecta; order Hemiptera; family Pentatomidae; genus Arma; species Arma custos. The sequence continues at coordinate 100,420,925 of CM073759.1, read as the reverse complement.
AAAGATAAAACTGGAGGGCATCTTTAATAATAATCAATTAAGGACAATAAAAAAGAAATCAGCAACTATAACCATTCAGAACAAAAGGTGGGATTATTTTTTTTTAAGATAAGACAGTATTTTAAAAACTTTTCCACAATATCGCTTTGAAGCACGACGGTCGCGACGATCACGAACTACAGCTTACGAAAATTCCTAACTAGGTTTATTAAAAATTGCAAATTTTGAAATAATTGTATATGGGCATGCTACATATACTGTTAATTAAGTTATGATCGATTTGATAATTATACAATAACTAATATACTGTATAATAATTATATTATAACTTTCAACTATTAATTAAATTCATATTCAAATTGATATATTCAGCAATATTAAAAAAAGATCTATCTACTGAAATAAATCAAGAATTAAGTAGATAATTTTTCTCGATTGGTTACCACATTTTGTAAATCTAAAACTTATCACAGTTGCAAAATTATATAAATTTGTTTCTTAAAAATTGCAAATTTTGAATTAATCGTTTGAGGAAAGTATGCCACCGATATTGAAGAAATTACCATATTGACTATAACATTCGGCATTGCAGAAAATGATCTTGTACTACTAAAAACATAAGGAAATGAATCAAAATAAAACCGATATACAGGAAAAAGCATTATCTGTTATTTTTGAGTGAATATATTCACAGTCAGACCCCAAAACGCTACCTAAATTCACAAACCATTGAAAACAAATAGCTCAGCCAAAAAAAATCGTAAAGAAAAGGTAATGGCGAAGATGTAGGGATATATCAAAACATATTAAATTGCCTACATTAAATACATCTAAATTTATAAATGAAAAAATCAAAATAATATTTATAAAAATAAAATAGATATAATTATAATATAGTTATTATAATTTAGTAAATATCAGTTTTATCAATGATATTATCAGTAGTAGTAAAACTTCAATTTTTTTTTAATGTATTGTATATTTTTCTTAATGTAAATATGTATTTCATTCTTTTTTTGTATTCCAACAAGACAGAGGAATATGCATTCCACAGATTACAGCTAAATTAATGTTTAGTTTCAGTCTGTCTATATTTACGCCTTTAAAACATGAGATGTTAATTGTTAAACTTTTTCAAAGTAATAAGAATTTTAAGCAACAAAATACTTTATATGGTAAGACCAATCCTATCAGTTTATAGTTAGCATAAAATATTGAATAATGGTGAATTATAGGATTTCAAAATAATTAAAAGCTTGATAATTAAGGTAGTAAAATTTACATAATTGCGAACATAAAAACTGGACATTGCTAATTATACTATGGCAATTCCTTACTCGTCGTGAGACAGAGAGGACTGTAAACAAGGAAGAGAATTGGGATATCCGCTACAAGATAGCAGCACCTTACAGGTGCCTGGCTCCCTAAAGTGTTCTGCTGGCCCACATCCAAACCAAGCTTTGGTAACCGAGTATAACAGTACTCCTAGGACACAAGCAGGATATCCTGTCTTGCTCAAGGAACTAGAAGGTGGAGCACAGGAAGTACTAAAACAACATTCTTAAAAACTTAAAAACATCAATGAGAACATCCCTTTCCCAAATTATTTAAAAATACATTAATGCATTAACTAACGATAATTCTAGCTATCCAGATTCCTTGTTAACCATTAACATCGATCCATTTCAGATCCTTTACCCACTTTTAAGTGCACCCGATGAAGTAAAGGAGATGTATAAACGAATATGTGCATACATTTTAACTAATCATATGTTGCTTATATGTTGGTTTTAGGCGAACCTTCTTTCTATATTAATCATTTGAGGTGTTGTTACAAAACCGTTTAGAAACAAAATGGTTTCTAGATCCTTCAAAACCAAAAGTGATTACATCCAAGCTTCACTTCTAATTCAAAAATTAGATGATGTTGATTTATTGAAAAAACATTATGAGGAAGACTGGAGAGCATTTGATATCCTAGAATTTTACAAAGAGGCCAAAGACCATAAAAGTCAACTGTCCAAGGTGATAATCATATTATTAAGATGGATGTTTGTCAAATATATATATTATTTAACTATAGTGATTAAAGTGATTTGTTTTTAAAAATGTCTATTTTGTTTTATTTAATTATTTTTTATCAACCATAAACAAACCAGATATTGATATTATCTGATCAAAGTCAAATTGTCAGAAATTATTGTCTTTTTTGATCATTCCTGAAAACTTTTTGAAAATGGGTGTAACCAGTTTTGAAACCAAATGCCCCATTTACACATTTATTTTACTGGCGTTTTCGGAAATATCTATATTGTTATTCTGGTCTTGACTAACATAGCTTTATCAGAGAAACGTTTGGATATACTACAAAACACGTTTTACGAAGTTGATATTCATTCTTGCAGATTCCTTTTTGTAAATTCAAATATCATGCATAGTTCCTGACGAATATCAAAATTATAAGACCAACCTGTGTCTCTACAAATACTTCATTCAACTAAGAGATTAATTTAATGTACCTCACACATTTTTTCTTAGCAATTACTGTAAATGACTAGGAACTATACCTGAAAAAATTAAAATTTTTACTTTAGATATTGAACATACAGCGAATTTGATATGCAAGGATCTTAACATTCTATTAATAATTGAAAGAATAGGCAACTTTCCATTGCTTAAACAATTAACATAAAGAAATTATTTATGTAAATTAATTCTATGTATTTATGTAAATTTTGAAATGTCAAAAAAACAATGAATACATCATCAGACAGGGGAATGCCTAAGAAATAGTTTAAGAATTAGATGGGAAAATTATGTTGGGTTATTTCAGATTTACATTTCGATGGAATTTGTTGATTATTATTGACAATTTATACGCTTAATATTATAATATCACAATAATAAATACATAGATCTTTTTTTAAATGATATAACAATAATAATAATAATGTATATATATACATTATTATTATTATATATATTATATTATTGTATATATTATTATTATTATATGATATATATATATATATATATATATATATATATATATATATATATATATATATATATATATCTATAATATAATATAAAAGTAACTTTATTCTGGGACTAAGTCCATTTAAAATGACAAATATGAACAGAAAAAGAAACATAATAGAAGTATACAAATATATATTTTTGCACTAACAATTTGGAAGATATATCTTTATCATTAAAAATAATATACATACATTACCGGTAATATAAGAATAATTAAAAAAAAATTAACTAACACCCAATTAATGAAAAACAAAACAAATTCAACTACACAGTTCCGTCATTAAATTTTATGAAGGTTTGTGTCTAATATAATGTTTTATGCCGAGATGGATCTACAATTAACCATTTAATCGATACACTATGCAGTACGTCAATATTCCTAACATGTTTTCAGAATTAATCTGCACCAAATATATCTATTTATATAAGTTTTTAAAAGCATTCTCAGACTAGTTTTTAGTGTGAAAACAAATTAAAAGAGAACCGAAAGGAAGCTAAAAGATACTTATTTATAACCGGATCCTTGTAACAGGGACATTAATATATTTTGGCATACTCTTTATATAAATATATATTTTTTTATAAATTTGACTACGGCTCGATTAGGAGAATTAAAAAGGGATTGGAAAGTAAGTACATATTTTCTGATGAAAGCAGTTAATGATAGCCGTGCCGAAAAAATTTCTGGGTGCCCTATCACTTTCCATTTCTTAACGGCTTTCTAGCTGCGTCCTGGGGTCCTTGCGATAACTAATGGTGATAACGCATTGTAATGCAACTTATGCAGATATGGTAAAAAGTACTGTTTTCTAATCATTTAAATGAATCTTTTAAATACTCAATGATGGTTCCTAAACTTGAAATATATGCAATACATAGCTTAAAGTCAGTGGAAAATCGATAACAAAGAAATAACAAAACAAAACATTTGTTACATGCTAGTTTAGTTACACAACACTTCTTTATCCCTTATTTCTCAGCGTTTTAGTCAGGTTAAGCACCTGAAGTTTCCGGATCATAAAATACTGCATTATATTGTATTGCTTATGTTTGTATGTATATATTGCCCTTAATGGTACCAAAATTAGCATGAAAGGATAAAGTTAAAAACATTTCGCCATCAATTTGGCATGAATTAGACAGCATGTAAGTCTCGAAACGTTGCTGGAAGACAGTTCAATAAGTACTTAATGAAACTTATGAAGCGAAGGAAAAAACTTAGTTTATTAAAAGTCATATTTGGTCCAAAAATAGGATGAAACCACAGTAGAATTAAAGAGATTACACAATGCGGAATTCCAAAGCATGCACCCGCTTAATGTTATTCAAGGGATAGCGTCGCGAAAATTAAGATGGGTTTGTAAAGTTGTCGGGCTGAGTAACGAACCAATTCCCAATAAGTTAATAACCGCTGTACAGACTGGGAAGCTTCTGAGGGGTAGAGGTGGGAAGATTGCGTTAAGAGTGATCTGGCGGATCTGGATTTGGGTAATGGTCCATGGACATAGGTTTGTAAGCAGAGATTGGTGGTATCGGTATCGAACCTTAAGATTCGCTAAACCTTTTAATTTATTATTGTTATGGGCTACTGGGTATGAAAATGAATTAAACTATTCCTTAATTAAAGATTCTAATATTTTATATTTTATATGGTAACAAAGTAACAAAAAGAATAAAATGAAGTGACAAACAATTAAATTATTAGACTGATATAAATTTACAATAACAATATTCTAAAGATTATAATCTAGGCCTAACTCCTTATTTAATTACTAAAATAATATTAGATGTTATTAATTCTAAATGACTTAACTATTTACATAAATTTGTACAAATACAATAAAATTACACTACAATTTATAAGTACTAATTAACACTTACAGTTCACTAATCAAAGTCCACCAACAGTAAGTTTCTCCAAATATGACAAACTGACACGCATTAATACACAGAAACGGTTTATTACACTCGCGAGACTGTCACAGTTCACTGATACACTTATTACACTGGCCGGTTTACCACTGAATAGTTTATCACACTGACACTCACTTATTACAAATTCATCACAGTGCCTGGTCTACTCTCTGACTGCCTCACTTGAGGCGAGGGGGTATTTAAATAGGCAAGGCTGAACATTCTAGAACACGGAAGTAGGGGTAGACTGTTCTGGAAAAGTCGACAACCTTCTTAATCTCTTCCGACAAAGGGTAGCCGGTTCTAGTATGTTCGAGAAGGTTCTAATCCAATCATAACTTCTCCCGCCGATGGGCTTAAGACGCTAATCCCTTTCTTCCGTGCTTCTCTCTGTGACCGTAACATTATTTATATAAGAAGTCAAGAATAATATTTAGCAATATCTACATCAAAGGATATGGTTGAAAACGCTTCGTCATCAATTTTACATGAGAATATGAGAACAATGTATTAATACGTTACTGATCGAATATTTCATCCCTCATTGAAGTGAAACACGCTAGTTTTATATATTGAATTTGTTAAAAAAATAATTTTATAATTTAAAACAAAAAATAATTGTTACATACCGTGCCACGTGACCATATTTGTTTCCCTTGTTCTCATAACATCTGAGAGATCCTTAAGTATATACGTGTTTTACGACAGTGGTAACTGTCATAAAAATTACTGCAAGGAGTATATACCCCTAAACATGCATAATACTTGCATAAGTTATATTCCTAGGTTATAAAATCCTCAATTTATATTAATATACACTTGATTGGGTTTAAAGAAGTTACAGCGTAGAAGCAGACAGTTGATGATCGGCATAGAACTTAAGGGTTCACAGTGATTTATCTGTCAATTTCTAGAATCTGTAGAATCTATGCATTTGAGAAAAACGAGAAACTTTGACTGTTTATGATTCATATTAATCTCATTTCAGATGAACTCTTAAACCGTCTCATCCTTTTTAATTATTTCTATACCTACTCTCTTTTTGTCATTTGTGCTACGCGGATACGTATTTATAACTGGTCAAACAACTGGCATTTAAAACTGGTTTTTCGAATTGTATTAAGGAACCATGTAGCAGATGAATGAAAAATTAATTACATCATATACAGCGCATACAAATTAGGGATAATTCCCTGTAAGGCAAGAAATGACCAATTTAATTAAAGATTCTATCTTTGTAAATACATAGACACGAAAATATCAAAGTCTAAGAGGAGGGCAATAAAAAAATTAATAACTGATATTTAGATAGCGATTTAAGATAGACCGTAAACATTTTAGAATATTGTAAACATAATTTTAATTTTTTTATTTTAAAGAGAAAAGATATGCCCCCGGCCGGGATTCGAACCCGGAACCTCTGTCTCTCCGTGACAGCGCTCTAACTATTTGAGCCTACGGAGTCGCCTGTTTATTTATAAATCCATTTATATCTGTGTCTTCATAGCAGAAATCCAAGACTGTTAACATTTCGAGGGAACTACCACAAGTGAAGATGTAACGTGAACGGAGTAAAATATTCAATAACTAATTTCCAAAAAGTGAGTTATACAAAATAAAACATCGTTTCGTACAGTGTATTTTGGAGTTTACTCCTTAAGAAAAGATTTTCAAATTTAGCCCGCGGTATGAAAATTTTATGTCTCTTGCATGATGTCTCTTTAACTTTGGAATTATGTGTATACTTGTTATAACCTAGCAAGGTTAGAATTCAATGGATAAAAGAATAATAATATTTAACTAAAAGGTGGCTTATTAGTTGTAAAATTAATACTAATAATAACTTAAAACATCAATACTGATGTTATTCATGTTGTACTTTTCTTCCCCTAAAAGATTTTATTATTAATAATTAAATGTCTTGTTTTATGGGATGATCAGCTTTTACCCACATAGTGTATGATGGAGGGGACTATTAACCGAGCACATGACGAGATGCTTGGACGACTTTCCCCGGTATAACAGGTGCGCTGAGTCAATAGGCTGCGGGCTGGCTACGTCAATGGGAGCATGTATTGAGTGAGGGAAATATCACTACTATGTAATATAAATAATACATAAATATACGATGTACGATGTATTCCCATGTGTTAAAGGTCATCAAAGAAAGAGAGACTATTCATCCTGATTTAAAAAAAAATGCACAGGACCAAAAAAATAATGTTTGCATTGTATGTCGAAGAAGCTCTTAACGAAATAAAAACCCACGTATATTTACTAATGACTGAGATATTTGTGGGTCTTTTTAATTAGTGCCTGACACCGCACAGACTCGTGCTATTTTACGACCCCTCCGGAGGACGTTATAACTTATGATTTCTTAATCCTAAGACCACCTGCCGGGACACGAACTCGCGACCTTGGACATCATATATATATGTACTTTTTTTCCCCTTGTATAATTTACTACAATTCACAAAATAATAATGCTGTACCAATAGACCAGTCTCAAATTAAAACATATATCTGTGGAGAATCATAATTTACAATGAAAGAAAAAATGCATAAAAAAACTTCCAACAGAGAAAAAAAAAAAACTTGGGCATTGAAGGTTGTTATACTAACAACTACACCACGGTGACAACGACTCTGCCTGTGTTCTATTGAACAGTTACGAAATTGTTAAGGACATATTCAGAGCCAATCTAAGGTAATACGGACGTGGGTCTGAGAATATGCGCACACTGTATGTAATATACTGGTTTATTTTGGGCCCAATTTTTATATTAAATTCCAATTTTAGCAATATTTATTAATTTTCTAAGTTTTATAGCGAACTGTCGCAATATGATAAGAGGATGTGTGAGGCTGTTTGAGTAAAAGGATCTTACTACGGATAACAGGGAAAGACATTTAATGAAAGGTGGAGACAGATAGAAACCTGTAGTAAGACCTAACATAACAGGAAATACATTGAAGCTATAATTATTTATTCGGATATAAAATTCTATGTAGGAAAGAAAAGAACGGATTTTATTGATTAGGTAAGAAAGGAAACAGCACACAAATAATTTTTGTGTGTTTGCCGTGCCCTATCAAAATCTTGTATATCTGGCATATTTATATTTTTTTTAAACAGAAACAGAAAAAATATCTAAACTTACAGATTACAGTCGAAGACTTAATTAATAAATAACAAAGTGCTATTGAAATAAATATTTCACTTTTTTATTTTACGAGGTTTAAAATGTACTCTATTTTAAAAAAAAATAATTCAGTTACGCATTGTAACTGGTATATATTAGGTATTGTACAATAAAAACTTTTTAAAAAGGATTATAATTATCCTTAGACAACAAACTTTCCATCTAATACCTTTGGATGACCTGTTCAGTCGAAGAGTGTAGTAATGCATCTGAGAAAGTCCTTCAGCATATAATATCCCGCTCCAGGCTACTGGGGCAATGGGTGTGCTATCTTCATTATCCTGGAATGCTGCCTCACTATTAGCAGAATATTAAATCATTCGGAATTATAATCTCTACATGAGCCAGAGCCAATAATCGATCTAAACGGATTTAACAGTCTTGCCAGGCCACTTTGCGAGTATCTGAGAATTCGTTTTAAAATAATAAAAAACATGATTGATTCACCTTATGAAATTTTATGTTGGGTAAAAATTGATGTTATCTAAATCTACTAGCCTAAAATTACCGATCTGCACGTTCATCGGAGGCCTTCTGGTATTAATTACTTGGGAGAGCTTTAAAGCCACTTTTAATGGTCACGTGTGGGAAAGGAAGAGATCCAGCATGTGGTTTGGGAACTTCACCCGTCTAATATAGGAATTCGGCGAAGTAAAAGTTATAATTAATTTCGAAGTCAATAGAAATTAAGTGTATATTATTTATAACTACAAAGGTTCATATTTTTATCTACAATTTAAATAAACTATTAAAAAATATTAAAATAAATAAACAATATGTCACTTGTCACCCAACAAGAAAGAGGCTACAATCAAACCGGACTACTACCAGTTACCTACGTCTCCTATTTATCGGTATGAGCAATTAAGCAGCTCAATTTTTAAAATTCATTATTAAACTTATCATCATGTATACATGTTCATGGCATATTATCTCTACATGGCATGGATAAAGGCATGTAGAGAAATAACCCAGAGGTAGTACTCAAATTCAACGTAGGTCACGAAGCCATCATCTTTTCAGACGCCTGGGAGGACAATCTAGTATTGGAGAGAATAATCTAACTATGGTTTGAAACTACTGGGTTTGAGTGTGAAAGTGAGTAGTCATGAAAAGATTTATTTCAGCAAATTAGCAACTAATGGAAAATTTCGTTATGGATGACTCTATTCGTAACAAATTAAGGATCGAGGATTTTGGATTGTAAGGAAACGAGGGGATTTCAATGGCTAAATAGAGCCCAAAAGTTCTATTCCGTCATGTATATTAATAAAGGAATTTACATGAATTTTATTTGTTTTTATTTGAAGTTTTAACCATTCCTGGTAACACTACTTCCACTTTATATGAAAACAATTGATTGGCATATTATTGAGGTGGTAAACGTTTCAGTCTGACCTTCAAGAATTTCTATTTTCTTCATTGAATGAAGGAAAATTAACTTATAGAATTAAATAAAAAGAATAAATACTCTAAATAAATTAATAGATAACACAAAGAAATACTTCAAGCAGGAAGCAAGAAAGTTTCCGACCTCGAGGAACAGACACGTCGGCGAATTGTGGAGACAAGGTCGGCGAGACAACTCGCCACGGGTTATTTTAACGTGACTGCGACAAATCAAAGCTTAGCCTTACATTACTAATTTCCAAGAAGCTAGAAAGGAAAGATCAATTTCATGTATGATATTATTTCTAAAGATGATGATATTGTACTAAGAATATTTCCTTATGGTAGAGAAGAATTGGTCGACTGTATCTTCTAATGTAAGGAATAAATAGTTGGGGGTGCATTTGCACGATGATTATTATAAAGGCATTTGATAGTTTAACGATTAATGAAGTTACTTCTGTAACTTTTTGTTACTGTCCATCTCAATCCCATTGATTCATGATGCTGGCTCATTCCTTATCAAACACCATTCGTTCCTGTTATTGGTATTTCTCAATAGCAACAGAACACTATAACACTTCTCTACAGCCTAATATTTTTTTTTTCTTTCTGAGATAAAAGAACGTTTCTATAAAACAAAATTCAATTAAATTCGATAACCTCTTTTATAAATTCATTTCACCTAAAAAGTGAATATACCAAGAGTGTTCTTTTTTGATTAAATTTGAAATCCAGATTTTCAATTAGTAAAAAAAGATTAATTAAATTTTCGGATTACGTTTACAAGTTTAACAATATATTGTTTTGTTTTTTTCATGTTAATAATTTATTTTGATCTTTACTGCTACCGCGCACATGGATTGAATTCGAATCTTAGATCTTGCTGGTGCCACTCGGATTTGCAATACCAGACAACAAACAGCAGGTACGAATTCCACAACTATGTGGAATTGAAATGCGATAAGTCGAATATGAAGCTTTATGTAGTCTACTCAAATGACGGGAAATATTTTTTGTGTAGGCACGTGGTGGAAATATAAAAATAAATTACAAACACTATTCTTCTTTAAATAGCATTGCCACACAGCATTACGTGGAGACTCAAACCCTGGTCATTGCACTCAGTGTGCATGACAGGACTGCAACTCTCCTCTTATGATGCATATGTGCATTCCTTTTGAACTCGTGGTTTTCATGAGAACGACCGCACTACTCCATGCATTATGAAGTATATTACCCACCATATATCATTTCTGAACATCTTATTGTTCATAACATATTTTGCAACCTAAAACCTTCAGCGTACCCAGTTGAGGTAGGTAAGAAATGTTTAATTCACTCATCAGGCCAAAATATATCAATTCCAACATAATATTTTGAGGATAATTATGATTTTCTTAATAAGAAGACATTTTAAGCAGGATTTGTAAACTTCTAATATTATGTAATTTACAGGTGTGTTTTTCAATCAGATTATACTTATTTTGGTATCAGATTTAATTTTAACAAACAAAAAATGGATCTTGAATAAAAATATTACAAATAGCATATGGATGCAAACAAAAAATAACAAATAAATTAGCATCTTGAAGACTGTATGTAATGAAAGGCGGGATTGTTTAGGGAAATCAATGAAAAATAATGTTGTTGAATAATAATGTAATGATAATATTTCAGAAGTTTTATGGGCAATATTAATTGTAGGGATCTATTGGGTAAAAATTTTGAAAAAAGGGAGGTGATTAAAATTACCTGCAAAAAAAGTTTTGCTGATTTTTTCGCCAATGAAAAGGATCTAATAACCATTCATCAGCACACCCAAAATTTACTAAGATAATTACTTTACGGCTTATTTTTTTTTTGTTATTTTATTCGTTCTTACTCGTCTGGGGTTTCGATAACATTGATATATTACAAAATATTCGCCCAACACTTCAAACTTATTTTATAGTTGGTTGACCTTTTTCAATTTCAATTCTTGTTAGTTAAATCGATAAAGTAATGAACTTTGGGTTTTAAGGGATATGGCCATTTTAAAGGAGATTGTCTTCTGTGGATACAACCTAAATATTATGATGAATCTGTGTGCCATTTAGTTGAAAATATTGACAGGAATAAGGGTAGATAGAAGTGTAACGAATTAGGAAGCATTCCAATTTTACGTTCTTAACATTCGATATGTCTATCTATCTGTGAGTGTTCAAATACACATGAAATATGTTTAAATATTTTTATTTAAAAAGAAAAGATATGGCCAGGACCGGGACTCGAATCATAATTCATTAACAACATATTTCAACATTTTGGATTTTGTTGACTTACGTCATTATATATTATTATAATTTATTTCTTTTAAATTTTGTAAAATCCTCAATGCTCCTTATTATGTCACAAGCAAACTCATCTATCATGATCTTAATATCCCATATGTTGCTGATTTGGCCCAAACTAGATACCTATCCTTCCATGACAAGCTCCATACACACTTGAATCCGCTAGTCTCTCAACTTGCTTCCCATACTATTCCTGATAACCCTCCGAGGCATCTGAAAAGAAGATGGCCGCGAGACCTTCAACAATAGAACTTTATTGGAGTGATACCGATAGGTAGTTTCTCGACAACTGTTTTTGGTTTTCATGTCATTTGTTCATATTAGCAAAATTACTTGTTGTAATATTATTACAGTTGTAAATATCAATAAATTAATATACAAAAAAATTCTTTCATTTTTTGTTATTCTGTTATAATTTTTAAATATTTTTATTTGAAAAGAAAAGATATCACCAGGGTCGGGACTCGAACACGGGTCTCCCACGTATCCGTCGTGGTGCTTTTCCAACTAGGAGATGGACAACTAGGAACAACTAACAAAAAAATAAAATAAATAAATTATATGAAATATGGTTTCTTCATTGTTTTTAGTTTCCTATCGTTCTACCTTAGTAGATAACGTTAGTGCATAAATTTCTATTTATTTAAAGTTGACTGAGATCAGAATTGAATAACCCAACTCTACCCGATTTAATTCGGATTAGGTAAAAGTGTGAACTAGGAAGCGTCTGCCTTCTAACTGAAGGGTGATGTAACACAATGACCAATCTTAACCATTACCGTAACCCTTAGTAATCGATTAGGATTCCGTTTCCTATTTATTTAAAAAGAAAAAAAGTAAGAGTTTGCTATATCTGATTATGTAATGCATACCTCATTATTATATTTAAAAAAATAATTACTGTGTGATATTACAATGTATTATAATAATAATAAATCTAACAGGATTAAGAGTTTTGTTCCCTGCTTTGACTATATTAAAAAAGAACAGAGCTACAGAATATATCTAATTACATCTTAAAATGTAAGCAATAAGTAATACAATTAACTGAGCAGTTGCAATAATTTGTAAAATGGAGGTTGGCCGCTGTTGGAAAAATTGGAAGAATACAAATCCTTTAGTTCCTGAAATATCTGTAAAGAACCAACTAGAGCACTCCATGTTTCTCTTTTTTGTATACTTGCGAAGAATAGCGACAATTTACTCTGCCCAAGATTGCAGGTTCATACCGTCCTTCAGAGAAGATGTCATATGGTGGTCCACAGCCTTTGTGGTGACAGATAAAGATCTCTATCCTAATTATAACTGAATAGGTTAATTTTAGGACCCCCACAGCATTAGCCGAGGCTGCATAAAATGACTTTCAATGAAAATACAAATAAACCAACGATGAATAATAGCATTTTTTAGACTTTTAGGAATGATGTAGGTTTACAAGTTTGTTGTGTGGATTTTCGATGTCTCGAATTTCGTCCTGAATACGACCTTGTTCCATGCCGAAACGTTGGTTGGTTATTTTTTTATCTTTACTTAAGAGATTCAAGGTTTTCTGTTTTAAACATTTCCGTTATAATTCCACAGTAAGCGAATAAAGGATTGCCCACTCGGGTTATTGATATGACACCCTTATGGTTATTTCACAGAAGATTTAATATACAAGTATTATTGGTAGTTACAGATGTAATAGCAAACTATGTAGCAAGTATTTTTTTTAAATATTGTAAAAAATATGATGAAAATATTTCTTTTAAATTTAATTGACTGGTTGATAAATAATAATCCAATCGACAAATAATAATAATAAGCCAACTGAAGCGACATAAAGTCTTTGAAGAAGAGAGAACAATACTTATGCATACTATATATATATATATATATATATATATATATATATATATATATATATATATATATTAATATAATTTTAAAAGAGGAAGAAAATGGTCCGGGTGGAGGTCAAGAAAATTCTTCTATAGAGAGAACAGTTTATTGGCAAGCCAACGTTTCGACCAACATTGCAGGTCTTCTTCAGGGCTGGTAAGATCGGGGAGTTGAAGCTAGACTGGAATATAATTTTAAATATTTCCGTTAGTATGGAATATTATGTATTAAAATATTGCATTGATACATTGTGTTTAATACCCCACTTTCGACACAAGAGTTTAAATAAAGGAAATAGTTTAAAGTAAACAAATATTGGGAAAAAAAAAGTGTATAATTTTCAAAGTGAGATTGGTAATCATGAACAATTTTTATGTTTGTATGTATTTAGTGTTTTATTTTATTATTAAATACCTGTTTATTTATATATGTTTTAGGACACATACAATATTACTAAATTGTATAGTGATTGAAATAAATTTTTAAATATAATATTAGTTGAACTATTTATTTATTCAGAGGTTCCTATATGTATCCAAGTGTGCCATTTTGAGTGTGAGCCACTGTATATTTTCTTTCTCGGATATTTTCAACACCCCCCTATTACTGATACTCGTACTACACACCGAGATTTTTTATGAATCGGATGAGGACATAAGAGTGGGACAGGTAGGGAAGCCAGCCCCTCCTTAGAAAGCAAGCACATACCAGGTCACCATCTCCACCACAGGTCTCACGGTGTGGAGAACCTGTCTCAGGTGTAATCCAACCCAACGATTCGTCAGGTGTACGCTTCTAGAAGTGTTATAGGTTTTCGAACTGTCGAATTTCGACTCTAGTTTTGTTATTGTAAAATAAGTTTATATTATTTTAAGCAATCTTTGACTCCACTTCCAGACCATTTCAATCTATTATTAGAATTATCCATTCAACTTTTTTCCACTTCCCTATTTATAGATCTGATTCTACAGTTTAGTTAACTTATCAAAACAGTCGATTCCGGCATGTTATCGATCGGTGCTATGATTAACATTATTATTTTTATATTATGAATCACCTAGATTATAATTTCTGTATTATTCAAATCTTGTAGTTCATTGCAATGGTATTTGTTATACAATGCTTTCGGTGATTTTATTCGGCATAAATTCATACAATTCTCTCGTTTTTCTGGAAAGGAACGTTGTAAATAATTGTCAATTAACAAAACATGGTATTTCTAAATTCAATTCTGATAGTTGCGATTATTAATATGTATAATGATACACTGTCGTGTTTGTGGTTGGATACAAAATTAAGTTATAGAACTCCTTATACTTAGTTTAATTGGTATCATTGGTATCATATGGCTAATTCGTAAGAACTTCGATAATCAAATCGTCCTTAAAAGAAAAATTCTTTTCGAAAATCTACATTTATTTGTTTGGTGCAGAGATTATTTCAAAAATTGAATATTAAAACGAAAATCCTACAATGTTATCGTGAAATTTATTCAATAGATTAAATTCTCTAATAAAAAATAAATAAATCAAAAAACTGTATTTGTACGGAAACTTAAAAAAAAATAAGCAGAAAATCCGTTTGGCAGGTAAAAATAAACAAGGAAGATTATTCTTGAAAAAAATGAAAAACCCAGGAAAAATATTCCTAAAAGATTTACAAATAATGATGTCAAAACTATCTACCATTCCATGATATCTTTTGCAGATACGCATAATACCTACCGTTCTTTCTTATATTTTTGAGACAAGGTTTATTTGAAAAGCCTTTCAGTAATTTCCTCTGCATGTGATTTATTAATTTTATACGTTATCATTGGATCTGAACTTATTGGACACTGGACATTTAAGCTGATTCTTGTTCCAATTCGGATCGTATGGGACATAGTATTGCCAATTCGTTAAAAGTATGGCATCTTTCTTAGAATAGCAACTATAAATCTGTAATGCTATTGCCCTTTTTTTAAAGATTGGCGTATCATTGAAAAAAAAACCTCTCGAGTTGCGTTATGTTTACGCAAGGAAGATGACGTCCCCAATAGAGAATGAAAGGACTCCAGATCCAAGGTTATGCCGCACTTACTGGGCTTTTGTAACGAAGACGATGAATACTGAAGGAGACCCTGCATGCCGGGGCAACTGAGGATGTTGATAACATCGAGATGAGTGATTATTAATCGATTAAAGAGTAGAAATATTTCACAATCGATTACTGATGCACATTAATTATCTACTTACCTTGACTTAACCATATAGAGTTATTGCGTGTTTATATATTCATAAGATGAATATTGCAACGAGGAAATACATCCCGAGATGGAATGTATATTCATTTGTTGCTAAAATCAAGTATATTATTAATTAATGCTATATTATAAGACTCTTATAATATTATAAAACTTCGTAAAGATCGCTAGACTAATTGGAGTAAATATAATGATAGATCAAAACAGATAATAGAGAACGACTTTTATGATAGCGGATTTTACTTTTAAAGTTACGAAATAGGTTCACAACCGGAACTTGATGTTTCTTTGTTCTTATGCTCAACAGCCAGTGCTTTTACTGTCTTTATTTCGTATATTAACTCAAATATGTAATCACCCAAGCGGTACCTCAGTGGGAATTATAAAAACACAAAAGGATTATGTTATTTGTATTTAGGTGTTTGTTTATATTGTTAGTTTTCACACCATCCATGCTGGCTAATCCTAATATCCTACTAATATACTAATTCTAATATCCATTAGGATGGGTCCTAAATTTCGTCTTACGACATATCACAGGATAAGGATGTTTAATGAGTAATACAAAGTAGTGAATGAAATTATCTAAAATAAATAGTAATAAATGTTGCCGATCTAAACAGAGAAGAAAAACATGCTTTTTATAGGTAACAGTCCCTGAAATCCTTAGGTATAAAACACCTATTAGCTGCACTCAGGTATAAAGTTAGCCAAGCGTAATTCCTATCAACATTTATTTCGGTTTTTGACTGGGTTCCTGCGTTTCTATTCGGCTCAATACGCCTCCGTCTGTTTCAGAGTACCTATTTCGAAAATTAGATCAGTTAAGTCGGCGCTTGTTAACTATCTATGCGATGAATTCCTTCAATTGATCCTTGATCTTTACACCCATATGCCAACTTAGTGAAGTAAGTCTCATTTCGAAAAAGCATTAATGCTGAAGAACTGAAGCAACTACAATATAAGTACTTAGCATTTGTTATATCCGGTTTCTGTTGACTCGTATTTTGAGTCGCTTCCCCGTTTTTTATTATTAAGTGTGTAAGTCCAGCCAACGATATTGAATGTATTCCCAACAATTTTACTTTATAGTTGTTATTTTTTGTCACGGGGTAGAAAAAGGTTTAAAAATCCGACAATAGGCTCTAATAATTTGCAGTGCTGTGATTAAGACTACCATTATTTAAAAACTGAAATTAAAAATAAGTGTTAACATACAACCAAAACCTCTTCGAAATAATACTGTTTTCACTCAGTTGATTCTATCATCAGAATGCTCTGGAGAAATGGAACAAGTTTTATTAATTCCTCAACACAATAGATACAAAAATCATTACGTGAGGTATTTCTGATATCATTAGTTTTTTTTATTTGATTTTATTTTTCTGTAGCTGGTATGATTTTCAAAGGGTGCAGGATGATTCTCTAAGGATGCTTTATTTATCTACGATTTGGTTGCAATCGTATGGAAAATACAGTATCTGAACATGTAGATAAACAGCGGAGAAGAAATAAGGCGTTTGTTTACAAAGCCGGTTACATCCTTTTAAATTTTTTTTCAGGACCGATCAAAAAATATTAACTTGTAATATCAATTTAACAATTTTTTAAAAGTTATTTTGCAAACAATACACATCAAACAATAATTACTGACAATTTGTTATGATTTTTCCTTTTTTTAAACCTCATTTAATACAGAAAATGATCAGAAAATATTGATATCTGGTTAGTGATTTTTCATACATCAAAAATTTTATTTAATGTAATGGAAGATACCTCTTATGATAGAAAATGAAATATTTTATTTTTATTTTTAAAGGATCTAGACAGTTTTGAAACAAACACATCTAATAAATCATTTCTGTCATTAAAAACCTATTAAAAAAAATATATTTTTGGAAAAAATGTATGTATCCGATTTTGAAGCCAAACACCTCAACTAGATTTTCATAGTAAATACATGAAGCCTAAATGTTTAGATGCCATATTAAATAATTTTTTTCCTATACTTTAACTTAATTATAAATCATTAAAAACTACTTTAATGACTGATTACAAGTCCAATGATTATATTCGCAAGACCCGGACCGGCTCCCTTCCCGCCAGCGCTGATGAGATGCCAGCCGCCCCATTGTCTTGTACCATTGTCTTATTTCCTCCGAGCAACCACTCCCATGATCCTAGAATCTCCAGAACAATCGTATCGCGATTCATTGGACGATGAGGCAACGAGTACAAATATTTCTCAATCGTCGGCGGATTTTAAAGTAAGGAGGCCTCGCCCTTTCATTAAGTAAAGGTTACGGAATAAAAATGTTCCGAGAACCTTTGCGAAGCATTAGATGATCATAACATATGACGCCCGAGAGAAACTTCAATGACTTTACGCAATGTCAATACGTTGCAATCTCACTTCTGAGTGAATGAATGAGTGGATAAAATGAATCAGTAATACTATCCTGTCATTATTTTTACCCGTGATTAATCAATGGAATGATTCCGACTCATTCATGGTATCATAGACGGTGATATGAACACAATCTAGATCTTCCTGATCTGTATCACTAACTAAAAGCTAACAATGAAATAATAAATACAAATATAAAACAATAAATAAGTCAATTAAAATTCTCAAAAAATACACATTTAATTACTTCGTAAATTTGTTTCCTATATTAGTCTTTATCCGTGGCATTATGTATAATTCATTATATCTATTTGTTGTACTGCTATAATATAAATGTAAATTTATATTTAAAAAGTTGCGTCTTATGAATATTTATGCATTTACAAATTCTTATTTCAGTCATCCTAGACTCAAACTAAAAACAATTGCATCTTAAAACCCAAAAAACTTTAGTTCCTTCTTAGTGAGAGGTGATGTGATAAGCACCAAGCCTTAGCTCATAGCATTGTCTCGAACAATCCTTAGTTACGCCGTCCTTCAGAAGGGATGTTAAAAGGGATGTTGTAAGCTGTCAGGTAATCGTTAAAATCCCTATCCTAATTAAACCTGGATAGGCAAAATTTAGAGCTCCCACTAACATCGTCTGATTAGTCATAGCAGCATAAAGTGACGTTAAATGAACAAACAACAACGAACCAACTCAAGGGTCAGTTACCAATTTTATAGAGGATGGGTCAATCAGAAGCTGATAGAACAGAAAATTAAAACTATAGATTAATTTGGTATATGAGTCATACAATTTAAGTCTAACTAAGATTTTACATATTCTCAAAATGGAAAAGAATGGTCAAGGAGTGTAGTCAATGATTGCACATAATAAGTAATTCTTATTTTGTGTAATCATTAACTTCACCCCTTGACCATTTCATACCACCAATATTATCCAGTCAACTATTTTCGATTTAAATTTGCATATTCTCAATCATTCTTCCGAATTTTTTTTTTGTCATATTTTAAAAACCGAAATAGAGGAATTCTAAATTATAATAAACAATCTACAGAATAATATTTCCATTATTTTTTTTAAACACTGGGCAACTTTATTTTCAAATAATAATAATTATTATTAAATAATTATCTCCTCTGTTATATTTTGAGGTTTATATTTTAGTCCCATGGCTTATCTCAAAAACTACAGAACATATTTTCACTATATCAGGTAAAAATGCAATCTCATTAGTACATTAAAATTTTCATCGTTTAATAACCCTATAATTTAACTATTTATAATGTTAGAGGAAAATTTCAAGCTGCTTTAGAATAAGACCTTAAAGGAAAGTCAACCCCACCTCAAAAGTTGAGGTTTCCATGCAAACAAATGTAAAGGCAAATTATATTATTTTACTTGGTCTTGATTGTTTATTCTATTTTAATTATAACTAATTAAATTCCTACGCAGGACAAATTAAGAAATAAAAATCATCGAAATGGTATAGCTGAGATATAGCTTTTTAGATTATCTTCCTATCACTATAGGTCTTCTTCTTCTTTGAGTTATCATTTTTGGATCCTTAAATTACTCTTTTTCACAAGTTAATTCTTCCATCCTCACATCATCTTTTCTTTTCTAATTGAAATACGGCTCCGAGAGAAATATCTGTAGTATTTAACCTTCTACTCGCATTGTAAGTCTTCTAAATCAAAGCAATTGGTTAGGACACGCGAATGATTGATTACACAATATATTTTGAATTATTATTAATTTAAAACTGTAAATCACAGTGTGACAAATTAAAGTGTTTCTGTATGTGTACAAGTGCATGTTTAAAAACACAGCCAATAGGAAAGAATTTTTTACTATTTATTTAACTACTGCTTGTTGTAAAGAGAATCATTTGGGAAAAAGGAAAATGGGTCCTTCAATAAATATCTTAATGCATAACAAATTAGCAACGAAATACAAATGCAAAACCAAGAATTGAAGAATCATAAGAGATTAATCGGGCATTTTAATCCAAATCATAGCATGCTTGAAAAACAGATTTATATTCCGCATGACCACAACCGAAGAATTCCGTTGTGTCTCTTTGCCGTGACAAGAATAGAATACTCTCGCTATTCACAATGAGTTCATCATTATACGGATCAGGATAGTTAAACCCCATCACTTATATTTGAATATGAAATATTCGAATACAATAATGTTAAATAGATTAAATGATGCCTTTAGTAACAGAAGAGTATAGGTCCAAAATTGTCAATAAATTTCGTCTTGCTCGGCACTTTTTCACCATACTTTTTATGGTTTTAATCCGGTTCTGAATCTGAAGTTTCAGGCTTTGCTTGACTAAACCATCGAAAAATGTTAGAAAATGCATTTTTAAATTTGGATTCATCCGCTTATGATCCTGAACGCTTCAGACGCACTTATGTAATTTGGAGATGAAAGTGATTAAATACCATGCTTCTACAAGTTAAATATATTATATTAATTTTAAATTTTTATCTTTAATTACTTTTATGATCCCCGCCTCATAGAACATCGCTAATTAAATCTAGATCGTATTAATGAGAAATTTTTGCCTACCTTCTCTAGCTCGCTGAGGACGAGCGGTGGAGGAGAGGACGTCATCTCCTTCCTTTGGTAGAACCTTCACTACCGCATCACAATCTGCAAAATTAATATTTAGTAAATAACTTCATAAATAAGTAATATTAAAATACTATTATTGATCAATAAAATTATATGAAAAATCAGGATAATCCACTAAGTGTCGAACTGAATGGAGTATAAAAGATAAACATAGCTAGTATTCGAAAGTATTCTGTCCATTACACAACAGTTCTTAAGTATGACTTTGTCAAACACACAGCAATAAAATTAATGAGAAAAATAATATTGATATTAATTAATAAACTGGTTGGAATATCAAAGTTCACCAAACAACCTAATCTACTCCCAAGTATGATAAAGCATATAGAAAAATTTAAAATTTTTATTATAAGAAAAATAGGAAAGCGATAGAGAGGAAGACCAAGAATGAGATGGTTGGATGATGATGATGAAGACCTCAAATAGTTTGAAGTAATAACTTAGGGTGAGCGAGCATAGGACAGGAATGACTGGATTAAGGGCTTTGTAGGACAGTAGTGCCCATCAGTAAGTAAGATATAACACAATACTAAACTATTTAAGCCTTAACTATCATAAAGTTATTTATTCGGGGTACAGAAGAATTCTATATCCTCGTTTTACCGATGCAATACAACGTAAATTTCTGCCATAAGGTGTGACATGTGAGAAAAATCAATAATTAAGACAAAAAATAATGATTGATTCTTTAAGAAATCAGATGATTGCTTTAGAAAAGAAATACCTTAACTTTTAAACATCTGTTTGTCTATTAGATGAAGTTGATATAAAATAAAAAAATAAGCCTTATGTAATTAAGCCTAAAAAAAATTGTAAGCCTACTTTAAATGTTTAAATTCACTTTATATTTATTAGCACACCTACATTTTATATGAGAGATGTAAATTGTAGATGACTTTATGAACTTTTATGTTATACAGTTATTATATTTCATTTTCATTTCCTGTACTACTATAACCCGTGAAAGGGTCAGGGGTCCAGTACATGGTAGAGACTGTACTGTTTTATGGACAACGTTTCTGCAGGGATGTGATTTGTCCTAGATTACACTCAACCGCCAGATGTTTCCCCAATATTTGGGGTACCCTATTTTTATAACATTTTATAAAGGCTGGGTGAGCCCCACGACGGTCCTAGATCCCATATGATCCATCACCGGCAGCAAACAGACTGAATAAAAGTCTTGCCTGCAGCGGGATTTGAACCAGGATTTACGGCATGGCAACTGAGTGAGTGTAGATCACTGAGCCACTCCGCTCCCATTATACAATTACATTTTATATATGGTTATGTAATAAATAATCCAACGAGGGCCTTTCAACAGATACCAGGGTGGCATTAGAAGTTATAAAAAGAAAGTATTTATTTGTATTAATTTTAAATTGCATTTTAAAAGCTAATGTATATACAAATATTTCTTAATTTAATTTTGCTTATACTTTACTCATAAATACTTATGAAAAATATATTCCTTAACTTGGAAGAAAATTTGAAGAAAAGAACGGCATCATGTGATATATGATGCATTGTCAATTTTAGGGTGATGTGTTTTTTGTTTAATTACAGTACTCCATTTCTTATTCAAGAACTTACAAGTCTGTTGATGTTTTCTGCCTGTGCATAATCATAATTTGTATGACAACCAAAAACTCTTAGGCAATGCAATATACACTTCAAAATACTACTAACCAGACCTGTTCTACAGCCGTATATAATAAAAACTGGTTTTCCATAAATAAAGATCTGATATTACGCCTCATTCGGCTGAAGTTACACAACCTGTAGACGATCTCCAAATGGAGATGTGGTGAGGAATATGAAAAAATGGAAAATAAACCCACAACGCCATCCATAATTTCCATCACAACCTTTCGGAGGTTACCGAGCCGCTGTCTCCAGCCTCAAAATAATACAGATTGTTTAGAAAGTATAACCCACACATTCTTCCGACAATAAAGATGTAATACCACATTCTGGTGATGTAGAATATTCAGTAACAAAAAAATAATAATAAATAAAATGCATCACGATGTGTAATTAGTGATAATGCTTACTCAATTGCTTACATAGATGCATGGAGAACAGGAAAGAATTTACGTATTACAACATCAAAACCAATACAGCAGCTTTCAAGTAAATAACTAATTTTCATATTATTCATTGAAACCTAAAACTGTATTAAAACAATACAATAAGTAAATGACAGGAATGATACATAGTATTAATTAATATTAAATACTAATGTATTAGTAGTATATAGATGATACATGAGTACTAGATACTCAAAAAAAACAATTTAAGTCTTAAAGTTAATGATAATCAGGAAAATGCTATATATAGCTAAGATTGGTTAATTAACTCAAACTCATTTCTTCCAATACTCAAAGTTCATTTAATCTTTTATTAAACGACTTTGAAGAAATTCTTCTGTTTTCTTCTTTTTTCTCCGAAGAAAACATCCAAATGACTCCTATTTGAACAGCTAATTGCAGTAAGGCAACTAATCGAACAATGGGCATTATTATTATTTATTAAATTGATATTTACTAGAAATATAAGGCATCGTTCACTACAGAAAGGACACTTGTGCACAAGATAGCTCAGCATTGACAAGCCTTCAATATTAAGTTTACTGCAGATAAGGACAACATCTTTTTCTTTGTCACTCAAGTTGCCTTTCTACACTTAAGGTTTAATGTACTACCAATGTCAATAGTTGATTATTTTTTTATTTTTAAAGCTAATCAAATGTTCTATACAGTTCAATTCCAATGGAAGTTTTATTCAACCGAAATGCGTGAACCATAATAATGAAAATAAATTTCAGATAAACTAAACGGATTTATTGGAAGATTTATTATATCAATCATAAATAAATTACAATAGTTTGTAAAATTATCGAAAAACGAGCTCTGCCAAATTTATTATTTCTAAAGATTAACGAATTATGTTACTGATTATACCTTATAAATTAATGATTAACTGCCTTAAACAGAGTACGCACATATAACAATGAACTACGCGAACAGATAACGAACAAACTCATACTATACAGTGTTATTCCAAGGATTATTGGGGTCTAGTAAAGCAATTTTATGCAAAAACTTCAGGTTCAGAACCGGATCAAAACCATGAGAAATATGCTGGTCAATAGTTGTGTCACACAGAATTGCTGCCTCAAATGTTTTACAAATTTTAAATTCCAAAAAAATGATTTTAGTAATTAGAAAAAGCACCAAAGTTGCCCAGCACTTTCCTGGCCAAGCTTTGGTCAGAACAGGTATTGGATGGGTTGTCTTTTAGTTCCACGCTGCAATATGACATTCAGGGGTTCACTTTCTTTTCTTCAACAGCTACTGCGAAAATGGATGTGTGATGTCCTAAAAAGGCAGATAGTTGTGGAAACGGATCACTAACTGGTCCGACCACAACAGCCGGGGATCCATTATGGTGACTTGGAAGCACAATTGTTGCTATACAACTTTCACTCTCTTGACAACAAGCGTTCAGGGTGAATTAGCAGTCTGTGACATTATGTGAGGGATAAGACACTCGTAAACCAGCCTGTTTAGAAGTTCTTCGCTCTAATGGCATTCACGAGGTTTTACTTCGTTTCATCACTTCGGTTAAAGTAAAAAATAGAGTGGTAATGCCTTATCTAGTGTGAAGTACTGCAAAATCATTTGACTTAATTCAAGTAACGTCGATTTATCTAAATCACTCCAGTGCAGTTTTTTTTTTTCTATCCAACCCTAGGAGCCGGTATAAGTTCAAAGGAGCCAATTAAACCAGGCTTGAAGAAGTGGATGATTTTAGTAGAGTAGCTATAAATCAAATCCTGTTTAGTAGAAACCAACCTTTCAAATTCATAGGAGATGCCAATGTTCATTATATGAGTAAGAAGTTAAAATTTTCCGAAGATACATTTATAAAAATACATACATAGGTAAAATAGTTTATAAATAAGTAGGAGTAATAATGTTAACTTACACCTACTTGTGAAGTACAAATTTTCTGTAAAATATATTTTATCGTCTATTCCATTATCTTTGTAATTGTCATATCATTACATCCCAAGAGTTAAAAGAAGAATCATTAATTTATTTTTTTTTATTTTTTTATTTACTGTACTTCCGCTCAATCTTCGATTTCCTCCTTCATTCCTCAATACAGGAGTGCAAGGCAGTGTTTTAAGCCCCATTCTCTATTCTGTATACACCTCTGATATTCCGGAGCACCCTAGCACCAACATCTATTCCTTCGCAGACGATACAGCCATTATTTCTTCTCACAGAGACCCAAAACTAGCATCTATAGCTCTTTGATTTTATCTAGAAAAAAACTTCTACAAATGGCAAATCAGAATAAACGCTTCAAAATCGAGCCATGTAAGCTTCTCTCTTCCCAAAGCTTCGTGTCCAGCAGTCAAAATTGACAACGACGAAGTATCTTCCAAAAATTATGTGCGTTATCTCGGACTATACTTGGAGAAAAGACTTGCATGGAACGTACATACAAAATTAAAAAGACAAGAACTGACTAGACGATACAAACAACTATCACATCTTCTGGACTACAGATCTTCACTTGACTTGAGGAACAAACGACTGATCTGTAATAGTATAATAAAACCTATTTGGACATGTGGTGCAGAACTTTGGGGTTCAGCAATAAAAGTTCACATACGCAAGATACAAACAACACAGTCCAAAATTCTCAGAAAAATTATTAATGTACCATGGTATATTTCGAATCACACCATACACAACGACATGAACATTCCCACTATAAAATCATATATTCATAACAAATACATAACATTCCACTCGTCGACGCAATATAACCCAAACCCTTCGTTCTTCCGCTTTCCTACTCCTTGATACCTGGACTTGATAAGAAAAGATTAAAAAGACATTGGCCAAGAGACTTACTCAAGTATTAATATTTTTTTTATTCCAAAACTCGATGATAATGTAGAAAAGCGAAGAGAAAGACACTTCAATCAAATTTGCTGGATAAGCAATTGCGCAGGTACAAATGAAAATTTAATAATAAATATTGCCATTTTTATTTAGATGTTCAAAGTGTGTAGACTCCCTGGATTGATTCTGCGCAGGATGTTTCAATCGTCAACATATTGAAGCATAAGCGGAATAAAGTTGTATGTTGCACAGTTAGAGTCGCCAAAAACAGTTAAGCCAAGGTTAGACTGCTTTCTTTGGAGACCAGCCTTTATTGACAACATGCACCGTTATAGCCATGAAATGTGCTGTATAATATAATTACGCTATAGAAATTACCAGGTAGAGCTTTGTGAAGTTAGAGAGAGATTACTATAGGAGGGCAAAGTATCCGGGACACTGTAACATCATTATCATCATCAAAAGATACTTTATAATGGAGCAATTCAGCCCTTTAGTTATTCATCATGAATTTTAATTTATAATAAATTACTAAATGACCCGGTGAACTTAGTATCACAAACATATATTTGTGAAAAATATGGTCAAAACTTAATACAAAATTTTTATCTAAATTAAATGCAACAGTTAGACACTTAATCAAGTTTTCTGATGTACTATATTTTTTGTCTTTTTTTGCGGTGCGTAAATATATAAAGCCGACTCGCGAACACGCGACGTATAATTGCCCAAGCGCGAAACGGAAACTCTTAGTTGATTCTGCAGATTTTTGACGACTGGCCTTGCGATGTATTTATGATCATCGCAAACGCCAGACTCACGGGAAATTGTAGACGCTTAAAATCGAATGCAAATCCGTTTGAATCATCGGTATACTCGGGATCCTTTCCTTTGTATTTTCCCTTGATGATCTTGGCTTCCATGATGTTATTCATTAGCTTTTTCATAGCCAGTCTCGTTCTATTGCACAGTCGAGGTTGATCAATGTTACGCAGCATAATTACAACGTATCCTAATTTTAATTGTAAATTGTGAGGTGGTAGTCCAGGCAAATCCAGGGAATTTAAAAACTATGTGGGGTAGTTGACTACGTCATTCTGGGCTGTAACTGTGTCAACTGATTTGTAAGAAATTAACTCTCCTGGAAGAAAATTCTGAATGGTCGCATTGAGACCATCGACAGCTTTTTTTGGCCGCCAATATTGCCAGTTTACTCTGCCTATTATGGTTTCTGAACTGTTGTTCTGTGTCCGTAAAAACACGCTGAATAAGCCCCTCTTTTGAGTCGATGAAGGGACAAAATCCATGGGTAGTGTAATTAATCCGGTCGAGGTATCAACTGCTACCTTACCATTTCCAATATCTAATAACTGCTTCGAAAACATAATCGCAGTTTATCTTGTTGAAAAAACACTCGCATGTTAGTTGTTAATTGGAGTGTCTTTACATGCAGCCATAAATTAGATGATTTTAAGCATGCGTTTAGTTCGTCATCAACAGTTGATAGAGGAATAATGGGAACAGCCTGACGAAAATACAATAGAATCATAGCTGACAATAGAATCATGGCTCCACCAAACATGTTTTGGTTGTTACGAAGATCTTAAAACGGTCTGTCCAGTGCTTCCGTATCAAGGGTTTTTTCGGATCCACTGTCCACCCAAGTATCGTACGCAATTCTTTGTTGTTCATTCAATTGCGGAACATTTCAACGAACTGTTTCGGCCAATACTTCAGTATCGTATTGTTGTTCTCTTTGCAACTCGTGGTTAAATGAATCGCACATAGGACGGTTGGGTGCCGTCATGCCCAAACACGACAAAACTTTATTTACCATCAATAAACACATATCTCCTATCATGATCAATGTCTCATTGTAAATTTCTGCAGTAATTTATAGTGTAGGATTCAAAGCTTGACAACGCACACGATGCAACACATCCTCAGGCATGTCATTCCTATATTTATCCACAGTTTCCAACGCTGAAACGATTTCGTAGATGCGTTTCACGTGTAATAGCGTGGCATATCAACATACAGCAAAGTATGAGCAAATTCTGTTTGACAAATTGAGAAGAAACTTGTTAATCTGGTCGGTTGTGGACGTGTCACTCTATCTGCCGCGTTCTCTTGATTGAAATACACTCGTTTTTTTTGTTAATTTTCTAGATGAACTGCCAAATGGACTAATGTAGGGTGTCTTTCGTGGATCGCAAATGAAAATATGCGCCAAATAGCTTTGTTGCTGCTCATATAGCGACCCATCTGATACTCAGATACTTCATCGTTTTAATTTGTTACAGCAAAGCGGGGACTTGACGGAGTTACAATATTCCACATTGATGTGAGCTCCATATATCATTTATTTAATCACTACAGCATGCAAATTTGGTCAACTGTTTTATCGGGAATCTCAGCTAGGAAATAGAAAATTGAATTGTCGTTTTTAGCATTTATCGTACTTATCATTTATGTTTCTCACCGTTTAAACCTTCCCTGAACTTCCACGAATATTTCAAGATCAAAATTAGCCAAATCGGTCCAGCCAATCTCCAGTTTTAGCGAGACAAACGGACAGCAATTGATTTTTATATATAAGATATGTACATTAAACAGTTTGACAGTAATTACGATGAGAAAGTCAGTAATTACGATGAGTAAGAAAGTAGTTACGATGAGTCCGTTGAAAAGACAATGCTCTTTTACGAAAATGGAAAATATATTACACACTCAGAAACTGAAATTAAGCCAATAAAAATAAAAACAAAAGTATACCTTTGATTGTAAGTTAAGGTATCAGTTCCGCAGGTTGTCGCTTCGAGTTAAATAACAAAAAGTATTAACTTTTAATTTTCTTCCTTTTCAATATTCTCGAAAATAAAAATAATCGTGAGTTTTAGAAATAAAAACATAGTGCAATTGTTAGAACTGATTATATTTCAGCAATCATTTTATCAAGAAATGAACGTTTCAGTAATCATTTCGAATTATAGTATTGAAATATTGATGATATAACCTTAACAATGTGTCCTAAACAGTAAGCAGTTTCTATGATCTATGTATATACCGTAATTAATAGTTACTATGTACGGACACTAGTAAAATTATTTTTACTTTCGAGAATATTAATAAAGAAACGAATGAAAAATTACAACTTGTTATGACTTAGCTCGAAGCGACACTTTGCGGAGCTGATACCTAAATTAAAATTAAAATTAAGTCTTAAAATGTAAGAATAACGATATCAAGCCCATTTAATACTTTATGTTTAGATAGTATAAAATAATTGATTCCTTTTTAATATTTATAAGATTTGTATTTATCAGGACTAGGTAATGTAAGGACTAATTACTTAATTGATTGATAGACCTTTCAGAGGCAGTCATTGATACTTTAAGCGTACTTAAGTTTCACCTGAGCTAGTAGTAGCTCAGAGCTACCTTACGCCATAGTAGCTCAACATTTAGCTGACCGCAAGCACCCGGTTCTAATGACATTTTAAGCCAGATGGACTTTTACTCTTCAAATTAAAACGAAATATACAAACTATTTCAAAACTAATACGCAGTTAATTTTGATTATTTAATTCTATGCATATTATTAATAGAACGGTGATTATTAAAAATTTAAAAACCGTTTTAAATATAAATGAACAATTAATTTTCTTCTGTTTTTGGCCTGTTAACTTTAAAATTTGTTCTATTTCTACTTCATTCTTTAATAACTATGAAGCGATCAATAAAAATAATTATCATATTTAAAAGTTTCTAAGAAAAGTCGTTAATGTTCCATAGGTTATTTCAAATCACACTAAACACGATACAAACATCCCGACAGTAAAAACATATATTCACAACTTTCCATTCCTCAACACCACCAAAACTTCTGGTTCTTTCTCTTTCCTATTATATGCACTTCAAACGAAAAGAATAAAAAGACAATGGTCTAGAGACCTGTACAGAAACCATCAGTCATTTAAAAATTTTATACTCTTACAAATCCAGGAGAGAATTGGCTGAATGGTGTAAATGTAACATAAAAGAATAAGAATGGAGAAAAATATAATTTAAAAAGCGGTATACTGTTTATTGCTAAGGAAATGATTAAGGGCGAATAAATGTTTCCGAAGCAAATAATAATAATTTAAAAAATAAATGTAAAATATAACAATCTTTTAAATTAATGCTGTAAGGAATAAGTACTTCATTATAACATCGATTAAATAAGATATGATTTTCAAGAAAGTTTAATCGGATCTAATAATAAAGCATTAGAAAACCGTAAAACGTGGAAGTTAATTTATTTAATAAATAATATCCTGTATCAACACATTAAATTAATTTTGAAAAAAGATGATTATATTTATTTTAGTCCCCAATTCATTTATTTTTTATTATAATTTATTTTATTTTTATATGATATATTTTCTTAAATATTTTATTTGAAAAGAAAAGATATGGCCAGGACCGGGACTCGAACCCGGGACCTTCACCTCACCGTGGTGACGCCTGAACCATCTCGGCCATCCTGGCTTCGCTTCACGGCCAGCCATATCCCCTCTTTTCAGATGATCCTACATCGCCGTGAAGCGAAGCCAGGATGGCCGAGATGGTTGAGGCGTCACTACGGAGAGGTGCAGGTCCCGGGTTCGAGTCCCGGTCCTGGCCATATCTTTTCTTTTCAAATAAAATATTTAAGAAAATATATCATATAAAAATAAAATAAATTATAATAATATTAACGACTTAAAGTCAACTAGATCCAAAATAAAGTAATGTTCAATTATCATTTCCCTGTGTATACATCGCAAATTGCGAGAACACAGAGATGTAGGATCAAGTGAAAAGAGGGGATATGGATGGCCGTGAAGCGAAGCCAGGATGGCCGAGATGGTTGAGGCGTCACCACGGAGAGGTGAAGGTCCCGGGTTCGAGTCCCGGTCCTGGCCATATCTTTTCTTTTCAAATAAAATATTGTTAAAAATATATCATATAAAAATAAAATAAATTATAATAATATTAACGACTTAAAGTCAACTAGATCCAAAATAAAGTAATGTTCAATTATCATTTCCCTGTGTATACATCGCAAATTGCGAGAACACAGAGATGTAGGATCAAGTGAAAAGAGGGGATATGGATGGCCGTGAAGCGAAGCCAGGATGGCCGAGATGGTTGAGGCGTCACCACGGAGAGGTGAAGGTCCCGGGTTCGAGTCCCGGTCCTGGCCATATCTTTTCTTTTCAAATAAAAGCATTTATTTTTTGTATTGTAAAAAAAATAATTAAGGGATAATATGCACCTTCGAAGTAAATAATAATAATTTTAAAAAATAATTGAAAAAATATATAGCCGATAAAATATATCTTTAAGGAATAAGTACTTCTTATTAACATCGATTATATAAGATCGGATTTTAATATTAAAGCCTAAATATACCGTCGAACGTGAGGGTTAATTTATTTAATAAACAATGTCTAGTACGTACACATACGTCAGAGAAAGAATACGAAAACAGTCAAGGAAACGTAGGAATGAAAGGCAATAGGGAAGTGGCTATGTATAGCGAACTAACTGTAACCTCAAAATGGCGGTTACGATTCAGCCACAAGTCATTGCTTCTTACGTTTTGACCTCTTAGAACCAATGACTTATAATATTCCAGTTACAATGTTCCATTTCCAATACAAATAACTATAGTATAACATTTTGTCCCTTTTTTTTTATTATGTACTAACAAGACGTAAAATAAAGAGGACTGTAAGGGAAAAGTAATCTGACAATTACAAAAATATAGTTTTAAATTCGAGTTCCATCCTATCATCCATTGTTAATCTTTTTGTACGACTTCAAGACCTTCTATTTTGAAAAAATAATGGCAATGAATCAAAGCAAACAACCGGTAAAAAAAAAAATCTGTTTAGGTTTATTTAAAATCTGTGCGTATCGTCAAACGAATTTTACATATGTCATGAAACATTTTTTTTTGTGCCGTGTAGATAATTCTATATAAATTATCAATTATCGAGTGAAAGCTGTAAATCGAAAACGAAAGCTGTGTTTTTTTTTTTTGTTTTTTTCATTCGATACTTTGTATTGAATGCCTTTGTATTGAATATATGCATGTATAAGCATTACATCATACAAAAATATTTTACTGTGACCTTACTTCATAGTATATTAATATACTTAGTTTAAGTCATTTATTTTATTTTTCTACATTCCCTGAACCTTAAAATCCTCTATTCGGCTCAATGTCAACAAATACAGTTTGTCATTTAGTTAAAAGTGACTTTGGAATTCTATATTCTGAAAACACAAAAAACTACGATAGCTTTTCTCGCAAGTTTTATCTGCACTGCTATATAGAATTATAGGGGGGGGGGGTAGCTGAATGGTACATCTCCAAGTTGCTACGAAGAAGATCCTGCATTCAAATCTCACTGTAATAGAATCATTATTTAATCTGTAAACACCCAGGGATGGGCTCTATGGGATCTGAAGACCATCATGTGGCTCAACCAGCTTCAATAAAAAGGGTACCCTTAATTGAAGGAAAAAGCTGGCGGTTGAATGCTCGCACAAATCACCTCCCTGCACAACCGTTGTCCTATGAAAACAGTACAGTCTCTATCACATTCTGAACCCAACTCCCTTCTTGAGTTGTAGAGGTAGAGACTATGTAGGTTTATACATGATATCACGTTAAATTGACAAACGAACTCACGTAACAGCTTCTTAATTCAAAAACAACGTCCAAAAAATTGATAAAAACTATACTTTAACACGCCTAAGCTTTTTAAAAACTTGCAATTTTCGATACTTTTCTTCGACAACCTGTTTTAAAACCGTTGAACCGCGTTCGCGACCGTACAAATCGCACCGCGAAGTGTAACGTAATTAAAAAGGGATTTTCTTCATAGATGATAGTTCCGATTTGAAGCAGATTTCCCGCTCATTTGACGGCTCCGTCTACATGCACTGATTATTAGTTATTTTGCTTGTTTAGTCACCTAATGAAAATTTTCCTCATCTGCTCATTTATAAAAGTTCGTTCCAAATACCTGTTGTGGAGGTTGGGAATTTGCGACGAATTGAAATTTTCTCAACCATTGTACGTACCATGGTAAAGTCCACAAGGAAATGGGAAAGACAAAGACATGGAAGAGAGGAGAAACGCTAACGGGCTGGTTCGTGCTGACTCAGGCCGGACACTGACCTTCCCCTGTGCCGCTAGGCTGGGCCCTCCCTAGTGGATCATAACAACCAGGGCTATTACTAACTTAATCAGATTTCGTTTCTTTATTACTATAACTATAGTAACAATTATTACCATATTTATAAGATAATAGTAATTTTAATATGATTAAAGTTTCGGAAGATAAGGTTAACTTATACATCCGTGCGTTTCTGTTTCTGTAATAATATCATCATTGGGGAAGACGCATACAATAAATAGCTGTTCGTAGGATTCCATTATATTGTTTCGATTTTATATTACGATATAAGATTATATATTACATTCTTTATAGTTGAAGGTTGTGGTATGAGCGATAGTCGGGGCTAGAATTCGAAGAAGGATGATGTATGGAATACCGAATGATGATATAAGGTTGAGAGGAAGTCCCCGTTTCATATGGAGGGTGTTCTGAGGGCGAAGGTTATAAACTCTTGGAGGCGCTTTGCGGCGGGCAGAAGCAAATGGCTGAAGAAGTTAGCAGAAGCCGTGGTTCTTCAAGGACGGTAGGACCTAGTAATGAATGAATGAATGAGCACAAGGTTTAAAAAAAAATTTTCCTTTTATATGTATCCTTTTCCTCTAATTTAGGTTTTTTGATCAATTTTCGTTGCTTCATAGTTTATTCCGTTCAAGAACTTCATAAAACATAGGATGGGGAATTTTGGTCCCTACGACACAATTGAGATAACGATTTTTGATTTCCTCCAGATTTTGACCACTGTTCATCGACAGTAATGAAAAGAAACATTCCAATTCTGTTAGTTTCTCATAATTCTTAAATGAGTTTCAAACCAGACAGCATTGAAATAACGTTTCCGGAACTGGCAATGAACAAAAATATTACTCCGGAGAAAAAAAAACCTCAACCCTGAAATATTGCATAATACTTTGAGAGTGCTATATGCCAAGGGATATTTGCGGTTTATTTCTACTTTTCTATATAAAATGTCAACCTGAAATCACATGAATTCTCAGAAAATATTAATGAATCACTTAATTTCGAATATGAACTATGGCTGAAGAATCAAAGGAAAAAGTAATAATAAAATATCAATAACTTGGAAATTGTAAGGTGGATGTACAAAAATTACTGACAACTCAATATATCAACATTAAGTCTACAATATTTCAATATTTACATTGACCCCTTTATAAGACCCATTACTCTAAATGGCCCTTAATCAGATATACAGACAGCAGTGGTATTTGGATCAATTGTAAAAAATTAAATGAATAATATCAAAATCTGAAAGCTTCTAAAAGTGCTAATAATGGGGAACCAATGCACATTTTATAGTGTTTTTATTTTATGAATTAATAAAGAAATTAAAAAAATATACGAAAAATAATTAATTATTTACTTTTTACTGCTATTTATAAGATATTGAAGATAATTGACTCTACGGTTCCTTTGAAGGATGAGTACCAAATATGCATGTTCATCAGTTTTCAAAAACCTGTAAAAATAAATCTTATAAACATAAGTGCTTGGGTATTATTTATGCTCCATTATTTGAAGAAGAGACCATGGTAAAATCACCGGTTAATCATAAGTCCTCGATCTTTTAGTACAGTTATAATATTGCTATCACGGAGTAAGATATCAAGATGTAGGGATGCTAGGGGCGATCACGGACGTTCCCAAAGTGAACTGTGGGTCAATAGGTTGAGCGTGGGATTTTTCAGAAACCGGAGACTGAATGATGAATCAGCTCATCGAACACTTTGAGAGAAACAAGTTGAACTCGTAAATTATTATATGTCAACATAAAATTCAAAATTTATGAAAATCATTAATAATAAAAAGGCCATGAGCTTACAGAAAAGTTTCAACTTCATTAATAAGATGCTTGACTTTACCAAATTCCAGCGCTTATTATTTCCGCTCTAGTGCTCCAGGAATGAACCAATAACGTGTAGCTCTGCGTAATTGATGCTATGTTGAATATAACGTGAAAAATCCGCATTAATAGTCGAATATAATTTTTGGTTTCGTCAGCAAGTAAGCCAGTCGTTTTCAAAAAGTTACGATCTACACAGTCTCTCACCTAGTCAGCTTCATTTCTCAGTCAATAGTTCTTATTTTTAAAAACCAAACTTTCTGAATAAACTTAACGTCTGAGCCATAAATATCATGTATTCAGATTGTTTGAAGCTGATGTCATCATTTTGTCCCGTTAGTTACTGTCCCATAGCAACTTTCAATTCAACAAACATTAGTACTGAATAACATTATTTTTTAAATTTATCAAGTCACCATTTCTCTTTTGGTATATAAAGAGGTATGTAGTATCATTAAGATTAAGGATGGACTTCGTAAGAAAACATTTGTCCATAGGATTGTCCAATTAGTATGTTAATATGTTCATTATGTTGTTAGAAAAATTATTCGATTTATTTATTCATTACATAATAAATGGTATGTTTTTTATTCTTAGTCACATTGTTACCATAAACATTGTCATCACCTTGAGTTGGAAAAACTTAAAGTAGAATGGCATTTTTAGGGTAGAATGGCACCAAGAAATCGCTAAAAATAGATTCATCTTACTTACCGTTACAGGCGACCAATGACAATTATTTTTTTAATTGCCCTTGTATGATTATGTTTCGAAAAGTTCAGATCATATTACTGATATAACTGTAGAAAGAAAGATTAAATATGTCATTCTCTTTTTTTTTTTTGTTATTTTAGTGAATATTTCTTTTATAGTAGATTTAGTAGGCTAGATGAGGTGCACCAGAGCTCTCCTAGGCAACTAGTTGCTAACCTAGACTAGAAGTTTCCTAATGACAGCCTTGGAAGTTGTTAAAACATAACTTCCTACATTTTTTTTTCTATGCGTCTAATTATTGGTGAAAATTGAGAAAGAGTGAAATTGGAATATATTAAACCGAAAAATAACGTGTTAAAATTCAAATTGTCTAAAAAAATAGATAAGCATTTAAATACATACTTATTGAAACCCATATTATATCGTTAAGCATGTCTCATCCCCTTAAAAACTCCTGTTTAGTGGCCACCAAAGCGAAGTGGAAAGAAATATGCATTTAATCTTAAATATGAAGGAAAAAAAAAGACTGAAAAGTTCAACTTAATGTGATAAACGGCGCATGGAAGAAAAAAAACTCCCTTGTTGGGAGGGAAAGCGTTAAATATTGCAAACTCTGATGAAGGGGTCCGTCAAAGGAAACGGAAAAAAATTCTAGACCTGATTACACCTTGAGATGTCAAAAACGGGATTGACAGAGAGCTAGTGGTGAAGCTGGGTTACTTTGA
Source organism: Arma custos (assembly GCA_037127475.1). NCBI lineage: Eukaryota > Metazoa > Arthropoda > Insecta > Hemiptera > Pentatomidae > Arma > Arma custos. The sequence continues at coordinate 100,384,411 of CM073759.1, read as the reverse complement.
TTTCTCTATTTCTGGACGACAAAGAATTAATTCGTTGCTGGAAAGAAAGACCAAGAAGTGATAAGAAAATCTGCTGCGTAATTATAATTATAAACTGCCTCACTAACAAGTAGCTATATTCTTAGGAAAAAATATTGCTGATATATGTATGAAAGCATTTTCTCAAATACATTTCTCTTCGGTGCAGCAACAATCCTTGTTTGAACTGAGTTTCACCCAGCAATCTTCAATGGGAAATATCTAGTGAGTATCCTTTTTATTGAACCAACTAATGACTTCTGCGTCCTTTGATTAAGATTTTTCTCAGGAAGATAGTACTGCCAATTATCAATCCATTCCATACTACGGAGCTTATCAATATGTGACCTTAATAGTTGGATTCTACATAAACGATTATTTCTATGTATGAATGGATTCTTCTTTCCACACATTAAATAATCCTCATTTAGCTTCTCTTTATCTTCCTCTTCAGATGTATCATTTGGAGCTTGTCCGTTCATCAGAGAATAGTTGCAGATTCTAAAAAAACCAAGATCAGTCTACATAAACGTGTCATACAATAAACCCTTTTGTTTAAAAACATGCTTTGATGACTGCTGTGATTAATAGAATGAAATATTTTCAACTTATTTCATTGCCAGGCCAATGAACATCTTGGATAGCCGCGGGGGGTAGTTCAGTATGCGGTTGTAGGCCTTAATGAGACTGAAGCCACTGTCGGAATACATAGGCCGAATATCCGGTATCGGATCTGTATCCGTCCGGTTGCCGTCAAGCTCTTCACGTCCACTACTACCTACCGTCTGCCAACTCCATAGAATTTTCTTATTTTTTAGGGGTAGTCTTGTTTAGTAGTTTTTTTCTCAGTTGTGCCCTACTTCATTTTTCTCTTCCTATCCGTCCTAGCCGATAAAATGAAATAATTTCTCATGACAATCAAGTACAGTAGAGTGTACCATCCCTGTCCTGCTCTTTCAGGGATTACACAGGTTAGACACAAGGGATCCATATCAATCCTATGCACCTTTATATCCCTCCGTATTTTGTTACTATCTATGAGAAGTAATCGAGGAAACATTTCGTCCTGAGTCTCGAGTGGATAGAGGGGGAAAACTTCATTAACATGGCGCCTTTATCATTCTTCTTCCCCCGTCGATTTCACACCTCTATTGAATAATTTCTAATGCTTCAATGCTTAATGATAAGAAATCTAAATAAATTTCTGGTTTATTCAAAATATTTAAATCGCGCCAATGCCAATAACTTTAATATAATAATAGAAACATAGGTGCCACATAAACATATTTTGAAATCAGTATTCAAACTATAATTACCTCCATTATACAACGAATCAGTGTTAAGATCGTCAGTTTTAAGCTGTAGAAATGGATTTTTAATGCAGAAGTTCCATTACGAGAATTGAGCAAGTGAAAAACTTTGCCATAGAGATATCGTTAAAGCGAAAACAGGCTCATAATTGGGACCAAGCAGCTGCTGTGGTATGGTCATCTGAGAAGAATGGGCCCCGAGACATGGCCAAAAATGAAACTGGAGTTTATCCCAGAGGAGAGACGAAAAAGAGGCAGCCCAAGGAAAACTTGGCAGCAAGGAGTTGAACAGGTGATGTCAGGAAGAGGCTTGGGAGAGAGACATTGGGAAGAACGAGATGATTGGCGACAAAATGTCCTAAGGTTTCGGCAAATGGCTAAGGTTGTAAAATGCAAAAGCCCGAGAAAAAAAAAAGAAATGTATTAAGATGATTATCAAGTAGACGAGTTGGGATTCCCGTTGAACTGGCCATCCCAATTTATAATCAACTTCTTCCGTACACAAAAGAAAAAAAGTAGAGATGAGTGTAAAAAAAGAATCCATCAACAAAAATTGATATGGAGACCTGATTACGTATAAGTTAGGACAATCAGAGATGAAATAAAGCCTTGCAAAACCTCAGCAGTTCGAACTGTAATGGAGTATGATTCTAGCCTCGCCTTACGGAAGAGGGTTAACTGACCTCACTGCTGCCTCCCGTAGACGTCTCGCCCTTGTACCAACCCCTATCTACACTTCTCGATATTTTTTTCAAGACCAGAGAAATTGAGTGATAAATAAGATTAAGTTACTTCTGCTACAAACTATCGAAGGAGTTTTAAGATCTGAATATATATAAATACAATCACATATAAAGTTACAAACATAATTCAAATAATACAAGCATTATATAAGCGTTAACAATTAGTAGCAACACTTTTAATACACGGGCTGATTTCAGATAACTTATCGAATAATAATTTACAAAGTCGATTTTTTAACCGTTTACTGACCATTGTTCCTATTTGGGAACACAGATTTCAGAATTTTTTAACAATATTTCTGCTTTACCAAATGCATTATCAATTTAATTACAATTAAATAAAAAATTAAATTGTATGATAATATTTTTTCTTTTTAAAAAGAGTAACCGAAATCGACTCCACAAATTTTTGAAATCGAAGTTTAGTCCCAATTGGGAACATAAAAAAAAACAATTTTTTTTTTGTAATGATCAATAAAATGTTTAAATATAAAAATAAGAAAGGGAATACAAAGAATTTTCAATAGGAAACGAGTTTGGTCTTTAAAGGGTTAAATTAATACTTTCGTATAAAGTTATTTGTTCTTGATCATGCACATGCATAATGGGTCAACATCGAAGTAATTCTCTACCGTTCATATCAACATTTGTTTTCATGATATTTTACTGACATTATATAATCATTCCACAACTGTCTTTATATTCGGATAGAAATGAGCTAATATAAATCTGAATTCTGAGGAAGCCATTTTCGACTTAATAATATTTTGCAGCTTTCCCATGACTGTCCCTTGATTCCCTTTTAAGATATTAATAAATTTAAACCCCAAGTTCATAAATATAAATTAAATGATCGATTCTTTGGGATCTAAGATCCTCCTAGGACTCACTCAGCCTATATAAAGTGGATAGTGGTTCCTACAAAATAGGAGAGAAATAAGGCGGTCGAGCGTGATACAGGACAAATTACTTCCCTGCTTAGCCAACGTCCAAGATCAAAAGCAGATAATTTTAAATTGACTTTTTCACATGTTTCACTAGTTAAGTTAAGCAATGCTTCATGTTCCCGAAACTTCAGGTTCTGAAACGGACTAAAATGATGAGAAATAAGACGGCAAAGTTTTATATTAGACGACATTGCTTGACTAAACTAGCAAAAACGTGAGAAAATAAATTTCTGAAATTTCGGAGTTCTCCGCTTTTGTCCTGAACGCCTCACATAATCCATTGAAAACAAAAGCTAGACCGATTATGCAATTAACAAAAAGATGAAACCCCACACCCAACATCACTATGCACTTACTTTTGGGTTAACTAAACTTTAAGGGTTTGTGCATTAAAGTGGTGGGCTGTAGTTCCTGGTTGAGTAGAGTATTATACTTATAATTTTATTAAAAATTATAATTATAATATATTCTAATTCTGTACTGAATGCAATTAAACTTCTAAGGCTTTAACTTTTTTTTTTTTTAACGAGGGGATGGCTGACATTAATTTTATTGGGAGTTTTGATTAAATCCCAACCAAATACGTAGTCTTTGATCGACCCATATCTGTTGAATCAAAATACAACGACAGTAAAATAACAGTTGTTTCAAAAAACCGCAGAAAATACTGAAGATAACAGAATTACTTCAAATATCAAAATTAGACTTTTTCACAAGGTTCGCTAGCTTAGTTTGGCAATGCTTAATACTCCCTCAACTTCAGGTTCAGAAACGGAATAAAACCATAAAATAAGGTAGCAAAATGTCGACGAAATCGCTTGACCAGACTAGCGAAAAATGTGATATAATTTTTGAAATTACGGATTTATCCGCTTTTGATTCTGAAAACATCGATTATAATCAATATTTAGATAGATTATATAATTAATTTTTGACCTTGGATGATTCTTAGGAACCTCAAAGTAATGAAATGTCTTAGGAAGATTAATATCGGCACATAAATACACAGTTAGGCATCAAAAGCAAAACAATTAATTAGGCATAGGTAGTGATTAGATGCGGCACAGGAATGCATATTCAAATATCACGCCTGAAAAGACTTGCAGATTCAATTTCCTGAATGATGTTTGAACAGGGTTTCGCTTTCTTCGGCTCGAAGAGATAATAATCGCACGCTTCACTGGCCCTGGGCCCGGCCTCCTCGCCCGCCACAAATATTCCTCGCCTTCCGTTAGGTCCAAATGGTAGTCAATTAGCACTCCTGCGGTCTTCTATAGCATCCCGCAGAGCTCCTTAGCTGCTGGGTTCGAGGCCGATTTAATTCTAAAAGATGTGAGGTTCTCATCGTTAGAAATGGCCTAACGTCAAAAGAATACGGCTAAATATACGGACGTAGAAAATGAAATACTGCCGACACCCGAACCAAGCTGCTAGAGTTGTGACAATATACAACTGTCAAGTATCTAATTGAATATAAATATTATCAAATAGATCAAATGAATTTGAGTATCGAAACATGTCTACCTTGAAAATTACAAAACGCAGAAGACGCTAATGCATTTAAAAGCCAGGAAGCTAATTCAAGAAATTTAAGAGCAGTCGTCGCTAATGTCCCTAGCAGTCGGAGCGACGTTTAACAAAATAATATGTGGTATATCCTTTATTTATAACAGTAGATACAATAAAGTTATAAATTAATTTTTTTTAAATGATGGATTTTTTTTTTTTAAAAAGGCACAGCAAAAATACAATTAAAGTATAAAATAAAAATGGTATAATTACAGTTTACGTTCAAATGATAATAAGTTCTAATAAGTCATTGGTCGAGTCCATGGATAAAGCGAAAATAATATAAAACTTAGAATTAAACAAGACTGAGCGAAAAATCTTCAACCTATTCAATTGAGAATTCAGAATACAATTGAGTATATCTAAGTACCAGTATTTTCATTACTTTATTATGTTTATGATTTATCCCTCATATAAGAAAAATATAATTCAACTTAACGTCTATTAAATTAGTCTATTTAGCCCCGATTGTAGTAACCTCAACAGAAGAGTATGCAAACTATAAGCCAGCTATAGACTTCTCAACTTACAAAACAAAATAAAAGACTATCCTGAGACCAATATGTAAGTATGAACTTGAACTGGGGAAAGCAAAATCATTGAACATCAAAGGTATCCAATCCTTTCAACCCAAAGACCTAAGGACCATATTTGATGCTCTCTATTACGTTTCCAATAAAATCTTACACCATCTCCTGTCCCGCTTTGCTCTCCACACGTGGAGAGTGGAGTTGGGCTTGGAGAACCATATGTGTATAAGTATTGTATATAGTATTATTTCTAGATTTTAATTCTTATTGCCCTTAGTGTGGCCGATTGTATTATATTTGTATTTAAAAAAAAAAAGATTCGGTTGTTATTTTTATCCATATTTTGTATGGAGAGGCGGTGACAAACGACTCCAAATGGGACCATATAAATATAGGCATAAGTGGACTCAATTTTTAGGGTAAAACTCCCAAAAGCTATCAGACTAGAAATATCGTGTACATGTAGTAGAACGGAAGTCTTCAATAAAGGACCTAGATTTAACTTCCAGAACAGTGGATAATTTTAAGAAGTAAAGACCGTACAAGAGGAACCTCTCGTCAAGAGTCCACCAAAAGGATCATTCCCGTCTTTAAAGTTCAAAAATATTCTTATTTCTTCTTTCAGCAATGCAGAAATGCGCAACGATTATTTAATATTTTATTTTGATAGAAAAATAATAAATATTATAGACGTTCTATCAATAATTCTTCCTCTTCTAGAAATTCAGCAATATTTTTTATGAATCAATCAATCAAAGGTACACTTTCTCGAAACATAACTTTTCATCATTAAAATTAAACACAAGCTGTTGTCTGATTCGTTAATGACAGATTGTTCTTATATAGCTTTAAGGTGACAAAGAGATCTTAAAGTTATATGGTCTTTATCACCTTAAAGTTATATAATTATAAATAACTAACCACACACACAATTTAAAATTCATGGAACAATTTATATTTCTACAACCATTATACAGTTTATCAATGTGTGATGTCGTTAAATAGTTTTTCTTAACATTTACTTGCCGTTTTTTTGGTATCCCATTAACTGTTTTTTATAAATAAATTATGTTGTTTAAAAATACAATTATGTATACGTTATGTAAAATAAATAAATACCACAACAATTCAGCAACTCTTTCCTGATGTTTCAGACCACTGGTACTTACCTGCAAAACAATAATGATAATTAATAACAAAAAATGTGTTTTAAAAAAATGCATATTCATTTCAAAAAAACTAAATTAAAAAATAATATAAAGAAAAACCTCATTGCAAAGACCTCAGTTCTGCAGGTTGCCAAGTTTTAACTTTTCATTCATTTCCCATTTCATATTTTCCAAAAATACAAGTTACCATGAGATGATACCTGGTCTCAGATTATGCCCTAAGGAAGCTTGCAGTATGTCCAGCGAAACGTCGACAAAGAATTAGACAAAACGGTCGAAGTCAGAAGAAACACTTGATGAATGGAATATTACGAGATTTAGTATGAAAAAGATAATGTAATTATGGGTAATGAGTAGATCAAATGTACAACAGTATATCATCTATACTTCGAAATGTTAGTTGAAACATTTATTTCTTGACGAAATGATTACTGAAATTTACTCATTACCCATAATCACATTCTCTTTTCCATATTTAAATTCAAAATAATTGGTATTTTTGGAAAATATTAAAAATAAACAGTTAAAACCTGTTGTAACTCTATTCGAAGCGACATCCTGTGGATTAATTACCGACGTGTATATACAAAAATTATGAACCTTATATACATATTTCCTCTACTAACCTTATAATGGAAATTAAAGTGTCTTAGAGAATTCCCCCTTTATACCCTTTTACGCTCCCTACAGAAACTGAAACGGAACTAGTATTGGCTCGCTGGGGACATAGACCTCAATGGAAGAAAGTGCGTCCAATACTTGGAAGTGGACAGCTAATTGTCATCGCCTCTCTAACTGTATCCTTCCGTTCCACATTCTTCCTCTATCGGTGGACGTTTCACTTTGTTGCCTCCGACTTTGTATGCGGAGCGACTCTGTGCTCAATTCTACAAGTCGGACCTAGAAAATTTGAACTAATTTCGAGGTTTCCGTCGGTCAGAAGAAATTCTGTAACTTCTGAAAAAAAGGCTCAGTAGAAAACTAAACTTTAATTTTTTTTAGATGTGCTAACATTATTCTCATTAATATTCTGATAATTACTAAAAGTAAAAAGTCTACACCAGGTGTCAGCAACTTTTTTTGGCCGCGGATAAAAATCAACAAAATGTGATTATCAAAGATAAGTTTGTGTCAGAGACATTTTCTTTATAAAACTGAATTTCGTAATAAAAATAAATTATTTTTATATAATATAATTTAAATTCGGAACTAAAGAGAGTCACTAAAAATTGTCGAATGGGTCACTAGGGGACTTGCGGGTCATACGTTGCCTACTCCTAGTCTAAAGTGTTATATCCAATGAAATAAGATGTGTTTCTTATTTCTTTATTTAACTTTGTTATTGCGCTTAGAGAAAAAACACGCCAAATTCGGTGGTATTTATATATTTTATAAAATAAAATAAATACAGTTACTAAAAAATCTGCTAATGCTATGAACGTTTTTAGAAACATTGACACAGCTTTTACAACGCAAAGTATAAGTGTAAAAGAATTATAAAAGAAATTTCAGACATTTTTCTATAAAGAGTTGCATTCATCAAATAAATATGCGTAATATTGTTACGGGTGCCGGCAGGAAGACGGAAGCAAGAGGATTAGCGGCTTAAATCCGTCGGCGAGAGAAGTTAAAATAGGATTAGGACGGTTCTAGATCGTCTCCTTTCGTCGGCAAAGGATTAAGAATATTCCAGAATTGTCTGGCCCCTCCGTGTTCTAGAATGTTCGGCCTTGCCTATAAAAAGACTTCCCTCACCTCGAGTCAGTCAGTCTTAGCCTGAGAGTAGACCAGTGAAGATCTGTGATAAGTGTAATAAGTGAGTGTCAGTGTTGAACCGGCCCGTGTAATAAGTGTATCAGTGAACTGTGAGAGTCTCGCGAGTGTAATAAACTGTTTCTGTTTGTTACTGTGTGTCAGTTTGTGATACTTGAAGAATCTTACGGTCGGTGGACTAGTGAACTGTAAGTGTTAATTATTAGTTATAAATTGTAGTGTAATTTTATAATATTCATAGAAACTATTGTAACTAGTTAAGCTATCTAGAATTAGTAAAATCTTATATTATTGTAATAATTAAATAGGAGTTAGGCCTAGATGATAATATTTAGAATATTGTTATTATAAATTTATATTAGTTTAATAATTTAATTGTTAATAGTTTAATTGTATCCTTTTTATCATTTTGTTAATAAATATTAGTATCTTTGATTAAGGAATTGTTTAATTCATTTTAATACCCAGTAGCCCGTAACAATATTATAAGTACAAAAAAATAAGAAAAAATAAAACTCCAATGGGATTGGAAACTTGACAAATATTCCATTTAAGGTTCAAAAGGCGTGTAAATTATTTAATCCATAACAATATAATTGAACCGGAGTCTAGTTAACTATAATTATAATAATTATAATTATTCATAATCAAAATCGGATAACTCATAAATTTCAAAAATTGACTTCTCCACATTTTTCGCTAGTTTAGTCGAGCAATTTTGCCAAACGCAACACTTTGCTCTTATTTCTCATGGGTTAAATCCGGTTTTGAATCTGAAGTTTCGGTAGCATAAAATTACTTTGCTAAACGAGCGAAAAAATCAATTTTTGTCTCAAACCACACAAATAAAATGACAGGATAGATACCTTTAAGGGATCACAGGAGCGGAGAATTACGAAAAGACTTTAATATAAAAGGTATTGTATAGATATGTGAAGAATCTTTTCATACAATGCCTGAAATAAAATGGCAAACATATAAAAAATTGACTTTAAGCTCTAATATCGACCGTTTACGTGATTACGAATCTACAGCATTAAACAGCCCTCTGTAGCCTTGCGTACGTGGTATTTTCATGGTAAGTATATCAATGGAAGCATGTTGAAAGTATAGGAAATCTTTTTGATGAGTGTAAAATTATTTTTAAGTATGGATCGTACAAAATGGTTCTTATTGCTTGATTCTTATACTGAAAAGAAATTGTGCAGGGTTATGTATAACTGATTTAGTAAACTTTAAACACTAAGACATTATGTTAAGTTTCCCAACAATATCTTGTAGTCCCAAAATAGTGAGGAGAGGTATATAATGAGAGATCTGACTTGGTTATGCTAGTTTATAATAATATTATTCCCCATTGATAAGGAAGAAGATATATCTTAGTCATTCTGTGAATATGAATACAATTTATTACGAATAAATATATAATGCATATATATTTATTTCCTTTTAGCATTATAGACCATGAAGATCATTGGTCGTTGTGGTAGAAACGCAAGTGGCTTGTGGGAGCATAGAAAACCCAACCTCCCACTGCTGCGTGGTTTCCATGCAGCGGAAGGCTATCATTGGCTACATATATTCACTTTGGGACCGATTCATTGATAACACACTAGATCTATTGATTATGGCTGCTCAGGGTCAGCAGGCTCACAAGGACCTACATTTCTTTCTTCGAAGCAGAAAAGAGAGCCCCTGAGTCAAATCTCCGAATAAATTTGTTTTGCAATACTTACAATCACGGAAGAATTTAAAGGTACAATTTTTCAGATGAACCCGCTCTAGATTTCATAGAACAGTAATATATTTTTATAATCATGTCTCTCGTTATGTTAGACCGCAATAGCTATTCTCTTTTAGTGTTGCTGTTTGATTTTGCATGTATATCTTATTTATTAATCAGAAATAATTATTTTTAGAAGATTTAAAATCCAAGATAAGCTTAAATCTACTTTATTCTTCAATAGTGCATTATCTAATAAAATTAGTATAACCTAACTCCAATAATTATTAATAAAATTACTTGTTTGAAAAATACTCTAATGAAATAACAACAATTATTCAGCAAAAAATGCTGGTAAATTCTTTTAATCCGTTCAATAATCGAAGTGTTGTACATCAATAGATACCATTTTAATCGTATTATTTAATGTCTATAATATAAACTGATAAAACAAATAAGAGACCGCATTGAGTTCAAATTATGAAATTAATGGCAGAAATAATGTTTATTCAATTTTTTTTTTTAATGACAAACCTTCCACCGAATAAAATATACGACGGAAAATTAAATATAATATTCAGGTGCCATGATAATTTGGTTGAAAGATCAAATATTTATTCATTGTGAGTATTGCTTATGTTCATGTAATAAATGAAATGGTTATCACGTAATTGTTTTCAAATAGATACATGATATCATGAAGAAAAAAACGATTAAGATGTAGAGACATACGATTTTTATTAGTTAATGGAAGTGTTGAATAGTTACTGGTTGAACTATTACTGAAGATTAACTAACTAACCGACAGCGGAAGATTAGATCCGCAAGTAAATAACTTAATTACTTCATAAACACGCTCCGTTAGACATACAATTACACTCTATGCGCAAGTGCTATGTTACTCTACAATTAACTTATTGACAAGTGCAACGTAGGTGATAATAGCAAGTGGAATTTCGAATTATGAACATGGAAATATATGCATTATATTAGTATATCTTCGTTGATAATTCACAATCGACAATTTTGTGCAATAAATGTTAAAAATTTTGCAATCCACTAACCATAAAATGAAAGCACGAAGGAAATATTTACCCTAAATTGAGCAATCAAAATAGTTCTTAAACCATCTCGTAAACATTACTAAACCAAAATGAATGAAACTATTAATTAATAGATTAATTATGTACAAATAATTGAAATTATAGATATAAGGGAAATTTATGAAAACTATTTCTTCTATTACTCTTCAATATTTTTTTTTATTTTACTGTGAATCCTAAGAGCTTTGATAGACTATTAAGGTGGAAAGAAATAAAAATAATAAAGCCTTCTTTTTTTTTTGTCCCAGCCCTGATTCAGTCTTTTTTTTTTACTAATTGAAGGAATAGTAAATTTTTATCTGTACAAATGTACACAATGTACACCGAGATACAAAATATTTGGCTTATACCGTGCAATATTCTAGGTTCCATTTTTTTCATTTTTATGTGAAACTAACCCTGCCCAAAGACCGAACAAATGATGAGCAGCTTCGGATCAATCATAACAGAATCCTTTATTTAATGCCAAGACATACTAAAAGACTAATATATGATCTCAATATATATGAAACGCAACAAAACGTTATTCGCAATTAGAATGTTACTGCAAAATATATCTTCTTGAATTACATGAAATTTAGTATTAAGTTAAATCCAGGAAGTGAGACCTCCTACAGGTCTTTTTCATTCCACTCTTGTTTTAGATTTTTCATCAGACGTTTTAATGCATAATTAAAAAAAAAAAAATCAATGCATTTATTTCGCGCATAACGGTACTTTCTGGCACCAATTATCAAGGGTCTGATGTAATGTATGGGCATTCATATTTTATTAGAATGAAAAAGTTTTTAGCAACCGAATTAATTATTTATTGAATGCTGATTTTTTAAAAACAGGTTTTCTGTTAAGTTCTGGCAGGTTCAAAAATCAGACTTTATTCATTCAGTTTTTTGCTTACTCCGTGTTATATTATGTATTTTTTGTTGTTGTTTTTTCACAGCAAGAACTTACTTTTTAGTTTTTATTTACATTCCAAGTACTGAAGTAAATACCTTATGGTTTTTATATAGTAGCCTCTTTGCCAGTATATATTCTGTTATTACTGAACAAATTTATTACCTACTCTTAAGCGACCTGGCCCTAGAATAAAATAATTTTTCTATTATATTATTAAATTAAATCCAGAAGAAAATATAGAACCAATTCAGGAAATAAATTAGTTCTATGTTGTATCTGTGGTAATCCAGAACCAAGAGTATACATTTCGTAGCCACCGCGGCTAAATTTAGCTCCTGAAATATAGAAAAAAATAAGTAATATTATTTCCGTTTGCACTCATTGACATTGGAACAGCTTAGCGAAACGTTGGAGAAACTCGAGACCGTGGTTAATTGCAAGAATCGTTGAATAATCAAATCTGTAAGGAAATATAATGGAGTGAGGCGTGTCAAGAATGCGATGAGAGCATCTTTCGCTCGAAGAATCGGTGAAAGTTTCGCCTTCCGTCAGACCTTGTTCGGATTATCCGGACTAAGGAAAGTTGGCGGGTATCCGGATTCAGGGATTATACATTATTCCAGCATATCTATTAAAATCATCGTTGTTGTTGAAAAATTGTTTAACTTGGTTGACTTCATTCATTCATTCAAGCATAATCATAGAATGGCATTGAATAAATAAGCAAAAGAATATAAAATATATAAAAATCTAACATTAATGATATTTTATTATCTTCGCCTGCATGACAACACAATAATTAAATAAACATGCCTCATTATCCTGACACAAATCTTCAGGATTAGCGATTATTCATATCCTAAGACACGGTAATATCATGTGCCAAGTGCTAAGGTGTTTAATAAGGCATACTTAATCCTTGAGACAAGCATGTGGCCACTGGCAGGATCCTTTCATATATTTGCAAAAAAAAAAAAAAAAGTACAATAAAAATTCAAAAAGCACGCATTAGAAAATAGTTTTAAATAAGTTTAAAGTATGAATGGAGTGATGAAAAAAAAATTTAATTTTATGCTAAGGTGTGCTAAGTAAGGATTAAGGCATGCATGGTTAAATCCTTGAGACAAGCATGTGACTACTGACAGGAGTAGCAAGCCGAACTAAAAAGTAGAAAATCAATCTTAGTTTATAAAAAAAAAACTAAAGAAAACTGGTTAATAGTCAATCGAACAATATAATTAGAAAATAAAAAAATTTTAATAAAATAAAATAAGTTTAAAATAAAAATAGAGAGAATAAAAAATTCATTTATAGTAAAAAGGAGCGTGAGATGCTTGATGATAGTTGTAAATATTTCATTGAATGTTAAAATACTTGATTATTATTATTATGAAAATATCTTAAAAACATCGCACACTTTTTTACAATAAAATAAATTTTTTTTCCTCACTCTATTCTTATTTTAAACTAATAAAAAATTATTTTCTTCTTATCAGCAGTTCTTATTAGTTCTTGTTAGCGCATGCTTTTTAAACTATTATTTATTTTTCAATTCCGTTTTTATTATGTTTACCACTGAATCGTATTTAAAAAATCCATAGCAGCCAATCGTAAATCAACCTTAAGTAATTTAATATTTAATAATTAAAATAAGATTTAATACAAATAATTAAAAAAACAACAATTTAATAATCACCATGTACAAGAATTGGGTCAGTGACAAATGTGAGAGGAGTGAAAAGAAGGTAATTTCCCAGGTAATTTCTTATAAATGCATCGTTAGCACAAATTCCCTTCTGTCAACAGCAATTCTTAATGAATGGTATCGTGACCTTTTTAATACCTAATGGCATTATAAAACATAAACCTGTACCACGACTACCCGTGAAGGAACTTGGGTTCAGCACATGCTGGAGACTGTACTGTTTCTATGACAACGGATGTGCAAGCGGGTGATTTGTCGAAAAGGGTCGTCAGATATCGACTAAACAGAATATTAACGAGCAATAATAGAAAAACAAAATTTTTTCCAGAATAATGTATGAATCGAAAATTATTTTTGACCCTTGACAACATGAAAAAAAAATGAAATGTAGATTGCTTCAATATTTAAAATAAACTAAATAATATACATGCGGCAATATTACAGATTTTATAAAAAAAATTAATATAAATTTTTTATTATTTGTTATTTAATTTTCATTTGCACCTGCGCAATTGTGCATTCAGCAAATTTGATCTAATTGTTTTTCTCTTTGCTTTTGTACAGGACCATCGAGTTATGGAATGGAAATATCAATAGTTGATTAGGCCTCTTGGCCAATGTTTTTTTAATCTTTTCTTATCAAGTCCAGGTAACAGGGAGGAAAGCGGAAGAACGAGTGGATTTGGGTGATTTTGTGTCGATGAGTGCAATATTATATATTTGTTATGAATATATGATTTTATAGTGGGAATGTTCATGTCGTTGTGTATGGTTTGATTCGAAATAGCATGGCGCATTAAAAAAAATACAGATTTTAAAGTAGGAAAACAAACAGATAAACAATACAAAAATTACCTCACTGCTTAAAGCTTTGTCACTACAATTATTCTAGGAATAAGTTTAGGACAGCAAAAAAAAAAAAGACGTCTGTTGCAATTTATTTGCTATACGAATATGAAACTTTCTATCACTATTCGGAAGCGCTTTAGATGTGTTAGAAGCATTAAAATATGTATAAATTGGAAATACTAATAATTAGGCTTCCTAGAAAGATCGATGCCGATACCACCAATATCCAGTTTCAAACTTTTAACCACAAACCATACCCAAATTCAAATCTACCAGATCACTCTTGAAGCAGTTCCCCAATCTATGCCTTGGTCTACCCCAGACGTTTACCAGTCGCCATATTAATTTCTTAGATTAATGTAAAATGGTCAGGAGGCGCTTATTATATATTATTTAATTCATTGACTGCATACCCTGACCATTTTACACTATTCTTAGTATTATCCAGTCAACCATTTACATTTAAATTTCTAGAAATTCCTACACTACTAAGTCCAATTTCATTACAAACCCACCTCGACCTTCTTGATGCTATCAATTCAATAATATTAACCGGGTGAATGCTTCGCAATTCCGCATTGTGCAATCTCCTAAAATATTAAAGGGGTAGATTTAGTAGTTCTAAAAGGAAGACTATTAATTAGGAGAAAATGCTTCACACTTGGAAAATGATTAATATAAGAAACCAATACATGAAACACTAAAAGAAAATTTTCTATTAAAAAAACAAACAACTAAATGTATAAATCTATACCATACCTATTCATAGTACAGGGTTCACATGTTAACTTCTATTTAGACCGAAATCCAGTTTCACTTTTACCCACAGATTTCTCACTAACCGCAAAGCCGCAATATAATCAGTAACTGTTCTATTCGAGTGCTCACAAAGATTAGTTAAATAATTATTAATGTAACATCCGCTCTCACCTTGTGGCTGTGCAGGTGTGGAAGTGTTAGTCTCTTGGAAAAAAAAATGTCTACCAAGTGATCATAAACTGGATACAGGGAAACAAAGAGGATAAAAAAAAAATAAATAACCTAATATCCTTGGTAATAAAATAAAATTTCCGACAGGTTCTCAAAAATACGAAGATGACGGAAATCATTAAGAAACATTTAGTAACAAATGTGAATAAATTTAATATTTTTACTAAGCCAAGATATGACGGAATATATAAAATAAACAACACAAAAACTTGCTGAGGTATAGATGTAGTAACATAAAGAAAAAAAATTCTCCAGCTACAAATTTGTAAAACACAATATTTTAATTTGATATAGGTATAAAATCAATATTTTCAGAAATTGAAGTTAATAATATAATTTTTTTTAAAGTTTAAAAAGATGAAAGTATATATAAAAAAAAAAAAATATATATATATATATATATAACTAACACGCCATAATCTAGAATATAAATATAGTAGTAGCCCATAGATTTTGCATTGTGAAACTCTAAAATAAATATTCTAATTTGATATATGTAAAAAATTAATATTTTCAGAAATTAAACTTTTATTCTAAAATATAGGAAGATGATAGAGACTTCTCTAATCTTTTAAAACAAGAAATCGAAACTAACTTTCTAAATCAAGAAATATAAATACACAATCCATCACTTTCAGTAGTAGTAGCCTATACAATTTTGCGTTTTGAAACTCAATCCCCAAACTGGTATTTTTTTCTTTTGTATTTTTTTTTTTTTTTGTATACATAAAAGATAACAGTTAAAGTTGAAAGCGTACCAATCCAAGGGTATGTTAGCGGGTGTTAAAGTTAATTACGCCAAAGTGGTTCGTGACCTATCTCGGAAGATAGAGCAGACCCCTTTTTTATCTGAACTTACTTTGCCTACACACGTCAAACCAAAAATTTATGGTCTCAACAACAATCAGTAAAGTTGAAAGACCCAAACAGGTTTTTCAACAAAAAAAAACAAAACAAAACAAAACGGTATTAGCACTTTAATGAAACTATTCTAGTTTACCACAAAATGGAATAGAAGTTTTTTTTAATCTATTTTAATGTGAAAATATCATTATTGGTAAATTGAAATTTAGAATAAAACTCATCCAGTAATTTATAATTGAACTGACCAAAATCTAGAGCAAAGTTCCTCCACGTATTTATAACGGTCAAAATGAGTAGGGAATTAGTGGTTCCGGTACCATGAATCGAATATAAATGACTTCGTGAGTTCCAGATTGACAAATAAGCACTGAGTGTCCAAGAAGCATGTGGAGTACACAGAATTATTTATAACCATCCATACAATGAATTGTAATAATACATCAGTAACTCTAAACCTCGGTGCCTAGAGAAAATGTCTGATGTATCCAAATCTGTGCGTCCATAGTTCAATTTTCACTATTGGAGTGTTTATATCAATCTGCCAAGATTTTTCTAACTTTATTTGTTTGAAACCATATCTGTAATGGTGAAGCATAATCAGTTTCTTAATCAAGTTAATGTTAGCGTTCAAGTAATGAATAATTAATTCTGCATAATATTTAACGTGTTTATCATTTATTACTGAAAGACTTTGAGAAAACGTTACCCAAAAATTTAACAGAAGTATTGTCCAAAGTAACAGAAAAAGGAAAAGTAGCTTCAACTGTTACCATAAATCGATTAGGGACGCAGCTAAACGGAAAAGTCGTGACCAAGTCAAATGCAATGCAGCGTCTTTAGAATGTAAGAGTGAGTTTTAGAGATTGAACTAACAAATTGTTTAAATTAAGAAGCAGAGAAACAAATTATACTGTAAACAGTAAAGTTTATGTATGATAATTTATCAGCTTCTCTATGTACTATTGCCAAAGATTTTGCAAGTGTTTTACAATCGCCCGAATAAAACTTCGTAAGCCGTGAACAATCATCATTGAAATCTTTAAAAGTAAAAAAAAAAATAGTCTGCCTTATATCTATCTATAAGATACGACTCTAGCCTTATATCTATAAGATACGACTTGTCAAACTGAAATACACTATTATTTACAAATATACTTGTGAAGAAAAGAAACACCTCTATACTGATGATTGATTGTAGATAATTAATTGTGTATTGACTCTATAACTTTTGTATCGAGAGAGAAATGAGTTTGAAAATCAGGTTTCTCGGAACTAAAAAAAAAAACCCCAAAAAAAATCTGACAATCAAATAAGCAAATCGGCACGGCAGACTTAGACATGTGGGTTACAAAGCCTCGCCCATACTTATGCGGTTTGGAAGGGAACCAGGCAGGCTATGGGTTCTGTTTCAGCCATTTCAGCCAAAAAATAATCAACTACTCCTTCAAGCGATATCTAAAGTCCAGAAACATTCCATTTCGTTAAGCAATATTCCTTCCGGCGGTAATATTGCTTTATCTTTCCTTACCCCTAAGATAATTTCGGACGTCCTCTGTCCCAAACAAAACATTGTGCGCTACCATATCGTTCTTAATATTTAACTCACTCATTTTTAAAATGTTTGTATTTATTTTCTGTATGTTTTTTATACCATGATTATTGGAGTTCCATTTTTTCGGATAAAAAGTGCAGTGTAAACTAGTTGCAGCTAATTGTTTTAGTTGTGGTTAGGGTTCTACCGATATTACCGATATGGGTACAGTATCGATACTTTTCCTTTCGATACCGATATTTTGGTATTGATACTTTTCTTCCGATTTTTTATCCATATCGGTATGGAAAACTGAATATCGAAACAGTTGAAAACTTTTTTTTTTTTGGTCATCCAAACGAAACCTGCATAAAAAGTTGTAAATATCCTACGGCACATTCTTTCCATATTCTCAAAAAAATAGAATGATATGTTCCCTTTCCCTATATGTTTAATTGTCAGTAAAAGCAATTAAAAGAAAAATAAATATATATGCATAACCAAAGAGAATTCTTTCGATATTCTCAAACTATCGAATGATCATTCTTATATTTCACAGATGCCTGATTAAAACTCTAAATTCTAAATTTTTTATTATGAACCCTATTATTTTATTATTATGAACCCTATCTGTACATATCACGGAAATTTATTAATAGAAAAAATAATGGATATGCATAGCAAAGAAAAATTCTTTCGATACCAGAAGAACAGGGTACTCTTTCGATATTCTCAAAATATCAAATGCTCATTCCGATATTTCAAAGATAGCCAGTATCTAAATTATTATGTTAAGAACACTATCTGTACACATCAGGGAAATAAGTTAAAAGAAAAAAAATAATATACATGCATAGCAATGGAAATTCTTTCGATACTAGAAGAACAGGGTACTCTTTCGATATTCTAAAAATATTTTCCGATATTTCACAGATGGCTGATATCTAAATTTTTTATTATGTTATGAACCCTATCTGTACATATCTGCTAAATTAATTAAAAGAAAATAAATAATATGTATGCATCGCAAAGGAAATTCTTTCGATACCAGAGGAACAAGGTACTATTTCAATATTCTCAAAATATCGAATGATTATTCCGAAAAATAATATATATGCATAGCATTGGAAATTCTTTCGATACTAGAAGAACAGAGTTCTCTTTCGATATTCTAAATCCTAATATCGAATGACTACCATATTCTTCTATTATCGAAAGAATGTCTTTTCCTATGCATGTATATGTTTTTTTGTTTTAATTACTTTCCCTGATATGTACAGATGGGGTTCATAACATAATAAAAAATTTATATATCAGCCATCTGTGAAATATCGGAAAATATTTTTAGAATATTGAAAGAGTACCCTGTTCCTCTGGTATCGAAAGAATTTCCTTTGCGATGCATACATATTATTTATTTTCTTTTAATTAATTTACCAAATATCTACCGATAGGGTTCATAACATAATAAAAAATTTATATATCAGCCATCTGTGAAATATCGGAAAGATCTTTCTATACTTTGAGAATATCGAATGACTACCATATTCTTCTAGTATCGAAAGAATGTCCTTTCCTATGCATGTATATGTTTTTTTTTCTTTTAATTACTTTCCCTGATGTGTACAGATAGGGTTCATAACATAATAAAAAATTTAGATATCAGTCATCTGTGAAGTATCGGAAAATATTTTTAGAATATCGAAAGAGTACCCTGTTCCTCTGGTATCGAAAGAATTTCCTTTGCGATGTATACATATTATTTATTTTATTTTAATTAATTTACCAGATATGTACTGATAGGGTTCAGAACATAATAAAAAATTTAGATATCAGCCATCTGTGAAATATCGGAGATCTTTTGATACTCTGAGAATATCGAATGAGTACCATATTCTTCTAGTATCGAAAGAATGTCCTTTCCTATGCATGTATATGTTTTTTTTTCTTTTAATTACTTTCCCTGATGTGTACAGATAGGGTTCATAACATAATAAAAAATTTAGATATCAGTCATCTGTGAAGTATCGGAAAATATTTTTAGAATATCGAAAGAGTACCCTGTTCCTCTGGTATCGAAAGAATTTCCTTTGCGATGTATACATATTATTTATTTTATTTTAATTAATTTACCAGATATGTACTGATAGGGTTCAGAACATAATAAAAAATTTAGATATCAGCCATCTGTGAAATATCGGAGATCTTTCGATACTCTGAGAATATCGAATGAGTACCATATTCTTCTAGTATCGAAAGAATGTCCTTTCCTATGCATGTATATGTTTTTTTTTCTTTTAATTACTTTCCCTGATATGTACAGATGGGCTTCATAACATAATAAACAATTTATATATCAGCCGTCTGTGAAATATCAAATATAGAATTTGTCTCCTTGTAGATAAGAAATCTGACTCTTACAAATGAAGTTTACTTAATAGCTTTATACCTCTACATGATATTTACCATTCTCATATTGGGGCTATAACCGATGTTAGGATAAATAATTACTTCTCCAAACAATACAGTACACTAATAAAGTAAATCTAACAAACACGTTTCGTTAAGCAAGATTGTCTACAATGACCATATTTGAAGGACTTAATTAATAATTTAAAAATTGATAAGCTCGCTCAATTTGGCCTAATATAAATAATTTTAACGATAAATAATTTTTAAAGATGATTTAAATGTTAACGTTCAAACAATTTACTAAATCTAGCTATAGCGAATTATAATTCATAATAGAATGTGTATATAAACAATTTCAAAGCTTCTCAAAAAAAGAAATAAATAAAACGAATTATCAGGAAACAAAGATACGATTGGTGAGCAGTAATAAGGTCTATCATAAGAAATGATGATGTATCAGGAAGAAATCAGTAATCACCGCTGATCTCACATGATGATGACATATATCTCATGATGACATCAATAAAGAAACAGCGGATCTATAGGTACTCAGAATTATAAACATGGTGTTTAATTTAAAACTGTGGGAATCGTAAGAACATGTCTAATGAAAACATATCCACATTCGATTTGTTCAATTAAGCATTTTGCTATATTAATTAATATTATATTATATTTAATATTATATTAATTAATAAACATTTTGCGAAACTAAACAAAAATACATGAATATTAAAAAAAAAAACGCAACCGAGTATTTTGATTAGTGATTGCTATTGGTGAATAGACATAACAACATTTAAATAATGTAAAATTCGATGGTTTAGACGTTTGTCTAAACAAAAAAAGTTGCATTCAGTATTATTAAGTTATTTAATGTATTCAGATACTTAGATACTTCTGTAATGCTACTCCGTCACATCCCGATTGTAACTTTTTGTTTCAAAGGTTTAATGGTGATATTGGTATCAATGACAAAGAAAGTTCTGGAGGGTCAAAATAGTTCGAAGACAATGATTAGACGAAAATCCGATTCAAACTCTCAATGATCAAACAGCTTAGCAGTGGATGAATCCAGGCATTTACATGTGATGGAAAAGATTCAAAAGTAGGGAAAATGGCTAACACACGAATTGACTGAATATCGAACCGTTTCAACACCGTGGTTTCATTGCTTACCGTGCAAAAAAAGAAGAGGTTTATTGACATATTGTAACTGGCGGTGAAATTTAAATTTTCAATGACAATCCCAAGCGCAACATTTTAAACAATATAATAGGGTGTATAAAAAAAAAAAATGACCGTTTTATCAAATTCCTCAAAAGTCTGTAAATATTTTAATGCTATTTATTATTTACCAACACTTAATAATCCCTTTAGAGCATTCTCTAAGCTTGTTTACTAACACTTGATTCTTCAAAAAAGTCTAAGTTTAGTTGTTTATTTCAAAGGAGAAACATGACAGTGTCCTACGAAAATTTCGTAATTTTAAGACATTATTGGGGAAAAAATACACAGCCGCTGAAGTAAGTCGTGAAATTATTAAATATGAAGGTGAAGGTGTCCTTGACCAGCGCACTGCGCGGTGTTAGTTTTAAAAATTTAGCAGTGGAGATACGACGTTGAAAAGGAAGAAGGTCTCCGGGCGACCATTAATGGATATTGATGAGGTTCTGAAGGAAGTACTCGTGAACTTGTCAGGGAGTGTGGTGTTTCGAACGATATTGTTCGTCACCATCTTCTCTCCATGGGGAAAATGAAAATGGCCACTAGACGGTCATTTTTTTTTTATACACGCTATTATATTGTACCAATTTTTCACAATAAATAACGTGTAAACATGTTCAGAATACATGCAAGCTCAAAATAATTGATTCAGAAGTATAAATAATCGAGATATTAACTTACTCATGTCTTAAACGAACTAATAGTCCTTAAAAACACATATTCATTCAATTTATTGGAGCTTTAAAATTGTTTTTCTAATAACAACGAAGAACTTGAGAAGAAAATAAGTTTCAATTTCAACCAATAAAGAAAGAGACAAACATTCAGATCTCATTAATGAAGACACTATGAATATAGTAGACACTATGAATTTAAAGACTCCTTAAATGATTTTAATTAAACTTATTAATATATTAATATGTTTTCAGTATTGTTAAAGCAACAATATTACTTTAAAAGTAATTTCATTTTAATATTTTTATGAAAATCTACTCTTTTAACTTATTGCCATTTGTTACTCATTTTATTTTATATTGTATAAAAATTATGTGCGTAAATGGTCGGCCTGGGATCTCGTGTGTTATCGCATGTCACGTGACCAGGCCGCCCAAAGCCAGTCAGGTACGAGAGCTGGTGAAGGATGGGCCCTCTTCTTGGCTCACTTTAGCATCATGCTACTTCCATTCCAAACACCTCCGTACGAGACCGAGGGCACATCAGGGGGAGAAGAGGGCACATACTTCACTAGCCCTGACTCCACAATAGTCTCCACTGGTCTGTACTTATATTACTAAATCTGCTCTTATTCTGACGCAATATAAGCTCTAAATTTTATCAACTATATTGTCGGGCCCCATTTCCTTTTGTCTGTCTTTTCTTCAATTTTTGGGGCAATCCCATAACACCAAGCAGCGGTGTTATTTATCCCCCATGAGGAAGCATTCCAGCACCAAGCAGCGGTGTTATTTATCCTCCATGAGGAAGCATTCCAGCACCAAGCAGCGGTGTTATTTATCCTCCATGAGGAAGCATTCCAGCACCAAGCAGCGGTGTTATTTATCCTCCATGAGGAAGCATTCCAGCACCAAGCAGCGGTGTTATTTATCCTTCATGAGGAAGCATTCCAGCATCAAGCAGCGGTGTTATTTATCCTCCAGGACCACTAAGCAACGGTGTTCATTCTCTTCCTGGAGGACGCATCCGTCGGCACCAAGTGTCACGGAGATAAGAAAGACAGACACTAGGAGGGATGCCCAGCCTATTATGCGATATTCAAGAAAATAAATTGTACCTTGTTCACAATAATGCTCTTTTTTTTTCTCAAATTTACCCTTAGCCCGCTGCCTCCGGCAAACGCATTCTTTTCAGGACAGAATCAGTTTTTTAATACTAAAGACTATCATGCCTCAACAAGTATAACTTCTTGTAGTCGTTCAAAACCTAATGTGATATTCTTAAATCGACGTTTTTTACTAAAATGAATGAACTGATTTTTAGTAATTTTCTGGTTAATGCAGCACCGAGTGGTCGGTAGGAAAAGAAAGATGAAGTAATGTAACATCTCCGCGTTATCAACTATATCTAAATTTAATGTGTCATTTCCAATGATGTACAATCCTAATAATTTTATCTATTTTTATTTTAAAGAGAAAAGATATGCCCCGACAGGGATTCGAACCCGGATCGTCTGTCTCTCAGTGACAGGCATATCTTTTCTCTTTAAAATAAAAATATTTAAAAGTGAAAACAGTTGGCCAATAATTATAAAAAATTATAAATATAATTTTATCGTTTTTTGTGAATTATAACAGTACATTATTCGTAGGGGATAAATAATAAAACTGTGGAATTAGTCCAATAAATGATGAAATATGATTATGGAATGCATTAGTCAGCAGAATAGTTTAGGTTATTGTGAACAGGCAAAGTTAATTTTCCTTAATTAAAAAAATAAATATTTGTAATTAAAAGTTATATACAGTTACTTCCTACCGCCATAAGTACTTCCTTGCATCCTTTCTTTACCAAGTTATCTAATCATAGACTTCCGATTTTCATTTAGTTTTAGAAAAGAAAAACCGTTGTCCACTCCCGTGACAATCGATTGCGTGTAGGGCCTATAACCGTTTGGCTGTTCGTACATCCAGTTAAAAAAATTTAAAATTTATTACAGTTGTTTTTTTCTTTAATTATTCTTATGTTGTTACGTTTTTTTGCTATTGTTTTTTTATAAAATTTGTACATATGTAAATATTGATTGTTTTCTTTGTTTAAAATTATGTTATCTCCATTATATATATTTTTATTATTTTTATCTGTTATTAGGAGCTCGTAATAACTCGTAATTATTTTTATTAATTCGTATGTATTTTTAATTGTTTTATTAATGGATTGTAATTTTAGTTTTTAATTTTGTATTATTATTCTAAAGGGACTTTTCTCAGAATAAATAAAGACTTTATTACTATTATTTAAGTCTGTGCAAATGGTTGAACCTTTAAAATAACAATGAAAATATAAAGAAAAACTTTTTTCAACAGTACAAAGCTTTTACAACAGCAGATTTCCCAGGGATGGTGAAGGTTGGCTTCAAGTGATCAAGTGATGTAACGGGTAGCCATAATTGAACCCATGGCGGGGTAAATCACGACTCGGAGTAAGGTCGTCACTATTTTCGAAAGGGAAATCTCTTCGCCGTTCATCCCTCAACTTCTTCTCCATGCTTCAATCATATTCGCGAAGTATTTATAATTTACAACACATAATTAATTTCCAAAACAAAACGTGAAAAATGGTACAGCACCATTTATACTTGGATTTTTATTAAATATACTCAAGTTTCCACGCAGGAATGATTCCCATGGTGCATTAAAATTATTATTAAAATTTCCAGTACTTTTTTATTTTAGGAGAAGGATTGATTGCGCTTAGCGATAATGGATAATACTTTCAGGTTACGGCGTACAGTTGTAAACAGAAATAAATGACGAATAATTATTTTAATTTATTCTAGTTGAGTGGTTCTTAGACATTGAAATAATATAAGCAGTGAATAAACACGCCCAAGTGTTGGCATAATGGTAGGGAATAAGTGCCGCCTAACTTGATTAACTGTGAAATTTCTTTAATGAAAATAACCATCGTTTGTCTACTGTAAAATATTAGTAGAAATAATATAACATTAGACGATATATGGAGAGTCGATAAAAGAAAGAAACATAATAAAAATAAAAAGTTTGAAAAATCATCATTCCTAACCAAGTATCGGAAGAAAATTTTTAATTTATGAAGTAAACTAACTAAATTTTCAATTAACTGTTTCATAGAGAATTTTCTACTTTTCAATTTATCTGTATATTTGCAGGTCCGGTGAATGAGTGGTCAAGCCGAATTTTGTCCTGAGAGAACCAACTGCATTTAATGAAGCCGGATCGTTTCATCCTCGTAGGTTTTGGCTTGAAATGGAGTTTCAATATTAGCAATGACTCCTTATCAAGCCAATGACGGACTTAAATCCTTATTTACTTAGAAAATAACACGATTCGGCTCCCCGTAGAACATGAGACATATGGAAACAATTCGAATTAACCACTTATTCACTAGGGCTGCATATGTAATAAACTATTAAAATTTTTAGAACTGAAAAAATGTTCGTATGCGCAGCCATGAATACTCGCAAATCTGCTGCTATCAGTTGTTCAACACAGTTAAAAAGCCACAAGCTTAGTTTAATTAAAACAAAAGAATAGTAAGAAATTTAGGTGAATTTTGTTACTGATCATTTATAGAATAGTAATTTTAACAATACCAATAATTTGAATAAAATCTTAAAGGCAGGGAATAATTGCAAAACTGTCTTTGCCAAGATTACCCGTGCTATTTGAATAACATTTAGACCGGTTCTGTTGGACTCACGGGCTTGGAGCAAAGGCCGTTCTACTGGTGAATGCTTAATAGGAAAACGCTGTACTCAACAGAGGATAAATTTATATAATTAAATAAAATCAAAATTACTTCTTCTGACATAGGCATTAAATTAATTATTATTTTATTATGAACGGAATTATTCTAAGAAAGAAAAGTTAATAATAAACTTTTGACAAGGACATCCACTGAGAAAACGATATAAATGGAATAAAGCAGTTTTCTCTTAGAGAAAGTATTATGCATATAAGTATATAAATATTTAATATTAATGAGTTGATCTGGGAAAAAGTTTAACAGGAAAAACAAAAAGTTCACCATTAAAAATACCACCAATTGCAATTAAGTATCATTGTAAAATTTCCATTATTTTTAATAATATGACCGACCGGCTTTGGACTTAAGAGCTAAACATTAAGTCTTTTACAGTATAACATTATTTACCTTAAAAAAGTATTTATATCTGATGTTTTGTTAGTTTAATTTTTATCCAGCTTAATTTTTGAAAATTGAATGGATAATTATATAAAAAATCAAAGGGCCAGTACCTACCATTGTAGTTTGGGTGTGTTTGTTCAAAATTAAATAGAGGAAATTTAACGTTGTAAATTTTTATTCAACCTAGAGCTCTGAACTGCTCAAAACTTATGTTTAAGTGAGGGAACTATTTTTTTTTATTAATGAATCGATCATTCAGAAATTCACATTAATCTAATGCAATAAGTAATTACATTCTACTTTGAGACACAATAAGTTTATATATTATTACTTTTATTGCTATTCTCAAGGGAATTGTCCCAGAATAAATAAAAACTTTATTATTATTATAAAATGTCTCTGAGAATCTTATATTGATATTCCCCCAGACCAAGCCATTAAAATCCTCATTAATAGTCATTAAAAGTCCACTGATAATGTACATTAAAGCTAAGTAATCTGGAACCCAAAAATAATTGTGTGAATGGAAGGCTTTTAATATATTAACTTTGTCAAGGGGAGCGTAACTTTTGCACTATATTATTTTATAACACCTTTTATGGGACAGTACTACTTCGTTAAATTGAAAATATACTACTCCAGATTTTATCATAGTCTATTACTTTAACGGTTACTCGCTAAATATGTCAATGAATATTGGATTTTTTCACCAAACAATCCTTGAACTTCGAAACGTTTTTCTCTTAAATATTCCTTTGCTTAGCGTTTGAAAAGAATAAATTATGCATGTCTCATAAAGTACTTAGCATTCCTTAGCGAAGAAAAGAAATATGGAGGTATGCGCAATAGATAAATGCATAACGTGACAGATACCTGAGGTCATTTAAAAATTATCTGATCAACTATTACGAAAGGTCTTCAATACCACTCTGCCCATGGAGTTGTTTGTTTCATTCCGAAATACGTCATATATCATACCGTCATACGTCATACCATGCATATTTAACCTTCCTAGCAGTATGAAAGGAATGATAGAAAAAATAATAAATTAACATGGCTAGTATTTAAAGTGTGCAACAATCATTTCTCTTTTAAATATATACAACAGCATCTTGCGAAATACGATAAATTGAATATTCACAACTAACTGCCACAATATGAATATTGAGAAAAGTAAGTAATAAATATTACCTTAAATGAACTTTGGAAAAAAATAAATAAATGCCTAGAAGAAAAGAAAACTTATCGTTACAGAGTTTATAACCCAATGAATAGGTCGTTCTTGAATGATTTCGTTGTCTGGCAGAACTGTTAAAGTTTAGTGGTGAAGTACGCGCTATTTCCTCCGTTTACGGAACTTCAACCGCAGAAGGCTGTGTGGTATTTGTCTCATCAAGACCATCGGTTAGTCCCGTTTATCCGTCATCCACGATATAAAATTAATTAAAAAAAAATTAAATAAAGATTTCATATTATAAAAAATAAAAATGTTTGGCGAGTTTTATCACAAAAACATAAAATGCGAGAATCTTTTAGATAGATGTTGACTTAAAACCTTCAAAAGACACTTGGTACCAGCAGAGAATAATAAATTAGCAAATATCATAAGGATGAAAAATCTAAATATTTGTAAAAAAAAAAGACGATAAATATCTGCCTCTGTAAGTTAATAACTTGTGATTTTGCAAGTCGGCAGGGACTGCAATTCACCATCGTTTATAACCTAATCACTGATAATTCTGATACTGATAATAACTAATTTGTTATTCATATCAACATTACCAAATATGCAAAATTTAATCGTAAAATGTTAGTTCTAGCTACGTTCTTTTTCTTATAGAATCTTTTTTTCCATATTTTCGACGAAAACGACTTTTCTCAAGGTATTGTTCTTTACATTTTAAATAGACAAAAACAAAAGGAATACGACAAAGACGCGAAATTAAACATAATAGCAAAAACACTAAAAATCCATATGGAAAATATTATAACGCACACACAAATAACTTAAATGAGACGAGTGATAAGATGAGGTTACATAAGATAAGGGGTTGGTTTCATAGCTGCTAAGTCACAAATACCTATACTTATATATAGGTACAATTTTTTTTTCAGTAACGTTTCAGAAAACTTTCTTAGATACTAAAAAATACCTATTACACCTAATCTTTTCTTCCAAATAGTGTTCTTACCTGAAACAATAAAATAAAGTTACTATCTAGCACATATCTTAATAGTAAGAATAAATAAACAGTAATTATTATTCCAAAATCTCTAATAGCTAAATTGGTAATAATTATATGTTTTTTGAAAATACTTTCTCCAGTAAGTTGACTGTTTAAAAAACTTTCTATTGTGCATCCCTCCAACCAACAGTTCGAATAACAACTTTACCACTAACGGTGGAGTTTCGTTCATTAAACATTCACTCTCGGGATGCCTCTAAATCGATGAGGTACAGAGATGAAAGCCAGGGTTCACTTAGCAGACCTCTTCAGAAGAATATTTCCAGCAAGAAGATTACGAAAGACGAAAGGAAAGTCCCTTTGAAGGCAATTCAAGTCTATTTACTGTAATAGTTCTCTTAATGAATCCTCTTTTCCGTTCACACCTTTATTTTACAGAATGGCCGATTCTCAACAAATAGTTAACAATAAGACGGAGTTCCCACCTTGAGTAGCGTTTGCGTAAGAAGTAGTTACACCAGCTGGGGCAGACTCGGAATGCAGTAGCCAGAGGTGGCCATACAGGAACTCCAACCTTTATTATATGGTTTTAAGGCCAGCCTACCTGCGAAGTATGCTGGATGAACCCGGAAAACATCAGCTTCTCGAAGACTGCCGTGAAAGGATTAGCATTACTATGGTATTTCATGTGGTATTTACGTAATGTAACTATTATTCTCGAGCATAGACAGTTTTTAATTAATTTTTATGAACACCATAAGATTTAAAAAACCGTTTAAATACTGTCAAACTAAGTGGAAAAGGGAAAAATAGGATTAGACATGAAAATGTAACAAGCAAGAATCTATAGCAACAACAAAGTAGAGAAATTTTTGTATAGAAAAATAAAAATAACGTTTAACAAGACCAGGTAAACATAAATACAAATATAAGATGTAACTAGATGCTTTTAAAGACACATGAATTAAAAAATGGTCAAATGAAAAAGTTCCTTCAGTCTTTAGACAATAAATAAAAGAGCTATCAAATATAGTTAGTGCTATTTATATACTTTTCGCTACATAGTTCTTTCATTGATGTATTTACAGAATAAGTCTGTGCGTTATAATATATATATATATATATATATATATATATATATATATATATATATATATATATATATATATATATATATACAGATGACATATCATAATAATCTACAGTCACTGTGAACACGCGGTTAAGTCGAATTTTCTCCTAAATGAGTTCTATCAATTTATGGTAAGTGTTTTCATATAATATTTTTAGTATTCAGTTGATATTCGCTATATTGAAACGGCCTACACGAATAACTGCAGGTCATGCCCGATCTAAAACAAGTTATCTCAGAAGTCTTGCTTAAGCTGAAGAACTTCCTGAAGAACAAACCATTGTGGGAAACGAAAACTTAACGGTTCGTGCTATGGTTTGCGGCGTTTTCCGGTTTTCCACTCGAGGTGTGCAAGATTTGAAGCTTGCATTAAGTGGAATGAAGAGTTTTCGTTTTTAAATTATTATCAATTAATCTGTATCTTAGTTAAATATTAAACAACTATTTTACCCGGATACACCCGAGATATTTTATTTATCCCTTTTCCAATAGTTCTGTGATACTCTTACAGAATATTTCCCAAGCAGCATTTCTTTAACCTGCCAGCTTTGTTTAAATATTTCATTTTAGAATCATGAGCCTAACATATAACTTTAACTGCCTGAAGTTGGTACCAAATGTAAGTTGGATTTATGAATAAAAATCTTCACAGTACATTTTTAACAACTGATATGAAAGGATTTGTCAATGAGATTCTATTTCAGGGTAGAGACATAGTGACATAAGACAATAATTTTTTTAAAAATCATATTATAGAATTGTACAACTGTAATATAAATATCTAGTACAATCGCTATAAGAATAAATAATACATGACAGGACATGTAGAGACACTACTAAGACAATAATTAAAAATAATTTCGTTACTGATTAGAAAGTTGAATGACATTATGATGAATTTGATTGTATATATACATATATGTATATAATTAAAGGCGACACTGCCCGTAAATATCACACCGCCAGCCGGACAAGTGAGTAATAGAATGGCCATTCATAAGAGATGCAAGATGACGAAATGATCTAATGGAAATGAGATGGCGATACAATCAAAACACTCAGCCGATGAAGAAACTTCATTAAGGCAAGTCATTAGTGGCAATGCCATTGCTGAGTAAATTGAATCCTTCCAAGGACGGGGGGACAATGACGGTAGTGAGGCCTATAGTATGTTAGGTCTCGTCTTGTAGGACCCAATGGACCACCAACATGACTGGCGTGAATAAGGTCTGAAGATTATGGGATATATTCAGGAGCACAGAAAACCAGAGGGAGGAGGTATCCCAACATTGATATTGACGAGAGGAAAAGGTTGACCAATTACGCTAGCCAGAACGCTGGAATGGTGAAAAAACGGAAAATACTTCAAGAGTTAATGCCAAGAAATAAGAAGTGAATCTAAACTAAATTTAATCAAATTTATAACCGGTAATAGTAATACTTATATACTAAAAATATAAAATGATATCCGAATCAGACTTTTTTCTGAATGGACAATTTTTGAAGTGGAGAAGTCATACCTATTAATCATGAGCATAACAACATTTTTTTGTTATCTTATGGGTCATACATAATATATAATCTATAAAAAATTACAAATATTGCACACGCAGTTACTGACTACATACCGGTTATAAATTTGATTAAATTTCTGTTCTAGAGTACTAGAATAGAAATTATATGAGGCGTTCAAGATCAAAATTATTCGCTTTTATTTCGTACAGCGATGCATTATGCTATCGAAACTTCAGGTTAAAGAGCAGGAGTAAAATCATGATAAATAAGGCGGAAAAGTGTCGTGTTAGACAAAATTACTTGAATAAACTAGCGAAAAATGTGAAAAAGGCATTTTTTTAATTTAGGAGATATCTGCTTTTGAGCCTGAACGTTTCAAAAACCAGTCTCATTGCAAAAATCAGGTCGGATTTTCACGAAAGCGTATTGCTCCTCTTCGACTCGTCTTCTTATTCTCTTTTCCAAGATTTTGGAGTAAATCTTGCATGGCACACTTAAGAGGGATATACCTCGATGGTTATTACAGCCCCTGTTGTCTCCTTTCTTAAAGATTGGAACTATAACAGCAACTTCCCAATCCTTCGAAATTTTCTTCTGTTTCCAAACTAAATTTAGTTAATGAAGCATAATTTCCTTTTCTTTAAATCCCATATATTTTAACATTTCGGGACTTATTTCGTCCATACCTTCTACTTATAAAATACAAAATTTCAAATCGGTAAAGGTTATTACATAAACTTTGAGAATTGCAAATCGTGAGAGGCTAGAGCCTGTTTTGAAAATAATACGACAGAGGCATCCCACAGCAAATTACAGAATCCATGATGACTCAAAGATTGCTCATGAGTAGTTATTTCTGTCGCTATTATCTAAGTTCAAGGTAGGCGGAGATGATCAAAACATCATTATAAGAAGAAAACCGCGGCAGGGAACAGGATAAAACGCTAACCAGGGGATCTTTTAAGAGTTATTTGATTGTTATTCAATCCATTTTTTCAATTGTAAGCAATTATTGGTTATGAAATAACAGCCAAGCTTGCGAATTAAAAGTTATACGATTCATCAGCGATATTCAATGACAATAGTACATTGATCATGAAAATAAAATTATATTAAAAATAACAATAATTTTCAACAACTTTAAAATAAGAGTAGAGTTATAAGCAAAAAAATAATTTTATTGTAAAAAAAGTGCTAAAATGCTTAATAAGATATTTTCATAATGACTCTGCTTTGGTCAATATCAATCAATAAAATATTTACACCAATTAACATCAAACATTCTACACTTTTTTATGATAAAATATTTTTCTTTAAATTGTTTTCTACTTTTCTTGTTGTTTCCTATAAAACATGGTTTTTAGTTGTTTGCATTATTACTTGATTCTACGTTTTAGTAGGACTAGCTATAAATGCGTTTGTTTTTTAAACCAACATTCGCTTCCTACTTATTATTTCGGCTATCTACAAAAGTGGGTTTTTTAACTTTTTGTAACTTTTAGCCAAAATTTACTAAATTCCCAGTTCATCCTGCCAGTAGCCATAGGCTTCTCTCAAAGAGTAAACCAAGCATGCATGCCTAAGTAAACGCCTTAGTTCTGGACCAAAACACTATCATGCAATTTTTCTGATATGAAAAATGCTGGATCCTGGTCTGGATAATTAGAATAAATTGATAAATTATTGTATTACCATCGGTTCTTAAGAAGTGTTCAAAGTTTCAATTTATTAGGAAGTGTAGTTAAGTAGTAGAAGTGTTCAAAGTAGTTTTGAAGTGGACGAATATCGAGTTCAAATATTCTATTACATACCTACATACGTACAGGCGAAGCTAATAAAAGCGTGGTCAAATATTAGAAATATTTTTATGTAATTATTGGTCAATTTTTTTATTTTTAAATATTTTGATTTTTAAAGAGAAAAATATTAGAAATAATTGTGTGGAAGAGAGTGGTCCGGGTAGAGGTCAATGAATTCCTCCTAGAATTGGAAAAAACTTTATTAAGTAGCCAACGTTTCGACCTACTTTGTTCAGGACTATATACAAAATACAGACAATAAGGAATACAGTTGATACGAATATATTAAAACATAGTATATATATATATATAAATAAACAAAAGTATGGTGAATACAGGCAATTAAAAATAAAAATGATTAATATTGCATAGCAAGGGAAATATTATAGGAAGGAAATATATATTAAATGAAATATATTAAAACATAGTAAATATAAATAAACAAAAGTATGCTGAATACCGGCAATTGAAAATAAAAATGATAAATATTGCACAGCAGGGGAAATATAAAGATTAAAATGTATGAGTGTATAGTATTAACAACGAAGTGCTAGGAAGGTAGTAAAATACTTAATGAAGAATAAAATAATAATAAAACAGAAAGTGTTGAAAAACAAAAAAATAAGGTAATAAAGATAAAAATAAAAACTGAATATAAAATGGGAATGTAAAAATGATATGGGTAAATGTAGAAAATGATAAGAAATACCGTAAGAAATAAAAATTGTAAAATTATAAAGAATCCAGAAAATTTTTTATTTCTTACTGTATTCCTTATCATTTTCTACATTTACCCATATCATTTTTACATTTACATTTTATATTCAGTTTTTATTTTTATCTTTATTACCTTATTTTTTGTTTTTCAACACTTTCTGTTTTATTATTATTTTATTCTTCATTATGTATTTTACTAACTTTCTGGCACTTGTACTATAAACTCATACATTTTAACCTTTATATTTCCCTTGCTGTGCAATATTTATTATTTTTATTTTCAATTGCCGGTATTCACCATACTTTTGTTTATTTATATTTACTATGTTTTAATATATTCGTATCAATTTTATTCTTAATTGTCTGTATTTTGCATATAGCCCTGAAGAAGACCTACAAAGTAGGCCGAAACGTTGGCGACTTAATAAAGTTTTCTCCAAATCCACGAGAAATTCATTGACCTCTACCCGGACCACTTTCTTCCACATATATTATCAAGGTCAACAATTATTATTCAATTAGAAATAATTGTCTAACATAAAAAGTAATGTTATAATTTCTTAATTATTCCGAATATTTTTTTGCTATAATGATATGGCATAACAAACGACACGACATCAGTTTTTTTTTTGGATTATTCAATTGTATTAATACTCACTGACCCAATGTCATGATAGAGATCCTTAAAAATTCACTCACTCTATAATCATATAAAATAGAACCTTATTTGAATGAATAACTGGGTTCTTCGAAAACAAGTTCTACTGAGTTATGCAGTAACAATCTCCAGAGCCTTCTGTAAATATAGAAGGCAGAGATAATTCACAGCTCTCCACCTCACTTCAGGAAGATTAACAAAAGTGAGTTCTCACCTTCTTCATTGTTTGCAGAAGGCTTGGAAGATTATCACACACGTGTAACTAGAGAGGACCAGTTTTCTACTGAACAATTTATTCCTTGAAACCTCAGATTTTTTTATTTGGAAAGAAACAAATACAAATAAAATTATTTCAATCCAATTTTGGAGAGCAAATCAAAAAATTTCTATATCCAAAGTGTTGGTATTTAGAAGGTCTGCGCTTTCTGTCATTTGTAAGTTTGTCAAAAATAAATACTCACTTTTTAATTCATTCTTTTTGTTTCAGTTCCATAGTTGTCGCTTTGAGTAAAGTCACGAGTTTTGATTCGTTTCATTTTAATATTCTCGAAAATAGTTATATAACTGGCATACATATATAAAAATCTTAATGTTTGTTATTTTATACTATATATATACCTACATATATATATATATATATATATATATATATATATATATATATATATATATATATATATACAATTTTATTGATAACATAGTAATCATCAGCCTAATCATATAACTAAATACAAATTTCATACTATTAAATATTTTAATATTCACTTTTTGCATCAGCTTATTCCGATGAAATGAATACTCCCGTGTTAATTGCAATAATAATAGGATGTATGTAATCACTGACCCCTAAATAGGGCAGTAGGACGATCAAGAAGAATAGCCGCAAGTGGACACGAAGGAGTCCTCCCAGGCATTCCGGACGGTCGCCTAGAGACAAAGGACCTGCTGCCATCGAGGACAATTTGTGGCCTTTGTGCGCTGCAAGGAGTGGCGCACTCACTGAAGGTGAATCAAGTTTCCGTTAGTTTAAAAAAGAGGAATATGCAGTAATCTTCCCAAACACAAGTCTCAGAAATATAAAAATAAAATCTTGTCGATGTGTTCAAATTTTAATCAACTTATTATTCGTTCGTCAGATATTAGACACGGCATTATACTCGACATCAATCAGTACCAGGAAACAATCTGGACAAGGAAATGGAACGGTAAATACAATATTCATAAGTACGGGTTACGTTCGCAGCGGCAACATTGAGGAAATCGTCAGTGGGTCGTTAGACTTGCCGGGCAGGAATCTTAAGGCAATTAGTAACACTGCTCCTATTTTTCTCCGAGACTACGTTGTCAGTCATTTTGTTGAAACTCCACTTCGGTCCAAAATAGTGGTCGATTAAATGTTTCATAGATATGGGTTGTTTACGATGATAGAAAAAAATTGTAAAGCTTTTAGAATCATATCATTTTTTGTTTGTTTGTTTGTTTTCTTGGGTTTAGGGGCATCATTTTTTGTATTTCGATGTTATTTGAGGTTAGGTTAGGTTTGATTGCTTATAGACGCACAACATCTACGGTCATCAGCGTCTTTCTTATTTTGGTTCAATATTTATTTCATTATTTATTTATTCATCAGCGTCTTTTTTCTTTTGGTTCAATATTTATTATTATTATTCTTTTGGTTTAACTTTTATTTCCATTTAACCTATAATTATTATATTTTACTGAACATATTATTTTGTTTAAGAAACGTTATCACTTTGTCTATATTTGTGGTGTTATCACCCAGGATAGTCGGGGTTTTCCTATCAATCCCCAAGCCATGAAAATAAGTTTTCCAAGATGTTATTTGATTTATTACTTGATGGTACAACAATTACAGGCAGACACATTACCATAGAATCGGACAAGGAGAATGAAATGTCTCAGGAGCAGGGAGGAATTTACTGCGAACAGATGAACCACGCTAGGAGTGCCTTCAAAGGGAGGTTTCTCCTTTCACGCTTCTACGCGAATCCCCTTAGTGGTGGCTATCAAAAGAAGACACAAATACAATATGTACCAAATGACATTTGTATAATTTCTGTCACTAAATATTAATTATTTTTTATTTCTCTCATTTAATTTATTAAATTTTTCTGTGTAATAGAGAAAACATATAACGAATTTTTTATTTGATTTTTTTAACATTGCTTCGACTACTGAAGACATTAGCGACGACTGCTATTCTTAAATTTCTTGAATTAGAATCGTGTATTTTAAATACATCAGCATCCTATGTATTTTACTATTTTCTTTAAACGGTAGGCAGGTTTATATATCCAAATTTATTCTTTCTTTTTACATTCAAATAGATATTTATCACCATTTTGGATTCCGAGCATTCAGCAATGCCACTTCCACAATTCAGCAATGCCATCGTGTGGAAGATGTAGTCTCCTCTGTATTAGAACGTGGATCATATTGTTCGGGCGTCTTTCTTGACGTGAATCAGGCTTTTGACCGAGTCTGGCATCCGGGATTGTTCTACAAATTCCTACCCCCCTTTCTCAACCTTCAATCCTACCTTACAAATAGGGCTTTCCAAGTAAACCATAATAATGTCTATTCATCCCTCTTTTCCCAATCTGCTGGTGTTCCTCAAGGTTGAATTCTTGGACCAATCCTTTATACAGTTTATACAGCAGACATCCCGACTCATCCTAATACTATCCTTAACACGTATGCTGATGACACATGTGTATTACCATTCAACACCAATCCAGTTATTGCATCACAAACCCTCCAATTCCATATCGCTGGTCTTGAAGAATGGTGTCAAAACTGGAGAATTAAAATGAATTCTCAAAAATCGCATCAAATCACTTTTACCTTACGTCATAAACCAATAACTTCCTGCCCTTCAGTACCCTATAATATCCCATTTAATATCCTTCAGTATCCCTATACACAGGTGCCTGTAAAACAGATCCGAAACTTACGGTCGCATCTCGACAAATGATTAACCTGGAATCCTCATATAAGACTGAAAAGACAAGAAACCGCTCGACGTTTCAGGCTACTTCAACACTTACTAGAAAAACGCTCTAATCAGACCATCATACGACCTATTTGGACTTACCGAGTAAAGCTTTGGGGCTCCACTAAGCAATCGAATTCCTCTCGTATCCAATCCTTACAATCCAAAATCCTTCGTAAAATCCTCAATGCTCCTTATTTTAAGAATAAAGTCATCCATAATGAGATTAATGTCCCATTTGTTGCTGATTTAGTCCGAACCTATCCTTTCATAACAAACTTCATCCCCACTCAAACCCTCTAGTTTCAAACCTAGCTTCCTCTTCAATTCCCGATAATTCTCAGAGGCGTCTGCAGATGGCCACGTGACCTTCATAGTTGAACTTGTGATTTGAGTACTACCAGTGGTTCCTCTACTTATCATTATCTCATGCCATCACTTATTCTATTTACTTGTTGTATTATTGTAATACAGTTGTGAATATCAATAAATAAATAAAATAAAATGAATACTTCACAGTAAGTTTTTTAACAACACAACTTTGGCTGGTTGATTGAGATACAGCTCTGAAATTACATGGAAATGAGTCAGCTATGACCGATTCTTAGTTCGCTTATTGAGCAATGTTTTTATCTTTTATTTGACGGTGGTTTTGCGAATGCCTCTCCCATTCTTCGTCCCAGTTTTATTTTTGCATATAAATTTTAACCATTCAGAAGAAAATGTGGATCTTGAGAAGGGAACCACCGTTTTTTTCTGCTGCTTTAACCTCCGCATCGTTCGATTTACACCTGAATGCGAAGGGACCCATAATAGTGTAGCTATTCTGTTATTTTCTTTCAAGGCCATATTCATGTTTTGTATGATAATTATAATGTAACAATTACATCCTTATTTATTATTTGAAAGTTAAATAAATTGTATTTTAAAAAAAATTAATTTATTAAAATTTACTCTAATTATGGAGTGATCATAGCACTTAATTGTCAAAAACTAAGCAAATTGTGTAAAATACATTTATTAACATGTTGTAAAGTATTTTTCTTTTGCTCTTTTTTCCTTTGTTGTTTAAAAACGTTACATGAAACTCATTAAGGAGACAAAACTAAAGACAAGTATCTGTAATTATATCCGAAGATTTTTGAAGAAATTTCCCATACTTTTATCATTCTTAAGGCGGATTTACACCAAAGTTGACAAAACATTGTTTGTAGAAAACTAAAAGTTGCTCTTCTCAAATAAAAGCGACAAGTCGAAGATTTTTTGTCGAAAAATAAAAGTTGCTCTTCCCAAATTTAGAGTAACAAGTGGAAAGCTTGTTGCCAAATAAATGGCGCGAAAGGCGGTAATGTCAAGAATTAGACAGTAGTGTCATGGATGTCGCACGAAGAAGACGCAATTATTGACGCGGCTCCCTGTGTCATCATAGCCAGCCACTGTACAAGAGGTCCCCGAAGATATTGAGTGAGACCCTCGTTGAAGACTAAGGATAGATACAGTGGAAGTGACATGATAGCTGATCTCCGAGATGACGTCGATCTTTTCAGTGGTGAGCTGAGGTGCGACGAGAGTGTCAAAATCTTTCTGAGAATGACCGATAGTGACTTTGGGTATTTGATTTCAATGGTCGGACATAAAATCAAAAAACTTGACACAAACTACAGGAAAGCAGAACCTGTCCAAGAAAAGCTTGCAGTTACATTACGTTTTTTGGCTACTGGTGATTCGTTACACAAGTCTCGGTTATTTGTTTAAAATCTCAAAATCAACCATTTCACTGTTTGTGATTGAAGTTTGTAAGGCCATGATAGAAGTGCTCAAGGATAATATGATGTTAAGTCAATAAACATTGCTTATATATTCACTACTAAATGAACGTAAATATTTCATACATAAGAAATTGTAATTAGCCCTATATTATTATTATGATTATTATTTTTTATGATATTTTGACATTAAAGATAAAAGGGGTGATTTACTACTATGATTTAAAATATTAATTATTAAATGTACAAGTACCTTACAGTCCCGCTCCTTACAGCTCCCTCTTTCCCATTCTTTAGCAGATTATTCCTATAGTGTTTTTACAAAGTGATTTTTTTCTTTTCAGTTACCAGAGACCAAAAAAGAATGGTTGCACCATGTGATTGGAACAATAAATGGAATTTTCCAGATTGCATCGATAGTATGGATGGGAAACAACTCATGTTACAAGCACCTCAATTCATTCAAGGTTTAATTATAAGGGGTATGTCAGCATCGTATTGCACTCCGTTACTGATGCTAACTACTGTTTTACCTAAGTATCTGTAGGATGCCAAGGAAGGTTGTCTGGCGGAGGAGTATACAACAATAGCACTCTTAAGGAACTTGTGGAAGAGTCAAAATTAGATCTTCCTCCAAGTACTTGCCTTCCAGGGAGAAATCTTTCCACACCCTATGTATTAGCAGGTGATGCTTTTGCATTAAAGAAACGAGAAGGGTAGGTATGAACGAAATTTCAATTACCGTCACTGCCGAGGCCGCCGTGTGATTGAAAACGTTTTTGGGGTACTTTCAGTAGTTTTTAGAGTGCTAAGAAAACTCCTGCTGCTAGAACCAGAACATACTGATAAGATGGTATTGGTCTGCGTTCATCTTCACAACTTCCTAAGACGCAGTGAATCGTCTAAGTCATCATATGCACCACAGGGAACCTTTGATTACGAGAAACAAGTTCAGGAGCCATTATACCAGGCCAATGGAGGGTGGAAGGCATGCGAGGTGACACCCTTCTTCGCTTAAAGCGTGTCCCCAAAAAAACCTTCTCAGATTGCAAAGGAAGTAAGGAGAGGATTCGCCGTTTACATTAAAAGCAAGGTGGGTTCAGTGAGTTGGCAAGACAAATACTAATAACTCTTGTATGTACTGAGACTATTTGAATTGCATACTCTATTTCATATTCTAATAACCTTAAGTTTGTTATATTGTACTTTAAGGTTATTAGAATTCGAAAAAAATATTTCCAACGCACACGGACATTTCACTGTTTTCAGAGTTTTCGTAGCTGTCGGGACGTTCCGAAATGGATTCTGACATCTCATTTGAGCGCTGTTTTCAAAGTCATAAAGAGAACGGGAAGGATCTAATGATTGGGAAGAAACAGGTGCCAGTTCTACTTCAAATAGCAGAGTTGATATTTTATGTTTCATTATTTACCTTGCTCTTTCATTGCGGATGTTTTTGATTTAGTGACCTACATACTCACCAAAAATATTGAATTGGTCTCTTTCTGTGAGTGACTTCTCTTCTAATCTTCGCGTGGCATCAAAAACCTTTTGAACACAAGGATTCAGCTTCCTCTTTCTTCCGAGAGGGGGGGGGGAGTGTTGCTGATAGCGTTTGAGTAGGTCGGTCTCCTTTTTCATTTTTAATATGCTCAGCACCGTCTAGCGCATTTATGTTTTCCTATACAAAAAATAATATAATAAGATTTATTATTCTTTCTCTGTGATCGTTCTTGGTGTTGTTTTGTCAAGGAGAAAAAGTAGAGACTCAAACGCCCACCATTTGACTGATTGGGAAGCACCGGCACCACTCATCTCTTTCTTTGCCTCTCTGCGGAAACAGGTTTTTAAGTTCTTCATCTTGTTCTGAACTTCAAATTTATCAACTTGCAGCTGGGCTGCAATTTTCCCCCAGGCGTAGTTTTTGTCTCTAAATTTACGGTCTTTTGGTTTCCAGAGAACCTCTTTGCTCCGGTAAAGTTCAATTAGTTCACTAGTTTGTGTCCTGGTCCATTCGTTCTCTACAGCCTTCCATCTTGACAGAAACACAAAGAAAACACCTGCAGCTGAAGTACACACGTGCACTGACGGTCGTGGGTTGAGTAGGGTGGTGGGATGCTAGCGTCCAACTTCAGGTTGCTAGAGCTATAAGTTGCTAGCGCAAAACGCGCAGCAACAAATTTTCCACTTTTAGTTGTCAACTTTCTTTGATCTTTACCGACACTCCGCAGGAAACCAAAATTTAGTGGAAGATTGGTCTTTCTACAAGTGGAAGACAAAAAAGTTGCTGTAGTTTGTAAAAAAAGTAACAAATTGCCGCAACTTGTGGAAAACTTAGTGTAAGACTTTGGTGTAAAAGCGCCTTAACAGAGTGAGTGCCCCATTTTCTTTAGCCTGATACTTCCATTGATTTCTGTTGTTTTTTATGTCCTTTAAGAGCCTACAGTTTGTTCATTCATTGGTTTCCTTGAATTATACATGCATATCTCTATTGTCAGGTATTTTTTGTTAACTCTGACAATATTCATTCTTATTATGTTTCCGTAGAATTTCTGTCTCTTTTCCCATGATCCTCTTTTTATCATTATTGATTATTTGTTTATTTTATATGATAACTACCTATTTCAAATTATTTAATTCAAACCAATGTGTCCTACACACGACCTCAGAATACTAAAGAGGAATGGCGGAATAATGTTCATTAATGCCTGAACATTGTGATTAGCCTTCCTAATCACTTCCTCAACTTTACTAATCATATGCTAAAACACCTACTCCTGTCCTTTAGTACTTCACGTTTCAGGAACAATGGAGGGGTGTGTTTGCGTCAAGTATTTGGTGACAAATCACCAATAATCAACAAACAATATATTCAATGCAATACAATGCTATCAACAAACATTATCGTTAGTTGAAAGCATCCATCATCTTTGATATTTCTTAGAGAAATTTTCATTTTCAATCGTCTTTTAAAACTATGCTTTAAGATACATTTATGAAATGTATAAAAATAAATAAATACTGTGATATTATCATAATGCTTTGTAAATTTTACGTAAAGTGCAAACCAAAGTTGCTTACCAGTAAATTAGTGGTGCAACATCTTGCAGCTCGTGTCACCTGACCGGCCTTGTATTACACATAGCATAAACTTTGTAAGTAGGAACAGTCATACAAGAGATGTATTGTGCTGTACAAGTGTGTAATTCGAATAAAAGTGCA
Source organism: Arma custos (assembly GCA_037127475.1). NCBI lineage: Eukaryota > Metazoa > Arthropoda > Insecta > Hemiptera > Pentatomidae > Arma > Arma custos. Next base: position 100,342,180 of record CM073759.1, on the reverse strand, counting down.
AATAACATTTCTTATTCTAATGTTAGATAACCTATTTACTATAAATACTTTGAAATGCGAAATTTCAAAAAAGGTATTTTGCAACTTTGTTCCATTTTATTTAGACATCGATAGTTAAATGCAATAAATTTTGAATCCTGTTAGAATAAAGTATGTTAATGAATGAGTTTAATTTATGAAGAAGAAAATGGTCTGGGCGGATTACAAAAAAAATCATTTAAATATGGAGAACTGTTTATTAGACAGCTAACTTTTCGGCCCACATAGCAGTTCTCCTTAAGGGCTTATACCCTTTATCTAAGGGTCGCCCCATCTTTATGTTTTACCACTCAAATACCTTTATGCTTAAAGCTATTAACAATTAAATCCTGAAGAATGGGCTTCCGCAAAACCACCGTCAAATAAAAGATACTTATTATTAATATTTACCATGAATAATTTTAATGTGTCTGTATTCTGTATATTTAGCCGTAAAGAAGACCGCAATGAGGATAGAAACGTCGGCTCTCCAATAAACAGTCCTCCCTATTTATGAGAATTTTTTTAACCTCCACCCGGACCATTTGCTTCCTTATATATATAAGATCAACTAATATTATTCAAGAGTTTAATTTAGAGACCATCAATTTAAACAAGAGATCATCAATCTGTATAATGACAAAATTGTTCTGTTTTTATAATGTATTTAATAATTTTATATTAATTTTTAATTTACTACACAGAACACAAAATATTTCAAGGTTAGTACATCTCACATTTCTCGATAGACGAATATGAGATATTCTCACCCAACTCTTAAATTATTTAGAAACAGTAGCTCCTTCGTCCCTATAATAGGCCCTGTCCGGGCCTATCACTATAAACAGGAGTAATAAACAGTTACTGTCATTATCATAAATCCGTATTGTAGGTGTGCACATTATTGCAGCAAAACAAATGATTAGATAACAAATTCCCTCCAAGGTCGGATGACTAATCATTTGCAGACGTACGATTGGCAAACAAATAACAACAATCTGAGATGAGGCTGAATAAAGTGTAAAGCAATGTCATTAAAATTCATGACGAATAAAATTTGCTTAGGTAGTTGCAATCTACAATGCCGCAACACTGGAAACTTTAACATAAACAATTCCGTATGTACTTTTGGGCAAGGAATCCGCACCAAAAAAATATTTGCTAAATCTTATTTCATTTTAACAACAGATAGTGACTTAGGTCTTTATTCATATATATATATATATATATATATATATATATATATATATATATATATATTATTTTTTTTATTTATGGCATTGGATATTTCCATCCATACAGCCAGCTATGTATTTATTTGTTTAACTGTTAAGTTTGTTGCCAACAGCACGCGGTTTTTCCCAGGCGGTCACCCATCCAAGTTCTAACCTTCGAAAATGATTACAAAAATTATTGTTTTTAATATAATATAAAACTATTTATTTATTCAAAGCTTTCTATCAATATTCAGATGTATCAATTTGACTGTGAGCCACTGTATGTGTATATAATATGTATGTCTGTGTGTGTTTCAATTTTATGACTCATTAATTAGTGTACAACGATAACCGGTTTATAACTTAATTTAAACTTGATATGTTAATTATATCATTTAGCTTTTCCGATCTTAAAGATATAAAAAGTGAAATGGTGGGACTTTCAAGGGATCAACTTCCCATGGACTTGCCTTATATAACTCCCAAGCAGCCTACATATGCAAGGACTGTCTGTACGTAAAATGGTGAGGATATATATAGCCGGCTTGCGGTGTTTTAGTAGTAGGCTTTTGTTGGTTGCCTGAGAATTTCCCTGGCATTCCCACACTCCCTACCAGACCGCTAAAGGTGATCCCATCTATACTTACATCTTCTTCACACTAATATGATTCATACTCGTTCAATAATCCAGCAGTACGTAAGATTTCAATAAATCTTTCGGAATATCAAAGTTATTACATCGATTTTTTGTATTTTGTCTCCGATAGAAATAATCGATAATTCTCGATATTTTAGCTCACAATCTTCAAAACGAGATCAATTCCACTATCTCGATGAGTTTTCAAAATAATAATTTAAGAATAAACTTATATTTCTTCACTGGTAAATAGAACATTTTCATCTAGTTCTATGTTTCACGTATCAAGAGGACGAAAGTTTTTATAAAAATCGAAAATATTTCAGATGTTCAGGAAAGAAAAAAATACTATCCGTTTCATCTCCTTTGAACCAACTCATTTTTTATGACTGAGTGTAATTCAAAACAGGCGTAGTAAAAAAAAAATAATAAGCAGAACTCTAAGCGTAATAGTAAATCACACGAATGCCTGTTAAATATTTGATACCAATAAATTGAAATTATTTATTCAGAGAATAACTTATTTGATCCTCATATAGTTTATAAGATTCTTTTTTTATGAAAATTCTGCCTAAATATGAAATTAGAAGGTACTGTATTTTTTTTTCGCACTATTTAACTATAACCTTTAAGTTTATAAACCGACTTTAAGTTTATTTTTAAGCACAAATAGGCAGTTGTAAATTTAAAATAAATAAATTGTTTTAAAAAATGGTCTAAGAGTATAACGATCAAAGGTATAGGATTTGGGCATACATCTACATATCCTTTGTGTTGTTCTTAGAAAGTATATTGTTATATAATAATAAAATATTTTAAAACTATTATTTAGTGGTTTAATTACATAAGCTTAATCTAAAAGTAAACTGACAGGGGATAGAAAGTGGATGCGGTGGCTCATGTAACCTTATATTATCTTCGCTGTTTCGCAACTGAACGAATGAACGTCTCCAGCTGTTTCAGTAAGCATCCTTTCTTATCCCTACATATTTAGCAGTTTATAATATATATATATACTCGCTATGTCAAAAGAATGACAATACCACCACTTATCATTCGCCACCGAATCTCTTGCTACTAATCTGAGTACCTACCTACAAACATCGCCTAACTGGCCGTAAAAAAATCTATTAGAATTTAGAAAAAATATAAATTAGAGAGCCATCAGTGTATTCAAACTTATTGATATCTTTTCTGCATATTTATTTTGAGATTCCTGACAAATCTTTTATACTTTCCAAGTGTGGATGATATATATTACAGTTATTTATTTTCAACATCAATAAATACATATGAAATACAAAATTTAAGTTCAGTCTTTCCCATTTGAAATTGTACCCGAGCCCGAATTACATTTTTATTGGAAAATGAATTATGGAATCAACCCTTGCCTTTGTTATAGGGATGTTGACTAATTTTTGGAATTGCTTTTATTTTATAGATAGACCCTGTATAAACACGAAAATAATAATTTTATGAAAAATTATGTCAAATTTCAATTAAAAAAAATACTTAAATGTAAATCGTTTTCAAAATGCCCACCAAATCGTTCCAAACTATCAAGTGGCTATGATATAGGTCACAGTCCAGTCCGCCAAGCAATCTCGCGCACTTTCAAATTGATATTGACTGAGTTTTTACGAATAAATTTAATACAAGCCATAAAAATGAACAAGTATAGCAAATGCTGTTCAGTGCCGATGTGCAAAAGTACGTCAGTCAGTACACCGCAAAAATGCCTTTTGATAAACGTTCCAAAAATGCAAAAATAAGGAGAACGTGGTTAACCCTTGCTAGAAGACATCCAGAATCATTGGCACAGGAACCTGTTGTTTCTGTGAATATCACTTCCGTCTTCTGATTAAAAATAAATACCATTATAAAAAATTGGTTATGTGACAAAAAGAAAGCATCAAGAATTTATTAGTGTTGTTTGTTTGTTGTTGTTCTTCTTTTAAGTAACTAATTGCTTAATATAAATCAAATTTCAGCTTCAACATGAACTGGTAAATCATGTACAATATACTACAATAGGTGAAGTATCTCAAATAAGGATGAGACTTGGTTGTTTACCAATAAAGTTTGAGAGCCAATACTTCTGGTGTCTGTCGACCAGCTGCTGCAAAAAGGCAAAGACACGCGTTGATAAATTAATGAGAAGAAGAGATAAGATCAGCTGCATTTCAACAGAGTTATTATCTACTTTCAATTATATGGGAATTAAATAGATTTGTAATAAATTAATGAATTGAAAATCGAAAGGATTATGAAGGTTGGATTTAAGTAGAAAAGATTCGCTAACACCTGCAGATATACTAGAGAGTTTTCTTTAAATCGCAAAACCAAGAACAGGCTATTTGAAGGTTATCGGACAAAAATAGAACATAAGAAACGAAAAAAAGATAAATAGATTTTTTTTTTTTAGAATAGAATAGAATAGAATAATTTATTGATATTTACAACTGTAATTATATTACATCAAGTAAATCTGCTGTATGAACAAAGGACATGCAAAAAAAAAAGCACTTGTGGAGAAACTATTCATTGATAGCACTCTAATAAAGTTCTATAGGAGAAGGTCTCGAGGCCATCTTCTTTTCAGACGCCTAGGAGGGTTATCAGGAATATTATGGGAAGCAAGATGAGAGACTAGCGGATTCAAGTGTGTATGGAGCTTTTCATGGAAGGATAGGTATCTAGTTTGGGCCAAATCTGCAACATATGGCATATTAAGATCATGATGGATGAGTTTGTTTGTGGCATAATAAGGAGCATTGAGGATTTTACGAAGGATTTTGGATTGTAAGGATTGGATACGAGATGAATTGGATGGTTTAGTATAGCCCCAAAGCTCAACTCCGTATGTCCAAATAGGTCCTTATGACTGTCAAGTAAATGTGTCTTTTGTAATTAATTGATTAATAATGTTGAAGTGGGCGAAAACGTCGAGCAGTTTCTTGTCTTTTCAGTCTTCATAATATTTATTGAATATCGTTGAAGAAGAAGAGTAGATATTTAAGGATATACTGACCTTCTAACTTAATTTAAAAAATCAGGATTTAAATTGTTTTTCTTCAGTCAGCATAGGTTGATATATGTCCCTAACAGAAAAATACTTGACATAAGTTTAAATCGATGATAAGTTTTAATTTATACTAAATCAAATATTCAAGAGATTCTCTTGAAGATCTGGAATAGACAAAATATGAGCATAAATATACTACTAAATCCTTGTACATAAGCTAATCTTTTATTTGGTTGATATGGATCATAATGGTTCTAAATATGATTTAATAGAATATAGGAAGAGTAAAGTGTCTCTTTCATTGGTAAATACCGTATATCAGCGTAAACTTATAGGTAATTACAAAGACATTTTCACGTTTCTAAACTCCGCTGCACGGAAGTCCTTGTTTCCAGCAAACAAACTTGCCACCATCAAAGAATCAATCTTAGATAAGTTACAACTACTTCCTTCGAGTCTCCATTATGATAAAATCGATAAAAAAACATTGTTGTAACAAACTATCGAAGAAATAGTTCATTGCACACTGGTTATGAATTTGTTTATGCCAGCTGTCATCTTGTTCACTGGGCGGTGACGTCACGCGTTCTGATCGGTGTTCGCAGTCACGTGATAATGGGTAATAAATAACGCGATTTTAATCAATTTTATTTAACTTAAAAAGAATAATTAAGTTCTTAAAATGTTATTTTAGGTTTCTAAAAATTGTCTTAAATGTGTAAAACATAACTTTACATGAATTTGTAACATTTGGTCACCATCTCTATATATATACATACATAAGTACATCGACAAGTTATAATAAATGTGTGTGTTAGTAGATCTATGTTGTTAACTCCGTAATAATCATTGAAATTATCTTTGCTTCATGAACATTATGGAAGAACTAAACGTCTTTTTTAAGGTAAATTCTGTAAAGCATTTAACATCTTCAACATCCTTCAACAAAAAAAGGCTTTATTCAGACTTAAATCTTTAAAAAGGATATATGTCTCCGTAGACCACGATATACCACTTATGATTACCGCTCAGCTTATCTTCGTTCTTATGCCAGGATCACATCTTAATAAGATGCTATCGCTCAGTACTGTTTTCGGGTTTATCAATGCGTTAATATTAAATTACAAGGCGACGCACCTTATAATCAGTTGAACATACTGAGAGCATGGTTTCAATAAAGCGAGAAAAGAAAATCTATAAGGACAGATCAACCATAAATTAAATCATGGAAGAAAACAAATATTTTATCTAACATGGTATATACGAATGATTCACAATTTACCACAAAACAGCGGTAAATTATGAAAAGATGATAAAATAAATTTACTATACAAGTATCCTGGAAAATGATACATGCCTTATGAAACACTGGCATTTTGACAACACCACAACAAATATAGGGTGTAAAGTTTAAATAACAGGAGAATGAACTAAATAACGAACAATTCAAATTGACAACACTGCTGCCTTCCAGTCAGCATTTACATGCTTTCTTATTAAAGCACCTTACGGCAGACTTTACTTTAACTTAAATCTATTATTATATTTATAATAAATATATTAAAATATTTAACTTAAATAAATAATAATTTTTCAACAAAAATAAGATCTACAGTTTAGATGCCAGAGAGGGTTGTCCAAAATAAAAAACTAGAAAAAAAAATTATAGAGTTCATATAATTATGCACTTTGTTATCAATACTCTACAATGATTAACTATGTTCTCCTTTCTTATTATGTTTTACTATTTATTACATAATTCGATACAACTATCCTTTATAATATTTCATTAACAATTTGTATGCATCATCGTCCCCATTATTAGTTAACTGTATGCCTCAATTTTTATTACTTGATTTATTGCTTAGTGTATTGTTCATTATCTTTTATTATCACCTTCCATGCCAATTTGTTATTAATACTCTACAATGATTAACATTGCTCTGTATGTATATATATATATATATATATATTTCTCAGGTCCTCCTCCATTTTTATTTTATTTTCCACAACTCAGATACCTTAATATTTATGTATTTTAATTTTAATATTTACCATATTTATTAATTGTTAACAATTTAGTAATTTCAAATTGTCCGTATTTTGCATATTTAGCCCTGAAGAAGACCTGCAAAGTGGGTCGAAACGTTGGCTATTTAATAAACAATTCTCCCGATCTAAGAAAAATTTATTGACCTCCACCCGGACCATTCTCTTCCACATATTTAAATTTTAAATCGCCTTTGAAATATCGAATAGTACTAGTTCTTCTAGGGATTCAAAATTATAGTTGATTCAGATAAGTATAGAGTTTTATTTCTTTGGATTCTTTATTGGATGGAATATAAAATAAATAAACCAAATAAATAAAAATGCTGTGACAATAACCACAAGATAAATGTAACAAATAGAACTCGGCGTTTGCACAATTCTTACGAGATTCTTAGAGAAGTTTCTGACCCCGTTCCCAAGGGAAAGTTTTAAATCCCAATAGAATTAATACTACACTTTTAACAGCATTGCAATCGATTGAATAAAAAAATAGACTTTTAAATAAATACCCCATTCATGTTGTGGGTACAGATTTAATTATTCAAAAGGTTTGTTACACTGGAATAAATTTAAGAGAAAGTGAAGGGACTTTGTGATCAATTAAGTTGAGTAAATCAAGAATCCAGAAGAAAAATTTAGTTGTTTATTTTTTAAATCTAGCTAGGTAGCAATGTGTTATCAACAATTTCATGGAATACTCTAAAATCTAGATCAATAAGCATGTAATGGTCTATACAACTGTTTTTCTTCCAAAATGCCATAACTTAAAATTTAAGATTCTTCTAGTGATGTTGCATTTGAAACAATCCATTAGAAATAACCCGGTTTGAATTAGTTATATACTTCGAAATCTTCAATTTTATTTTACCAGTTTTTAACTTTTACTTTTTTGTTAATTAATGAAAAACTAAAGTACAAAATAAACATAAACTTGATGCACCATTCCTGATAGCTTTGGATGAAGGTTTATTGTAAAAATTGTTGGCTGGATCTTGGTTTATATTAATTGCATTTTTACCACCTGACTAATTACCTGTTCAAATAACCTGAATTCCCATTGCTGTATATTGTATGAATATTTTTCTTTCTATTGCAAGTACAAAAAAAATATATATAATTCAAATCTTTCTTATCAATTGATACGGTTTTTACATATAAGATAGAATGATATCAATGGGTCGTGAAAATATTACATGTTGATATCGATAACTAATAATGAAAATAAGTTATAGTAAAATAATAAATTAGCTTAAAAATGCGTACTACAAATCGCCTTTGTATTTACAGCATCAGAAATATTAAAGAACCCAAGGTGCACGTTTTTGAACCAATGTAAAGGGGGTAGAATCAAAATAGTGCATAATAAAAAAACAAACAAATATTAGATCGTACTGTTTAAGAGTTACTTAAACACAGGTACAAAGTACAGTAGGTTTAATTTTAATATGCTTTAATAAAAAAACTACGAAACGACTAAATTAATTTTATTGTTTATTTTCTTTCTTAAAACTTCGCAAACGAAGTATAATAAACAATAGAAACCCGGCTTAGACCGGCAAATATATGATTGAAAATACTGCTGGTATAAAAATATGAAAAAAATTAACAATCATCATTATTCTTTGGTGTAAATAGTCTCATTTCTTCCCTTGAACATCCAGTCACATGAATAGGACTGGACAATATTTACAGAGCAAATTAAAAAAAAAAATAATATAAAATAAAAGAAACATATGGAAAAAAAAGAAATGATAAATTTAAAAATTAATTTAGCTTAGGAATAATACCTATCGAACTTACTTAAAAGTGCACATTAATAATTACAGTATAATAGTCTAAATATGTTTATTTGAATACCAAATTAAAAGTAATTTAAATAATCAAATTAAAATTATTCACTTTTTACATGTCAAGGAAAGTATTTGGAATTAGCAACATTGTTATATACTACAAATACTAAAATTGTAGTATATATGACCATGTACCTATTTAGAAATAAATATCTATAATGTGTGCGTGTGAGAAGAAATAATACTCTAATCAATAATGATTTTTAAACTAAATAAAAATTATAATTCGTATTCGCTTTTGTCTTTTAATAAGCCTCGGCATGTAACAAAACCCAAGAGCTTCCAAGGCTGATGATGAATAATGTTTGGAAACTAGTATCGGATAAAATAAGGATAAACAAAAAAAGTTAATGGAACATCAGACAGTTCAGGGACCATTCGAAACCTTGGAAGAGGTCACCTGATCGGAAAAAAATACGGTACTATTTCATGTTATTTCTTCTTTTGACTAATATTGTAATTATATGCATTTTTAATTTCATGTTTTAAAAATATTTTTAAAACATGAAATATATTGATATATTAAATATTTAAGTCTTGATACATACAATTTTTAAAAGGAAATGTTCCAATCAATAAATTTGAACAAATTTGTTTACCAACGTATAATGACTTCCAGAAGTTCATTCATTCTTATGTAAAAGTTCATTATGACAATTTACGAAGTGTGATACAAACATGAAAACAATAAATCGAGCAAACATTTCGTCAAAAAGTCTGTAATTTCCTATTTATCATAGATGATATTCTCCTGACTCAGTACACGACAAGCATATCTTTTTATTTGTCAAAACAGATCATTGTAAACCTAAACAATAACAACATGAACGTATAATTCGTTGATGACAAACAAAACAATCCTTATTAATAAATAACTTTAGATTGCAAATGTGGTTTTAAAACCGTCTTCTTGATAGAAATATTCATTATTATTCGAATATATCAATTCTATTGGTATATGTTTCGTAGGTTGTCGCTTCGAATTGTGTCACAAAATTTTAACTGTTTATTCGTTAGATTTTTGATAAACAGAAGTTATCATGATCTACACTATAGAAAATAGAATTTAATTATGAATAATGAGTGGATTTCGGTTATAATTTTATCAAGAAATCAAAGTTTCAACTAACATTTCGAAGTATTGATGATATGTTTATTGAAAAGTTCATTTTTAGAATAAATGATTAAAGTGTACACATTTCCCATAATTACAATTTCGTTTCCAAACTAAAGCTCATGATAACTTTTATTTTTGGAAAACATTAAAAGGGAAACGAATAAAAAGTTAAAACTTGTTATTACTCAACTCGAAGCGACAATAATTACCATGATATTTAATGAGAATTTTAAGCTTGGAATTATTCGGATATATCTTTTAGGATAAGTTTCAATGATTCATACTTAAAGACATATATAAATAATGAAAAAAATTAATAACATTAGTAAAAAGGTTCGTTTACTAATCTAACGAAAATAAACTTAATCTCTATTTCAGGTTGTTGGTATCGTCAACAGGTGTTTTACAGCTCGGCGAAAAGGGTGGAAAAATAGTCGCTAATGGTGGAATACTTGAGTTAATAATTATAAAGTATATATTACTGTTTTTATATAGATACATTAGCGGTTATATGCAAAAACTCACATGTATATCCAGTTATAAAATAGGTCGGGAGAAAGACGACACACTACACTCACAAGCGGTTCACTGGCACTGACGGTCCTTGACTGCCTGCACGATGGCGGCCAACCTATCCCCTCCACCAGTCACGGAATTCTTCGGCTAAAATCACTGTCCACTTTTTCCTAGGCTGGAGGATTTCTCGCTCCTCACTATTAGGAATGGGCTGTTCGAGAAGGAACAATTTTTGAAGAACTAGTTCGACAATAAAGAAATATCGAGATCGTGAGCGGTATCATAATGCATAATAGTTTAAAAAAAAACATTTCAGATGTCGAAAAAATAAATTTAAAAATAAACAAGAATTACTAAAAAGGTAAATAGAGCATTTGGTATCTGTTTAACAGCTTGTCGCTTCGAGTTGAGTTATGACAATTTTAGTAGAGCCATAGTGAAAGTAGAGCCATTATGAAAATATCTTAAAAAGTACCCTACGCATTTTTATTATGAAATGAATTTTTTGTTCCATACACCATTATTATTTTAAGCTTAATAAAAATTATATTCTTCTTTTTAGTTTTGTATCCAAATAAATGTTGTTTTATTTTTGTTTTGTTTTTTAGTTTTTTAACAATTATTTATTTTCTACTTTTTATTTCGGTTGGCCATGAACATGTCATTGATTTTTTTTTTTTAATAATATTCATATTATACTTTTTATTTTGGTACAGAATCGTGTTGTTTAAATTATCATTTTTATGTTACAAAATATGCGAAACTCCCCAGTTGATCCTGCCACTAGTCATATTTTTGCCTCAAAGATTAAGCCTTGTATGCCTTAATATTTGTCACAAGACACGACAATCTGCAGAATAATTACTGAACATTTTCTTTCTATTTTTAATATGAAAATAGAAATGTAATTATGGAAAATGTGTATACTTCGGTAATCTTACTAATATTATAAATGTGAGTGTTTGTATGTTTGTCTCTCTTTCACACAAAAACTACTGGACGGATTTGGATGAAACTTTACAGTAATATAGGTTATACATCAGAATAACACATAGGCTATAGCAAGCGCGGATTTATGGGGGGGTGCAATGGGACACGTCCCCCCCCCCTGCAGTATTTTAAGTACTGTGGAGAATCCATTATTGTACATAAATAAAGGCAAATCACATGATAATTGTTGTTAAAATAACAGAAAGAACATGAGTGAAACTATTTGTTTTGATATCCTACTAATCTTACTAATATTATAAATGTGAATGTTTGTATGTTTGTCTCTCTTTCACGCAAAAACTACTGGACGGATTTGGATGAAACTTTACAGTAATATAGGTTATACATCAGAATAACACATAGGCTATAGCAAGCGCGGATTTATGGGAGGGTGCAAGGGGGCACGTGCCCCCCCCCGACAGTATTTTAGGTACCGTGGAAATCAATTATTGTACATAAATAAAGGCAAATCACATGATAATAGTTGTTAAAATAACAGAAAGAACATGAGTGAAACTATTTGTTTTGATACCCTATCCATGATCTATGTGGGGGCATGGGGGCATGTGCTCCTCCCGTTATAGTACATAATTAAAGGGAAATCAGAAACTTGGCATCTTGAAATTTGTAGTTAGGTTCTGTATATAGCCTAAGAAAGAAATTCGGATGACTCCACTCTAAGGGTTTCTCCTTTAATATAATAGGGGTTCAAAGGTTGTATAGAATCTGTCAGTTTTGAAGTTAGACATCTGAAATTTCGGATGTTCGAGTAACTTATATTTAAAAAAAAAAATTAAATTATTTATTTAAAATGATCTTTCACGAAACTTTACGTGGCAGACCAAATTCCACGCGTGCGAAGCCGCGGGCATAAGCTAGTAATATCATAAAGAAAGTATTTTTGGAAAAATGAAACGAATTAACAGTTAAAACTTGTAACTCGACTCGACAACCGGGGGAACAGATACCATTTTTGAAGGACCAACAAAACAATAATTAAGTTAGCTTATCTCAAGGATCTCCAGGATTAGAGGTTTTTCAAATCGGTAATGTCTTGCTATAGGTGACAATAAGGGGCCTAGGCCAGGTAGAGTATAATGGTCCTTAGGGTTCATTACTTTACTTGGAAGAGAGGGGACAGTTGTCGGTACGCAGCAGTCAAGTCAAGACGTTAGAGGAGGATGCAGAATGAAGCCCCATGTATCATAAGTCACCTATAGCTTCCCGTTTTCATTGTAAGTTGTTTTTAAGATTTATAAGTCTGTAACCATGATCAGCACAAATAAAATATAATGTTCTTCTATAATTATTCTTATTTAATAAACAAGTCCTAGTCAGTCAACCACGTTAACCTTTGGAAAAGACTATATAAGTCTCTTAATTATTAATAACATAAAACTATTACATATTAAGTATAATGATCTCAGGGTGGCATCCCATTTTAGTATTTAATTATATTCAGATCAAAGGGTCTGACTTTTCCCTGAGATCATAGCTTGGGCAGTAAAGCCAATATAGCATTTTGTCATCCCTTATGTGAGGATTTTGAACAGATTGACGGGAGTTGTTTATTTATTGATTAATTATGAATAGTATTGAATGTTGAATGTTGAAACATATTGAATGTTTGAATTGGTCTAAACAGTTATCGTATTTTTTTTTTATGTATTTGAAAAGTGTGATCTCTTTAATGATAATCAGTGAAGTGTTCATTGACCAAATCAGTATTTTGCTGTAATCGTTTTTATTGAATCATAATGATGCCAGGACCGAAAACGCAAGAAGGATCAGAGCAGTACGGGTCTCAGAGAAGTGGTAAAGACCACGAGACGGAAGAAAGAAAATTAAGGATATTGCAAAAGTTTGAAAACATGGGAGATTTAATGGTATCTCAAACTGAAAAGATGAATACTTTTTTGAATAATCTCATATTGAAGCTTGAAGGTGCTCCAAAAACGAGTGAACAAATACTTGATCTTGAAACTCCGCCGAAGAGAGTAAATGATTTGGCTGATTATAAGCATCCTAATCATGAGAGGGGAGTTTACATGGCAAAAGAAAGAAATAAGATAAAAGAAATATTTAACATAGAAAAACAGCTCCATAAAGATCTAGTAAAACTAAGGGAAGAAAGGGACAGCGCAAACAAAAGATATCAAAGAAAAACGAGTGAACAAAAACTTGATATTGAAGTATTGCCGAAGAAAGTAAATGATTTGGCTGGTTATAAGCATCCTAATCATGAGAGGGGAGTCTACATGGCAAAAGAAAGAAATAAGATAAAAGAAATATTTAACATAGAAAAACAGCTCCATAAAGATCTAGTAAAACTAAGGGAAGAAAGGGACAGCGCAAACAAAAGATATCAAAGAGAAACGGTAGAACAGAAACTAGTAAAGAAGAAAGAAGAGTTTAACAAGAAGAGGAAACTTGTTGATGCTGAAGCAACTCCGGCTAAAAGACCGAAATTTGAAAAAATCACAAACATAGTTTCGAAAGATAGTTTTGACTTATTAAATAAGGAAGTGACTTTGACTACGAAAGTAGATCAAATTAAAAATGTGACACTAAAGGCTACTGAGAACAAACAAACATTGAACTCTGATGTCTTAAAGTTTAAGTCACCACAACTAACTAAGACTCAAGAAAATAACCAAGGAAGGAAGGTAAAAGTGTGCCACGTAGGCCCCACTTTGTGTTTTAAACGAAGACAATTATCTGCAACTAGTTTACACTGTATCGTTTATAAAATTAAAGGGATAACCAATTATCGGAGTGTAAAAATTAATAAGAAAGCAAATATTCTAGGTTTTAAAACGAATGAAGTAAATATAAAGAATAACAAGGAAGCACAAAATAAATTATTTAGGAAAAGGACAGCGGATGTTCGTAACTACCTTAGAGGTAAAGTCAAGAAGAAGGGTTAACATCATTAGGGCTGGCTGAAATATTGTTTAAATAAAAGGACTAGAACTGGACTAACTGCGTAAGATTATTCTTTAATTACTTTTAAACACACTTTTCATATATTCAAATATAAAAAATAATTTTTTTTTGCTATGTTCTAATAATATTTTCGTAGTAAATTATTTTATTAAAATTGCTATGTGTGCTGATCATGGAAGCCAATAAAATTCATACTAATTTTCTAATAACTGTACTTGTACTTTGACCCAAAAGAATTGTGGAATTTATGGGCATGTAAACAAACCTTGTTTGTGACACCTGCGCCTTTATTGTTAATACCTGAATGTGTACTTTAGGCGCCCATAGAAACGCCGACAGTCAGAATTTAGAGAGTCAAGCCAATATAGAATAATGATATTTTGTTAAAATGTTCTCGAATACCAGGTAAAGCAGGTGTGTACCTTCGGTACCGACCTCCCGACAAAGACCCCTATTTAATGATATATTGTGAAATGTTCTAGAATACCAGGTGAATAAACACTAGTGAGCTTTAGTTGAATTTTGTATGAATTGTAGCAGCAAAAATATATTTTCAAACCCATGTAGTAATTGTATAAATGGTAATAATAGTAGAACTGAATGAAATGTAATAAGAGTATTTGAAGTTTAAATTAAATTGTTTGTATATATATTCAGGAAGTGAGAAATAATGGTGTAATCGCAATCGGTTATTTTTAGTATGCATTGTAAAACTGCTCTTGTGGTTTTTCTTCTTTTGTTGTTTTGTATGTATCCTGTTTATGCTTGTATATGTTTATGTTTTGAAATAATGTATTTGGAGATTGCACATTTTTAAACATTATTTAATTGAAAAAAAAATATATATATATATAGTTTTTGGACGATGGGTAATGCTATAGGTGACAATAAGGGGCCTAGGCCAGGTAGAGTATAATGGTCCTTAGGGTTCATTACTTTACTTGGAAGAGAGGGGACAGTTGTCGGTACGCAGCAGTCAAGTCAAGACGTTAGAGGAGGATGCAGAATGAAGCCCCATGTATCATAAGTCACCTATAGCTTCCCGTTTTCATTGTAAGTTGTTTTTAAGATTTATAAGTCTGTAACCATGATCAGCACAAATAAAATATAATGTTCTTCTATAATTATTCTTATTTAATAAACAACTCCTAGTCAGTCAACCACGTTAACCTTTGGAGAAGACTATATAAGTCTCTTAATTATTAATAACATAAAACTATTACATATTAAGTATAATGATCTCAGGGTGGCATCCCATTTTAGTATTTAATTATATTCAGATCAAAGGGTCTGACTTTTCCCTGAGATGATAGCTTGGGCAGTAAAGCCAATATAGCAGTCTTGTGACAAATACTAAGGCTTAATCTTTGAGGCAAAAATATGACTAGTGGCAGGATCAACTGGGGAGTTTCGCATATTTTGTAACATAAAAATGATAGTTTAAAAAACACGATTCTGTAGTTAGCCAAACTAAAAAGTAGACTATTAATATTATTTAAAAAAAAATTATCAATACGTGTTTGTGGCCAACCGAAATAAAAATATTGGTATCTGAAACCAACTTCAGGATATCTTCGACTTCCAGTCCCATTTCAATATGCAACAGCCAACTAGTTCGATAAACTCAACTCTTCAGTTAATAATTTATACTTTTTACCAATTCAACTGTACTCCAAGCAATTATACAGATGTTGTTACAAACATCTAGACAAGTGCTGAGCAGCACTGGCTGGCTGACTTAGGTGGAAGTCTTCAATTTGCCACTCTTTGTTTTAGAGACCTTCTCAATGGATAGTTCTGAAGAAAGACCTACAATATTTTTACCATCAGTGACAAAAATAAAGTTTCTTCAGCTTCTTTTACTTCTATTATTGAACCCCTATAGTTAAAATTATAGATTACAGGTAACAGATTAGATAGATTAAGATTATAGGTGTGCCACGAGTACATGATTTTACGAGTATAACATTAGGCTAGAGCATAATCAATCAAGATTGGGCTGACAGCAGTAGATGAGTAAGAACTTTTTTAAATATGGGGATATGCATTTGACTTGGTTGGCTGCATTCAAAAGATATTTACAGTAAAAAAATACATTCCAGCCTTCCTGTCCATATCTATTGCTTAAAATGAGAACCTACCATTCGGGCATTTATGATCAATAAAATAATACCAATTCGTTTTAAAAACTAGTACAATTACGAGGAAGTAGTGTGACGGAGCAGGGACCTAGAGTTGATGAATACTCTTTCTTCTACTTTTTCTACTTCTCTAAAATTTTAGGCCGTTAACATCAATATAAACAACAACTTGTTCAATTGAAGGATTGCGTGGAACTGTAAAACATCAACAAATGTCTTAAAGCAACCCGATTCTTAAATTTTGAAGCATGGCAGATCTGAAGTCCGTAATGTTAGGATTTAATAAAGTAAACTGAAATGATGGAATGGATGTATGTATCAGTCTTTTATCCAATTCTTTAATGAAAATATTTAAGAAATGTTCCTCATGAGAATTTTCAATTAACTAATAACATCATAACCAAGACAATCTGAGGGAAGATAAGTTGATTTTTTCAAAATCCCTATAAACAAATGGTTCTTCTCATTGCAACCCTTTGTACTGCAGTTTATTGTATTTTAAGGCATTCCGTGAGTTATGTTACAGCTTTTATTAATTAACAATAAATATGATGGCTTGGGCACACCATTTTATTTTAATTTTCTGTATATAACTTAACACACATATAATTATATAAAAAATATAAAATGGTTTTGTATTTGCGATACTATTTTCTGCCACCTTACTAGTGAGGGTGCAGGTGATATTGCCTGAAGTAGGCGATTATTTTGATATCCTTTAGAGTCCAGGAATGTAACGTGTCTTCTCTCGATGAATTCCGGGACTGACGGTATTTGAAGGACTTCCTGAAGTTTAGAAGCTTTTTCTTTTTTCCATAAATAGAGTTTTTATTATTTTCCGCAGCATGGTGTTCTGAAACTTCTGTAGATATAGTTGTGTACCATTTGTGGGATGCATAAACAGTGGTGCTTCGTTGAGTAGCGCCGGCCTCAATATACTCTTGTAGACGATGATGAGAGAGCTGATGATGTTAGTAAATGATGTAGATAGCAGGTCCATCTTCTAACTGTTTTGTATTGAAGTTGAAATACAGCAGCACTGGTTCCAAAGAGTTTATACAAAATACGTACCAAGAGAACCGCTCTATTCTCTGAGAACCCTGAAGTACTGACTCAACGGCAGTTGTTTTTTTGCTCTACAAGAGATTATCAGAGGCCACAAGAAGGACATTATGCATGCCAGTGTTCGGCCAAGACCGTTATACCTCATTACCTGTCGCCTTCCTCAATAGAGACCGCTGCTCATCAACCTCGCTGCCTAGGATATAGTTTGGTTCGCAATGTTGAGGACACATCCCCTTCAATGCAGAATCTTCAGGCTTACTCATATCTTATTGTTTAGATTAAAAAAAAGTACTGTAAAAAAAAGTGTATTAAGTACTGAAAAGTAACCAGAATGGAACCTTGAGGAACTCCTTCTGTAATAGGTTTTCCATTTATAAGGTTTCTATATCTTGCCAAACAGGTAAAAATGTACCAGTTAGGAAATATTTAATAATTAGAAGTATGTAGTAATAGTAGGAGTAATAGTCAAAGTAAGCCCTGGTGACACACACTAAAAAAGTCTGAATGCATTCCAAAACATCCAAGGAGCACAGATTTTACTGTTAATGCAGCAGATATGTAATTTGAAGTATGAGTTAACAGTTATTGTTCAGTGATGCTTCAAAAGCAGAATCTAAATTGGTTGTATGGTATTGTTTACAGTTCTATCAATAAGTTATTTATTCGGTCCAATAAGGTCCAATTCGGAGCAATAAGGAAGAAGATCTGTAGGAGGGAGTTTCATATTTTTTTTGTGTGGTTTTTGTAACATCAGTATCAAGAAACAATATCATTAAAGAGGAAATGTTGTCGTTCCTAATAACGAAGTTGTAAGCAAAACTAATACTGTGGGGAGATTATGGAGCATTTCTGCCATGATGAGGTTGTAACCAGGAACCTTGTTTCTCGCTATTTTTATTATGCAAGTACAGCTTCAAGTATTACTACATTATCATTCGACCCTTAATGCAAAAGGCAGTAAAATATATTAATAAAATAGTTAGGTACGGTATTTTAAAATTAGGTACTAACATATAGTTTAGTTTTGAGTAAAGTCTCACATTTCTTCGTAGACTATGCCTAAATAATCTAAAACTCAATATCTCATTTACATTGAAAACTGTTAAATAGAATTGTTAAAGAACCAGTTCTGATTTATTGTTTATTGCTGGCATGTAACATCTTGCATCCATGTTTATAAAATTTTTGATTAATTAAACTTTAAGATTTATTTTTTAAAAGTAAATTATGTTCACAACTTGAATAAAAAAAAAAACCTGTAATACAACAACTGATGATGGGTCTTGGGTTCAGTACATGGTAGAGACTGTTTCTTGGACAACAGTTATACAGGAAGGTGATTTGTCCTAAATCATGCTCAACCATCTGACTTTTCCTCTTATTTTGGGTGAGTACCCAAAAATAAGGAACCCACTATAAAATGGGCACTTTATAGGGGCTGGGTGATCCTCACGATGGTCCTAGATCCAGCTAACAGATTAAATAAAAGTCAACATGCAGCGGAAATTGAACCCAGGACCTTCAGCAGTGCAACTTAGTGCTCTACTACAAAGCCACTTTGCTCCCCACTTGAATAATAAAATATAAACTAAAAGCAGTTTCTTTCTCTTAATGATCATTCAGTATGTATTTACCCAGAATAAAGGACATAAGACATATGATGTGCATTGTATAAAAAATTTGGTCACATATTATTCCATGGATAATTATCTCATGAATGGATTGTTTGATATTTTTTTTTGTCTTGTTTGGGCCAGTAGTGCAGTGGTTGTAAATTGAATACATTTTGCATAATAGCAGATGTTAAATAGCCAAAAAACATTGATTGAATAAAGTGAAACGCCAAAACAGATTAGTTTCTTTTACTGAATTCATGAATAAATAAAAAGGAGTACTATTAACAACTCACATCTTAGTGTGGGAGTAGGCTCCTAGTAGTATATCAAAAACCAAATAAATATCAACCCTACCAAATGTATCTTTGTTTTTTTAATGATTTTTAAAAGTTAAAATATTGCAATTATTTTCAAAATATATACTTTATTTTCTCCAATGAGACAGTTATTAAATTTACCAAAGTTAAAGTATTATAGAATTTCATTGCACATAAAAATCTTGCATGTTTATGGGATATGTTATTTATGGGATAGAGTTGCTAACTGTTTTAAAGTGAGTAAAAACAATAAGATAACACAATGTCTGAGAATTACAAGTAATTTTGGCCAATTTACTAAAGTAAAAACAACACGTATGAGATGAAAATAGTTGACTGGATGATCTAATGTAAAGGAGATAGTTGGGGGGTGCAGTCAATAAGAACACAGAATAAGTAATAAACTTATATTATGTGCCGATGTTTCGACCTACAGTGTAGGTCATCTTCAGGGCTAACAGAGAAACAAACAGAACAAAAAATATAAAAATGTACAGTAACAATAATATGGTGACAAGTAATATAGAAAATTAAAATAGTGGCAGATATGAAGATAGAAGATAACGAATATTAAAAAAGTGCCAGAATATAATAAAATACAGATGTAGACAGATTTAAAAAAAATAAAATATCTGTCATTATTTTCATTTTCTTTTCATTATCAATAATTTTGTTATATCTGTCTTTATCTTAATTTTATTATATCTGTCACTATTTTAATTTCTTTTCATTATCATTAATTTTTTTTAAATCTGTCAATATCTGTATTTTATTATATTCTGGCACTTTTTTAATATTCGTTATCTTCTATCTTCATATCTGCCACTATTTTAATTTTCTACATTACTTGTCACCATATTATTGTTACTATACATTTTTATATTTTTTGTTCTGTTTGTTTCTCTGTTAGCCCTGAAGATGACCTACACTGTAGGTCGAAACGTCGGCACATAATATAATTTTATTACTTATTCTGTGTTCTTATTGACTGCATCCCCCAACTATCTCCTTTACATTAAAAACAACACGCTTTATTAAAATACAGTGATAAATGAATAGTTGCCTGGAAGAAGGGGGCATGTTACATTTTTCAAAGTTTACGGGAGAGCCAAAATAAGAAAACGAGTCATTTAATTAGATGGCTGTCACATATGCCCTTCTTACATTTTTTAGATTTTGCACTTACACCCTTGTTTGATTGTAAAACAAGCAAACAAATAATTGTTACATCCACGATATTTTGATCAAAATGTTTATTTTGATATGACATTGAAAAACCGAAGAGTATTTCTTGACAAGAGAGCAGGAAGTGCCATCACATGGACCTTGTTCCACAAAAATAACCAAAACAGAAAAATGTAACATAAGCCCTTCTTCCAGGCAACTATTCAAACAATAAAAAATATTTATGGTAAACCATACTGACATTGATGAACAGAAATATGATATTATAACATTTAAAATATCAGAAATGCATTTTTATGAGGTTAATTGTACCACTTTTAACCTATGTAAAATTAATTAAATATCTTATTTTATAATTTTGTAGGCATATTTAATTGTTAGAAAAAAACAATAATAAAAGGAAAAATTATTCCATGGTCCATTTAATACTTGCTTGCACTACTCAGTAACCAAATTTTAACGACACAAGTAAAAAAGTAAATATTTAGTCCTCTTCCGAAATACTGTATCCATGGCAGATTTCAGATTTGTAACACATGTTTTATCATAGATATTATAGACTCAATTAAAAAAAAATTGTTTTTGTTTAGGCTTTAACTTCAGGTTCATTTTTTTATTTGAATAAGATTGCCTTAAAGATGGTGTTAGATCTTTCTGTCTGATATTTTTTTAACAATAGAAGTAAATTGCTGGTGATGAACAAGATGAAGATCCATGTTGGTGACTATGATCTAGTATTTACACATTTCTAAAAAGTTATTTATTTTTAAATTCATTATTTCCTAAGCCTTTTATCGACATTGGTTTTAATTAGGTAACAGCTGTGCAGGCCACAAAAACTTGTTAAGTCTGAGAAAATTAATTTTTTTATTAATAAGAAAACCGGTGTTCTATTTGATTTACATAAAAATTGTAGAATAGTGTTTGGAATGTATTCGTTTGATGTGCTCATTATTTGGTGATGCTTGTTCAGAGCTCTAACTTCAATTGGACCTTTTGATCTATCTTGAATAATTTTATTTGTATTTATATAGATCTCTCAGAAGGTGTTATAATTGTCAATATAATTTAATTATTGCCATTATTTCTATTTGTTATTACTTTTTTTTTGTCAGTTGATGCTCATTTTTTTGTACTTAAATCAAAGCATGTTTTAGTAATAAATAAATATTGATTTGTTTGAAGTTAATGTACAGCTAATTCTATCTTCTAGCCAATTATAAGCTTAATGCCACACAAGATGTGACTATGATAATTTATTCTACATTTTGAGAGAGATATTATCTATAAACATAAAGGTATATTTTAATCATTTTTTTTTTTTGGTTTTTAAATTAAGAGAAGAACATGTATTTGAACTTTTAAATGTGATAGAAAATACATAGTAAAATTTAATAACCCTAAAATATGCTTTATACCTAAAATACGAGCACAGTCCCAAGAATGTCCAACTAATGAATAAACAAAAAGTAATTTTCATATAATATCTTTAAAAATTCTCCGAATGAGGCAAATAGGTGCTGTGGAAAAGTATCGAATACCTAATCCCAAAAAGATGCAAGATCTGAACTCTTGGTTACCTGAAATTTAAGACTTTGCATCAGCTCAATGCAACTTGTCAACCAAATTTTCAGTGATGTTAATTCTTAACTTCAGATAATTCTCACTACCTTGAACCTTACAGTGTTTTTAAACTATATCAAGTAAAACATTGATTTAAATAATAAAATAAAAATAGAGGAATATTAGTCAATAAGGAATAGGAATATTTAAAAAAATAAGAGGAACAAGACTTTAAATTAAAAATATTTTAAAAAACAAAAATAATGATATAAAAAAACAAAAAATATATTTGTTAACAGAATAGAAATATGAAAAAATTACTTTAATAAAATAAAATCTATGAAGAAATTTCAGACAGTGAGGCTATCTAAGTTATGTAAAAGGAGAGGAATTTCTTATATACTATAGGCTGTAAAAACATAAAGAAACAATTAACTACAATACATACAAATAAATCTTTCAGGCACACATTATACATAATCTATATAAAATTAGACATTTATTATTAAGATAAAAACAAATTAATAGCATTTGATTTTAACAATGACATTTATAATGAATCTAATTATAATAAGAAATAATAAGTCTAATAATAATTAATTATTTTATTTATTTTTAAAGAGAAAAGATCCTGGTAATTGACCAATAATTAAAAAAAATAATTAAAAAAATTGACCACTAATTATAAAAAATAATAATTATTTAATATTGAAGGGACAGAATACATCTTAGAATGACTACGTTATCATTTATATAATACTAGTTTTTTTTATAAATAACAAAATAATTTATTTGTCACAATGAAAACTGCAGTAATAAAAAACATAACAATAAATTAACATACAATAAGATAAAGCAAATATAACAGGAAAAAAATTCTGAAGATAAATGTATTACCCCAAATGGTTGATTATGTAAAGGTATAAAACTAATACACAATACAAACACTGCCTCAGCATTAATAAAATACACATATAATAATAAGAGCAGCTTTTAACAATCATTGAAGGCCTACTATAATACATCATACTGAACATTACAAATACCCTAAGTATTTATATTTATTAATTAAAAAATTCCTCAAAAATTAAAGAATAATGTTTAAAATGAATACCATATCCTGGTTAAAAAAAATCGCAGGGACCTTGATTTTGCCTGTACTTTGGAACATTAATTAATACAATTTCAGACCAAAATATACTGATATGCTCATACCAGACTTAAAACTAAGCATTGACACATGAGCAGATAGAGAAAACCGAAAAACTGATCTTTCAAGGCATTTTATTCAACAAAACATTAAATTGGAGAATGTTAGGACATTACAAACCATTTACACTTTGACTATTGCAGCAAGTAAAACCACTACATTATTATGTTTCTTTTTTGGATTATTTTCTGGCCCTAACTATTTATTATTACATATTATAAATGAGGAAATAGTTGTCTATGTATATATCTTAAGTAATGAAGAAAACGATTGGGGTGCAGTCAAAGAATTGTAAACAAATACTCGTAACTTATTTATTATGTGCCAACTTTATTCTTCATAAAGTTGTCCCCTGTTATCCCTCACCTTTATGGACTACTACCGCCTCAGTTTCTTTAACATTGAACGTTCATTCATTACAAGCCTTCCTTATAATAGAGAATAACTGGTTAACCATAGAACCTCATATCCCTCTCAACTGTACCTTATTTCTCGAAATCCTGAAACTTAGTTGTAAATCTGACTATCTACCTTTCTGTGGACATTTATGCAATCAAATTTCAAGACTTGCCAAAGGCAATGCTATCGCTCCTGAACTTTCAAACATTGTCCTTAATATTCTCCTGAATCCCATTATAACTCTTTGCTTTGATTTTTTTATTAAAAAATATGTTGATGGTCTCCTACTTATCCTAACTCCTAGTAAAATACATCAAACCTTTTCTAAATTTAGCCCCTAGCATCCCCAACTTCATTTCACAGTTGAAATGAGATTAACCTTTATTGGTCAAGATGCACTGGCATGCACATAACCTTTAGTTCTGATTTTCTGCACAATTTTATCCTAGATGTTAAGTTCAATCCTCAGTCGGGCGCAACCGATTCGTCAGGGACAACCTTTTATTATTAGGGACAAACTTTTGATATCATAGGCTCATTGTGCTCGAACTTGCTAAAATTTCAAAGGTTTTTTGTTTTAGCCAGAATGCCTCAATGCAAGTAAATGCCCAGCTTTAATTATAAATTAGACAAACTAAAAACATTAGAAAGAATAATTATGAGGAAAGTTCTAGGTCCTATAAGAAGCACAGAAAACTGGAAATTACGAAGCAATGATGAAATATATTAATACTGTAAGTATATTGAGCATGGTATACATTTTATTTTTTTTTTTTGTTGGTAACATAACTCTCACAGTCACTGGGCTTGGTGTTGTAACTAGTAAATTTTTATCTCTTTATATTTTATAAATGTTTCGTTTTGTGATATATAGTTAGTTTTTTGTTACTTTCCTTGTTTATTAAACTATTTATGTTCATACATTTTTTGGAAAAAAGGCCATTTTATTGTGTACCTTTACTGATAAAATCTAGAAAAACTATTTGTTTAGTAAGTTTGTGGTGGGGAATCGCTAATGCATGATGTAACTCAGGTGTAACAGACATAAAATTTCAATTTTTTCAATGAAATAAGATGAAATGATTTTTTTTACCTTTGACATTGAACCTTAAGCCACCCAAAAATTGTTTTTTAAACAAGATTGCATTTAAGGGTTAATATGGTTGCAGTTAATGGTTATGTGTAAACATCGATTTGCAGATTTCTTGCCACGGCGCTGTCTGTTAAGCACGATGAAAGTCTCTATTCCAACATTTGGAGGATCAGAGTACAAAATTTGGAAAATCCGTATTTTGAAGTTCCTACAACTTAAAAAGTGTAAAGTGGTCGTTGAAAGAACGAAAAGTGTCAATAAAAAAGATGAAGAATGGGAAAATATGGATATAAAAGCAACAAACTACATCTATAGCGCCATTACAAATAAGCAGTTAGAATATGTGAGTGAACTTAAGTCAGCCTATGAAAAAATGAAGAATTTTGACGATATGTATTTGAATGAATCTACAGCCTTACAGATTGTGTGTAGGAATAACCTAGAAATAATAAAGTTGAAAAACTATTCTGATATTAAAGTTTTCTTCGATGACTTTGAAAAGATGACTAATGAACTGAAAAATTCTGGAGCTATTGAGAGTGAACAAGAGAAATTGAATTTTATAATAAAAATCATTGCCAGAATCTTACAGTCATATTGGTGATCTAATTGATGTATTGCCTGAAAAGGATAGGACTATTGAGTATTTGAAAAGCAAGTTAAAAATGAAGTCTTTGGTGAAAGAAGATTCAAGTAATGCCTGTGAAGAAGTAGTAAACAAATCTAAGTGTTTCGGTTGTGGTAAGCCAAGACACATTAAAAGAAACTGTTTTCAATCTAACAATTATCGTAATGGATCAGCTCATCGTGGAAATTGAGGTCGAACATACAACTATAGAGGAGAATTCCGAGGACATGGAAGTCAAGGAAATATATCAGACAGAGGCTCAAATGTAAGCAGTTATAGCACTACGTTTAATAGTACATCTCTTGTTGAGGATAAAAAATTAAATTACTTGGTACTGATCATATTATTAATGATGACAAATATTTTAATAACTTTGTTACAATGTGGCGACCACACATATTATATATTATTGAAATGATTAGTGATCCATATATAAAGATTTTATTTAATGTATGATTAGAAATTATTGAAATGATTAGTGATCCACAGATATTATATATTATTAAAGATATATATATATATATATATATATATATATATATATATATATATATATTATTTAAATGTATAATGATAGATGATATTAAATGTATGATTATTGATTAGTATAATAATATGAATTGATTAGTATGTATTATTTTATGTATGGAGTTTAATTACGTCTTGAGGTATTTATATAAGTATTGTATTCAACTATTGTTTATATAAGTTGTACTATATATTCCGTTAACCTATGTATCATAGAGAGATAATAGAGTTGGAAGTATTATCGAGGCCTTTTAATAATAATTAAGGTGTATCATAGTATACCAGAGTTCAATTTATCTAGTTTATACCGCTTGAATATTTATATTTATGGAGAGTGGGGGCTGGCATACTGTGCTTTTTGGGCCGATAGCTTGGCCATTCTCTCTCTAGATGCCATTCCGCCTACTTCTGTCTTAGACGCTGACCTAACTGGCTCTCCGCCTCTCTCATATCCCCTGTTCAGGCTTGCATTAGTAATAATTGAATAATTGTATTAGATATAAGAAGTATTTGCATGTTATACTATTATATATATATGTATATATATATTTTAGAATATACTTTTCTTTGGGCTTCCATTGTGAACTTGTGTTTGTATTGACTTTCTTTTCTCCTCTTAAGGGTCCACGGGCGTTATTTTTATAATTAATAAATTAATTAGGGGAAAGGTCATTACAACTGGTAGCAGAGCGTGGTTTCCGCTAACCTCTTGACCTTTGGCTAGTCTAACACACAAAATATCAGTCAGAATGCCGCACTGAAAATAAACTCATTCACACTCACTTTCATACATGAAGTCGGATACCGTACTACAAAATATATAATATTACTTATTATTATAGAAGTGAGAAGATCCCATCTTCTAGTGACTTTCATATTCGTCTATAATTGACATTTTATCAAAAATGTCAATAATATCGGTCTGCTTACAAGTTCCAAAACCGTTCGCCCATTTTATTGAAGAAAACAAAATTTCTTTAGGTCCATCCATACCCAAAACTGTTACTATTGTTGGGTCAGAGCATTGTGTCATAACATTTCGAACGACATTTCCTGGACACCTAACCTCGACGCGACCTTCCATCACTATTTCAAATCCAGCTTTCTGTGGGTTATATTCTTCTAATGTTGCACCAGGCGTATCTGCTTTATTTAACGCCAAATCACTAAAACTGATGACAAACGTGCAAACTGGTTGTGTGGCACGAATATCATGCCATCTTAATCCATATTCTAAGATGGATGGGCTCCACGACACTGAACAGGTTTTTAGAAGTTCGGGATTCATATTTCCAAAAGCATTTTAAATTAAAATTCTTTTGTTAAACTTTACCGCTCTTGTAGCAATGACTTTTCATGCTGTGTGACAGCGAATTGGAGTGTTCAAGGAATATATTTCAGAAGATTGAACAGAAATTCGAAACACGTACAGAAGGATCAGGAATAACAGAAATAGTAATACCCGTAGACGTAACAATTATCGCCGTAGTAGGCGTAGTTCTGGTAATAGTAATATGTTTAAATGAAAGGTACAACATGTTAGAAATCGATCATACATCAAGCCTCGAGGACCAGGCTTTGGTAGCATAACAACTAATGTTTTACACGTAGATTAGTAGCTTACCCTTCTAGTGGAGCTAAGCCTAATCCGAAAGCTCAACCGCCTAAAAGTTCTTGGTGGTTAGATGGACTTCAATGGTTATCTTCAATAGCTATGCAACTTATTGGTATATTTATGGCGCAGCTTCTCGCATTTTTATTGATTCAGGATTTGTTTTAGAAGCATCACCTTTTGCGATGGGATCAACTGCTGAGAGAACGTTCCCAATTGAGCAGTTTAGAATATTATGGATTAGAATTCTGGTTACTCCTTTAGTCGATGTCGCCAAAAGAGGTGGAAACTACGCATATGCCATGGTGCCTCTTGATGCAAATGGTAGTTTTGGCGAAAGTAATATAGACTATGATAAAGTGATTCGTCAGCCCGGTTCGGTAATCCGACCGATGGATAAGCCCTGTTCCGATGGAGAAAACTTGTTCGAGTATGTTGCAGAGAACACTGCAATGATCGAACGGGACCTCGTTAAACTGCGTTCCAGAGGTCATCGTTCCAGAAATATCTCGAGCGGCACCTCGTTAAACTGCATTCCAGAGATCATCGAGCAGCACCTCGTTAAACTGCGTTACTGAGATCAGCGATCCAGAGATCATCCAGAAATCTTCGAGCAACATCTCAAAAAAGAAAAACTGCAATCCAGAGAACATCGAGACTGGACATCAACGAGCAACACTTCGCATCAAGATGTAAGTATGTAAAGGATGTAAAGTTCTGTACTTCTTGTGAAAAATTTATTACCCTAAAGGATGTGTGGTTTGTGCCTTCTATTTACAAAAATTTATTTCCTGTACTGGCTGCTCATGATGGGTGTCCAAAAAGTAAATTTAGAGTGAATAATGAAGTAGTTGTAACTGGAAAACGTAACATAAATAATGGCATATACAAACTCAATCTTTTTCATTCAGAGTCTGTAAATAATGTTGTTTCAGCCGAGGATTTCAAAAACTTTTGCAGCTCTACCAGTCCTCAGGCACTCAACGTTGAGAATCCTATTTGCCTAAGCAGCGGAAAGAGGTCTGAAAATTCACCATGTAGATATAAAAACTGCTTTTTTGAATACAGGTTTAGAAGAAGAAGTTTTTTGCACCAACCAGAGTTCTTTATTAATAGGGACAAACAAGACATGGTAGGCAAATTAAATAAGGCAATATAGGGCTCAAACAAACATCAAATAAAACATTAAAGAATTTAAATTTTATTACATCAGACAGTGATAATTGTGTGTACTATAAGAAAACTGATAATAAAATCATAATAGTTGGAATTTATATTGATGATTTTTTGATAATCTTTGATGATGAGAACGAAATGCAAAAGATAAAAGAAGCATTAAGCAGTAAGTGAGTTAATAAAAATTCAAAGAAGATTACATAAGTTTTGTAAGATTGATAAACAAAGTTTCGTAAAACGTGATGTGTTAAGTGAAAAACAAGATTTAGCATGCCTATTGGAAGATCCATTAATTGAAGTATTTACAATATAACAAATGTCAAGAGGTTATAATGAGAAGAATACTCAGTACCGATGACAAAGATAAAAGGATGGAAAATAATGTTCAAGCCACGAATATTTATGGGGCTATTACAAACAAACAATTTGGAATATATTTCAGAATGTGAGACGGCATACAACATAATGGACAACCAAGATTTTAAAAAATAATAAAAAAAAATGAATTTATAGATTCACCATAATGTAAATTTCACAAAAAAATTTATTTATTTTTTAAAAGATTATTTTTCATCGAAAACATCGCGTTCGGATAGTGAAAAAATTCACGCGGTGAAACCAACTGACTTCCCACAACGCAATGATTTTTGTTTGTCTATGCTCTCAATGCTTGAAGTTAACGAAGATGGTGTTTATGAGTGATGAAGCTCATTATACCAGTGAAAACACTAAGCAACTTCATGAACGGCCCTTACGCAGCCCGAAAGTAGCGGTCTGGTGTGAAGTATTGCCCAAATACTGCAGGGACTGTGACTGCACGTTATGTTGAGATGATAAACATCTTGCTGAGACCTGAGTTACGCAGATTACGACTTCCTGTTGAGAGCATTTGGCTTCAGCAAGATGAGGCAAACCCTCACACAGTTAGAGTATCGATGGACGTATTTCGCCAAATGTTCCCGGGGTGTTTGATCTCACGGTTTGGGGACATGCCTTGGCCTCCGAGGTCACCTGATTTATAACCAGCGACTTTTTTCTGTGGGGTTTCATCAAGTCTCGTCTATGAACACAAACCGAGAAACTAAGGCGAGCTGAAGGAAGCGATTCGAGCAAAAGTCCACGCGATTGACACTTATTGGAGCGCGTTCACCAAGGGTTTTTGAACAGACTTGCAACATGTTACGAGCAAGACGGTCACCACATGACAGATGTAATTTTTAAGGTTTGATTTCTTAAATTACATGGTACTGGCTGTATGAATAAGAAATAATATTTTTTTTATCTTGAAAAATAAATGAGTACTACTCATTTAAAAACCGTCAGGTTCCCGTGGACCACCCTGTACGTTTTTGTAACATACTATTTGTGTTTTTTCTCTCTGTTAACTTTGTAATATGAAATAGATTTTTAACTGAAAAGCACAGGGTCATTAGTAGTGTCCAAACTAAAAATGGTCTCTGATTAGTTTACTTGAGCAACTTTGATTTATTTTGGAGCGTTATTGTAAATATTTGTCACTTGGGCCCAGGACAGGGTGAGTGTTCCAGCACTCAGTTTTGTTTGAACTTTTCTTTTCCTCTCAATAAGTTCGACAGACTGGGACAAGAGGATGAAGAAGAGCTGCGGAGGGGCAGCCTGGAAGAGAGTAGCATTGGATAGGAAAGAGTGGAAACGGATGGGACAGGTACATTATTTAGTGTGGTTGCAAGAGTGATAGGTAGAAACAATCGAACTTAAAACCTCAACTGAAGGTTGATTTTGTTCATACGTGAATAGGTATAGAAAAAAAATAGAAAGTTTTTGTATATCTTTATGAGCAAATAAAGGATATTATTATTTAATTTTTATTATTTTAAAACTTTTAAAAAATTCTATTGGTATTAATATTGAAAAGTAAAAAAGACCTTACATAAATGTTAAGACCGTGGAAAAATTCCAACGAAAAGCCTTAAGTCTCCAAACTAAAACAGAAAAGAAATTATCTGTCCATAGGTTAGGACATTGGTCTTAACATTCTATTGGTATTTTTTCTCCAATATTTAATTTCTTTGGCATCTTTTTTTGTAACGTTGGTTAACGTCTTTTTTTTTATTGTCGTGGTGATCCAGTCGTTCTAGGGTCAGAGAGGGAGGATATTTTTGCCGCAGTACAATCAATTTTTACTAGATTCAAATCTTTGAGTGCCGATTCAGTATCCGATTA